>CM052886.1:90225957-90292424 GCA_028534135.1 Potos flavus
AAAAAAAAAAAAAGAACTGTTTGGGGTTTTTTTTGTCCATTCTCATAGTTTATATGATTACCTAAATAAACAAAAAAATCCATGAAATTCTATATTAGAGCAAATAAACAAATTCAACAAAATTGCTATTACAATATCAAAACAGAGGTACAACAGTATTTCCATACACCACCAAAACAAACTAAGAAATGTTATTTATACACAATATCCTATTCATTACTACAGAAAAACTTGTTTCCTCTTATCTAGGAAAAAATGTCTAAATAAACATGTGAGAATTTTATGAATAAAATTGAATGTTCTACAAAGTATGTCTGTTAAAATCCAACCATATGAAACAAACAACTTGACTTTAAAATGAACCAGAATGAGAAAGAAGAAGAAAGCTGGGGATATCACAGCCCCTGATTCCCAACTACACTACAGCACTACAGCAATCAAGACAGTATGGTACTGACATAAAAAGACATATAGGTCAATAAAACAGAATAGAGAGTCCAGAAATAAACCCATGATTAATTAATCCACAGCAAAGGAAACGAAAATATATAATGGGGAAAAGACAGTCTCTTCAATGAATGGTGCTGGAAAAACTGGACAGCTACATGCAAAAGAATAAAACTAGACCACCTTCTTATACCATACACAAAAATAAGCTCAAAATGGATTAAAGACCCAAATGTAAGACCTGAAACCATAAAACTCCTAGAAGAAAACACAGGCAGTAAATGCTTTACATCAGTCTTAGCAATATTTTTTTTTTGGATTTCTCTCCTCAGGCAAGGACAACAAAAGCAAAAACAAGCAAATGGCACTACATGAAACTAAAAAGCTTTTGCAAAAAATGCTCAACATCACTCATCATCAGCAAAATACAAATCAAAACCAAGATGAGATACCTCCTCACACCTGTCAGAATGGCTAAAATTAACATTACAAGAAACAACAGGTGTTGGCGAGAATGTGGAGAAAGGGGAACCCTCTTGCACTGTTGGCGGGAATGAAAACTAGTGCAGCCACTCTGGAAAACAGTATGGAGGTTCCTCAAAAAGTTAAAAATAGAATTACCCTACAATCCAGCAATTGCACTAGGTATTTACCCAAAGAATACAAAAATACAGATTCGAAGGTGTACATGCACCCGATGTTTATAGCAGCATAATCAACAATAGCCAAACTATGGAGAGAGCCCAAATGTCCATCAACTGATGGATAGATAAGAAGACATAACATAGGGGCGCCTGGGTGGCTCGGTGGGTTGGGCCTCTGCCATCAGCTTGGGTCATGATCTCAGGGTCCTGGGATCGAGCCCCGCGTCAGGCTCTCTGCTCAGCAGGGAGCCTGCTTCCCCCTTTCTCTCTGCCTGCCTCTCTGCCTACTTGTGATCTCTCTGTCAAATAAATAAAATCTTTAAAAAAAGACATAATATATACATATACAATGGAATATTACTCAGACATCAAAGGTAATGAAATCTTGCCATTTGCAACAATGTGGATGGCTCTAAAGTATATTATGTGAAGTGAAGTAAGTCAGAGAAAGACAAATATCATATGATCTCGCTCGTATGTGGAATTTAAGAAAGAAAACAGCTGAACATTTGGGAAGAGGGAAAAGAAAAAAAGGAGAGAGGGAATAAACCAACAGGGACTCTTAAAAATACAAAATAAACTGAGGGTTGATGGAGGGAAGTGTGTGGGGATGGGCTAGATGGGTGATGGGTATCGAGGAGGGCACCTGTTGTGATGAGCACTGGGTATTTTATGTAAGTGATGAATCACTGAATTCTACTCCTGAAACCAATATTATACTGTATGTTAACTAAAATTTAAATAAATAAATATAATTAAAACAAAACAAAACCAAAAATGCTTTTGCACAATATAGGAAACCATCCGGAAAATGTAAAGGCAGCCTATAAACAGCCATGTTTAGGAACAACCATGTTCCTAAAATATTTTTCCAGCCTATCTGGAAGAAGATATCTGCAAATAATATACACAAAAGGAGGGCACCTAGGTGGTCAGATGGATAAGGGTCGGCCTTCGGCTCAGGTCATGATCCCAGGCTCCTGGGATCACGTCCCGCATCAGGCTCCCTGCTCTGGGCCTGCTTCTCCCTCTCCTTCTGCTGCTCCCCTTGCTTGTTCTCTTTCACTCTCTCTGTCAAATAAATAAATAAAGTATTTAAATATATATATATATATACAAAAAGGAATGATTATTCAAAATATATAAAGAACTCATACAACTCGACACCAAAAAAACCCCACAAAAAACAAAAACCCTTACAAATAGTCCAATAAAGAAATGGGCAGAGACCCTGAATAGACAATTTTCTAAAGAAGACATATGAATGACAAACAGACACATGAAAAAAATGCTCAGCATCACTAACCATCAGAGAAATGCAAATCCAAACCACAATGAGATATCACCTCACACCTGTCAGGATGGTCAATATCAAAGACAAGAAATAACAAGTGTGGGCAAGAATGTGCAGAAAAGGGAACATTTGAGCATTGTTGATGGGGATTTAAATAATGTAGCTACTGTGGAAAACAGTATGGAAGTTTCCCAAAAATTAAAAATGAACTACCATACAATCCAGCAACTCTACTTCTGGGTATTTACCCAAAGAGGATATTATGCTAAGTGAAATAAGCCAGACAAAGAAAGACAAATATCATATGATTTCCTTTATATGTAGAATCTAAACAAAACTGAAATGGATTCACAAATACAGAGAAAAAACTGGAGGTTGCCAAAGGCGAGGTGGAGTGGGCTATGGATGAAATAGGTGAAGGGGATTAAGAGGTACAAACTTCCAGTTACTAAATAAGTCATGGGGGTATAAAGTACTGCATGGGAATACAGTCAATGATGCTCATTTCATAGTTCATATAAATGTCAAATCACTATGTTGTATGCCTGAAACTAATACTGTATATTAACTACACTTCAATAAAAAAAAAAAATGAGCCAAAGACCTCGACAGTCCCCTTACCAAAGAAGATATAAAGATGGTAAGTAAATAATCATATGAATAGATGCTCCATACCATGACATCAGAGAAATGCAAACTAAAACAAGAATCAATAAGGTATCACTGCACACCTATTAGAATGGCCAAAACCCAGAACACTAACACCACCAAATGTTGGCATGGATTTAGAACACACAAACTATCACTCATTGCAGGTAGGAATACAAAATGGTACATCCACTTTGGAAGACACTTTGACAGTTTCACACAAAACTAAAGTGCTCTTACTATCCAAATCCAGCAATCATGTTCCTTGGTATTTATCAAAAGGATTTGAAAATTTATGTCCACACAAAAATCTGCACACAGATGTTTACGGCAGCTTTATTCATCATTGCCAAAACCTGGAACCAACCAAGATGTCCTTCAGTAAGTGAATGGATAAACAAACATCAGACTATGGAATATTATTCAATGCTAAAAAGAAAGGAGCTATCAAGCCATAGGAAGACATGGAGGAAATGTAAATAAATACTGCTAAGTGACAGAATCCAGTGTGAAAAGGCTACATACTGTGTGATTCCACTATATGATATTCTAAAAGGGGCAAAATTATGGAGGCAATAAAATATGGTTGACAGGGGTTGAGGGAAGGGGGGAATGAGCAGGCAGAACACCCAGGATTTTTAGGGCAGCAAAACTACTCTGTATGATACGATAATGGTGGATACATGTCATTATACATTTGCCCAATCCATAGAATATATAATACCAACTAGTGAACCCTCATATAAACTATGGACTCTCAGTTATAGTGATGTGTCAAGGTAGATTCAGCAATTACAACAAATATACTATTCTGGGGCGTCTGGATGGCACAGGTTGTGAAGTCTCTGACTCCTCGTTTCTGCTCAGGTCGTATCTCAGGGTTGTGAGATCAAGCCCCCCATTAGGCTCTGAGCTCAGCACAGAGTCTTTTGAGTTTCTCTCTCCCTCTCCTTCTGCCTCTCCCCCTTCCTCATTCTCATGCATGCGTGCACACATTCTCTCTGTCTCTCTCTCTCTAAAAAATAAATAAATCTTTGTTAAAAGCCTCCAAATACACTACTCTGGTGGGGAATGCAGACAATGGGAAAGGCTATTCGTATGTGGGTGCAGGGGTTTTAGGGAAAATCAATATATCTTCCATTCAATTCTGCTGTGAACCTAAAACTGTTCTAAAAAAATAAAATCTATTAAAAACAATTACACTAATGTTGAATGTTTGCTCAGTTGCACTACTTAGATTATATTTACAATTTAAAAGAGAATGTCTGCCTTAATTTTCACTGCTTCTCAGCTCCCCCAGACCTTCATACACATACATGCATATTATTATTCCTAATAATACACTTTTATCCACGTTGGTAAAGTGGTCCTAGGTTTGTCAAATGGCTCACCCACTCCATCTCCCCATGACCTGAGCTCTCATACACAACCTTAGAAAATAATGAAAAAAACACCTAGAAAACATTTAACTTCCAGAGAATAAGACTATCTACATTCTTTTTTTATGGCTGAATACATGGCATATATATATATATATATATATATATATATACACACACCGCATCTTTATCCATTCATCAATTGATGGACACTTGGGCTGTTTCCATAATTCGGCTATTATAAGATAATGCTGCTATCAACATCAGGGTGCATGTATCCCTTTGAATTTGAATTAGTGTTTTTGCATTCTTTGGATAAATACCTAATAATGTGATTGTGGGATTGTAGGGTAGTTCTATTTTTAACTTTTTGAGGAACCTCCATACTGTTTTTCAGGATGGCTGCAACAGTTTACAATGGAATACTACTCAGTCATAAGGAAGAATGAAATAATGCCATTTGGAAAACATGGATGGAGCTAGAGTATTATTAAGCAAAATAAGTCAGTCAGAGAAAGACAAATACCGTATGATTTCATTCATCTGTGGAATTTAAGAAATAAGCAAAGGGAGAAAAAGAGAGAGAGGCAAACCAAGAAACAGACTCTTAACTATAGAGAACAAACTGATGCTTACCAGAGGGGAGGTGGATGGGAGGCTGGGGGGTGGGTAAAATAGGTGATGGAGAGTAAGGAGTACAATTATCATGATGAGACTGAGTACTGTACAGAATTGTTGAATTGATATATTGTACACCTGGAACTAATATAACACTGCATGTAACTAACTGTATTTAAATAGAAACTTTAAAAAAGATTATCTACAAATTTTTATTTCAGGTCTATAATCATTTCCCTCTCTTGTGTCCTCTCTTTGCTTTACTCTGACATAAAGGGAAGTTGTGAGGCATAAGCTATAACTAGGTTGGAAATTACCCAATGTGTGACTCTGACCTTGGACCATAAAGCTGATTCTCCCCTGTGCTTTGAGAACAGTTTCCTCACTTGTAAAATGAGAATAATAACATTGTCTCCTTCCCAGGATGCTTATGAGCACTAAATGAGATAATTCAGATACATGTAAGTGCAAGGTTACTTGCTCATTCCCTGCTCCTTTTCATCTCTTCTCCTATGAATGCTTCACCAGCAATAAGATATCCAGGATTAGGATCTATTAAGATATATTGCTGCTTTTCTATTTCTAAACTGTCAAACAATCATCATATATGAGGTGCTATGTAGCAGCTAGCGCAGTGCTCTGCTTGGTGCCCTTCAAATGAGATTGATTTGTATTCAACCCTTTCACTATCCACCACCATGACATGTATCCATGCATCTCACCTCCCATGAAGCTCTGAAGTTCTAGGACATCCCAGGAAATCCACTTGGGGTAAACTCAAAGGGAAGCTTGGGGTCACTTCAGAGAGGTCTGCTTTAATTTAGGAAAATCACAGGGAGTACATCTGTTAAGTTTCCATAGAGCTAGGAATGGTGTTCAAGATGGTTCTAGTTAAGGCCAGAGATGCTAAAAGTCTGCCATCATAGCTCATGCTCACCTATTGGAAGGAAGGTAAGCTATACTATATCTAAATGAGAAGGAAGTGGAATCCTGAAATCTTTTAGATTTTCTACACCTCCCCAAGCCAACTCTGAATCCTCCAATGTAAGTGATTTCCAGAACTGCCTCACTCCTTCACTCATGGTCTTCTTATCTGTCCAAGCTCTTGTTGAATGTACTGGGATCTCTCAAAGTTGTTCTGACCCTCAAAATGCAGAGAAGGGTATATATTTAGAAAACAGCCACTAAGTGCTTGAGCCAGTATGAGGAATCATTTGAGGACATTTTCTGTTGTCAGACCAAGCAGTCAACACTCAATGGACACACTCTCCTAAGCTAAAACAACTCACTCAGAAACAGCCAAATAGCACCTACCATTTTAATCCAGTTCCTTCGGTTACTCAAACAATCAAATTATCTCAGATGTGTTGAAATCTAATAGATGTTATACCAATTAAACTTAAATACCCTTCTCAATCAGTCATAGAAGCTAGGACTCCATATTCCCCTCAGTAGTTGAACTTTTAAAACCTAATTGTTTGCTTTAAACCACACTAGAGTAAGGGACCAATGATAAATGTGGAGCATGACTACATGCCTAACCAGGTAAGCTGCTTGGCCCCAGTCCTCCCAACCTACCAAAAAAAAAAAAAAAAGTTGTTAAAACATTAAGGACAGAGCAATTAAATCTAATGGATAATTGAGATAACAATGAACCTGATTCTCCCCCTGCTTTGAAGAACATCTACACATCAACCCCTGCCTTCTTACCCCATGGGCAAAAGCTAACTTGTAAACTTGGCCACACCAGCTTCAGTTATCAGACTTCAATTTCTGCTTTAAGAACAGACAAATATCAGGTCCAATAATAAGAACAATTGTTATGGGAGAAATCAATGTTTGCTAATGCTTTCAGATCTTGATTGAAAACTGCCTGGGGGAGAACATTTTTTAATAATTATGTTTGCATTCTGTTCACATAAATTCACTCAATTTTCAGTGTGGTTGAGGTTCAGCTCAACCTCGTTTTTTCTACTACAGTCTACCTTGAGAAAAATCTTGCAGAAGCATGTTGAGGGTGTTGTTTTGTTATTATTACTTTTTTTTTTGGCAAAGTAGGTTTTGAGAAATTCCTTTTTCCTAGAAGATAAAAATTTGTAACTGAACAGTAGTTGACAACATCCTGTTAAAAACATATGCCCTGCCTCCAGACAAGGCAGATTTAGGCAGCCTCAGTTGACATCCCTGAAAACAGGGTCAGACAACATAATGAAAGCACAGATAGATGTGGGCAGGGACAATTATAATAAACTCAGCCAACTGTCCAATTAATAATTTTTTTAAAGAAACAAATCTTACCAAGTGCCAATGGAGCTTTCATTTCAAATCGTTTGTTTAATTTCATGTGCAAATTATGGAGACGGTTTTGTTTCCAAACTATTGAAACAGATTTTGGAGCCATGTTGTTTGAAGTGACTGTAGTTCAGAAACATCTCTTTTCAATTAGCTCTGAAACCTCTTTCAACAGCCTTTCATAAATAGGCCAACATCAATGGCATGCTCGGATGCAGTGTGGATCTCTAATGGAAATGCACAATGGGCCTTGCGCCATGCCTGCAGGGGCAAACATCTTCCATTTCAGACAGATCCAATGAGAAGTTTTGCCAGCTATTCTGGGTCTCTCACTTTTCGGTCTCAGGTTCAGCTCATCGCTAATCGATGCCTGTGCTTTTTAATTACATTGTACAGTCAGTAATGATTTGTCACTCGTTGAACCTGGGCGGTCTTCTGAGCTACCACTGATGTAAACAACTGCAAAGGCAAGGTAACCTTAACTGCCAGGACTCCACAGTGCAAAAGAAAAAAATTTCCCTGATAAAAGGCAATGCTGACTTTGGAAGAAAGGAGGAAAGGTAATATCCTCATATTTAAATTGTACCAAATACTAGAGGCCTATCTTTTCACTGTCCAGAGTCCTGGACTGGAAACACCTACCCACCAAGGGGTAACTCTTATGTATTCTATAGCACTTATCAATGATCTGGGTGATATTAGACACCCAGTAGATATTGATTGATTGATAAGAACAAGTTTTTTTTTTTCCCCCAAATACTTTTATTTTTTCAGTGTTACAAGACTCATTGTTTATGTACCACACCCAGTGCTCCACGCAATACGTGCCCTCCTCAATACCCACCACCAGGCTCGCCCATCTCCCCACCCCCTCCCCTCCAAAACTCTCAGTCCCTTGTTCTGAGTTCACAGTCTCTCATGGTTCTTCACCCGTCCAATTTCCTCCAATTCATCCCTCCCTTCCCGATAAGAACAAGTTTTATCTTTTTTTTCCATATTGACATTTCCCTCTGGTAGACAGAAGAGAAATTCTGAAACTGATTTCATGTTCCAATAACTAGGGATTCAATGCGGCATGGCACTTGAAAATAAAATCTTATTTTTCCAAAAGTGAATAACTATCTCACAATATGAGGTGACCAGCCAATATATTTATCATTGGACAATAATCAATAAGAATATTTAACCAATCAGAATGGACACCAATTGGTACGCATAACAGTACTTATATCAGCCCTGCCCAGAAAACAGGTCACTGATACTAAGCAAGGAAAAAGAAAAATCTTTGCAAACACAAGGAAATAAAAAGCTAAATTCTAAGATCTCTCACTACTATCTGTCTTCATTTTTCTTTTGTTTTAAGGACCTTTTTTCTATCAAAATACACTATGATACAGATGCTAGATTCCAGTTGCAAAAGTAAGTAACTGGGCAATAAAAGTTCTATATTCATTTGGATACTTCACCTCCAACAGATTTAATCCCCCTGCTCCCAATGCTAGCAATAATGTCTTAATGTAATGAGTGAGAGAAGCAAGATATTGGTATACCACTTCTATTATAAAATTAATAAGTAAAGGTACATTTTGTTTAACACAAGATAAATTAATAGATAATTACTCCATTTGCAAAATAGACATCAATTGTGATCTTACAATCCCTGTAAATAGGGCGCCTGGGTGGCTCAGTCAGTTGAGCATCTGCCTTCAGCTCAGGTCATGATCCCAGAGTCCTGGGATCGAGTCCCACATTGGGCTTTCTGCTCAGCAGGGAGCCTGCTTCCCCCTCTCCCTCTGCCCCTTCCCCTCCACACTTGTGCGTACTCTCTCTCTGTCAAATAAATAAATAACATCTTTAAAAAAAAAAACCTATAAATAGCAAGAATCTGTAGTGCCTTTAAATTCACTGTTTCCATAAAACACCAGAGGTACTCACACTAAAGTTGGGAAGAAAGACAAAGAAGTCTATTAGCTCACCTCATCTGAAAGATCCAGCCAGTACAATAAAGTAAGAAAAAGAAGTAAGAGGTATAAAACTCAGAGAAGAGAAATAAACATTTCATTATTTTAATATGATATGATTGCCTATGAAAAAATATGATTATCAATGAAGGACCAATGTGAACATCTAATAAAAGGTTGTAGCAAAGCATTAGAATGCAAATATTAATTGCTTTCACATTGCAAAGAAATTACAGTTGAGAAAAAAGAGAATTTGTAATACTGAAAAATATAAAATATCTGGAAGTAAACTTAATATTTGTACAATTCCCAAATTAAGAAAACTGGACCATAAGAGGAGATCTAATTAGTGGAAAGAAGCATGATAAAAAAAAAAGACAGTATTGGAAAGATATCAATTCTTCTTTAATTTAATCTCTGAATTTAATTCTATTTGAAATTACAATGTGGTTTTTATAATAATGAAAATAAATCTAAAATTTATTCAAAAGAAAAACCTGGAGAAAACTACCAAGAATTTTTATGAAGAGGAATAATTAAAGAGGACATCTACTAAATATTAAATTATATAGCAAAAGTACAGTACTTCTAACACTGTGGTAGTTCCATAAGAATTAATAACAGAAACACTGACCCTCATAGAAAGCATTTTAAGAAACAGACTTTTACATACACATGAATTTAGTTATATAAAAGCATTTCAAATCAATGGAGAAAAAAAATTCTTCTGATAAATGATATTCACAGGGGAGGTCTGGGAAAAAATATGATATTCACAAACTCAGTTAACTATTTGGAGGGAAACTTAGATCTCTATTCTAAACAATGTAACAAAATAAATTTCAAATTGACTAAAGAGTTAAATGTAAAAACTGAAATCATAAAAAAAAAAACTGAAATCATAAAAAAAAACAGGTAAAATAATGGATGACTCAAAAGGAACAATAAATCCAGACAATTATATCAGTACATCTTATATATATATTGCCAACTAAAAGAAGTCAGTCCTAACAGACTATATACTATAGATTCCACTTAAATGGCATTCTGGAAAAGGTAAAACTACAGAGAGAGCAAACAGATCAGTTTGCCAGGGGTTTGGATAAGAGAGGACACTGAAAAGGTGAAGCACTGAGAATTTTTAAGGCTGTGAAATTACTCCATATGGTACCGTTGTGGTGGATACGGGACACTGCATTTGTCAAAATCCCTACATCACCTTACTGTGTGCAAACTAAAGTATCAAACAGAAGGGTGGAGGATCCCAGGATGGAATGAAAGTGTAATAAAAGAATCTAGATGCCCATCAACAGATGAATGGATAAAGAAGATGTGATATACACACACACACACACACACACACACACACACACACACACACACACAATGGAATACTATGCAGCCATCAAGAGAAACGAAATCTTGCCATTTGCAACGATGTGGATGGAACTAGACGGTATTATGCTAAGCGAAATAAGTCAATCAGAGAAAGACAATTATCATATGATCTCTCTGATATGAAGAATTCGAGAGGCAGGGCGGAGGGTTGTGGGGGGTGGGGGAGGGAAATGAAACAAGATGGGATCAGGAAGGAGACAAACCATAAGAGACTCCTAAACTCACAAAACAAACTGAGGGTAGCTGGGGGGTAGGAGGGGTAGGGTTAGGGTGGCTGGGTTAGGGACATTGGGGAGGGTATGTGCTATGGTGAGTGCTGTGAAATGTGTAAGCCTGATGATTTATAGATATGTACCCTGGGGCAAATAATACATTATATGCTAATTAAAAAAAAGAAAAAAATAAACTATCAAAAAAAAAGTGTAATAAAAGAATCTAGCTGTGTTACAGATGTATGATGTAACATCAGTGTAGAGGTGGGGAAAAAGAAGTACCAACCTGAATAACTTTGGAAATGACTGGACAGAGAGCTAAAGAAAATGGAACTATAGCTGGAAAGCACTACACTCTAGCTGGAAAGTTGTTTCTCACAGGGTTATGGGTTAACAACTGTGAAGGCACTATACAGGTATACTAGGACTGAACAAATAAGTAAATGGACAGTGTATGGCAGGAGTTGGGTTTCTCACTATAGGAATGTGGATGTGCAGATAAACAAGAGGCTAAGGCTAGAGTGAACCATGTGGTTACCATAGATTAGTACTGGAGACATCAGTATGACCTCATGTTTAGCTTTAAAAAGATACTTATGGATATAACTAAAAATAA
The DNA here is from genome assembly GCA_028534135.1 of Potos flavus. Taxonomy (NCBI): domain Eukaryota; kingdom Metazoa; phylum Chordata; class Mammalia; order Carnivora; family Procyonidae; genus Potos; species Potos flavus. Next base: position 90,237,467 of record CM052886.1, read on the forward strand.
CTATAAAAATTAAAATTATTATAATTACATAATTTTAATTATACACATATGAATACACACAGGTTAGTATACACACTATATATCCTCTCGCTCTGTCAGCTGAGAGGGTCTACGAACAATGACTCCCCAATGGCACTGAGAACACCCAGGATTAAAATCTTGGTCTCTAATACTACTCTTCAATAAAAGGAAGCAGGGTTCCTTAGAGAAATGACTGATTCTAGGGCTGGAGAAGGGAATATACAAAACGAGACTGAAGCATCTTATAGTGTCCCTAAGTAACCCTCAACAAACAAAATGAGTAGGGGATATCAAAGGACACAGAATCCAACTGAAAGAGCTCTGAATGGCCAAAACTGAAACAATTAGAGCAACAAAATAAATATCGTTATTGAAATTATAACCCAAGGCATAAAATATATGTCCACGAGTCTACAGAGACACAAATAAATCAATGAATAAGTAAACACATGGAGGAAATGATCTCTTGTAGAGAAAAATTCTAAATAATTTTGTTTAAGATTTTACTCATTTATTTGAGAGACAGAGACAGAGCATGAGCAGCGGGAAGGGGCAGAGGGAGAGGGAGAAGCAGACTCTCCAGTGAGCAGGGAACCCCCAATGCGGGGCTCAATCCCAGGACCCTGGGATCATGACCTAAGCCAAAGGCAGATGTTTAACTAACTGAGCCACCCAGGTGTCCCACAAAATTCCAAATAATTCATATAGATCCTCCCTCCCTCAAGGAGGTGAAGCATCACTCCCTACAACTTAAATGCAAGTTATGCATGATGATATCCTTCCAAAGATTACGGTATGGAAAAGGAGAGTGGGAGAGAATAACTTCAGAGTGGACAATCTGATGACCACTACCTTAGAAGGCGGTAACAGTCAATATAAAAAGTGATGTCACACTGATAGTATGAATCCTTAATATGATATGATATGACAGAACTTTACTTCTGTGTTCTTTCTCCCAAAAATCCATAATCTCAGGCTAATCATGAGGGAAAAAAACCATGAGAGACTCCTGACTCCGGGAAACAAACTGAGGGTTCCAGAAGGAGGGGAGGAGAGGAATGGGGCAACTGGGTGGTGCACATTAAGGACGGCACATATGAACTGCACTGGGTATTATATGCAACTAATGAATTACTGAACACTACATCAAAAACTAATGATGTGATATATGTTGGCTAATTGAATTTAAATAAAAAACAAATATAAACAAATCTGAAAAAAATCAAACTCAAATTAACAAATTTTCTACAAAACATCTGACCAATACTTCTAGAAGTGCCAAGGTTATGAAAAATGATGACAGTATTAGGAACTATCACACCAGAGGAGCCTAAAGGACACATGATAACCAAATACAATATGGTATACTGGATGGGATTCCGGACAAGAAAAAGTACATTAGGTGAAACTAGAGAAATCTGAATAAAGTACAGCTTTTAGTTAATAATAATGTATTGATTAGTTAGTTGTGACAAATGTACCATAACTAGGTGAGAAGTTAAACTGAGCTTAGAGTTATGGGAAATCTCTATCTCTGTAACTTTTCTGAAAAACTATTTAAAATAAAAAGTTTGTTTTTAATAAATGAATGGATATTTTTCTGATCTCCAAGTGAAGTTCTTTCTAAGTATAATGCCTCTATAACTAAAAGATTAATAAATCTTGCCACAAAAAAATAATTAACTCACAACACAATAAAAAGACAAATTAACTGAGAAGAAATTGTTTGCAACATATCCTTTAGAAAAAGTTTTAGTATCTTTAACATTTAAATAATGCATTTAGGGGCGCCTGGGTGGCTTAGTGGGTTAAAGCCTCTGCCTTCGGCCCAGGTCATGATCTCAGTGTCCTGGGATCAAGCCCCGCATCGGGCTCTCTGCTCAGCAGGGAACCTGCTTCCTCTCTCTCTGCCTGCCTCTCTGCCTGTTTGTGATCTCTCTCTGTTAAATAAATAAATAAAAATCTTTAAAAAAATAAAGAATGCTTTTAAACCAATAAAACCAAGAGCAAACTCATATCCTAGCAATTCTCAAAGGAAATGCAAAAGCCCAGTAACTATAGGAAAAAGGTTTAACCTCACTAAATAAAGATATGCAAATAAAATCAAAATGAGCTAGTATTAACCATGATTATTAAAAATTAAAATATCCCATATAGGGCAAAAGGAAATAGGTACAGCTGTAGGTACAACTCTAGCTGAGCATGAAATCTAGTATGTTTCCATAAACAAAATTTGGCCACATGTATATAAAGGCTTTAACACACAAATTCTACTTACAGAAATTCATCATAAGGAGGATACAAAATATTATCAGTAAAGGTCTCCAATAATAGGGATTTTAATAAAGTCTATTACTATTGTAATACATGAAACATAAAACTGGGTGGCTAATAAAAATCAGTTATGCATGATTCCTTAATATGAAAATATTTATAATGTGTAAGAAATAAAAGTAGTTATCTATTTTAAAAACATACACATGTAGTCAAAAACAAACAGAAAAAAGTACCAAATAGCAATTTCCCTATGGGAAGTAGGATGGAACATGGGGAAGGACAGAAAGGCTTTTATTTTTCTAATTTAAAAATTGCATTGTTTGGGTTTTTAAAGAATCCCTGTGTTACTTTATAATTTTAAAACTGAAAAGGATGATGTTTTTACAAGCCAGTTCCCAAAAAAGTACTGCCTGAGAAATCCCAATTTATATTTTAGGTATACGAATATAGAAAAAAGTAGCTGGAATAATATATACTGAAATGTAAACAACATTACTTTCTACTCATAGGATTATGGAAGATTTTTTCATGTGTTTACTAAATTTTCCAATTTTTAAGGAAATAAGCTATAAAAATATTTTTTGTTAAAAAAACAGAAATCATAAGGTAATTTAAAATCTTCTTTAAAATTCAAAAACAGGGGCGCCTGGGTGGCTCAGTGGGTTAAAGCCTCTGCCTTCGGTTCAGGTCATGATCTCAGGATCCTGGGATCGAGCCCCGCATCGGGCTCTCTGCTCAGCGGGAAGCCTGCTTCCTCCTCTCTCTCTGCCTGCCTCTCTGCCTACTTGTGATCTCTCTCTGTCAAAAAAATAAATAAAATCTTTTAAAAAATAAAATAAAATTCAAAAACAGGGGCGCCTGAGTGGCTCAGTGGGTTAAAGCCTCTGCCTTCGGCTCAGGTCATGTTCTCAGGGTCCTGGGATCCAGCCTCGCATCGGGCTCTCTGCTCAGCAGGGAGCCTGCTTCCCCCTCTCTCTCTGCCTGTCTCTCTGCCTACTTGTGATCTCTCTCTCTCTCTGTCAAATAAATAAATAAAACCTTTAAAAAAAATAAATTCAAAAACAATGCATGCATACACACTTACTTTAATATGAAATCTAGAGTACTAGAATTATCCTTGGAAAATTGAATCTCATTTTATTTTGCTTCATGAATTCACTCATTCGAGTGTTTATTGATCCAACCTCTAAATGGAAAACAATTTTAAAAAACGGATAAGATACCCAAGGTTAAAGAGAAATACAAAATTAAAGTTTAAAAATCTAAGAAAAGCCGGAAGTAGAGAATTTTATTTTTTACAAGTTATAGAATATAATTTTTTGGCTATTAAAAAGTTGTAAGTTCTTGCAATTACACTCGGGCCATATCTGCAGAACTGTAAATAACTCGTCAGCATAATTTACTATTAATGGTGATGGAACTAATATTTCTAAATTGTCCCATTGCTCATGGAACAAAACAGATAAGGCAGAGTGAAGTGAAGTAAGGAAACCTAAAGTCATGAAAATAAAAACCTTTGGAGAATTCTGAACTCAGTGGTCAGATATCAGACTCACCTCGAGAGCTTTTTTTCTTTAAACAAATAGCACAATCCCATCCAGTCCTGAGGAGTTCAAGTCTCAATGATAGGGTCCAACACAGGCATTTTCTAAAAGCTTCAAAGATTAGTCTGATATGCACCCCAACATCGTGAATTTGGGCTCTACCTAATAGATTTGATGTGCCTGAGTCTGATAGTCACTGAGAGAACTACAGAAATGTGAGTTTGTAAGTGGTTATTCACCTAGCTCCCAATGTCTTTCTTTTAGTCACTAATATGACTTTTTTCACTGGTTGCTTACGTTGCACCACACACTGAGTTGGCTCTTTACCCAAAATTCACCCCATCTTCCAAAAGAAACTGCAGGATGTAATACATTTTTTTCTTTAAAAAAGAAAGTTGGTATATTTAATTAATACAATATAGTATACCTAGATTTGAACTACGATGATTATTAACACCTACAGAATGTCTAAGGCAATTAAATGTACTATTTGGCCATGATGCCCACAAGGTAAAAACAGCAAGGAGGAGTGCTAAATTAATGATACCGAAGCCTCTGGAAGTTATAACCCTAACATGTTTTGATATAATAGTATGATTTGAAGTAGGAACCAAATTTGTAATCTAAAGGAATTTCTGAGGATAGTTACCTCTCCCAAATTAAAAAAAATTTTTTTTCAGCAAAATATAACAAGTTGAACAAGTGATCTAAGTTGAAGAGCCCCTAAAAAGTGCCCCATGTGGTCTTTCTTCCCCCACAGGAAAGTGCAGTTGTGTTTATCAAATAGTCAATAGTGGAAGAGATTTGGAATTAACTGCTTTAACCAATTTTAACTGGAGGAAATTTTCCAATTGAATGTTACCTATTCTTTTTTTTTTTTTTTTTAAGATTTTACTTATTTATTTGACAGAGAGGGAGATCACAAGTAGGCAGAGAGGCAGGCAGATGGGGGGGGGAAGCAGGCTCCTGCTGAGCAGAGAGCCCAATGCGGGGCTCCATCCCGGGACCCTGAGATCATGACCTGAGCCGAAGGCAGAGACTTTAACCCACTGAGCCACCCAGGTGCCCCTTAATGTTACCTATTCTTTTAATCAAATCAAAATTTAGGCCCTACCGGTCAGCTGAGATCAAAACAGAAGGCTGTGTCCAATCAGCATATCAATGTTAGCTAAAATTACGCCTCTGAATGATGGTAGCTAATAGGTACACAGGGCAGTGTCCTCCCAAAGGATATTAAAAATATGTCCTGTTTTTCCCAAAGTCATTGTTGCCTTTTATTGGACTTCTTGCTCTTTGCGTATTTCAAAGAAGGTTAAAAAATGAGCTGATTTTCACATATACTACTTATCATCAAATTCTCCTATGAAGGCCTTTGAGGCATTGCTTTAGGAGCTCTGGACTTTAGTCCTCTCTAGAATGGATTAATTATACGAGCTTGAGCACCCCTAGACATCAGTTTCCTTATCTGAAAAATGAGAGTTGCAAATTCTCATTTCTAATACTCCTTATAGTTTTATGTCTTCAGTCTCAAAAGGACTGAGTTCTTAGTATATTTAACTGACAGAAATCAGTTTTTAAATGACCTCATTAAATCACTGAACCAAGACACGTTATTTCCTAGATTTTGGAAACATTACAGACTTTGAAAAGTGTATTAGTCAACTACTGCTTTTCTAATGCTGCATAAGAAACCAGCCCAAACATCTGTAGCTTAAACAACATTATTTATCATGTCACCCACAGTGCCCGGGAATGCTCTGTAGGTGATGGGTGGCTGGCGCAATTCTGCTCTGTTCATCTCACACTGAGGCCTAAGCTGGAAGGGTAGCAAATACCTAAAGTACGTTCTATTAATGCAGAAGTTTGGAAGCTCCCAAAGTGGGCAGGTGGAAAGACCAATGCCTCCTAAAACCTCTATTCAAAACTAGCAGATTATCACTTCCACCTACTCCTGTTAGTCAAAACTGGTCCATGGCCATGTTTAACCTGAATAAGGCAAGGAAGCTGACTTCTTCCACTGAGGTGAGGAATTGGAAAGGGAGTATGTACTTACGAAAAAAATTCTAATCTATTACACTAACAGACAGCCCAAAAAGGAAGGAACTCATGGAGGCAATTACCTAGGTAATTTAATCCAAGGAATGATTATCATTCACTTAACAAATGTTGGGGAGGCCTTTCTATGTGCCAGGCAGTAGTCTAGGAGTAACAGGACTTGCTGGCAGATCAGACACAAAGGATAAGGGAAGGGAAGGGAAGGAATAACTCCTGGGTTTGCAGGTTGTATTAGCTGGATGATGATACAATTTGCCTAAGTCGAGAAGACTCTTGGGGGAAGCAGTTTTAAGGTGGGATGTATGAGACCTGTTTTGAACTTTGACATGTGCACTGGTCTTCACGCTTTATAAAGTGCTACCACATATATCATGTCCTGGTAATCTGCAAGGCAGGATGGATAATAAGCTGTTTTAGTTTTCTGTTGCTGCCTTAACAAATTAGCACCTTAAAACACCACAAATTCATTATCTCATAATTTCCTTGGGTTGGAGTCCAGATAGAATTTAGCTGGGTCCTCTACTCACATCTCACAAACTGAAATCAAGCTGTCAGCCAGCTGCATATTCTTAGCTGAGGTCTGGCATCCTCTTCCAAGCCTATTGCTTGTTTACAAAATTCATTTCCTTGGAAATGTGGCACTGAGGTCTTTATTTTTTTGCTGCCAACATCAATCAGGATCACTCTCAGCTTTTAGAAGCCACGTGCCCTCATAGAGACCACAATATGACTATTCTCTTCCTTCTTCCAAGCCAGCAGAAATCTGTCTCTCTGACCTATTTTCTCACTGGCTAAGAAAACTCTCTGCTTTTAAAGGATTCACATGATTACATTAGACCCAACCAGATCATCTCATATTTCAAGGTCAACTGACTTGGGAATTCCATTCCATCTGCAAAATCCATTCACAGCAAAACTTAGATTCATACCTGACTGAATAAGCAGGGGACAGCAACCTTGGGGGGACCATCTTTAGAATTCTGTCTACTACATAAGCCCACCTTGCAGATGACACAATAAAACCTTGGTTGAATCAACCACCATCAAAACCTGTCCAGTGGGGAGGCTTCTACCTGACCTTGGTCTTGTGATTCAGTCCAGGGCTCCTTTTACCCTATCAGGCCTCCTTTCTTCCTCCAGGAACATTTCCTACAACAAGGTGACTACCTCCTTCCTATGAACTCCTAAACCATAAATAACACAGCACTCCACAAAAGTATAATTGCATTATTATTTTTATCTTCATGCATCATATCTGACATAGCATTTACTAAGCACTTGCTATAGGAATTAACCAAAGCAGAAAATCTTGTTCTGTACATTTACAGAGATCTCAGAGATCTGAGCATCATGGCTGTGTACATCTGATGTTAGCATTTACTATGGAAAGTTTTCATCGCCATAAAAAAGACCAGCATGATATCAGACCAGAACATTAAAGTGGTGCTAACGTTAATAACATTACAGTGAAAAAAGAGTTCCATTATCAAATACTCCTGAGAAACACTGAATTAAACAAAATTAATCTACTAATGTAGAACCTCTTAAGGCCTTCGATATGCTAATATGTTATGGAGCAACAAAAGGGAGATATACTGAACTTGATTTAGAACCCTTTTACTATGGAGTATCTCAAGGTACCAGCGTTCCATAAAATGGTCACTTAGGTAAGACCCTTCCCCTTCCTTTCCACTCATCGAAGTCAAGAAGTTCCCTCTTACCTCTCGCTTTTCTAGTCATGTTAGAAATAGGATGGGAAATGCCATCTACCCTGAGGAAATCTGTGTTCTCAAAATGACCAGTGACAAGGCTTTTTTGCCAGTCTGATGGTATCCAATAGGTGTGCTTTTTAAGAACCAAAGAGAAAAAGCATTAAAACTCAGATTCTTCTTAGGCTACACAACATACATTCTGGAAATGAACTTGGGCAGAACATGAGGCCTAAAATATGTCCTTCAAATAAATGAGAAAAGAATTAGAAGAAAAAAGGGGGAGGAAGGCCTCTAGCATAGACATAAATTCTCAAGTCAAGGGACCTGAGAGGGATATCAAAGGGAATAGTAAATTCACCCAGGAAAACTAACCTAGAAGACCTAAAAATCAAATCTGACATCAACCCCCAAAACTTGGTGATAAATCTATGGCTTCACGTAAGAAAGATAATATGCCTAATTTATACCATGCATATCAGTTTCCAACGCACTTAAAGGAGACCTGGGAATGTACCACAGGTGACCCCATATGTACACTAAATGCTGGGCAGCTCTTTCCACTCAGATTTTCAAATTAAGAGACATAATCATAATATTATTTTTCCTTGACCCAAACAGATAGTTCAGCAACAACAACCAAACAGACAACTTCTTTCAATCATTAATATTTCTCCAAGTGCCTGCATCTTTCCCCAGTGCTCTTTTAATTTCTCTTCCTTGTCATTGGGAAAAGATTGCTGATAGCCTGTTGCTAGGTTCTGCAGAGAAGAAACCCAACAGACCCACATAGGCTTGCTGGAGCTCATGGCAAGAAATCACTGGAAAATCATCACCACACGGCCAACTCACTGCTGCTGCCAATGGACAAAGGCAAGGTGTCCTATTGCTTACATGCCCATCCTAGGAGCTTCAATAAGACCAACACAGAGATTGTAAGACTCTTAATCACTTATATCTAACAATTAGGAACTGGGTTGTGGGGGAAGTGGGCCAAGAGGAGTTTTCTTTCAGGTAAGAACACATTTCTTTGTGCTAGCCCACTTCCTTTCCCACATTCTCCTTCTCCACTCCTCAGTGCCTGCACCTAGGCACCATCGTGGTCCTCCTGAGAACTAAGTTACTGCACTCCTCAGAGGAGATTTTAAACACCAACAGCTTAAACAAACATCATTTGTGTTCCTGGCACTCTTCACCAAACATACTATGACCAACCTAGAGATAACTACCTTGAAAACAGCAGATCAAGAAGTACGCACAGAAAAATTATCCTTCTGTATTTTCAAATAGAGTGATCAAGAAAGTAGTACGTTAATGTCCCAGAGGTAACTATATTGTGTAATGTGTTCCTAGTAGTAGAGCTGACCTGGTCCGAAGTTCTATATTCTTCGGTTTGTACAATTATCCATTTATTCAGTGAACACTTTATCACATGTTTAACATGTGCAAACACTGTCCTGGAAGCTGGAAATACAGTGATAAGGGCCAACATGTCCACATGGAGAAGTTCAGGTTAGTGGAGAAACAGACATTTACAGTGCAGATTGATTACAGTTATAATAGTAACTCGAAGCAATATGGGATCATAGAGGCCAAAGAGCTAAACCAGAAGGAAGGAAGGCATGGTCCAACAAGGCAAAGGAGGGGATATTTAGGCTGGGTTTGGAAAGAAGAGTAGAAGCAGTATTTATTTATTTACTTAGTTGGCTACGATGCACCTCGTTCCAAAAAGGATTTAAAGAAATTTTCAAAGATTCATACAATATCAAAGGGTAACAGAAATGCAAAATAAGTTTTTACTCTTTTTAAAAAGTGGGTCGGGGGGCGGAGTAAGGGAAAAAGAGTGGGGAAAACCAGTGGACCCAGGAGGAAAGTTAAATGCATGCTATTCATGCATTTGTGAGATGAGTATCATAAATTTGGTTCTGAGTCTTGCAGCAACCAAGTCAATAAGGAGAATTTACAGATCATCTATGGATCATAGAGTCACCAAACGGAGAAAAGAAATAAAAATAAGAGCCAACATTTCTCAGGGTAAGCATTTGCAAATCAAAGAAGTATGGAGGAAGATGAGCAATTTCCCAGGGTTTGAAGTGTAGAAGGAGGAGAAGTGTAAGAGGGAGTGAGAAGAAAATGAGAACTGGTGAAGCTACCGAGGTAAGGGGCTGCCTGGGCATGAAGACACTTTTATGTCACATTAGACAGAGCTATGAAAGGACTTAAGAGTGGCAGACATGGCCAGATTTTTTATTTTAGGAGGCCTGCTATTCAGGAAAAACTCAAATAATATTAAGGAAGTAGAACTGACAGGACTATAGATAAAGAGAAGTGTCAGATGCGTGTACTGGACTACCAAGCCTTTGGATGTTGCATTTGCCATCTATATAATTTGATCTAGCCTAACCACCTATTTTTCATAAAGATAGATACAAAAGTAAAGTCTAATGTGAGCTAATTTAGCTGATTAATTTCCTCCACTAGGAGAAGGGAGAGAAAATTTTAGAACAAATTGCATTGCAGTTGCTTGGGGTAAAACACTGTGGCTTGGGGAGGGGTTCATAGCTGTGAGCAGCTAGGGAGGCAAGATGAGCACCCCTCTAACAGTTTTGTATAAAGAGATGGGGGAGGGGGTGAGGATAAAGGGAATGGAATGAATCCAAAGATATATTTTAGTTGGTCCAAAATTTTGCCTAAGGTTTGCCCAATGGAGAGGAAAGTCACATATATCACATTCAACCTTCAGTAGCATAAACATCAGACAAAACAATTTCACTGATAGAATGATTTGCTTTGAAAATAACATCTCTAGTTCCTGGGTTGTTGTGTTTTTTTTTTCTTTTACTCTTAAAAACTTCGGTTCATTGTGAAGCCATTTCTTTTCACTATTTTTACATCTTTAACATTTTTATATTTTTTTTTCTAGGGCTATCTCTCAGTTTTAAAATTTTGAATTCATTTTTAATAAATTATTCCTTCTATAACCTTAAATTCAAAGACCAGGGAAGTTAAAAGGCTAACTAGAGACAACTGTGGTACAGTAATAATGATGCTGGCTAATATTTATTGAGCACCTATTAGGTACCAGAGACTCTTCTAAGAGTTCTACATTATTAATTTAATTTCATAACAGCTCTATGGTGTAATTACTATTAATAGCACCAATTTACAGATAAGGAGACTAAAGCACAGAAAAGTGAAGGACCTTACGCTAGGGCCAACCACCTTCATGTTTCACCAAAATCATATGTACACTGGAAAAATTTCACCCGAAAAAGTCAATGTGCTGGTTCTCAATAAAATAAATGATATTTGGCACACCTAGGTGGCTCAGTCAGTTAAATATTCAACTCTTGGTTTTGGTTCAGGTTTTGGTCTCAGGATCTCGGGATCTTGAGATCCAGCCCAAGTGGGGCTCCATGCTCCGCTGTTCCATGCTCAGCAGTCTGCTTCCCCTCTCCCTCTCCCTCTGCCCCTCCCCTTGCTCATGCACTCTCTCTCTCTCTCTCTCTCTAAAATAAATAAATAAATCTTTAAAAAAAGAATGATATTTGATACCTTCAAGTGTCCTCCTACCCTTGTTAATAACAAATGATCATATTAATAATGTATTCCATTTGCTTTCATATTCTGTCCTCACAAGAACTCTGTGAGGCTAAGGGGGCAAAAGTGGAAAAATTGAGGAACCACAGAAAAAGAGACCAAAGAGGAATGGAACAGATCTTCTGACTTCCATTCTGTGTTTTTCCTAATGTATAAACCATTATTCCTAAAGGTATCAACTACTTCTGGTTTCTTTCTGATTTATTCCAATGCCTTGATAGCTGTAAGTGGCCCCTATCAACATGAATGGCTATCATTCCCTGTTAAATGACACAGAATGTTCAGGCAGCTAACCTACAAAAATAGTATTAACTTCCTTGAGTGTGCTCAAAAATTCCACAAAAAAAATCTCCAGAAAAAGTAATCATGAAACTACACAAAGACTAGAATCTTAAAGACAAACCACTACAGAAGAGTTTACTGATACTACTTCAATTTTAAATTTTTTTATGTTGCCATTACAAGTGCTGCTATTGCTGCCACATATGTCTGAGAGTAGAAATCAGTGCATCCACCAGGAAGGAAAGTTTGACAATCTCTCCCAAAATCACAACATGCACATCCATTGTTCCAGAAAGGTTACGTCTGGGATTTGCTTATGGGTGTAAAAATATTTAGATAGAGATATTCACCGCAACACTGCTTTGAACAAAAAATGATAGAAATAACCAGATAATAGAAAATAGGTCGAATTAATTTTAATACATTCAAACAACAGAATACTATACAGGCAAAAGAAAAGAAAAAGGCAATTGTACATGTCCTAATAAGGTAAGACCCGTCCCTAAGAAACAAGTGAAAAAGCAACATGTAGCAACAGGCATTATACGCTACCGCCTTGGTAAGAAAGAGAAGGGAAAAGATGAAGAAAAATATAGAAAGAGCAGAAGAAAGAAAAGAGAAGAAGAAATACGTGAAATGCACGAAATGATTGTATATGAAAAACGAACTCTTGAAGGAAACACAAGCAAGAATGGCAGGGCTGCCTTTGAGGAAGGACACCGAGTGCTGTGAGGCAGAAGTAGGAGGGAGACTCACACTTCAATACCTCTATCAGTTTGGGTTGTCCAAGAAGAAGCTGCCCACGTGAAACCAGAAGTACAAGAGAAAACACTCATGAAAGATAAAAGGGAGAGTGGTTAGGCAGGGAGAACCTTCTGACTGGGATACCAACCTGACATCTGTGAAAGGAGAGAGGAAAGGAAGGAGGCTAAGGTAGGAGGAGCCTGGGAGTGCAGTGTAGCTCTGAGAAATTTCTAGCCAGGCCTATGGGGTGCCACAGAGCAACAGGTGCCTGTTAGAGGGGTTCTGCGTCAGGCAGGAATGGCCTGGTTCCAAAACCCTCTTCATGTGCAGCGCAGTCACGTGTGGACTCAGCGTGAACACAGGGGCAGATCCCCAAAGTGTGGCAGCTGGAGGCTGTCAGTTCACTACACCCCTCACAGCAGCCCTTAGAGGAGGCTCTGAGTGACATGCCTCCGTGGTTACCAAAATACCATTTCATGTATTGTGATTTTAATTTCCTAGGCATATGATAATTACATACTGAGCAATTTTACAGAGATGCTGATGAATAAGATGCTTAATGACATGAATTGTACATGCAATATTATTAAGCTGAAGGAAGATTTTAAAAATAATTTATATGGTGTAATCCCAATTTTTCTAAAAAATATATGATGTATCGAAATGCATGTATCATGATATATATCACGGCATAATCCCCAAAAAAAAGATTGGGAGCACATGCAACAAAATAATAGCTAAATATTGAAAATAAAAGGCATTTTTTTTTTATCTTTGTGCTTTCCAGTTAAAAAAAATTATGGTGAAGACATAGTGCAGTTTTTTGTTTTGTACGGTCTCATTTTCAAAGAAACTCCACCAAATAGTACAAAACCTATCTGGCTAATTTCAAAGCGTTTTACACTCCCTCTCATTTTTTCACTGGCTCAGGTAACTCTGGAAGTACGAGCCAATTATACCCTAAAAACAGGCTCTGTGTTCAGTTCACTCCCTTGAAGTTCACAATGAATTAGGCATTCAAGTCAATTCATTGAGATTGTGGCGTCTGCGTCTACGAGAAGCTCTCTTATAACAAACGAACTCCATAGTATGAGATCAACACGAAAGAAAGAGCAGAGAAGCAGGGGAATGCTACAGACCAGCCTCTCCAGCACCAAGCCCACGACACATTTCTCCATGTCTGCAGACATAGTGTGTGTGTCGTATCGGCTCCAATGAACTTACTTTCTATCATCAAGAATTGTGTGCATGTCTCACCCTGCTGGTTAGTGCATGAGTTCTTTTAAGGCTGAAGAGCTGGCTTTATCTATTTGTTTCAACTTTATAGCATTGAGCACTATACCTCGTCATAACAGAAATGTTGACACTGAGCACTTATAATTACCAGACACCGCACTGTTTCAGGAACCTATATATAATATCTTATTGAATCTTCACGATGGCCCACAAAATATGAATGAAAACTATCCCTTTTAGAGAAAAGGCACCAGAGGCCCAGGGTGGGTTAACGAACTTGCCTGAGATCACAGAGCTGGGAACTGGTGAAGCCCATATTCGAAACTATGTGAGTCAGCATTTAGTCAATATTTGCAGCTTTAAGTACCCAAGCAGCATACCTCCTGAGTTGGCAGGCTATGGCCAATAGGTCAAATAGGACCCACTGCTATTTTTGTATAGCCTGTAAGCTAAGAATGACTTTGTCGTTTTTAAAGGGCTAGCGGAAAAGTTTTTTTTAAGGAATATTCTGTGACACATGGGAATTACAAGAAATTCGTTCATTGTGCGTGTCTATGTTTTCATACTATATCAGCAAAGTAGAAGCATCAGAAACAATCTGGCTTTCACAGAAAAAGCCTGCACACTCCGGATACAGGGGAAAGTCTTATCCCAGTACTTCCTCAGAATCATCCAGAATCATCCAGTTTTTTTTATAAACTGGGCTTGTAGGGCTCAGACCCACTGAGTTAAGACTCCCCAAGCGTGAGGGCCAAGAATCTGCGTTTTAAAAAGCTCCCCCAGGTGATCCAGATGATCAGCCAAGTTGGGGAACCTCAGCCAGAAAGTACTTTGGCCTCAGGCATTTACTCCTCAGGACACTTTTACTCTGGCTGAGTAAAAAGGGGTGGATGAGGCAACAAAGATCCCTCCATGCTCCAGAACAAACCATCTCCAATCCCTGACATGACAGAAACTGGGCAAAATGAAAGCACTCAGGAATCATCAGGATTAAGAAGAGACAAGCCCCTTTTCTCTGCCTGCACGCAGTTCATTAGAAACAACATTTCCAAAGGGAGAGGAAATGGCTATGTTGAAGGATCTACTTGTCAAGTTCAAGGGTAACATCTGCAACCTGCTTGTCTGTTTTCGCAGATGAGCTGCTTCCGTTTAGGACAGGGCAGCTGACAGTCCGCCTTAGCGCTCAACCTTCTCCCACCATTGACAGAAGCACACTGAGAAGGCCCGAGAAACCGCTTCAAGCCAGCTTCTCTAAAGGACTATTCCAGGCCCAAACTCTGATGCCCTGTCCTCAGACTTTGCTAGCTGGCTGCCACTTCTGTTCCCACAGTGAAACAAAGCTCACCAAAGACATCCTTGCTGCTAAATCCAAGAGCCACTTTCAACCTCCAACTTCCTTCAGAATGCCTGATAACCCACATCACTCTGGTTGTTCTCTTATCTCTGCTACCATGTCTGCTCAACCTCTTTTGAGGCCATCACCCTGTTTACATAATGATGTTCCCCAGGTTCATAATAGAAACCTTTTCTTTTCCCAATAGATATCCTGAATGATTTGTGAATCAGCTCTAGCCTACAGTTTTAAAATCTTTCTCCTGGGCACCTGGGTGGCTCAGCTGGTTGAACATCTGACTCTTGATTTCAGCTCAGGTGGTGATCTCAGGGTTCTGTGATCAAGGCCAATCACATCGAGTCCCCTGCTCAGTGGGGAGTCTGCCTGAGATTCTCTCTCCTTCTCCCACTGCCCCCTCCATGTTCACACATGCACATCCACACGCTCGCTCACTCTCTCTCTCCCCCAAATAAATAAATAAACAAATATTTTTTTTAAAAATCTCTTTCTCCAGGCCCCGTTTTACTCCTGAGTGTTATTATGGAGCAGTGGCTACAAGGGCTCTAAAGCCAGAATGCTCCTGGTTCAGCTACTTACCCACTATATGACCTTGAACAAGTCCTTAACGTCTGAATAACAACAATCACTTGCAGATCACAGAACTGTTGTTAGCATGTGAGTTTCTGGCAGTGGTTCTCACGTTTGGGGGGGAGGGCAGGATTTTATCCCCACTCCTCACAGGGCATTCGGCAATGCCTGGAGACATTTCTGGTTTTAACAACTGGTGGGTGCTACTGGTATTTGGTGGGTAGAGTCTAGGGATGCTACTTAAATATCCTACAATGAACAAGACCGCCTCCACAGCAATAAGTTATCTGGCCCACCATGTCAATTGTGCTGAGACTGAGAAACCCCAGTTTATAGATACAGATTTCATTAGAAAAAGATCTGGCACCTAGAAAGTATATGTATGCATTAGTCATTATTGTTATTATATCCAACTATAGCAGAATTTCTATTCAAATGTCTAACAGCATATCAAATTCAGCAGGGGCAAAACTAAACTCATTCTCCCACTTACTCTTACTGCATTTCCTGCTGGGCACCCTTCTCTGTGCCATTGCCCGTGATTGTGTGGCGTGTTCCCTGCACAAGGGTGGCGTTGAAACCCAGCACACTTTCTACTAACTGTGAAGTTTCTACAAGCTGTGAATGCTGGTAAAGACTTATGCCCCTGGAGGAGAGGGTCCAGTTTTGTAATTTCATATAAAAGTGCCCTAAAATCTGCTTTAGCATGCTTGTGTGTCTTTAGCATGCACACAAGCCTTTTACAATGTGGCCTTAGCCCACCTCTCCTAGCTCATCTGGAGCCACTCCCTTACCCTGTACTCTGACCTCCAGTTAAACTGACCCCTCGATTCTTTCAATTCTTTCACATGTCCCCTGCTCTCCCTGTCCCCGAGTGTTTGTGCATGGTGTTCACAAGCCTCCCCCACCCCTGCCTTACTTAACCTCTGAGGCTCAGCTCAGGGGTGACCTCTACTGAGAAGACAATCCCCAGTCCAGTTCCATGCCTCCCCCTCTCCGTCATGTCTTCTATTTCTCACTCTGTTTTATATTTCTTCTCTCCCATGAAAGAGTAATTTCTTGAGAGTAGAGATTTTGCCTTAATCACCTTTGATGCCTAGGTTGGTGTCTTGCCTAATAGGAGGTTCTTAATAAACATTTTGAAGATAAATAAATGCACATATCTGAATGTACCATCATACTCTGACAATGATGACAATAATAATAAAATAACAACAGCAGCAACATATATTGGATCCTTAGTTTTCCTGATACTGTTGTAAGTACTTGTAATATACTAACTAACTCATTCAATCATTATTACCTTACCTTACATAGGCACTATGTTTTATACAAACTAAGGCACAGGGATGATGAGCTATTTGCCCCAGTTCAAACAGCTAATAAGAAGAAAAAAAGAATCTGAACCCTCTAGGTGTATCACTCTCAGAGCCCACCCTTTTAATAAATGTATTAATGTATTATATTGCCTCTCTTGAAGGAGCAAAATTCTAGACAAGTAGAAATCTATGGATTTGAAGAGTACCAGGACACCAATATTCCAGTCTAAACGTAGGCCCAGTTTGCTGAGTATCTAGGGCAAATTATTTTAATTTCAGTGTACTTTGTAGAAATAAAGAAGGAAATAAGAATCTTCCTTAGTTCCCCTCAGAAGGAATCCAAGCTTCCCTTTCCACGGTCCTTTGGCTTGGCCATGCACAATGTGGACAGCTGTGTAGCAAGGGCTGGCAGACAGGGGAACCACAAAATGTAGCAAGACATCAAGAACACAGTTCTCTTCTTCCAACACAGCAACAGCATCATCACTGCAGCTATAAAAGCAAACAACCAAACAAACAGCAAAAAACCTTCAGAATGGGCAAAGGCCAACCCAACATCATTCATCTGGAGGAAATGTCATCTAAAACCTAAGAGACTGGGACCCAATGCCACCATCTTACTTCAGAAGCAGGAGCATCTTTAAACACGGAACTCCCAGGATGGAATGAATAACCCAAGGTAAACCTTTCCTCACGAGAGTTAGGAAAGGGCCAAAAAGGAAAAGCAGGCGAAAATGATAAATTGCGCTCAATTTTAATAAATACACAATTTTGCTTAGAGCCTAAAAGGCAGAAACCATCTGTGTGCCTCTGAGGAATGGGCTGGTACAGAGAGCAGAACCCAATCTCACAGGTAAGCCAGTGTGACTCCAGGTCCGGGCACCTTGTGAAGGGTGCTATTCTCTTTACTTCCCTCCTGATGTCCATCGGCCATACAGGATCCACTCTGACTTGTGTTTTCAGCAGAACTGGTGCTTAATTTCTGCTGACTGGTTCCCACCTTCTCTTGCCCTGGTCTCAGCAGCCAAGGGAAATAAGAGAGAGCACTGTGCCAGGCGCTGTGCCCTTGTATATATACCTCTGCTGGCCTTGTGAACTCCATCTGCGGCTTCCCGGTCAGACAGACACCTTGTCTGGATGCAGAGAGGAAACCTACATGCAGCTTCAGAAAAAGTAACCAAACAGAAACTAATCAAACTTACCCATCTTGGGAAAAGGCCCCAGGGTATCACCCCCACACACCCTCCTTCCCCACCCCTACGTTTTCTCCTCCTCCTTCCGTGGCCCCACAAATAAATAACATGAGACTTATCCTTAAGCACCTGTGGTGCCTGGGTGAACTGTTAATTACGAAATTTGGATATACCATCTGGGTTAACATTTGGCTGAGGACAGCTGAAGCTCTCAGTGCTTCTGAGAAAAACTATGAATATTTCTTCTATTAATTATTATACTAGTTTCCCCAGCTGGCATTTCCTTGTCTGTCCTCTCTGCCTATTCAAATCCGAGCACTCCTCCACGGTCCCACCAAGCCCTTCCTTCCCCAGTATGCTTGCTCTGATTTCCCAGTTGCGGTTTTAGTCAGCATCCAAAAGTTTATTCCTTGCATGTCTTCTACTTGTTTCACGTGTATTAGTTCAGACTTGTGAATGATGTGGCCATGCAGCCCATCATCATATTCCTTTTTATCTCTCATCATGAACAGCACATGGAATGAATATTCCTCTTGCACTGAATTTCACATATGGTTCAGGGCATTAACACCGCTGAATTATCAATCTCTTAAGGGCAGGAGCTCTAACTTGTTACTCTTTGCAAGAGTCCCTGTACCAACTAAACTAGCTGCCCTTCTAGTAGACACTCAAAGATCTGAAGAATGAAAAAACCTGAATAAATATTCCAAAGGCCCAGAATGTGTTTTTCAGCTATATTATGCCATGTTGTAGATGGAAAGACCTTTAAAATCATCCAGTCAAAGCTTTTATCTTTACAGAAAAGGAAACTGAGGTCTAAGAAAGCTAGGTGCCTGTCAGTGGTGAGACAATACCACATGTTTCTATCATGGGGCCTAGAAATGAGGTCTTCCTTTTCTCTGCTTTATACTCTGAGCAAAAGCATACCCACACCTCAGTTCTTTTGCTATACTTGGGCATGTTATTCTTGGCTTCCTGAGCCCCAAGTACCCTCCCTTGACTAGCTAATCACAATTACATACACACAGACTTAACCACGGGTTATTGGATCCTTTGAATGCCCTCTTGTGATTATGGTTTTCCTCCAGAATCTATAACCAGAATGTCTCCCCAAGACCCAAGGGCATCCTTTCAAAAATTACCCCAAAGTTGGGCTTGGTTGTATATTTGTTTCTACCAAACTGTAATTGTTCCTTTGGTCTTTGATTTTCTCAGACATCATTATGCAGTTACCAGTACACTTCTAGCCCGAAGAACTGGCCTCACAGCTCTCCTCAGAACAGCTGCCAAGTGTGCCAGCAATGCCATTTCCTAGGCTGAGAAGAGCAGGGTAACATTTCTCTCTTTCAGGAACCAGAATTACTTTGTGTTTTTTTTGTTTTTTGTTTTTTAAGCTTGAGGTAAAAGGCTTTCGTCATATTTACATGAGTACTAAAACCAGACCCCTCCAGCCAGAAAGCTATCACATTCTCAGGACCCGCCATTTCCCTCACTACCCCATGTATCAGAATCAGAGGTTCAGTGGAAGCTGTCTGTGTGAGTGCCCAGTGGGCGCACCCTGACAGGCCAGATACTTGGTGGGGTGGCAATTTAAACTCTTGCTTTCTGAAGCTGCACTTTCAGGTGCCAGATGCTTCCAAGCTTTGGCCTACAAACTGTGTAAACTCTATAACTGTTCTCTAAGAATATCTTTTGAGTCTTCCATCAACTCTGAGTGAAATGCCAACAGGAATGACTAGAGGCATTCTCAAGAAAGAGGCAACAATGGCACATGCCTTCCCAAACATTTCTAATGATCTAAGCTTTCTGACAGGACTGGTTGTTGGCAAAATTGCAATGTTCACCCCTTCCCGTGGTAGGCATCCCCTTACTTTGGGGGATCCCTCCACCCGAGGCCTGAGGTCCCCAGGGCAGTGATCCCATGGACGTCTGTGGTTTATCTATGTGCTAATTTACCATAATGCTTTCCCCTAAGAAGGACCCCTAACATTGAACATGTCTGCCCCTTCCTCACTCTCTAAATCAAATTCCAGCTGTGTCATTCCCTGAACACCCTGATTTCTGATTTAAAAAAATAACCACACAAGTTATGTAATTTTGAGGAGTTTCCTTAGCCTCCCATTTTCATCATTTATAAAAAAGAGGGTGGGCTAAATTGTCCCAAAGCCTCTTTCTGCTCTATGTGACTCTATCATTGAGCTATGGTAAGGGGTGGTGGTACGGGAGCTGATTAATAGGACTCCCACACTGTACTTGGTCTGGGTGCACGTTGTGATAAGTGCCTTCTAGAACTGATATCTTTCAGTGAGGGCAAGTTCAGGCCCTGTGCCAGACAGTGACAAAGATATTTCTGACCAGACAGACTTTTTGGCAGCATTTTCAGAGATACCATGACATGACAGAAACAGCCTGGATTTGATGTCACAAAATTCTGGATCTGAATGCAACTCAACCACTTACAAGCAGAGTGACCTTGGCAATTTACCTCAGCTCACCAAAAGTCAATTTGCTTAACTATAAAATATCATAATACTTTTCTCAAAGAGGTGTTACTGTTGTGGCTATTGTAATGGAGAATAAAATAAAATGTAGAAAGCCTCTACACAATACCTGGCAAATGAAACATATTCAGTAAACATTAATCCTTTTTTCATTGTTACTCAATCCAAATTTACTCTACATATGCAAAAACTCCAAATTACTTCTTTTGGCTAATCCAAACTATGAATCTTTTCATTTTCTAGAATGAGGTATGAATTATTAATGTAGTAAAAAAAATACCACCTGGCTGATGAGAAAAAGCTAACTAAAAATGACATATAAGAGACATAACTCATTCCTTCCATAGTTATTTATTCTGTATTATTTCAGAGGTCTGGTTCCAAATTTTCACTGCGCCAGGAGGCCAGATTAGCTGGCCTGACCCCAGAATGTGCTCAATTTGCAACTATCTAAACACATGAAACTCAAAAATGTCCTCTTCCTTAATTCTAATAGGAAAAAAAAAAAAAAAAACCCAACATACAAAGCAAGGTTTCTTAAACATGGATATAGTGTCTGCCTCCCTAGCTAGCATCAAACCAAGGCCTAGAACATAAATATTGCTTCATTTTTTCAGGAAGAAGTCCAAAACCACCTCCATCCTCCTTCCCCTGTAGGCATTTCCCTTTCTCATTATCTTTCTTACAGGGAAATTGGAGTGCACAGTCCAGTGAGTCATCACTGGATCAAATATGACTCCAGCTGTGAGGAAGCTGAGGACAGAATTCTCAGCATGAACATGGATGGACTACATGGGCTTAAAAGGCCCAGATACCTTGGGAACTGCAGTTGCAGGCCCTGAAACCCACAGCAGTAAACCTTAGGAACAATGAGCATGTTGCTCTATCATCACAATAGAGGAGAAGGCTATCAGAAACCAGTTATAGGGCCAGAATCATTCTGTTGCTTTCAGAAGTCAAGTTGCATGCAGGCTGGGACATGGCTTTGGGAGTAAGCCATGCTGTTGTAGGTACCTTCTTCCTTAGTCTCATGCACCTCATGCTTGTCCCCACACACCTCAGAGTCTCCTTTCTCACTGATCTCTCCCTCTACCTATCTCGAAACTTCAATTCTGCAATACTCCTAAGGTAGATGGAAGAAAAAGTATTTGGACATTTAAACCAATTTAAATGTGAATAGCTAATCCTTATTAGCTGGTAGAATTTAAGACAGTGGGACAAAGTAAAGATTTAGTGCTGGTGAGATATTCTGAGACAAGGTCTCTATAAGGAAGGTCTCCTTTTTGGTGGCCTTAATCCACCTATGTCAACAGCCAGCTTCACTGACATATTCTCAGAGTCAAAACTCCCTGAAATACTTTTGGGGTGAAAGCAGATGAGAAATGGATGGGTTATAGCTAAAGGAACTCGGATCTCAAATAGTAGTATGGTCAACTTGAAGGGCTACATGATAATACCAACTTCAGATGTTTTTTTTGTTGTTTTGTTGTTGTTTTGTTGTTGTTGTTGTTGTTGTTTTAGGATGCCATGAAGTCTGGGAGAAGAAAAAAAAAATACTTAGTGGCAGAGTGGCCACAATCTTGTCAGAAGTTTGAACATTTCTGTGAGTTAAAGAATCCAGAAAGAATGGTTGCATCAGAGTTCACACGGGCATATGCCCTAAGTTTTTCCATAAGTGGCAATCTTTAAGACTGACATTAACAAAATACCCAGACCTCCTTTTACAAGATAGGAAATAAGTATATCTGAAATGGATGTAACTAAGGCTCAAACTTATATGTGTGTGTGTATTTGTATATACTTACGTGTGTGTATGTGTATATATATATATATACATACACACACATTATATATATGTATATGTGTATATATGTCACATAAATGTATTTATATGTATATGCATGTATATATATAAGTATGATATATATGTATCCATATGTGTGTATATACCTGTGTGTGTATATTGTGTGCATATTTAAGTATGTGTGTATATATAGTGTATCTATATATATATATATATAAGCACATGTGTGTATATGTGTATATATATTTAGATAGATATAAACATAGATGAATAGATAGATGACACTACTGACAAAAAATTCAACAGCAACCTGTAAACGGGATTTCCATTCTGAAGTAATTCTGCCTCAGCTAGGATTAAACCTTAGCTACCACCACTGTGAGCCTTCGAATTCCAAAGAAGCTGTTACCCATTTCCTAGTTTTATAAGGATGTATTCTGAAGCTTTGTTGATACATCCTTGTGCAGCTCTGACTCACTGTTCTTTCAGGCTGTGCAGAATAATTTGATTATTGGAATGCATGCGATAAGGTCAGCTGCCTCTTTCACCCCTACCCCAAAGGTATTTGCACTTTAACAGGTGAAGGCCAAGATTTCTTTTGTTTTGTTTTGTTTTTTCAAGATGGTACAGTGACTGTAGTAGAATATACAAGTGTGCCTCTTCCCCTTCAGGGCTGCTACTAAATAGTTAAATTGATGATAAAAGATGAAAGTTTTCTTTAAAAGTGAATAAATCCCTAACAGTAGAAAAAAGAGAGACTCCACAGATCCCCTGAAGACGGGCAGTACACGGAAGTGGTGTTTTGCAGAAACACAGGAGGAAGCCGCAGTCTAGAATACATGCAGAAAGAGGTACCAGACTGGCTTCTTCACGGTTTTAGGAAAAGTTATTTTGATCCTATTGTTCTTCATTTCTTCCAACTATCAATAAACTGTAATAGGAAAATAAAAACATCTTTTGGGGCACCTGGGTGGCTCAGCCGGTTAAGCGTCTGCCTTTAGCTCAGGCCAGGATTCTGGAGTCCTGGGATCCCAGTGTCCTAGGATAGAACTCCTAGGATAGGAGTCTGCTTCTCCCTCTCCCTTGGCTCCTCCCCCCAACTCATGCTCTCTCACCCTCTCTCACTCACTCTCTCTCTCAAATAAATAAAAAAATAAAATCTTGTTTAAAAAATAGGAAAATAAAGACATCTTTTATACAAAAAAGAGTTTACCTCCTGCATACCATTTTTGTGGAAGTAACTTGAAGATAGATAACACTCCAACAAAGTAAGTGTGAAATCCAAGAAAGAAAAAGCCTTGAGCTATAACAATCTCTGGGAATGACTCAAAGTCCAATAAAAATGAATCAGAGGTTGACAGCACCATAGACAACACATAAAGCAATTGCTCCAAATTAGAACAGACACTCAGTGGGCTCCACGGCTAGCTTTATAACCAAGAGAAAGGAATTGATCCCATTCGATAGATGCAATGAGCATGAAGCTCTAAGATCATAATAATATGATACAGGAGGCTACATTTCTTCTTCTAGTAATTAGAAACTGTAGGAAAAGAAAAATTGCTCAAAAAAGTATGATCTATGAAACAAACTGAATTGTGACACAAATGGAGTATTTGAAAGAGTTTAAGTAGAAGGAATTTCTTTGACACTGATATGGAAAAGGAGCATAAAGAGGAAAGGAGGACATGATATTTCTTTAAAGTATAATGAATAGGACCTTAAATAAGCCTAACAATGCAAAGGCAGTTATAATCGACTTTGAATTTGAAAATGTACACACAGATTAAGTAGCGATCTCTGGGAAAAAACTTCTTTTTATATAGAATGAGCAATCCAAGCAACTGTCACCCAATAAAGAGATATTTTCCCCTTGATCACCAGACATTCCCCCATATTAATTGCTACTTGTTTTTAAGATTTTTTTTATTTTTTAAGATTTTATTTATTTGACAGAGAGAGACAGCAAGAGAGGGAACATAAGCTGGAGGGAGGGGGCGGCCTGGAGAGAGAGAAGCAGGCTCCCCACTGAGCAGAGGACCTGGGATCCCAGGACCCTGGGATCATGAGCTGAGCCGAAGGCAGACACTTATCTGACTGAGCCACCCAGGCATATAAATGCTCACTAGTTCTATCAAGGTACGAACTGAGGTACGAAGCCAGTCACTTCCTCTTACCCCTCATCATCTGTCATCAGCTACCTCACATTACCCTCCTGACAGTTAAAAAGAAAGAAAGGAAGGAAGGAAGGGAAGGAAGGGAAGGAAGAAAGCCAGCAAGCGTCTTGATTTCTGAGAACCTTCCGTAAATGCTCAGGGTAAAGCAGGTACACCGTGCTGAACATCCTGTGGTCAAGCAAGGTATCAGAAAGGTGACACTGGGAGACACTGACAAAAGAGTAAAAATCCAGGCAGATCCCATTAGCCGGGCTCCACTTTGCACCCCGCACCTCCTCCCCACCCCCTCACTGCAGCCCTTCTCCGCTGGCCAGGGCTCTGGAGTTTGCAGTGGAGCTGACTTTCGTCAAAGTCTATGAAGTGCTGAAGTCAGACAGACACTGACTTCTCTTTGGACTTAGAAATTCCACCTTTCAAAATGTTCCTCACAATTGTTTCCCATCATGTCTATCTTGTTATGATTTGGTTGAAAGAAAAAGAATTTTCCACTGGTCAGTCTCTCCCTTGGTGAGTGTATGTTTTAGTAAAAATTCTGCACTTGTCCCTTTAGTGAGGGTCTCTTAAAAATCATCTTGTTATTATTTTTCTTTTTTCTTTAAATGCCATGGCCAAGAATTACTTCCTGGCAGTTTATTGTGGAAAACTCAGATCATCAGTCCACTCAATGTCACTTCACTATACTGTTTGTGCCAATTCAGTATGAACACGCCACGGTGGAGAAGACCGGCCAGCGGGGTGCACGCTCCTTCACGGCCAGAGAGCACGTTCAGGACTTAGCAGAGCAGCAGCACTTCTCCCATTAACAAGGATGGAATTCCTACGTTTAAGCCCCAAAAAGAACAAATAGGGCTCAGCCATGAAGCTGAGGTCCGAAGATAAATTAATCATATTTGTTTACACAAATAACACAAAGACTCCAGGGTCTTACCACCTGGCCTACAAAACTAGCCCACATGAACATACCCAGGCTTCTCTTAATTTTCATAGCCGTAGCGAGTTCCTCCACTACCTTTTAATATCACCCTCCCACCACCGCCACCAGTATCTCTGGAAGGTTCTGGGAATACCTCCTAGAACTCAGAGTTTCTTCAGGCCAACACTCTAACTTAGACCACTGAGCTTTTTCAGGGCTTGTCCACACCTGACCATCATGCAGGGTCAGCCTTCACTGCATGCCCTATAATGACTGCTCTATTTCAGACCTCTGACCCTCTTTTGGGATGTTGCTGTCCATAGTTCCCCTGCTGATGTTGATTCTTGGCAGGGCCACCAAGTACAGCCATAAAAGTGGTATATGCACCTTGCAGTCTATGTGAAGGATAATCCCTGAAACTGTGCAGTGTACAACCTGCACAACCATACATGACAGCCCTGGTGCTAATCCAAACCCTCAGTTCTCACCTCTTACTACTTGGAGAAAAACTACTTTCCACCCATTAACTCCCACTTCACAATATTCATGGACCGTTGGCAGAACCCAGAATGGTAACTAGTTTTTGTACATATATCATTTAAATAAAGGGAGTGTAAGGGACAGTCATGTGGCCAGAGGGACTGGGACAAAGCTGATTCAGGTAACAGTCACATACTACGCCCAGATAGGCTTCTCTTCTCTCACTCTCCTCCATACCCTGCTGCTGAGTCTAGTTTGGTATGCTGTGTTTTGCCCTCCAGTTCTTTTCTGGTATGTCTGTATATCTCTTGACTGCAGTAACTGATCCTTCCCATGGTCTTTTCTCAGATGCTTCTCAGGTCTGTAGGCCTGACACAACAAATGAAGCCTCATTGAGGGCAAGGTCACCAACCCCCCAGAGTCTATCTTCCCTTTAGGCTTAGGTGGGACACCCTGTTACATAAGAACAGAGACTCACCAGAATGATCGAAATCTTCTATGTCAAGGGCTGGACACATGATTAAAACCAAGCAGACACCTCATTTGCAAAACAGGACGTTGATCTTAGGCAGCATGAGGAAAGAACATAAGAAAATGGTCAGTGTTCATCTCTCTTGCTTCAGTTCCCAAACAAGCCTGCCCAGTGTGTCCTGCCGACGCTGTCCTGACTTGTTTTACCCAAGCTTAGTTCTCCAGTGTGTGTTTAAGCAACAGTTGACAGAGGCTTTTGAGGGCTATGGGGATCAGTGGGGTCAGCTGGGTGATAGAGTAGAGCACTAATACTCTCATGTGACTCGTAGAGGGTTGAGAGATTCCATACTAACTTCCTGACCGACGAATGAGGGGCTGTTTGCAAGTTCTCAGAAAAACTGTAAAGGATGAGCCAAAAACATCCTCATCGTTAGAAAGTATGAATGCTTAGAGGATACTTTTAAGTAGAATCCTCACTATCGAATGCTGGATTGGTGCACGAAAATAAATTTAAGACTATAGGAGAACAAGAGCACCCCATTAGGGATAACAGCCAGTGGTGTTGATCCTTCTGTCCCTTGGGGAAACCACAGTGCAAACAAGAAGGGGTTTTGTGCATTAGTTGGTGTGGTTATCTATCTTTCAGGGCACAGGAAGGTCACTGACTTGTCAGTTCTGCAAAGACTTATATAAGTGAACTTTAGATATACATTCCAATTGTGACAACACTATGAATTTTATTTTTAAAAATTTTTTACATTCATTCTCACACCTTCACATATAACTTAAGAAAATAAACTGGGGGTGAGGGGCACTTGGGTGGCTCAGTCAGTTAAGCAGCCAGCTCTTGATTTCAGCTCAGGCCATGATCTCAAAGTCATGGGATCAAGCCCTGAGATGGGCTCCATGGTCAGCAGAGGGTCTGGGGTTCTCTCTCTCCCTCTCCCTCTCCCTCTGCCCCTCCCCTGTTCTCTCTCTATAAAATAAATTAATTAAATCTTTAAAAAGAAAAGAAACCAGGGCACCTGGCTGGCTCAATCAGAGGAGTGTGCAACTCTTGATCTCAGGGTTGTAAGTTCAAGCTCCACGTTGGGTGTAGAGAGCACTTAAATAAATCAATATTTCAAAAAAGAAAAGAAAAAAAATGGAAAATAAATCCATCAATTTAGTGTCAAATGCGAGTTTCAGCAACATGCTAAAGTCCAAGTAGCTCCACCGGAAAATACATAATTGAGTTTATCTCCAAAACATAGAAAATCTCCAAAATTTGAAAATAAAATAAAATGAAGTTCCAAATTTGCCCATCAATTTCTAATTTCAATGTGATAGGTTATCAAAAAATCACAAAAGAGCTTCAGAAGTAATCAGAAGGCAAAAAAGGCCTACCCACATAGAAAATTTCTTGTGAAGAATAAAGACAGAGAGGAATAAGGAACCACTGTGATGCTGTTTTTCCACAACACAAATATTTGATGAAGACTGTCCCTTAAGAACTAGAATTTCTAGGGGCGCCTGAGTGGCGTGGGTTAAAGCCTCTGCCTTCAGCTCAGGTCATAATCTCATCAGGGTCCTGGGATCAAGCCCCACATCGGGCTCTCTGCTCAGCGGAGAGCCTGCTTCCTCCTCTCTCTCTGCCTGCCTCTCTGCCTACTTGTGATCTCTCCCTGTCAAATAAATAAATAAAATCTTAAAAAAAAAAAAAAAGAACTAGACTTTCTAGATTTTACCTGGAAACTCCCCACACCCTGCAAATCCTTGCAAATTCAAGGGGGGGAGGGGTGTGCCCTAATTTTCTCTCTCTCATTTAGCATGCACCACCTAGGTGAGACAGAAAGCTCTATAAATTGCTCACTGTTTTTATTTTACCCCTGCTGGGCTCCTTGAGAGCCTTCATGGGTTTGTTATACTCTGAAATATGGAGCATTAATGACCTTTTAGAAAGTGCCAACACATGTCAGGAGGTGGCTACTTGCTCTGCTCGTCATAAAAAAAGGGTGTTAATAGGCTCCAAAGGGGGCCCTCAGTAAGGAAAAAAGTACTTCGAATCTTTATTAACTGACTGCTATCTTGTAGGAGGATCCAAAGTGGTGAGCCCTAATTTAGAGAGAGGCTACATTCAAGAACAAAGGAAAGAAGGCACTAATGGAGTCCTTTTACAATTCGCATTAGACGTGTGACCTTGTAAAACCTAATTAACTATTGTGTTTTCATCTACCCCTGTTGACAATTGGTTTAAGTAGCTTTTCTTAATAGCAAAATGAGTGTCATAGAGGGGGTGCTGCTGGAAGCCAGCCTTGCCATTTTCCAGTATGTAGCAGATACTTCTTAGCTGATTTTAGTTCATAAAATTACTTGAAAATAAAAACCAAAATCAGAAGATGAGGTTTATAATAGTCCCATCCCTGCCATTTCCATGGCCATTATACAAGAATTTTTAGAGCATTTTGATGACAAAGGTAATGAGATACTGAATTTTTTTTTTTTTTTTTTTGCCTTTCTACCTTTCAGAATAGTATTGCAGATGATGTCTGACTTGATTAACAATTAACTCCAAATGCCTAAGCTACCACATTAGTACAGCAACAATAGAGCTGCGCTGGCCAGCCACCACCTCTGCACGGAACTGTTTGGGAAACCGCATATCAGACAATAGAGCCGGCCAGGCCTTTCCAACAGGTGCCTTCACTCGGCGATAACTGAGGGAGAAGTGTGCCACCCAAACTCCTCCCACTCTTCTCATCACCCCATCCCCCCAATTCACCTATTGATACACTTAATATTGAACTGAGTTTTTTCACTAACATTCTAAATGTTGACTTGAAAGTTGTTTCACTACTTGATTCCAGTCTGGACCGGAACTTAAAGCAGTAAAATCCCTTGGGAAAAGCCGGTCTCCTGCTATGTCTGGTTGAGACCGGATTCAAGAATATTCGATATCTTGCCAAAGAACCTGTTCTCACGACATCTGTAACCCAACTGTGTAATGCCAAAGTTCAGAAGAGTTCTGGACCCAATTATGTGAAGAGAACTGCTACTCCCCCACCTGTCCCATGAGTGAATTATGACAAGCTGGAGTCACATGGGCATGTGGCCCCTGTCCTAGATGCACAAATTTTGCACGCAGGTGAAATGAGGACAAAATGGACATTAAGGCCACTCTGAAGGGGAAAAGGAATCACAGAGGACCTCATGCAAGTTAGAAGCAAGGGGCGGTGTACTACCTAAATTGACCTGGTGATGAAAACAGGAAGGGAAGTATTCTATCTTGCTGCTCTAAGTTGATGGAACATTTAACTTCATTTTGGTACTGGATTAGGGAAGGAAGGGGAAAAGGAGGAGGAGCATGCTAGGTAACCAAGAGCAGATTACTCAACCTCTCTGAACCTTTTAGTTTCCGGAGAAGTAAAATAAAATTTGTGAAAGACTAACATTAAATAAAGTACAAATAGCACAATGTCGGGCACACAGTATAAGTTCAATAAGTAGCCACTGGTTCTCATGGCAATAATATTACCATGGTAGGCAGAATAATGGCTCTCCCAAAAGATACCCACGTTCTAATCTGTGGAATCTGTGGATGTCACCTTATCTATGGCAGAAGGACTCTACAAATGTGATTAAGGATTTTAAGAGGGGGAGATGATCCTGGATTATCCATGTGGACCCTAAATGAGACCACAAGAAAAACATGGAGGAAAATGTGATATAGACAGAAGAGAAGAAGGGAGTGTGATAACAGAAGCAGAGATTAGAGTGATACGACCATGAGTCAAAGCAATTCAGCAGCCACTAAAGCTAGAAGGAATGGGTTTTTCCTTAGAACCTCTGGAAGCAATGCAAACCTGCTGACACCTTGATTTTGGCCCAGTGATACTGATTTCAGACTTCTGGCTTCCAAACCTATGACAGAAAAAAACTGATGCTTTACACCTCTAAACCTGTGGTAATCTGTTACAGCAGCCATAGGAAACGAATACAATTACGCTAGAATATGTTCAGGCTTTTCATCAATGCGACCATCCAACTAAACAGAGGGTGAGGAGATATATGAAGTAATTGGCTCAACCAGATATCTAAGATTTGGAGGAATGGGGGTTAGCACCAAAGAGTAATTTGAGGAATTCCTGTTCAAGGGTCCCTAACAACAGGTACCAACTACAAGTCCTGATAGCTCCCTGCAAATTGCAAGTTTCAAAAGGTAACTGATCATTTGCAAAGAAGTCAGAGAAGAGTCTTAACACTTATCCAGCTAGCATCTCAGTTTTATATATTAAAACATTCATCCAACAAATGTCTACTATTTACGTTACATCCTGCAGATGAAAAGCAAAATAGGACCAAGTACCTGAATCAAGGAATACCCAATCAGACCGAAAACACTGCTTAAACATTAAATAACACATTAATGCTTAGCTAATAGCATTAGCTATTCTTTTTTTTTTTTAAGATTTTATTTATTTATTTGGCAGAGAGAGAGAGAGATCACAAGTAGGAAGAGAGGCAGGCAGAGAGAGAGGAAGAAGCAGGCTCCCTGCTGAGCAGAGAGTCCAATGTGGGGCTCGATCCCAGGACCCTGAGATCATGACCTAAGCCAAAGGCAGAGGCTTTAACCCACTGAGCCACCCAGGTGCCCCAGCATTAGCTATTCTGGTAGAGATGACAAGTTGTTCCCCAATATCCATTTTCTTTTTTTTATACGGTAATAAAATTTTCAGCTGGACACACGGCCATTCAGATAAAAAACTAGACTCTTCACTCCCTTACAGCTAGATGACCATGATATTCAGTTATGGCCTGTAAGCTTATGAGCAGAGGCAGTGTGTGCAACCTCCACTTCATGCCCATCAGAGGTAGGGAATGAATCAGATGAATCAGAATTCATCTCCTTCCTCTGTCCCTGTGACTTTGTATGAACATATTGGTGAGAGACCGTAGCAAAGCAGTCAAGGGTAACAAGCATGTAACAGATGGAATATGTCTAGCTCTGGGCCACCTGAAAGTGATCATAGCTTTCCTGGACTATTTATCTTCAGTAGAGGTGGGATTTAAAAACAAGATTTTTTTTTAAATATTTTATTCATTTAGAGAGGGAGAGCAGGGGGCGGGAGGGAAGAGACAGAGAGAGAGAATTCCAAGTAGACTCCGGGGTGAGTACAGAGCCCAACACAGGGCTCGATTTCACACCCCTGAGATCATGACCTGAGCCAAAAACAAGAATCAGATGCTTAATCGACTGAGCCACCCAAGTACCCCAAAACAAGTTTTATATTGTTTAAAACATTATTATTTTGGTTGTTTTACAGCAACCAAATCTAGATCCAAATGAACAGAGCTCGATGATTCCAACTGACATCTGATATATGTACAGACAAGTGTACAACAAAAGAAATGGGCCTACTTGTGAATTAATAATACCAAAGTGGAAGCAACTCTATTTTAATTACAATTACAATATTGCATTTTAGTTGCTTGGACTGGACTGGTTGGAAGCATGAGTAAGAGAGTGCTAGACAGTCCTAAGAAGAACAGAAACCCAAATTTGTGAACAAAAGCACATGGTTGATGATTCACCTTGTGCTCCCAAAGCACATGTGGTAGAATAATCAGAATGATGTTCTGGAATGTGCACAGGATCTGAGGTCAGAAAACTTGGATTCAGATTCCAGTTCCATAACATACTAGTGCTGTGACCTTAAGTCAATTAACTTCTTGAGTCTCTGTGCCCTTCTGTATAAAACAGATATAATACTATCTACACTACCCAGCACATATGAAGGAGGAATGCAGTAATTAAAGTGAGCCTATAGAGAAGATGGTAAAACACTGCATAAGCTACTACTGATAGCAGAGGTTGAAAACCGGGAGTTATGAGCTGAATTTTCCTCTTAGATGTTTTTGTTTGACCTACACAGTGCTTTAACATTTTTAATTTACTGCCAACATTTGAAACCAAGAGATTCCACATAAAAGCAGACTCTCTGCTCTGTCTTTAGAAATCTAAGTGTTGGACAACATTAGGTCCTTGCTGCTGCCTTGCAATAGTCAGCTGGCACTGAGCATTTATTCATTCATTCCGTCAACAAGTATTTATCCATAAAGAACTATGTGGCAGGTACTGTTCCAGGTGCTGATCAGACACAACTGCAAAAACAGATAAGTGGCTGCTCTCACTGACCTCGCTTTCTGGGGGTGTCCATAATCTACTGCCACCCAGCCCTTTCTACTCCCTTCCTGGCCTCTGCAGGCTCAGGACTTTGTGAACCCAGACCACTTCCAGGAAAATGCTTTCTGCGGTGAGAAGGGGTAGAAAGGCTACACAATTTTGTGCCTGGATTAGGGTCTCAGTACCTGGCAGGATGGGGTAGATAGGCGAAGTGAGGAGGAGAACAAAGGAACTTCAGTTCGCACCAGAATGATATGGTCTCAACCAAATAACTCTCAGAATTAGACAAGATGGGTCGCTTTTCTACTTCTTCATGCCCTCATTCAATAAGCATTCACTAAATGTGAGTATCTTAGCCAGATACTGTACCAAGGAGGAAGATATAAAGATAGATAGAGATACATACATATATACATACCCAAGGATATTGACCACTTAGTCATCCTCCAAAGCTTGAGAAATACCACAATCGGACTTACAGTATTTCAACCCAAGGAGACACCCGCCCCACATAATGCCTGGCATTCCACCAGTTCTAAAATTCTTTTTATCCATTAATGACAATACTTGATTTCTTTTCCTATGTGTTCTAAGAGTTTTATATGGGTTAAATCATTTTGTTTGCATACCAACCCCACACAGTAGGCATTATTTCATTTCCACTTTACAGCTGCTACCTAAAAACATACTGTTAAATCCTAAAACCACATTTTACCATTTTAAGATCTAGAGTTTCTTCTCCATCATCTGGTTTTTGGACTGAGTATGATAGTTTGTTGTCTGATTGCTTAAATTTCTTATCTTTACAAGCAAAATTTGGTGAAAAGTCATTTTAACTTCTTTTCCACTTACCATTCTCTGCCTTGAGTGGTTTTATCACCAGTAGCACTAAAACTAGTTCAATGAAAAATAATATTATTATTTTTTAAAAGCTGTTGCTTATTGCAAGTGTATAATGCTAGGTACTTCATAGATTTTATCTCACCACTGCCTCCCTACTCAGACAAATTAGGAAACTGAGGTTCAGAGAGACAAGTAATTATCCCAGCTCACAAAGCTGACAAGTGTCAGGGCTCAAATATAAACCAAGACTTCAAACCCAGTACTCATTATATGTTCCACATGACATATGCTGAAGGGACCGAAAGGCAAAATGGAAACAAACAAACAAATAAATAAAATTGAAGCAGAGATCCTCAAATTTTTGTTGAGTCTTAAGATCTCCAGGCAGGGCACAGGGCCTAGTCAGAAGAGGGTGTGGGATCCTGGAGGAGAAGTGGGCTTTCCAAGAGCGGCCACTCCACTAGCAACAATTAGAATAACCCCAAACAAACAACCCCAATTAGAATAACCCCAAACAAGGACATGGCATCATCTACCCACTGGTGATCTGCCTGGTACAGCTTTGTGATCTACCAGTAGCTGCTGAGGTATTCTTTACCTGAAAATGATAATTTTTAAATGGCTTTGGTTTTAAGGTTGGCTTATCTCATGTGGTCATTTTCATCTAATTAAATCATATTCAGTTCAAAATTATACAGAAACAGCTAAAAAAGACCTTAGGGGAAACAGGTTCTTCTGGATGAAAAATCAAATTTAGCCACCAATAAACGCAATTCAATGAAAAATGGAAACAAGAAACCAGACTCCCTGGTTACACTGCATGTATGTTAATGTGCCATGGGTATCCAACGCATTAGTACATGATATCCAGTATGCTTCAGATGTGAAGCCATGTATTAAAAATAAACAGAATCAAATAATCAATGGCAAATGGTCCCTGTTAATCTTTGGATCTGATTTTGAAAGCATGACTCCACTTGGGAGATCAAATAATTCATCTAATGTTAGAAAGACAAAGCAGCTGGTTTATAGCTGGCCTTCAGTGAAAGATGTCCGGTGACTGTGAGTCTTTTACCACAACCCTCTAAACCAGAGGAGACACAGAGAAATAAAAAGAAAGGACAAGAAGGAATCTGAAGAGAGAAACTAGGAAAGAAAACAGTACATGGGGATATTTTTGCTCCCAGCTATGGGCAAGTGTCACACTTTCTCCTGATAACCTTGACCTGCTTTTCCTGGCTCAGCAGTAGCAGCTGTGTCACATCGGCTTAGCATCTGCTTATCAATCTAATTGTGCAAACATGACTCCCGCTTCCAGTGTCCTTAGCATACGGGACATCACAGCGACCGGGTTGACTGAGCAGCCTGCAGAACATGGGAAACAACCAGTTCTTCGGGGAAGGAGGGCAAGGCAAGGATTGGAGAGATGATCAGAACATGGTTTCTTTATTGTCCAATGATCACAAGTGGAAAGAATATTTGTTTGGCAGCACATGAGGCAGGTTGTTCTAAAGGTGCAAATTAATGGGTTGTTGAATCTTAAGAAGAAAAATGTCATAGCACCACATACTTGAGTAAATATGGAATGGTCTGTCAGTCCTCTGAGGGCACTGTTGCACTGACACTGTGGCATGATAATCACATCTTCTAAACCAAAAAGGGGGACACAAGAAATTAATAGAGACTAGGAAGCAGAGTTATGGTGATTGAGAGAATGGCTCTCTTGTCAGACTTCTGAGGTTCAAATTCTGCCTCCACCATTGACCAGTCATCTGGCCTTGGAAAAGTTACTGAAGCTCAAGAGCACCCTTTGGTTCTGGTGAAGATCAGATGAGTTAGTGAATAGAAAGGCACAGAACCATGCCTCTAGTATGGTTCCAAAAAATATGTAGTCAGAGATAACATGTGTTTACTTACAAAAACAAAATAATATTAACAGCCAACATAAGACAGACTATTTGAAATTAAATCTGTCCCCCCCAAAGAAGTCTGGATTACATGGTTTACACAGTGTACACTAAACCACAGTCAAGTTTATAGTGTGGGATCACTCCTTGTCACAGGATTTCTTATAATCTGGGCCCTTTTAAATGGCCTGACCTGCAGTATCCACCACCAGTCATTGAGTGAACAAATAATTACTGAGTTTTGCTTAATCTGTTCTTAGTGTTTAGAAAGTATTCAAGGCAACGGGGACACAACAGGGAACAAAAGTCATAATCTCTCTCTCTCACGCAGAGCTCATGCACTAGTAGAGGAAACAAAAAATACACAGATAAACAAAACAAAAACAAAATGGCAATACAAATACAGAGTCAGGGAGTGATAGCTACTGTGAAGAGAAATGAAAGGGGGTGCTGAGGCAGAGAGCTGCAATTTCTAATCCATGCGGTCAAGTATCTCTGAAGAGGGTAGTTGAGCAGAAATCTGAAGGAAGTGAAAGAGGAAGTAATGCAAACATCTTGATATAATTCCAAGCAAAAGGATCAGCAACAACAAAGAAGGCCAGTGTGCCTGGCAACCTGAGGAAAAGCTGGTGAGCAGGTCCAGAGCACAGTGAAGGAGGGACAGAAGGGAGTAGATGCAATCAGCGACTTACTCAATGACCCACTGTGTGGGTGGTCATTTGGAATACCTAAAAATATGCTGAGAAGCTATGAGAAAACTTTGAGCAGAGGAGTGCCACAATCTGACTTCTCTTTAAAAGGACCCCTCTGGCAGCTCTGTGGAAAACAGACTGTAGCAAGTAAGAATCGGATCAACGGGACCAGTGTGGAATCTTCTGTAACAAACCAGCTGAGAAAAGAGTGGCTTGTAATAGGACGGCAATGTGAGAAACGGTCAGATTTGGGATATAGTTTGAAAGTTGGGCAAACACCATCAATTGATAAGTTAAATAAATGGTTTAAAAGAAAGATAATATTGACTCCAAGGTTTTTAGCAAAAGCCAGCTTGGTGACCTTCACAATGAGAAAGCTTGGAAGAGGTTGGTTTTGAGATGGAGGGGCATTAAGATCTTGGACAAGCTGAGTTTGAAATGCCTATCAAATATCCTGATGGATGTCAAGTAAGAAAGATAAATGAAACCTGAATTCAGGGGAGAGATCAAATCAAGAGATTTCTATTTAGGCATCATTAGCATATAGACGGTATTTAACATGGAACTGAATGAGATCGCCAAGAAAGTGAGTACAGCTGAAGAACATGTCCTAGCGTTTGGGGCTGAGTGAAGTAAGACCCAACAAAAGCTGGAAAGATTGTCTAGTTAGGATAAAATGTGCAGCAGAAAGAGGCTGAAGTTAGGCATCTAGAGACCAGAACCTTAATCACAGCTGTAGAAGTGGCTGCCACTAAGGTCTCTTCATGTCCAGCGCATAAGCTCTAAACGAGGCATATCATCTGCACCTGCACCACCCTTACTGTCCGTGGGAAGCACAGCGTCCTTCGTCTGTGAAAAGTCACCAGGGAAATATTGTGGCACTGCTAGCAGGCAAGGAGAGGAAAGGTGTGAGCCAAAGGCATACCATACTCTACTGGGAGGAAGAAAGGCCAGTATTAAGGCCAGAGTTAAATTCCAAAACAGGCTACGGTCCATATTTCCAGCCCTAAGCCCCAATTCCTCCTTCCCATCTCCTAAGTAATGCCAACTCTAAGTTACAAATGAATACACTCAGAAGAGCATTAAAATGGTAAGTCAGAGTAGCATCAAAGAAGAAAAAAAATACTGGGGAGATTTAGAGAGCAAAGGAGACAGAAAATATTCTTGTCTTCCTTACTGGTTAGGAACTGAAGAAAGAAAAGAGAATGCAATCTTGGCTACTTGCCATTTTCATGAGGGGAGGCAGCATGCAGGGCCCTTTTGAGGGAGATCAATGCTCAGGATCTCGGTGGGTAAGAGGTTATGTAGTGGAGTCTCTGATTAGTAATTCAACTAGGATTGATTCCAAGGGCTGATGTGCAGGATTCAGTCCTAGGAAGGAAGAAGTTTGATCTGTGTTCCAAATTGGCAGTGAAAGATCAACTTATTTTAGAGATTGTTTTTGAGTGGAGAAAAGGGATGAGACCACTGAAAAAAGTAAATGATGAACTACCTAGAATTCTAGCTTCCCTTCATTGCTTTAGGAATAAAACAATGAGCAAAACAGAGGACACAAACTGGTATAAATATGTTCCAGTATATGAGTGTGCCATTAAAAAGAAAACATTAATTAGTTGTCTTCTCTTCCCCTCGACCTTTTTATTTAGGAACAGACACAGTTTTAGGGACTAGAAAAAGAACGGTCACTCAAGAAGTCATTCAATAAAATATCATGGCTACATTTAAGTGGTATTTTACATATTTGGGAGGAGAGGGATATCCTTAAAAATACCCTGAAAAGCATGCGTGCGTGAGCGCATGCACACACATACACCCCCAAACACAATTATTTTATATATTTGACTTAAATACTTCATTGAAAAAAGCAATATATATCAATCTCGAGTCCATTTTGTCCTCATACCCAGTCCTAAGCCTCTAGCAACTGTTGTTCTGTATTTATTTTCAAATTTCAATTTTCTGTATTTATTTTCAAAACAAATGTTATCACACTATACCTACCATTCTGCAACTAGCTCTTTTTCACTAAACATTGGCTTTTTTTGGATATGCGTATGTTGATATAAGAGATTTATTTCATACCTTGAATTCTTTCTCAGTTATTCACGCATCCTCACACTATCCCATGTAATCTTCTCAAGTGAATTGAATAGAATATAGCACTCTTCACTTTACAGACAGCAGAAGAATACTGAAGACTGCCCAGCTGGTAGGACAGAACCTTCCATCTCCATGGTTAACGCTCCTTCACTTTACTAACCATTTTCCAAACTGTATTATGAGCAGTGAAACCATTCTTTTTCAGATGTAAGCCTTACACAGAATGCCAATATCTAAGAAGAATTCATGTTACTGTCAGAGGCAGAGGTCCTGGGCCATGCCCCTCAGCCTCCCCTACGCCCAGCGGTGGCTTACCAGGCAGTCTTATGAACCTCTACGCCTCTCAAGCATGTGGTCTGAGAGGCCGGGCAGTAGGTCAGGTGCCTTTCTGCAAGCACCATGGACAAGGTGATAAACAGCCAAGACACCCACAGCAATATGGTGAATGGGAACGCACTTATTGAGATCCCACCTGTGTAAGATGGGGTCATAGGCAAACGGAAGCTGGCAAGGCTGGACCTATGTTGAAGACTCAGAGTGAAAGCTGTTTAATATTCTCCTGGGATTAAAACTCAGCAAGAGAAGGTTTCGAGAAGATAAGCGTTTCATGTTGTGGTGGGGAAACAAAGAATCTGGAGATAGACAAGAAGAGCAGTGAGCAAACATCAAGGAAAGGGTGGCTCCTGCCGGGGAAAGAAGAGAGAAGAAATCCCTCAAAAGAGGCAATTCAGTTCTTGGGAGGAAAAAAAAAAAGCATCCAGAGAAATGAATGGATAAGATAAAACAAAGACTGAAAAAAACACGTTCAATATATACAGAGCCAAAGTCTTAGAAGGGAAAACAATGAGAAGGATGTTTGGTTTTTCAGATAGAACGACAGGAGTCTGAGGAGAAGGAAAAAGGCCTCAAGACTAAATAAAATCTCAAAAATATAGGGGTAAGACAATGTAAAGGTGGACGTGTAATAAAAATAGCATAAAGCTCAAGAAGCCTACAAACAGTGTATGGCACGCTGAATGAAAGGATGATTTCATTTGAGATGAAGAAATAAGATTATGGATCAGAAGTGACACACTGCATACAAATAAATATGGCAGAAATCCTGAAGACAAGGATGATGCTGAAAATTGGTGTCAACTAAATCTCAAGGTTGGAAGGTTCAGGATTAGAAGAATAAGAAAATAATAAGAAACTCAATAAATGTCAAAAATATAGATCAAACACGCTTTTTAGACATAACATAATAACTGCCCTATTCAATCAGGAAAATAATAGCAAATGTTCACCCAGGACATGTTCTGCTCCTAATCCTAAAGCAGCTATTTAAAGCAAGACACTTTTTTTTTCCCCAAATACTTTTATTTTATTTTTTCAGTGTTACAAGAGTCATTGTTCATGTACCACACTCAGTGCTCCATGCAATACGTGCCCTCCTCAATGCCCACCACCAGACTCGCTCAACCCCCCACCCCCACCCCTCCAAAACCCTCAGTCTGTTGCTCAGAGTTCACTTTTAAGGAAAAAACCATTTATTAGGGAGAACTAAACACACGACAGATTACATACATTTTACTACAGGTTAACTAACGCTATTCAATAGTACTTGTGAATAAAACATAAGTGTAAGTAAAGATCAAATCCTTCCAAGAAATTATTTGTGAGAAGTTTGCCAGGAGACCTGCTGAGTGTTAAGGTTTGACTTTCAGTCTTCTTCCTTCATGTTCCATGTTAAGTCTGGTTAACTCCAGGCATCAATGGGGATATGCTAAGAGTAATGGGCCCTATAATTTCTCAAAGATACAGGTTTCCTGCTTTTGCTACATAAGTTTATCAACTGCTTCTACTGCTCTATTTCTATTGTTATAACGAAAGTTGATACTATACATAAAATATACAAGGCAGGCCTCTAATTTCCTTTGCTAATTCCTTCTACACTAGACTGCCATACTTAGAGAAATATGAGCTTTCATGACTTGGGGTAGGAAAATACTACCTTCAAGACTGAGCACAGGCCACCCAAACGCCTTTCCTCTATGCTTGTTTTCTATTTCTTACTCTAAATGCCACTATTACAAAGCACTTTAGGTATGAGCCCCGTGTATCAAACTAAACGGAGATACTAGAAACTGTTTTTACGACTGTTTTGTGTGGGCTACACCAAGTTTGAAAAAACAATAACTCAGAAAAAAAGTGGGTCAGTTACAATAGATAAGATTTATTTACAAGAAAATTTGAGCTTGCATAATAGAGAATGAAAAAATAGCATCTTTGCTAACCATGCTATGATCATAACTGATATTGCTTTCTCAAAAATCCCTGAACTACTGAATAAATAAAATAAAAATAATCCAAGTCCTGTTAGAAACAAGAAAAATTCAAACTATGGTAAGATACAAGAACTAGAAGCCTTACTCTCAAGATATCACAGAGGTGACATGTTAAAATATGATATAAAGAAAATGTTCATTGAAAGGATGTAAAAATGGGGGGAAAATGGAAAGAGTTTAAGAAAATAAAAGGAAGCATAAATAGGAAAGAGAGATTGAGAAAAATGTATACAGACAAAGTGAAGTGAATAAGATAAAGAGAAAATAAAAGTAGGACTCTTTATATATAGAATAGATGGTAATAATACAAAAAAAAAAAAGATTTTTAAGGTGGAACAAAAGGAAAAACTATTGAGATGATGGTATTCATTATGAAACTACCCCAAGAGCAAGAAAAAAAATATTGTAGGACAAATGTTGATAAATATTGAGAAACTTATCAAAAGGTAAAGAATAAACATTTTTTTTTTTTTAAGATTTGTTTATTTGAGGGAGAGAGAGAGAGAGCATGCAAGCAAGGGAGGGGCAGAGGAAGAGGAGGAGAGAGAACCTCAAGCAGACTCCTCCCGGAGCATGGAGCCCAACACAGGGCTCAACCCCACAGCCCTAAGATCATGACTTGGGCTGAAATCAAGAGTCAGACACCCAATTGACTAAGGTACCCAGGTACCCCGAATAAACATGTTTAATCCTTTTATTCAAAAATATATGACAAAGTTGTCAAATATGTGTCCTTGAGTCAAATGATTTCACTGACCTGTAATT
The DNA here is from genome assembly GCA_028534135.1 of Potos flavus. Classification (NCBI taxonomy): domain Eukaryota; kingdom Metazoa; phylum Chordata; class Mammalia; order Carnivora; family Procyonidae; genus Potos; species Potos flavus. The sequence continues at coordinate 90,278,511 of CM052886.1, forward strand.
GTAGTACTGCAACTGGTAAGGGGGGGGACAGATAAGAGGAATAATGAGGTGACAAAATAATAAATAAGAAACAATAACAAAAAAACTAATTTAGAGATCCGTAATATGGTAATATTTTTAACAAAAATTATCAGTAATCAGGATGAGTCAGAAAGATGAGTTGTGTTCATCATTTCACATGTTAGGGCTCGTTAGAACATTCAGGTGGAAACATCCCCTTCCACATATTCTCACCACCAACTGCGAACCCAGCTACAGCCGCACCTTGTGCCTTCCCTCCTGTTATAATGAATTATAATCCTTATATTTATTCTGTGGTTTTCTCTGAGACCAGCCTTTTTATAGTGTACTAGATCTGTCCCATTTCACCTACATTGGTCTGGAATTATCAGTTATTCTCTGTTACATCATCCCCTTCAACAGACAAATATGCTGTAATACCTCCTGTCTTTAAAGAGTCTCCCTGTATTTCATGGCCATCCTGTTACTCTTCCCTTTAGGACCTGCCTTTACCTCCTCTCCTCCCAAGCTATCTTAACCCACTCTAATAGGGTTTCTTTTCCACCCGGTCCTGCCATATATCCCCTATCCAATCGGAGTTGGCTTACCAAAATTAGGGGCGAGAAGGCAGGAGGACAGAATAAGGCAGTTACAAAGAAAGCATTTGTGTGATATCATTAAAAAGACATATTTAAGAAGGAAAAATATTTATGGTCTTGGGCATAAGGAATATCTATAAAAGCAGAAGTCTATTGTCACAGTGCAAAGAAGGGGTGGCCAGAAGATAAAACACATTTAGAGCTAAAAGGAGGAAAAACAGATGAAGAAAAGGCATCATGAAAACCTGAGAAACTGGAGCTCACAAGAAACTGGGTTGGCTTTGACAGAAAGAGGAAGAGTAAATATATATTTATAGTATGTAAATAAATTTTATTTTTAAAAAACTGCAGGTCTAATGAGAACTACCTCAAAAGAGTAAGTTTCCACAAACATTCGGTATAAAGTCTTCTGACTACCATTTTATACTGCTGATCCTATTAGTATGTTGCGTTTTCAAAGTCTGTACACTCCTAAGTCCAATGCTGTAGCATTACTAAACAAAATCTAGTTTCGGCCTCCAAATGTCCTTCAAATGTATTAACTGACTGTTTAAATTCAACAGCTAGGATCTCCTGATAGTAAAAAGTGAGGAAAGAAGGCATCACTCATCCAAAGCAACAGTTTTGGGGGGATGTGAACGAAGAGAAATTTGGGGTAGGGACCAACAAGATTTAGAAGCTAAACTGCTAACCAAACCACTATCAACCAATGAGGGTTCATCATGAAATGCATCAGAAAAGTCTTCAAGGCAGTGAAAACCATGAAACTGGCAACAATTCATTTTTAAAGAACCATGAGGCAAGCTGGGAGGGAAATCATTTGAACTTTGGCATCAGGAGGGAAGCAAAAAAAGTACAGTCAGATCTGAATTTACCCCCGTACTACTCTGTGTTCTCTTCCTCGTTCATGTGGGCAAGACAGGGCAAAGGCTGGGCCCGTGTCATTGTCACCCCTCCCTAAGCACAGAACCAGCCATTGTAGGGGAGCACCCAGCTTCTGGGGCTCCTGCGTGCTGACTAGAAACAGTGACCAAGCCATACACCTGCAGGACTTTCCATAACACATCTACCGGCAAAGAACTAATACTCTCTCCCTTGAGTGCTTAGTTCTAAACATTTTGCAAAATCTTGGCCATGTCTGCATACATACACAGCAGAACCAAACTAACCAAATGTTTGGATCTTTCTTTACCTAGGCGTATCATCACAGTTTTATATGTATCTGGAAATTCTGGTTTTGCGGGCTGTTCCTGGGATGATCAAATATGTCAATATGTCCATCTGGATGTTGGAATCTTCTGCAGAGACTACCTGCATAAATATAATTGAATTCTTCCAAATTTCCAAGTGGACAATAAAATTCCACCCACCCCCCTTTCCATTTCAAAGAAATACATTTTTTTAATGGAATAACTCCTCAGGAAGGTAGAGAGGGTAAGTAAAGAGAAAAAATTTAAACCGGTATATTTTGATTTTCCACTAACAAGGCTGGGCTCTTGCGAGTTTGAGGGAAAAATGATATGAGTAGTAATTATGTGTGTGTTTTAGTTATCCACACTATTCCTATTCCTTGATAATGTTTCGTTGGCAATTTACTGAATAAAATGAAGGATCTAAGAAAAGAAGTTGATTCTAATTAACTTCTGAGAATTCTTGTCCTTTGATCTAGTGTCTTGCCCACTCACTGAAATAAAATCTAGCCAATCTCTCCCCAAATGCTCTAACATCAGAATGGGGGCAAGACTTCATGCCAAGCCTGATATCTGTGTGCTGTCTCCACAAAACATCCCAAAAACAGCACAGCCCATATCCCCATGAGACCAAGACAAGGCACTCCATAACTAAAGGCTATCCCCTTATGTGATGAATTTGGCATCCCCTTCAAATTGAAGTACCCCCAAGACTTCAAAACCTCACAGAACATAGCCCAGAGAACATAAGTGACAGGAAAAATAGTACAGCACTTCTATGACCAAAATAAACATTTGGTGGATGAAAGCCTCACGTTCCATTCCTCTGATCACACACTGGCAGGGCCTTTGTCAACTGCTTGGAACTGGCTTGACCATTTCCTCTCAAAAGCTGTTCAAGAGATGTCTTCTGCTTAAGTCGAAACCGAATCCCACGTAACAGGGTAATGCCTGTCTGTACTTTTGCTCAGTTTGTCAAACAGAGACTTTTCTTTCCTAACCCATAAAAATGATAGAAACATAAGGCAGTAGTTTCATGCAATGCTGATCTTCAGACTCATGTATGAGGCTTGTCAAAACTATGGACTCCTGGTACCCAGACTTACTTAATCAGAATCTCTGAGGGACAGATGAGCCTTGGAATCACATATTTATCCCCTGCCCCTAGGTGATGCTGATGATTAGCCAAGTTTGGGGAAGCCCAGTCAAATGGAAAGCATGTGGAACCTCAGTGGAGAAAGGCTTTATTTCATCTTTTCCTCCACAGGTGTGGCCTCCCTAGGTCTCTCTTCTCTGGCTTGTGAAATGGTGATAAGGCTGACTGCCTCCTTTCTCCTTCATCTCACTAGGATGTTATATAGGCCAAAGAGATACTGACCTTAATTTTCTGATCTGTGGATCAGAGAGGACTGAGGCATGCCCTTCTCATATTTATGCAGGGCTGGGGGGTAATGCCTCATTTGCCTGCATACAGTGGCCAGCTTGTGTGCTGACCCTCTATTCCCATGTTTCTGGAGTGGCAGAGCCAGGGGCAGGAAAAGAACAAGGATGAATCAATCTGTCAAATGTGTGGACCAGTTGATGACACATTCTTGCTGGGCTTCATCACTCTTGACACCCAGCCTCCCTCCTAAGAAAATATGAATTCCTAAGTAAGCAGTATGGTGTTGTTAGCCACCTGGAGTGGTCAGGGAGGGGCTTGGCCTCTTCAGAAAGTACTGAGAAAGAAGAAACCATCAGGACAGTCTTTTTTTTTTTTTTTTGGTCTGCATTTTTAAGACATGGTTTGTTATTCTAGAAAGCAAAACTTAGTCAAATGAAAATAAATTGTAATAAATATTTTCTTTCAGGAGTCTTCACGGAAGATGAATGTGCTGTTTAAAGATGAAAGAGAGGGGCGTCTGGGTGGCTCAGTGGGTTAAGGCCTCTGCTTTCAGCTCAGGTCATGATCTCAGGGTCCTAGGATCGAGCCCCACATCGGGCTCTCTGCTCAGCAGGGAGCCTGCTTCCCCCTCTCTCTCTGCCTGCCTCTCTGCCTACTTGTGATCTCTGTCAAATAAATAAATAAAATCTTTAAAAATAATAATTAATAAATAAATAAATAAATAAAGATGAAAGAGAGCCCTCACCTCATTCAAATCCAGATTACACTTCGGAAAGCTCGTAGGAAAATATCTGAATATTCGATAACAATGGAGTGTGGTATTTTAATGCTCACCTGCTTCTACCGTATTACCAGCCAGAGGGCGGGGCACATATTAAGCACTCAATAAATACGAGTTGTCTAATTGATCCTTACATCTGTCCGCAGGGGTCTTGAGATTCCTTCTAAAGAAGAAATAAGCCAAATGGACCTTGTTAATCATGCCTCTGTATGCTGGAAACTGGAGAAGGCCGTTTAAATACAATGAAATCAGATGTCACCAGACCCTTGCATTTTCTTGGGCTCTTGGACAAGACCCAGAGGGCCATGCTGCTGCTATGGATACATTCTCTAATGGAGTATTTATACCTCGGAGACTCCAGCCAGCTAGGAGAATATTTATGCGGCAGTAAAAAACTTTAACAGAAAGCTGTTTGGCTCTAATAGTTTCAGGTATTTCTACACATCTCTGCTCACCATGTGTCATGTTGAATTATACTGTGTCCAGAGTGTGACAGCAGAGGCCCGTAATGGGACTTACATAATGGAATGGCCTAAGAGGGGGAGTGGAGGAGATGGCAAGAGAATGAGGGAGGAGAGGGGGGAAGGGACTTTAAAAAGAAATTATTTCTTTTGCGTTTGGTTGTTTGATTTCCAGATTCAGAAGAAAATGAAGAATGTAGAGAAATCTATGTGGCCTCACCTGCCTTTTTCAGGTGAGATACTCTGAGTCAGGACTGGAGCACTTAGAGGGAGCAAGGTCGTGAGTCAGAGCACAAATCCCAGCTTCACCATGAACTAGCTCTGAGATCCTGAAAAGCTACTTAGGCTTTCTCTGACTCAGTTTCCTTATCTGGAAAATGGGAATGATAGTAATAGTACTACTTCAAGAAAATTAATATAAAAATTAAATGAATATTCTTTAGTACTTGAAACAAATGCCTCCCACACAGTTAATGCTGCGTGAGTGAGATATCTATATGCATATATATCCACAGTTTATACGTTTTTTAAATCAAGCACTTACTGAATACCTAAAATTGAATGCTGCAGCTAGAATCTGATTTGGGTAGGTGTCATTCAAACTATAAATGAATATTTCTTTCTAAGCTTTCAGAGAATAAGTTCTTTCTAAAGTTCTTTCTAGGCTACATAATTCTCTAGAGGGAAAATGGCAAAACTATGCAAGTGTTACTAATTGATACTTTAGAATATTAATGTGCTGGTCACTCTAAAGAACACTTCATAAGGATCCTCTAATTTCAGCCTCACAGCAATAATGTGAGGTTGGAATAGAATCCTCAATTCACAAATAAGGAACCTGAAAACAAGAGATGTTAAGTAATCTCTCCAAGATCACACAGCTGGTACATGATAAAGCTGGGACTGGACCAAGTCTATTTGATTCTAAACGCTGGGCCTTTCATCTCTCCTTATTAGCTCTTCAGTTCTGTGTATTAAAATTACCAGAGTTCCTGGTTGAGACTAGTGGTGCTGTGTAGTTCAGCTCTTCGCTCCTAGAGTGCCAGGCACAAAGCCATAGGCAACAAACTAAAGGAAAAATCCCCTCTCCCTTGATAGATAAACATTTCTGCCGAGAAGCTAAGCCTATGACATAAGGTAAACCTGACATGATTTAAGCACTCTGTGCCCAGACACTTTAGAACACTCACTGTGCTGGTGACTGTGATTGTCTGATTTACAAGGATTGTCTAATTTTCACTCACAACAATGTTATGATGTTGCAACAAGTACCTCCAGACCATAACCAGATAATAATAACAGGTAATAGGGTTATTGTTATTGCTACGTTACATAAGGGGAAACTGAGACACATAACTGCTTAGAAATTTATCCAAATAATGGTAGAGCCAGAGTTTGAATCCAGCAGTAGGACTCCAAAGTCCACACTCTGGAAGTAACGGCCAAACACCAAAGTAGTCTCGATTGAAAATACCATGGAAGTCGTAAGTTTAAATAAGCAGGGAAATGGTGAAAAAGAGGGCAGAAAATTGAAGAAGGAAGAATCCTCTGGTAATTCATAAATGGGATATTCAGTTCCTCGTACCTATAATTGTACTTCCGGCTTAGGTGGCAAAGAGGACAATAAAAAGCTTTCACAGAATACGAGAGAAGAGTCTAAGTTTGTCTTGCTGGAGTTCATAAACTTTGAACTTGTCATTCAACCTGAGTCTGAGAAACAGCCAGGAAAGAATAAAAGCACTATTGCTAGCTGCTATTGTGATAATGCTTTCAGATTGATTAAGCACTTAACACTGCGCACGATCTCAAGCGAAAACAGAGCTACGTTTAAGAAATGTCTGTTGCCAACAGCTTTCAGGGTGAATCTCTCTCATTTATACTTTGACCTCTGCAGTCTCCCTCCTCCTTCCTCCTTTCCCTATCTGCAGAAAATCACCTAGATTTCTTCAAAAGACTTGCATTTCATTGATACAAAAGCTTGAATTCCAAGTTTCCAAGCTCAGTTTGCAAAGGCACTTACCCCTTCCACTCAGCTGGCTTCAGAAGCAATCACCATCTTGATCCTCAAAAGAATTTTTTTTTCTTCTTGTGGGCCTGAACAAAGGCAGGGGCTGCTTAAGCAGTAACATAAGAGCATTTAGGAAAACAACTCTACTAACTAGAGAACATCTTGTTTAGTACTTAACGCTACATGATGAAGACAAACTTCATCCTGGAGTTTGCTGGGTCTACTTTCTCCCCCATTTCCATCTGTTATTTGGCTGTGATACTGACAGCGACTCAGATGGCTAAGTGCTTATGCAGGGCTCCGAGATTAGCGTCCGTCTGTTAGCCCATGAGTTTTGATCAGTCACTCACAGGCTCCATTTCTTTGATGCCTACAAAAGAGTTTCATAGGTTGGTCATAGTTACCATGCAAAGCAGAGCTTCACTTTTTCCAAAAAAGGAAGCGAATTACCCTATCCTCCTTCTTCCAGCAGCATCTGGCATGTTCTCCAGCACTATGTTACTATGACCCCTCACCAAAGTACTGTATCTAAATTAAATTTCTTTTATGTGCTATTTATTAATATTTACTTATTTATAGATTTTGATCTATAAACTCATTTATAGATCATTAGGTAAGACACTCACACACACAGGGAACTGAAGACTAAACACCAGAATGTTCACTGTGTCTTCAATGTGGTTATTTTTAGATGGTGGGTTTATGAGTGGTTTCTCAAAATTCATTTTGCATAATAGTATTTTCTAGATTTTCTATAATGGCTACCTATCTCCTATCAAACAAACTAAAAGACTTTTTAAAATGTAAATTAAATACCTAGTCTCTCACAACTATGAAAGATACAAAAATGAACAGAGAAGTTCAGACAATTCCCTAGGTAAATTCACGACTTTGATAAATTAGAAAGCTGGATCAAAACTAGTCTAGTCTTGGTTGAATCCAATCATTTCCTATTGCTTTCCTCTAGGGACCCGTATCTTTGAGAAGTTCATCGACCTGTCCTGTCCAATATGGTAGCCACTAGCCACCGGTAGAATTTAGCTTTAAATTTTATTTACTTAAACATAAGTAAAATTCAAACTTCCGTTCCTCAGTGGCACCAGCTATATTTCAAATTCTCAGCAGCCTAATGTGCTAATGGCACAGAAACAGAGAAACAGAAAATCCCCTCACTGCAGAAAAATGTATTAGACTGCACCGGCCTAGAAGCTTTGGCTGCTAACTGAACACAATGTCACCATCAACCATGAGCAAACCTCCAGAGGGAAGGCCTCCCGCCAATTTCTATGAAATAGGAGAGCAGGACTCAACTTATACCTGTTTTTCCCTCAAGCCACATCTGGTTCATAGAGAGTGACAAGGAGTGTCCTCAAGGTTATTATGTGAATAATACATGGTTGGACCAAAGACCCCAATCTGAATAGTCTCTGGGCAATCATAAAACCTGAATAGAAAATATAGGAGCCATGAAAGTTCGAGGGCAAGCCCAGGCCTTCAGCCAATACCAGATTACAGATGGCTTTCTGAGCAACTTAGCCACTTGTTTCGAGGGGTGCCCAATGGTGGAAGCCCATCGCTGCCTCATTTAGCAAAATGCAAACACGCTTTACACATGAAGAATAGTACACAGAACTGGCAATGGGCATTAGCATGGGTCACTTAAACATCTTTAGTCACTGCTACACCACAGAGATGAGACCAGTATAACTCTCCATGCTTAGAGGAGACCATATTTTAAATTTAGTAATACGAGCCTAGCTTATTTGATATCGTGCATCTTTGATTTGTCATTTAAATTTTTGCTACACAAAGTGTGGACAAACAACATCAGCATCACCTGGAAACTTCTTACAAAGGCAGAATCTCATCCCCCACTCCAGACCTAAATGAGTCAGAAACTCATTTTAACAAGATCCCCAGGGGATTCATGTGCACACTGACTGAAGATTGGGAGCCACTGATTTCTCTGCCTCTCACCTCTACTTTTGATTTCTAGAATGTAGGGGCAACTATGATCTCTCAGCCAAATTTTATGCAGTACTCTGGAAATGGAAAACAGGGTGGGATTTAATGAATACTTATTGATTAACCGGAAATCTGTGACCTGGCTTTCAAAATTAGGAAGCCAGTGTACTATGTGTTGTCCAAATATACGTAAGAAATAATGTGAGCATTTTAGTGTTTCCTTTTGTCTTAAAATGCAAAAAGTAGAGAATATCATATATACTAATAAGCAAATAATAAACCATGCAAGATTCCTTTGTTCTTTACATTACTGTCTATAAGGGCAATCATTTTTAAAAGCTTTTATTTGATAGCTTGAATAGAATCATGCCCTAATTATAGTCTTCCTTTTTATTTGCCACTGAGAGGAAATGCACCAGATGAAGCTGTTTGAGACTCTATGGTTTGTTCAGCTGTATTAAATGCTTCTAACTGCTGACTTTTATCGTTCTTAACAAGTCAAGACCAGACTGAATGTCTTTGAGGATAATTGTTTTTATTCATTTCCCTTCTGCATTGCTAAAATGGAGGCAGTATGTAAATTAAGGAAAGAGATGCGGATTCAGAACTGCCCCAGACCTCTGCTGATTCTAAGAGGCAAAACCAAATCTTCCGTGTTTAGATTACTGCAGGTCTCTGTGATCAGTTGGTGCTTTTGAAAAATGGACAAAGTTTCTTGATTCAATCAGGCAGTCTTTATACCATTAAGTTAACCGGACTTCCAGATAGGATCCATTCCCCAAAAAATCCATGCCAATCTATATCAATGCTCCTAACGTTATGCTCTTATCCATATAGTTGGGAATGCAATGTGTAGAGTTGTATCACAGAAATTACTGGAGTCCAGGGGTTCAGACTTTCTGGGTGTTAGTCTCAATTCTACCATTTATTTGCTGTGTGAACTTGAGATAAAGAAATCAAGCCATGGTCAAATGAACGTGATTTTGTAACCCCTGTGGGGATATTTGGCAATGTCTGGAGACATCTTGACTATCATGATTTGGGGGTGCTATTCGCATCTAGCACAGAGGCCAGGGATGCTAGGAAACACTTTATAATGTGCAGGATAGCCCCACAACAAAGAATTATCGGACTTAAAACATCAATAGTACAAGGCAGAGAAAGGCTGGACCTAAAGAACTCATCATCATTGCCATCATTTCAGCACTAATCTGCTTGTGCAAAAACCACAGCCTCCGAAAACATCAGAGACTTTGAATGATGGAATCCTCAAATCAATAAACAAGGATCTCGAGTTCTTCATGCTCAGCACTATTTTAGGTTCTGCAAAAAACACTAAACTGTAAGAGGGTCTTTTACTTACTCTCTCAGAAGCTAGAAATTAGAATAAACCATCGAGGTCTAATAGGATAATTCCTCATTGATCCATTCCAGTAATTTTTTGCTGCCTCTCTCCATGGTGCCCAGTCTAATTACGGGATGACTCCTTATTCCCCTGGGATGCCACTTTTCATTCTCTTTCACTTCCTTGTTCTGAAGGAACAGCAATTTGCCACAGAATGGTTATTAGCCTTTTTCCCTTTAAGAGACTAAGAAGGAAAAAAAGCCCACAGGATAATTTTAAAAGTTGTTGCTCTAGTTTTTCTCCAACTTTAGAAATCTCTGTTGGCTTTTAATTAAGAACTTGCATTTAGACTGTGAGATGAACCAGATTTGAAGGATTGTGTTTTTTTCCTCTTTTAATGAAATGGCACTCATTTCCCTAGGAGGGGTTTTCCCCAGATTCTCATTGTTCTACTAAAGATGATTTACATGGGCATCTGTGGAGGTAGCTGAATCTCTGATTGGAAAGGGAGGCCAGGGTAGACACACTGTGCCTTCCCTCTGAGAAACTAGGAAATAAACACCCTCAGGACACTGAGCTGAAATCCTCACCAACTTCAGTGTGGAATGGCTTGCAGGTGGGGTAAGTCAGAGTCCCAAAGAGTGGCAGCAGGGACTATATGACATAAGTCCCAGAAATATGCCGTGAATGTGACTGAATCAGTCAGTTGTCGCAGAACCTGCAATGCACATTTCACTACACTCCTTCTCCTTATTCAGCCTTAGAATCATGCATATTGAGAAGGACTCAGTGCTAAAATAGACCCATACACCTGGGGCACCTGAGCGGCTCAGTGGGCTAAAGCCTCTGCCTTCGGCTCAGGTCATGATCTCAGGGTCCTGGGATCGAGCCCTGTGTCTGACTCTCTTGCTCAGCAGGGAGCCTGCTTCCCCTCCTCTCTCTGCCTACTTGTGATCTCTCTCTCTCTCTGTCAAATAAATAAATAAAATCTTTTGAAAATTAAAAAAAAAAAAAAAAGACCCATACACCCAACTCTTGGGCCCCCATGAGGTTCCTAAATCCTATTTTTTTTTTCCTGAGCTGTTTAGCTAAGCATGAGGGTAAACTGGTAATTCTCTTCCTAGAATTTAATACCATATGGACAGTATATTTGCAAATTCTCAAAATATATACCCCCCCAAGGTTATTAATTACAAAAGGAAAAGACTGAATAAACCTGGCAGACATTACCTTAACCAAATAATCAGGGTCAACATCACCAGTAATAAGACATATCAACATCTTGTACCACTCCTATGATGAACACAAAAGGATACTACATCATTTCTGTGGTATTCTTGACCAAAAATATTTAACCTTGCTATAATATGAGTAAATCATCAAACAAACTAAAATTGAGGGACATTTTACAAACTGAGTAACCAGTACTCTTCAAAGTGTTACAATCATGAAAGACAGGACAGAAACCATCACAGACTAGAGGAGACTAGGGAGACATGACATCTCAAACACAACATGGGATCCTGACTGGATCTTGGACCAGGAGAGGACATGAGTGGGAAAGTAGTGAAATACAGACAAGGTCTGTGTTTAAGAGTATTTTATCAGTGTTAATTTCCTAGTTCACTTAACTGTTCTATGGTTATACGATGACAATAGTCATGTTAAAAGAAGTGGCATGAGAGTCTACAGGGAATCCCTGGAATGTTTTTTGTAGGTTTTCTTTAAGTATACAATTATTTCAAAATAAAAGGTGTAAAACTAACAAATAAAAAAATGCCTACAAATGATCTTGGATCAATACAGGCAGTGGAAAGACATAAGCTGATGATCAGATCCCCTTGTAGTCAATCCCTCTCCCACCCTGGACCCTGGCCACCACTCATCTATTTTCTGCTCCTATACTTTTGCCTTTTCTACAATGTTACACAAATGAAATTATACGGTGCGGACCCTTCTGTATCTGACTTCTTTTACTTAGTATACAGCTTTTGAGATGTATAAAGGTTATTGCATTTATTAGTTGCTCATTCCTTTAAAGTGCTGAATAGTATTCCATTGTAGAGATTTATCACAACTTGTTTATCTATTCACTAGCTGATGGACAATGGAGATGTTTCCAGTTTGGGATTACTGTGAATGACCTTATCAACATTTACATACATTACCTTTTTGTGAACTATGTGCATGTTTTCATTTCTCCTGCTTCAATACCTAAGAGTAAGATTCCCAGGGCTTAGGACAAGTGTTATGTTTACATCTATAAAAAACTAATTATTTTCCAAAGTGGCCATACCATTTTGCATTCCCATCAGCAGGGTATGAGACCTCCAGTTGTTCTACCTTTTAGTCAGCACTTGGGGCTCTCAGTCCTTTTAATTTGAGCCATTCTAGTGGGGGTATGAAGGTATCTCAATTTTAATGAGTTTCAATCTGCATTTCCCTGAGAATTAATGATGTTAAGCATGTTTTTGTATGTTCATTGATCATTCATATATCTTCTCTGATTAAATATCTTGTCAAACAAATAGTTTATCTTATTATTGAAGTGTAAAAGTTCCTTATATATTCTGGATACAAGTCCTTTATCGGATATGTATTTTGCAAGTATTTTCTCCTACTCTATGGCCTATCTCTTATTTTCTCAAGAGTCTTTTAAAGAGTAGAATTTTTAAATTTTGACAAAGTCTGACTTATCAGGGCTTTTTTAAGTTTCATGTTTTTTGTCTTCTAAGAAATATGTGTCTAAAACAAGGTCACAAAGATTATTCTCATATTATCTTCTAGGTATTTTAAAGTTTTAACTCTTACATTTAAGTCTTTGTCTCATTTCCAGTTAATTTTTATGTATGGTATGTGGTAATGGTTGAGGTACATTTTTTTTTGTACATGGAGATCCAGTTGTTCCAGAACCACTTGTTAAAAGGACTGTCCTTCCCTCCCCCTTTTTTTTTTACTGTCCCTAGGTATTTTATTTTTATGCTATTGTAAGTGAATTATTGATTTTAATTTCCAATTGTTTGTTGCTAATGTGGGCAAATAAAAAGGCAGTTTGGAAAACAGACTGGAGCCTACAAAAAATATCACTGGCTTTTTTTTAAAAAGTGATTTTAGGGGCACCTGGGTGGGTCGTTAAGCATCCGCCTTCAGCTCAGGTCATGATCTCAGGGTCCAGGGATCAAGCCCAGCATTAGCCTCCCTGCTTAGCGGGAATCCTGCTTCTCCCTCTCCCACTCCCCCTGCTTGTGTTCCCTCTCTCAAAGTGTCTCTCTCTATCAAATAAATAAATAAAATCTTTAAAAATAAAGAAACAATAAAAAAGCGATTTTAGTAAAGCTCCAGTCTATTTTCTAAACTTCAATCAATCCTTTTCAAAACCTCATTAGTTTTTCTAATTATAAAAGTAATATATATGAATTGTGAAAGATCAAAAGTCACAAAAGTGAATATATAAAATTTTCATAATCTTTCATCTCACCCTTAATCCCATATGTGTTAACACATATTTCTCATGTTGCAACATTCGGTCAAGTAGTCAGTTATTTTTTTCAACACCTGGGGATTGAAGGGTCATAAACAATCATGACGGGAGAAAAAGCCAAGTTAGCCTGGCACTTTCTGACTCTGTTTCTGAAAGTCTAGGTTTTAGGAGAACACACAAAGAAAGCAAACATGCAAAGAGAGGGTGCAGGAAAAAGCAGAGTATCTGCAAAGAAACAAAGGAGAAGGCTGGTCTTTACAAAATAAATAAATAAAAATAAAAAAATAATTTCTTACTGACTTGGGAGAGGAGACAGACCTATTGGGACCCTGAGTAGGAAAAAAAAAACAACAACACTAGGGATACAAGACCTTCAGGAAAACAGTGTCATTGAAGAGTTAGAGATGGCACTGCTGGAAGCCCTGAAACTTTTCTCATGTCTCAATTGTGTATGAAAACAATGACCCTCAAACCTAAAGTTACTGTGTAAAAAAGGCAAACTTACAACTAAGATGGAAACTGGGAAGAGGCTCAATGGCCAGAGGTGGCCACCAGCTAAGGCCCTATAACCATCTTTGATGCTGCTTAAGACCCCTAAACCTTGGGGCGCCTCGGTGGCTCAGTGGGTTAAAGCCTCTGCCTTCGGCTCAGGTCATGATCTCAGGGTCCTGGGATCGAGCCCCGCATCGAGCCCCGCATC
>CM052886.1:90292524-90342206 GCA_028534135.1 Potos flavus
AATTTCCCACCAGTGAAAATGAATCAAAATCAAATTGCTTTATGAAGAATGGAATGCCACACTTTATATTTTACGCATCTATTTTGAAGACCCTGGGAATAAAATTTTCTCCAAAATAGGGATTATGACCCATTTACTGAAACTCTTGTATAGATGGTGAATTACAAATCTGTGAATGGTCCTAAGGGTTAAGAATTCTGAATTCTAATCTTACTTCTGCTTTAGATATAATACATAGTTTTGAAATCATCTTTCATCCTCAATTTTTCCATATGTAAAAATTAGCTTTCTTAAAATGTGCCCTCTGGGGCACCTGGGTGGCTCAGTCAGTGAAGCTTCTGACTTGATTTCATCTCAGGTCATGATCTCAGGGTCATGGGATCAGTCCCATGTCAGAGTCCAGACTTGATACAGAGTATGCTTGGGATTCTCCCTCGCTCCCTCGCCCCTCCGCCCACTCACACTCTAAATAAATAAATACATAAACAAACAAATAAATCAAATCTTTTTAAAAAATGATTTTCTAAAAAAAAAAAAAACGTGCCCTCTAAACAAACCTGAATTTCTTGAAATTTCCTCTATTAAAAACTACCAGTATAACAATAAAACCAAAACACAGAATAAACAATAAATAATAAAATACACAGTAAAAATACACGGGTGCTTGGATAGTGCAGTGGTTAAGCATCCAACTCTTGGCTTTGGCTCAGGTCGTGATCTCAGGGTCATGAGATGAAGCCCCGTGTCAGACTCTGTGCTCAGCGTAGAGTCCGCTTGGGAGTCTCTCTCTTCCTCTCTTTCTGCCCCTCTCCCAGCACATGTGTGCACTCTCTCTCTCAAATAAATAAAGTCTTTTTTAAAAATACGCACTAGAAATATAGTAAACTCATCCAGATACCATTTAAATAGCAACTTCAGCTTTTCAATCACTGTAAAGGCTTTGAGCAAGAAGCACTTCATAACATAATCTAATGCTCCATACTATGTTCTTTGGATAGCCAGCCCCTCATACATCAGTTTTTGTTCATGACTTATATATTTCTATATGCTTGCTTCTCTCAAGCCCATATGAGATTAGAAGCAGCCAACTAAAGGTAGGGAATGGAAATCTAGAGATCAAGAGCAAAAATTAGGGTAATATCAAAAGCAGCTGAAGAGACTATTCCTAAAGAACAGATACAAGTGCTCTACACCACGTTGCACTGAGACCAGTAGTTTGCCATGTATCAGTTCATAATGACTACATTCACAGGTTTGGAAATGGGAGGAACCTTGGAATGTATCTAATTCAACTTGCTCATTGACAGTAAAGTAAACCAAAGCCTAGAGATAATTAAGGCATTGCTCAATTAAGTTGGCCTCTCTGTCTCTCTCCCCCCCATCTCTCTCACACCCATACAGCCCCTCCTTCCCCCCACACACCCCTATGAAATGATTGAGGTTCTCATTCCCAATAGAAATATAAATTACAAATGACAGTGCATTTATGTCATTCTCCAGGTACATGTGTCTGTGTATTTGTGTATGTATGTGTATGTTAGGAAGCACCCAGTCATGTACTTGAGCCAGCTTAATCAAGCTTTCAGTAGCCACTGTGTGTGTCTTTTCTCAGCTGTTCATCAGAGGTATCTCACAGGTAGCCTGAAAATCAGCCATGGTGGGATATTTACATCAAAGAAATCAACCACCACTAAAAATCAAGGCTGCATCTTCTTCTTCTTCTTTTTCTTTTAAGGGAAGCTGGTTAATTATTTACCAACACACTGCTTGATAAACCTATATATGTATCCCTGAAAAAAATGTATCTTTAGTAATTACATGTCAAGTTTTTGAATGTTTACAGGGTAGAGACTTTTTACTGTTGATATTTTAAGAGTTATTTGTTTTTATAGACACTGAAATTGGTTGGGTTTTCTTTCTTTAAATGTGAGAAGAAAAGAATCAAGACTTTTTTCTGTTACTGATATTACATAATTAATAAGATGAAAGAGAAAAATATGTATTAGTCTATTCAAATTTGCCAAGCGGTACTTTAACATGATGTGAGCAGAAGACCAAGGTCCCATTTCTGCAGTTTGCTGTGTGATGAGACACTAAGAATATGACAATCATATCTCATATTCTATGTTCAGTCTTAAATAGCTAAAAACAATTTTTAATGTTTCTTTATGAATTTAAGAGGGCTCATGCTGTAAGAACGCAGTACAAATACAGTACCACATGACAAGAGCCCAGAAGTTTCAGACCTAACTTCATGCAGTATATATAATATTTACAAGTCCTATATATATTATTGCCAATTACTTTTGCTTTTACAAAATCCTTCTGAAATGAATGTGGTTCTCCCGTGATTGACTTCAGTCAGATTTTTCACGGTTAAAAGGGGGCTCTTTAACGTGGTGACCAAAAGCATTGCTGGTGTATTATATGTGATAATCAGATAGCTCCCCTGGCTCTCATATATACCCACCTTATAAAATGGAATACAAGTCTTACTAAATCTTTATTAAAAGAGACCAAAGGTCATTTAGCAAAATACAAGTGAAAGTTTTAAAACTGATAATATAAAGTGGTTTGGTTTTATATACTGGGACTGTATATATAGGCAGCATTCTTTTCTTTTAAACAACTTTATTAAGATATAATTCACATACTTCATCCATTTAAAGTGTAAAATTCAATGGTGTTTAGTATATTCACAAAGTCATACACTCATCACCACAAAAGATCTTGGAACATTTTCATTACCCCCAAAAGAACCCTGTACTCCCTAGCTATCACCCTCCAGACCCATCAATACTACTCCCAGATGTACATCACCACTAATCTCTTTTACTCTATAAACTTGCCTGTTCTGGACATTTCATATAAATGGAATCATACAACATGTGGTACATTGCACCTGGCTTCTTTCACTTAGTGTAGGATTTGCAAAGTTCATCCACATTGTAGCATGTATCAGTGCTACATTTCCTTATATTGCCAAATAGTATTCCATTATATAGATATACCACATTTTGTTCATGCATTCATCATCAATCAATGGACTTTATGATGTTTCCCCTTTTTGGCTATTATGAATAATACTGCCACGAACATTCATGTACAAGTTTTTGCGTGGACATATACCTAGGAGCAGAATTGCTGCATCATATGATAACCATGTTTAACCATTTGAGGAACTGACAGATTGTTTACTAAAGCAGCTACACCATTTTATATTCCCAACTCAGGCAACATTCATACTCAACCCAAATTCCCAAGAAAATGTATACTATGGAATCCCACTTAAACATAAATAATTCAGTCAATTAATATTTTCTTCCCTTTATTCTGCTCATTCATATGTAAGTTGCTAGGCAAGTTAGTTACCACCAGCATAAGTATTCTAACGCTTTCGGTTTGCTGATCTTTGAAATGTTCAACATTTTTTTTTTAAAGATTTTATTTATTTATTTGACAGAGAGATAGAGAGCACAAGGCAGAGAGGAAGGTAGAGACAGAGGGAGAAGTAGGCTCCCTGCTGAGCAGGGAGGCCGACGAAGTGATCTATCCCAGGACCCTGGGATCGTGACCTGAGCTGAAGGCAGCTGCTTAACCAACTGAGCCACCCAGGCGCCCCAATGCTCAACATTTTTAAAGAAGTTCTTAAGTTTCAGTTAAGGAGAAATTCTTTGGTGGTAATTAATATCATAAGGTTAGATGTTACTAAGACAAACTCATAAAGAATGGCTACAGCCAGACCAAGGGTCCTATTTAGTGGATTCCTTCCTCAATATCTACCTACAGAGGACAAAAGGAGTTAGTTTCAATCGTTTACAAGACCACAGTCAACTAAATCTTCATAACATTAGGCTCTTTGGCATCTATTTTCAGTGACTGAATTTAACAAAGTAATATTCCGAGACGTGGACCAACAAACACAAACTCACATAACACAGAAGAATTCCTTTGATTACCAACAGTCTCCACTTCTGTTTTGGAAGAAGTCACACCAGCAGTATGAGCATGTGTTTCAGTGAAGCAGCAGCATCTTACACCATCTTGGGAGCTCGTTCAGTTATTCACCTTCCCCACATATATTTACTGCTAGCAGTAATTAGTCATGGGCAAAATTTATGATGGAGTTACAAAAAAAAAAATCCAGAGTCTATAGGAAAAGATAATTGGCTTTTATTTTCCCTTGGGAAAAAAACAGGTTTATCTCTTAATATTTGTCTTCTTCGAGTATCTCAGAGCCAGGGGTACCTGGGTGGCTCAGTAGGGGGGTATCTGACTCTTGACTGTCACTCAGGTCATGATCTAGGGGTCAAGAGATGGGCTCCAAGCTCGGAGGGGAGTCCCTTGGGATTCTCTCTCCCTCTCCCTCTACCCCACCCCCTGCTTGTACTCGTTGTCTCCCTCTCTTTCTTTAGAATAAGTAAGTCTTAAAAAAAACTCTCAGAGCCAAAGTGAACAACTGGTTTAGAGAACAGCAGAGTTGCTAAACTATCATATCCTCATGGACCCCACAGAACTTTGTTTCCATCTGCATTAACTTCCCTACTAGATCAAAGCTCCTTGAGTACAGCGCTCTGTTTTCTCTTCTTGTAACATCCCTATAATGACTTGCATCCAATGAAAGCTTCATAAATGTTTTCTAAAAAAAGAATAAAATCAAGAGGAATATGACAATATCAAAAAACACAAGTCCTTTTTCATTTGCACCAGGGGCAATGTTGCCACCCAAATGGGAGGTATCATTAGTAAAGTGCATTGATCCTGCCGCTGTCAGAAACGTTCCTAGGATCTCTGAAGTTACGCCACATCCAGAGAGCAGCACACCAGCCCCCCACACCATTGCCACAGTATAGTGCCTAAACAGGAAATGAGAAACATCTGGTGCCATTGAATTTATAGAGAGATGAACTTGGGTGGTATCAATGCAAAATCTCCATTTAACATTTATTCAACTTCTTGACGCCAACATAGCTAATGTCTCGAAATTTCTGGGATTGTTTCAGTGACAAGGAATGTTAGAAAGCAAAACAAAACAGTTCTTCCCATCCGGAAACCTATCTCTTACAGGAACTGGGTGAAAAGAGGCCATAGGGTACTTTTCATAAAGTCTTAGCTTGACATTAAGTACCACTTTAGTTTCTCTCTAATCCAACAAAAGCTTTCAACAATGAAGAGGGGTAAGGAACCAAACCCAATACTGATCTTCTTAATTAATTTCAGAAGCATTCTTCATACTTGTCTCTGATAACTTTTTTAAAAAAAGATTTATTTATTTGAGAGAGAGAATGGGAGAGGCTGTGGGGGGGGGGGGGGTGGGACAGAGGGCAAGGGAAAAAAAGAATCTCAAGCAGACCCCCCCACCAAGCACAGAGCCTGATCGCACAACCCCTGAGATGAGGACCTGAGCCAAAATCAAGAGTCAGCTGTTTAACCAAGTGAGCCACCCAGCTGCCCCTCCAATAACTTTTTTTAAAGATTTTATTTATTTATTTGACAGAGAGACAGAGCACAAGCAGGGAGAGCAGCAGAGGGAGAGGGAGAAGCAGACGCCCCACTGAGCAGGGAGCCCGACGTGTGGCTCGATCCCAGGACCCAGGGATCACGATCTGAGCCGAAGGCAGACACTTAACTGACTGAGCCACCCAGGTGCCCCTCCAATAACTTTTTAACTTGAATCTCCTACATGATGATTCATCTACTGACTTTTGTGAATCTGCTGCAGTTATAAAACAACTCATAAATACACACGACTGTTATCACTGTCATGTGGGCCCTAGTCAATGATGTTAGCTTTATCTTTAGTAGGGAGAATAATTTCCCATTTAAGTAGTAGGTACCTGAAAGGTAGTTCCTTTTGAAGTTCCATTGAATTGTAATGACTTTCAAATGCCTTAAGAAATATAATAGAAATATTAATGATAGGTGGTGGAATGGAGAGTACATGGCCTCTGGAGTCAAGAAGACCGTATTCAAATCTCAGTTCCGTCTTTTACAAGTTATATGGCTTTTAAATCTATCTGAGCCTCAGTTTCCTTCCTTGTGATTACCACCTGCTGTTTTGGGAGTGTTACTGAGAAATAAATGAAATATGTCATAAAGTACCCGGCACATAACATATACCAGATTAAATATACTTTGTCTTCCCTTCCCCTTCCCTGGCTCTAAAACTAAAGGCCATAGATTCATAAAATCAATGTCTACATGAAGAAAATTATACCACAGACTGTGCCTGCTCTACAAACTCCCTTATGTAACTAGACTGCATTTGTCCATGAAGGTGAGTGTAAATAGGAAGTAAAATAAAAACTCTAAACCCTTCAAACCCTCCACACATTCCCCCAGCACATTCATGTTTTCTCATCTCTTTTTCTAGCAAAAGAACAAAAACATCAAATGCCTTATTCATTCATGCTGTTGCTGTTCTAACTTCACTCGACCACCGGTGACTTTCAGTCAATATTCCACCCCTGCAGGATTTGAACTGCGAGCACTACTCCCCTATAAACCCTGCTCTGAAGGTGGATTTCACATGGCCCTTTTCTATTTGGAGAGAGTAGACCTTTGGAGGAGCCTAGCCCATCCTACTCAGGAGCTGTCCCAGGATCTCAGTTTAACTTGCAGAAGTCTCTGCTTGCCAAACCTTCCTTCAGTCTCCAACCTCTATCCTCCTTCCCTCCTGGGCTCCCTGTCCTTTCTCTGGCCCAAGATTAACAGACACCAGAGTTCCAAGGCCAATCTTTAGTGTGTACCATCCTCCTCTAGCCACAGCATTACCAAGTATTCTAGCATGACATTCCCAGGGTGCTAATGTTATTGTCCTTCTCCAAAACTGATCTCTAATGGTCTTCTGTCCAGAGTTTTGCTCTTTGAGCCCTTGGAAACTACCAGCTTGGAAGCCAGGATACTGAGCAGATAGGGATGGAATAGCTACCTCCATCTCCTATTCAAAGACTTTACAGGATATTGGATGAAACACCCTTTGAGGGGTAGGATAAGGTGCTAGAGAGAGAGGCAGAGAGGAGATCCCAGTCTGTTAAGTTTCAGCAGGTATAATTTTCAAGGCAGATAAACATCACTGTGATGAAGAGTACACTATACATGTTACCAGGGGGAATCATCAATACTAACACTGATTGAAGAACCCAGAGAGTGAAAATAGTGAGAAGAGAAAAAGTGTAAAAGTATGCTCTCTTTTGAAAAGTATTAATAATTGCATGCACTTTTAAAATACCTCCTTCTTTATATCCAACCACATTAAGATTAAGATTAAGAAATAATATCTAGGGGCACCTGGTGGCTCAGTGGGTTAAGCCTCTGCCTCTGGCTCAGGTCATGATCTCAGGGTCCTGGGATCAAGCCCCATATCAGGCTCTCTGCTCAGCAGGGAGCCTGCTTCCCCCTCTCTCTCTGCCTACTTGTGATCTCTCTCTCTCTCTCTGTCAAATAAATAAATAAAATTTAAATTAAAAAAAGAAATAATATCTAAGTCATTGTATGTTTCAGATTAATTCATATAAATATTTCTGGACTAGAATATGTACACTGACCTTCTTAAAATCTTGCTCCCATAACACGTTCATGTCATGCTTGTCTGCTGACAACTTTAAAAAGCATCAAGAAAGATCATACATAACTAGGTATACATTTCATGAGCCATTAATAATTGAGATGCCTAATACCTTGATTATATAAGTTAATTAATGAAACTCCATATTTATTTGAATTTATCTATTAAAACTATATATTCATTGATTTTCTCTGCATATATTCTTAAAATATGAAACAGGAATATAAATGAAACAGAATACAAATAAATAGAACTGCCTTTAAATGCACTACATCACAAAAAAAGAACAGATCCAAAAATCTGTTGAGCTCTTATTGCAGATCTATTTTAATATATTCAGTTGTACTTATATTTGGCACTGGAATGTTCTTCCATCATGTTTTGAATGAAGGAAAGAAAACTCACCTTGAACACAGATTATATTATAAACTTGAAGAGACCATTCACAGAGTTACAAGTACTCTGCTGATAATTTCTTATCTAAAATACCAGCTTTTTCATCACTCTACCTCCTTCTTGCAAATCAATTTCTTATATGACCAGAAGACCATGCACCATGATCACCATATACACAGACAGAAAGTAAGGGGTTCTTTTTGCGAGGGGACTGGAGAGTGGGGAGTGTTATTCTTTAAGCAAAGAAAAAAAGAGAAACCCCCAAAATCATGCTTTTTATTGCTATTATACATAAAGTAATGCACAAGGGATATTTTGGTCCTGAATGATCCATACATTGGCCACACTGCTTTATTCATCTTTCTTTCTTTACATTGCTATGTATGTCTTTCTCTGCCCCCTCCTCCATCCCGCATGAATTCTCCAGCAGCTCATACATATGGCTGGGTAAGGCAGCGCCTTCATTTCCAATACTTTCCCAACCAGAGGACATGTTTCATTTTTTAACTGGAGCGTGGCTAATGATGCAGATGAAATCTGGGCCTCGTAACATTTGATCTGGCCTCAGACGAGCGGAGCAAGGTGGCATCAGCATCTTCTCATGTAGTCTGCAGCCAAGGAGCCGCACCAGTATACAAGTGACATGCGTATCACATGTATCAAAGTAGAAGCTCAATCTGTACGGCAGAAAGACTCTCTCACATCCCAGCATGGGTGCTGGCCCTGAGCTGCAGTTCCAGTAATTGACATAGTTGCCCAATGCTACAAAACAAACTCAGAAACTATTCTCATTAGACATCCCCCTGCTTTGCGACTCTGTTATTGTAAAACCCAAACACTGAGCCCCATACCAGCGTGGCTCTGTTTTTAATTAGTTCTGATGGCATTGGGCTGTAAGCCAAAGAAAAAATGAACTTCCTGTGACTGAGGCTTGCTGCTCAGTATGTTGCTTCCTTCTTAAAGAGATTGTTTTCACAACATTTTATGAAAAGGACTACTGACAGAAATAATATAAGTTTTTACTGCTTTTGATATTTTTTTCAGGCTTATAAAAAGCAGCCAAAAGTCAAAGAATTTGTAAAGTTACAATGCCATTATTTGGTCTTTTGTGTGACCCAGCTGACTTGTCTTTTGATTAAAGACATCCTACCCGATTAATTTTTTTTAATGGAGAAAACACAGGCTTCTGTTAAAATTTTAAGACCATGAATGTTTTAGTGTTTCCACTAAATTAATTCGGTGATATATTTTTTACTGCCTAGGTCACTGCCGGCGTGGTGTTAGAATTGAGATGCTGGTAAGGTCACCTTCTGACTACAAGGAAATAAAGGGCTGAGAGAAACTCCAGACAGATAAAAACAGTTTAGATAAATGCTGGACTCTTATACAAAATGAACCTCTCCTGGCCACTGATCTACAGTTCTTTAGAACCTTTTGAGAATCCTCCCTTTACGGAGAATTTCTTGATTGAGGACGTCCCTCCTAAGCAAGAAGCTAGGCATTTGTTTCCCAGATTCCTTTGTAATTTGTCATGACATATGACTTAGGCTCTGCCAATGAGACACACCCACAGACGACGTCAAGAAAGTGAAATGAGGTATCAGAGACTCCACGTGGAATTTATTCCTCCAAGAGAAGCACGGAGATTCCTCCAGCATGCAGGAGCAGCAGTGGCCCAGGTCCCAGCTGTGGCACCCCGCATCAGGACTAGCCGCACCCGGGGCAAAGCTGTGTGCAGAGGCGGCGGTCGTGGGGCCTCCCCTAAATCAGTGCGGCGGTGAGACTGGATGTATGCTTTTGGGACGCACAGACTTCAAGCCTGACTCCCTGGCCCTTCCTGGAGCTGGCCAATTCCCTTTAACCAACTCCTGAGCTCACCAACTCATGAGCTAGAGTGGATTTTGTTGGTGACAAACAGGAACGCTGATACAACCACTTTGATGTTGTGCTAGGATTCCAGTAAGAGGTAACAAGATGGTATTGAGGAGACGTTAAGAAATATTTGGAGTTAGTAGGACATGATTGGAAGTCCCGGTTCTGCCACCTAATAGCTGTGTGAACTGGGGCAGTTGCTTAACTTCTCTGAACATTTTTTCCTCTGAAAAATGAGCATTATTATCCATGACTCATAAGGTTCTTGGGATAATTTATGAAAATATGGTTGCAATTAATATTACTATCGCTAACACAGGCATTTATAAGACTTTTTCATGTCCTTTTGGTATGGCTATAAATTTTATTTTAAATAAATAGGCATTTACTTTTCTTGGGTATGGGCTTAGAGAATCACTGGATTGCAGAGTTGGAAGACATCCAAGGATTATCTCTGTCCTCCTCATGCTGCTAAAAGGGTAATTATCTACAGCTTTCTGTAAAATACCAGAGAAAAGATGCCACTGGTTATTTTTCACTCAAAGTTTACTCATACATACAAGTCTTTTCTGACCAAACCAAAATAATTCCTACAATACTTATGCTTCTCTTCCTTTTGAATACATCTAGTAGCTTGACAAAGCTCTAGACATCCTTCAGAGTCCACTGACAATGTCACCTCCTCTCTAAAACCTTTTCCTGTTACCCTTGATCAGATAAGAGCTCACCTTCCTTGAACACAGATACCATTGTCTCTGGTGGCAGTTAATACATTCTTGCTTATGTGAAGGTGAGTTGTATGCATGACTTAATTCCCCTCACTGGTATACACTAAGCTCCTTAAGATGAGGATTCATCTCTGCATCTCCAGAAGCCCCTAGCAAAGTGCCGTCTGGACACACTATTTCTGCACAACATATTGTAATCTGTATTACTGCAGTATTTGCTCCTAACTGCGTAACTGCATTAGAAGCTCCTTGAAGACATAGATATTTCTTATCCTTACATCCTCCTTGGTGCCTATAACATATTTGTTGAATTAAAAACATTAAACTAAAATGTTCTACATATTTTCTTTTATTATTAGCTTCTTTTCCCATTTCAATCAGGTCCTCTTTGATCCTTTGAGAATCTATAGTCTTCAGCATTTATGTCAGCCCAGCAAGTCTTTATGAATGTAAATTCTTTCTTTGTCGCCACTGCTGGCCACCCTTATTATTGCTTCTACATAATCTTTGCAAACTGGTCATAAAATATTTTCATTACAGCTTATGGTTTAGACCAACTATTATTGTTTCCTCTCCCTAACACCTATGTCTGGGCAGCTGTTGTATAAAATGTGCTGCACATTGCTGTAATTCCTCTGACCTACTAAGGGAATTCATATTAATCTGTTTTCTACCATACTTCCAGTCCAAGGCCCCTCCTAGTTTCCGAACCTCTAAACTAGAAGGTGGTGGTAAAATAGCCATTTTCTCTTGTTCTGCCATGAGTGACATTTTCTCCTCTTGCCCTGTCTTTAAATCTCCTTAGAGATTCTTACTAGAACAGTCTCTGGCTTTTCTTCTCAGGTCTCCATAAGCACATTTTCTTTTTGATGTGCACCAGGACCTCACTGAAATGGTATATGAGATTTTTTTTCAGAAAGTTCTAATATGAAGCCTCCTCCCTTCCTTTCTGTATAAGAGTTATTCCTGCTTTACAATACTTCACAACAGAAACCATTCTGTATCCTATTTCCTCAGTGTGCTCTATTTCTGTAATCCAATGCAAGTTGGGCTCCTAAAGAAGATGTTTAAACACTTAACACAATTACCTCCAAGCCAGCACACACTTCCAAGTTGGGAGGGCAATAAATGGCAATGGGCAGCAGAAAACTCTTCCTCCTTCCATCCGTCCTTGCTCAAAAATTGGGTCCATAAGTGAATTCATCTGTTGCTGGAAACTTCATCTCATTTTTCCCTTTGAAATGTTCCCTCCTTGGATTACTTCCTACTAATGTGGTTGGTATAGAAAATTTCAAGCCTGCTAATTGATGTGAACACGCATTCAGTGCCTAAACCATGCCATTTCTTATATGGAGATGTCATGCTATGTCTTATTGCCACTCAACACCCACTACAATGTTTTCTATTAAACAAGAGATATTAGTGTTTTTCAGATCACAGATCCCTTTGAAAATTTGGTAAGGGTTAGAATTCTCTCCTCAGAAAAATATACCTGTGGACTAAATGCATGCATACAATATCAAGGGGTAAAGAAAACCATGGCAGCCTCTCTTAAACCCACTAGATGGTAGTCCCAGTTAAAAAACCCTACTGGAGTAGAAAAGGGATTTTTTTTTTTAATAAGAGCACATTAAATTATCCACAACCCTTGAGGTAATCTAAGAGGTCACTATGAATCATATCAAAATGATAATGGAAACACAAGAGAGAAAATTCACTTTGGGAGATGAGCAATGCTGAGAAAGAGAAGCTGTATCGCTGTCAAAATGTTACCTCTTGGCTTCACGTAATGCTGTCACGAGGATAGGCATTTGAGGAGTAAATTCAGTACATATCTCATCTAGGAGTTCTCATTTCATTTAGACCAACGTAAGGCAAGCAGGACTCTCCTTATTTATCTACCTACTTACCCCCCCACCCATCCATCCATCTAACTGTCTATATAACCTTATCACCAAAAATTTAATCCTTTGCCCTAAAAACTGTTCTTGATTTGAGACTGTCACCCAAAATTATCTGACCTATTTATTGTTGCAAGGTGAAAAATTAGAAATAATAGATATGTCAAAATAAAGCAAAAAAGAAAAACAGAAATTTTTAAAAAGGAAAAACTTCATTAGCATTTTTATACCGGACAAATCACAAGCAGCTGTTCTTATTCAGTTGTGAAGTCTTGGTCGTCTGAAAACAAGGTAAAATACTACCCGCTAAACCATCATGATGAGGAGTACGTGTATCTTGGTTTCATTCTTCTCCACAAAGGGAATTGCAATCTGTCTCCATCAAAACATGTCAATAATGCCTATATAAAGTTACTGGGACATGGGATAATTTTACGGATATTAGAAATTATATTTATAAATTTCCCCAGGTAGCCAAACCTTCACAAGAATTACCACATTATTCCAACTGGGTTAAGAGACAAATACATCAACAAAGTCCACAAAAACAATAATCAAACTTCTCTGACCTTTACCCTCCCCTCATTACTCCTAGACTTCATCTCCTACTTGTCTCTCCCGTTGTACATGCCTTGCTGTACTTTCGATATGCTACACATACTCATGGAATCAGGACCTGTTCAATTATTGTTGCCTCTACAAGGAATGCTCTTTAATCTCTTACTTCCTCCAGGCCTTTGCTCAAATGTCACCTTCTCAGTAAGGCCTTCTATGCTTTATTTTTCTCAAATCACCTATCAACCATCTAGCATACCATATCTCACAAATTCACTTTTACTCCTGCATTTTTATTATAATCTATCCCCCTCCCAATTCCCCAAGATAGAATGTAAGCTCTATCAAGGCATATATTTTTGCCCGTGTTTTTCAGTGCTCTATACTCAGAACAGTATCCAACTGTTCATAACTGATGTGCAATAAATACCCCCATATTATGGTATCTCATACCAATAGTATCTTTCACTCAACGTTTGATACAGATGGAAACTAGGATTTTCTCCCAGTTTGAAATAATATTCTCAAATGTATAAATACATATATATCCATATTTTTAATCAGCTGAAATACAGTGGGTGGGTGCTCAACAAATGTTTGGAACTAAATAAAAGCCAACAAGGCAGGCAAATACCATGGCAGAGAGGTCAAAGCCACTTTTCTAACATACTGGTTTTCAAAACCAGAAAAGTTAAGGTATTAAATTTAGGTTAGTAGATTAAGTGAAATAAGTAAATTTTCACTCCTATTCCTATGGAAATAAATTGGATCAGGATGCACTCGAGACCATGATGCCCACAGAGGGGTAGGAGGCTTGTGACAATGCCTATGCTCAGTCACCACTCTTCTAATCACAGGAGTTATCACACTCAAGGAATCTCACAAAGTTCAGCAGCTCAGACAGAAGACACAGGTAGGGCAAGGATCCCCCAGAGAGAAAATTGTCAAGGAGTAGAAGGGCCTCAAAACCAGAGATCTGGCCCATGTCCATAGAGTGGATAAGGCCTTATGTCAAGATACACGTATACACAGATCTAGACTTTCTAAAGCATTGCAGTCCTGGTGGACTTTTAAAAAAAAAAAAAAAAAAAAAAAAGAACCCTATTTTGCCTGGTGGTGAAAGGTGTGACTATAATAGCAATTGCCTCCATCTCTGATAAACCCTCAGATATTTGCAAAAGCAACAACAGCAGAAGCAGCGGAGTTAAAGTAAATAATGTAGGGATCAAAGCACCTGTTCATCAAAAGCAGGCCAAAGGACACATGACAAAAGATCCAAAAGTATCTGCCTATAGTGCCATGATCACGGCTCAGAGTCATGAGGTAAGACACTAGGAATGTGCCTCAGTATGTCACTGGCCAGCACCCCTCAGAACCCAAAGGATATTTGGTAACTCACTATTTTGAAAGAACCCAAGCACCCAGGCTGCCTGGACATGATAAAGACATGATAAAGCCACAGCACAGCCAATCTGGGCTATCAAAGCACTCTGGTCTCCACTAATCATAAAAATCCAGTGATGGTAGCTAGTCAGCATTAAGTCACTAAACTATGACAGCACTAGTACCTCCTCTTCAACCTGTCTAGATGGCACAGAAAAGATCATGCATGGACACCCCGCTGTCCACATGCATTCATTTCCATAATGAAAAAAGTGTGACCACATCATATTTTTATATAGTTTTGTTACAGAAGAAACATGATCCCTTGTCTACAGCCCTTGAAGCAACTTAGTCTTTGTTCCACATTATGTTTTCCAGATCTATACCAAATACTTAGTAGGCCACATCCGAGTCAATTACCTTCTCTGATTATGATTAAATAGATCTAATGTACTAATTAGTGTCTCTTCCTACAGGCCCTGCCAAGCTTACTGAGTTTCTCTTGTCAATATTCTCCTTTACCTTTCATGGCTCCTTCTTAATTGGGCATCATTGAGATTTAGTAACAATGCTTCATATTATGGCAGCATCTTATCCCAAGTAACATAAGTGGAAATAGTCAACTAGAAAAAAAAAAAAAATGAGTGAGCACATATGTTTTGAAACACAAGGATATATCTGCATCCTCTCTGTCAAGAGGGAGAGATCACAAGCAGGCAGAGAGGCAGGCAGAGAGAGAGGAGAAAACGGGCTCCCCGCCGAGCAGAGGGCCTGATGTGGGGCTCGATCCCAGGACCCTGAGATCATGACCTGGGCCGAAGGCAGAGGCTTTAACCCACTGAGCCACCCAGGCATCCTGTAAATAGGCCTTATCTTACTCTTTTTTTTTAAGATTTTAATTACTTGAGAGAGAGAGAGCTATAGGCAGAGAAAACCTGAAGCAGACTCCACATTGAGCACAGAGCCCTACGCAGAGTTGATGTACAGTCTATATTCACTGAATGAACAAATTAATAAAATTTTGTGCACGGGTTTTGAAGGGCAGTGACCAAAGACATATGAAGCCTGACTTCTAGTTCAGTGTCCAATACTGCTTCTATGTGTGATCTTGAACCAGTTACAAACTCATGAACTTCAATTTCTCCTACTTAAAAATAAGGGTTTAATTTGGACTACCTCAATACAGTATGATAGCTTTGGTTATGATTCTGTAATCACACATTCTTTGATGAGAATTCGATGAGAGAAAAAGGGTATCAGTGATGCCTAGAAAAAAAGGAAGGTTTTAGTAAGGAGGTAAAGGTTATCTACCTGGGGAAATAGGAGAGAAACAAACTGGTGGCATAGAGGCAGAAAACAAACACATGAGAAGATACTGAAAAGGAAAAAGAGTGGAGAGATTAGAGAAACTAAAAAGAGAAAGTTCTGACCTATATGGATGCATGATGAATGAAACCTATGTGTAGAAAGACTTGAAAGAAAGGCAAAAGAGTTCCCTTGTAAAGCCAATAAGAACTAAGATCTCCTAAACATTTTTTGAGAAGGGGAATGGCAATGTGAAAGCAGTGATTAAGGAAGATTAATTTGATAAAGTTATGCAAGATGAATTATAGGAAGTGAAGATAATAAATTCAATTTTTCTTTCTAAAATTGATTATTAATACTGCTCAAAAATAAATGCAATGAATGTTATGGCCACCTCAGAATAAGTTTCATGAGTCTATGACTAAAACTCAAACTTTAGCTACATGTACTATTTTCCCTGTGTCACATTATTAAGTAAAGAATTCATAAAATCTTGTGACACATAAAAATTAAATACAACTATATTCATATTTAGGTCAAGCACCATTATGACAAATGCAAATAATGTGTCAAAATACTATAATTCTAGGGTTGCCTAAGTGGCTGAGTTGGTTAAGCGTCTACCTTCGGCTCAGGCCATGATCTCAGGGTCCTCAGCAAGGAAGTCTGCTTCTCCCTCTCCCTTTGCCCCTCCCCCAAGCTTGTGCTCCCATGCTCTCTCTCTCTCTCTCTCTCTCTCCATGCTCTCTCTCTCCATGCTCTCTCTCTCTCTCTCAAATAAATAAATAAGATCTTTCAAAAAATATACTATTATTCTATCTACATGTCTCTCCCCAAAGATAAATGTAGTATGAATTAAGTGAAATCTTACAGATTAAAAGAATCTGAGATTTCTGGATAATCTCAGCCCTGCTACATAATATTCAAGCATGTGTAATAAAATAATTCTGCAACACTTGCAAACTGTCATTTAGAACAGGAGAATAGGAAAGCAGACTTTAGAGATCAAGAACCACACTGAACCTCACTTCTGTTTCTCTCCTCTTCACGTTAACAGAGTAAGATTTAGCAATTCCCCAGGAAAGTTAGATGAATCTTAGCAATAGAATCAGATGATTCATTTGCCCCTGGATACTTAGAAGAAAAAGAAGTTTGGGCAGTTTTGAAAATGTGGTCACCCTCTAATCTTCGTTTTTTGAGAACAGGATGAATAAATTTGGAGTCACAGAACTTAATTCAGTATAATTCAATAAATATTTTTAACATCATCAATGAGCAAAGAAAAGTGAGAAGACAGAGGAAAGAAATGTGTTAAATATTAAATATATACTATATATATCTAATACCACACTGGACACAACTTAAATGTTCTCATTTATTTCGTTTATTTCTAAGAGAGCTGTGATACTTTCCCAGTTGAAGAAAGAAAAGAGAAAAGAAAAGAAAAGAAAAGAAAAGAAAAGAAAAGAAAAGAAAAGAAAAGAAAGAAAGAAAGAAAGAAAGAAAGAAAGAAAGAAAAAGAAAGGAAGAAAAAAACAACTTAAGTTCAAAGAACTAAAGAAACATAACTAAGATCTCACAACAGCTGACTGAGCCAGGATTTTAAAACAATTGTGCCTAGACTTCCAATTACAGCCTCCATGGAATAACAGGGATCAGATTCACTCTCCTGCCTAAAACAATTAAAATACATCAAATAAGGTTTTCAAAATATTTGAAACAAGGTTTACAAAACACTCAGCATCAAGCAATGATGCATAGTAATCCCTGAGGAGCAGGAAACAAAGTAAACCCTACAATCTCCCCCAGTTTACTGAATTGAGAGAGTTTCCAGGCGAAAGCACAGGGAGGTGGAAACCAGAGCTGAGAGCCTGGGGAGACCAAGGCAACTAGAGCTCACAGGACATAGTCCTAAAGAGGAGAACACTGCACAGGGAAATGTGAAGATCTATAGAGGCTCCCTTCGGTATTCAGCTGAGTAATAAGCACATGCATGCAAGGAAACTATAGGAACAGTACCACAGGAAAGAGTATGAGGTAAGAGTGCAGCCCAACACTCACATACAGTCAGGTATAGCTCCTAGCAAATCTCAAAATTCAATGAGCATTAAACCCACTCTTACATGGTCAATTAATGTATGACACAGAAGGCAAGAACATACAATGGAAAAAAGACGGTCTTTAATAAATAATGTTGGGAAAACTGGACAGTTACATTCCAAAGAATGATATTGGACCACTTTTTTACATGATACACAGAAGTAAACTCAAAATGGATTAAAGACCTAAATATGAGACCTGAAACCACAAAATTCCTAAGAGAAAATTAGTAAGTAAGGCTTAGCAGTAAGGCTTAGCAACATATTTATGGCTATGTCTCCTGAGGAAGGGAAACAAAAGCAAAAATAAACTACTGGGACTACACCAAAACAAAAAGCTTTTGGAGAGCAAAGGAAACATCAATGAAACAAAAAGGCAATCTACTGAATGGGAGAAGGTATTTGCAAATGCTATATCTGATAAGGGGTTAGTATCCAAAATATATAATGAATTTATACAACCCAACACCAAAAAAGTCAAACAATCCAATTAGAAAATGGGTAGAGAACCGAAATAGATATTTTTCCAAAGAATATGCAGATGGTCAACAGACACATGAAAGATGCTCAACATCACTCATCATCAGGGAAATGCAAATCAAAACCACAATGATATATTACCTCATACCAGTCAGAATAGCTAGTAACAAAAAGAAAAGAAATAACAAGTGTTGGTAAGGATATGATAAAAAGGGATTCCTTGTACACTGTTGCTGGGAATGTAAATTGGTATAGCCACTGTGGAAAACAGTAAGGAGGTTCCTTAAAAAATTAAAAATAGAAATACCAAGTAATCCAGTAATTCCACCACTGGGCATTTACCCAAAGAAAACAAAAATACTAATTCAAAAAGATGTATGCACCCCTATACTTACTGCAGTATTAACTACAATAGCCAAGATATGGAAACAACCCAAATGTCCATCAGTAGATGAATGAATAAACAAGAAGTGGTACACACACACACACACACACACACACACACACACACACACACACTTGTTATTCAGCCATAAAAAAAGGAGATCTTGGGACGCCTGGGTGGCTCAGTTGGTTAAGCAACTGCCTTCAGCTCAGGTCATGATCCTGAAGTCCTGGGATCGAGTCCCGCATCAGGCTGCCTGCTCAGCGGGGAGTCTGCTTCTCCCTCTGACCCTCTCCCCTCCCACGCTCTCTGTCTCTCACTTTCATTCTCTCTCAAATAAATAAAATCTTTTAAAAATAAATAAATAAATAAAATCTTAAAAAAAAAGGAGATCTTGCCATTTGTGACAACATGGATAGACTTAGAGGGTATAATGCTATGTGAAATAAAGACAGAAAAAGACAAATATCGTGTGATTTCACTTTTATATGGAATATTAAAAATATTTTTTAAAAAGACAAATGAACAAACAAACAAAAACAGACTCATAAATACAAAGAATAAACTGTGCTTGCCAGAAGTGAAGGGATTGGGGGGGATGGACAAACTGGGTGAAGGGGTTAAGAGACATTAACTTCCAGTTATGAAATAAATAAGTCATGGGTATAATGTACAGCATATAGAATATATTAATAATATAATACAAACAAAACCCAAAACCAGAAGGGAGGAAATAATAAAGATTAGAGCAGAAATAAAATGGAAACTAAAACACAATAGAACAGATCAATGAAACCAGGAGCTGGTTCTTTGAAAAGATCAACAAAATCAGTAAACCTTTAGCAGACTCGTAAAAAAGAGAGGGAGAGGAGACTCAAATAAATAATATCAGAAAGGGAATAAATAAAAACTGACACCACAGAGATACAAAAATTGTAAAGGAATATTATGAAAAATTATGTGCCAACAAATTGGACAACCTACCAGAAATAGATAAATTCTTAGAAGCATATAACCTCCCAAAATCGCATCAGGAAGAAACAGAAAATTTAAACAGACTGATAACCAGCAATGAAATTGAGTCAGAAATCAAAAAATGCCCAGCAAACAAAAATCCAGGGCCATATGGCTTCACAGGTGAATCTATCAAATGTCTAAAGAAGAGTTAATACCGGGGCACCTGGGTGGCTCAGTCGCTTAAGCATCTGCCTTCAACTCAGGTCATGATCCCGGAGTCTTGGGATGGAGCCTAGCATCAGGCTCCCAGTTCAGAAGGGAGTCTGCGTCTCCCTCTCACTCTGCCTGCTTGTGCTTTCTCTCTCTGTCAAATAAATAAATAAAATCTTTAAAAAAAAAAAAAGAAGAGTTAATATCCACTCTTTTCAAACTATTCCAAAAAACAGAGGAGGAAGGAAAATTTCCTAATTCATTCTATGAGGCCAGCATTACCCTGATACCAATACCAGATAAAGACACTGCAAAAAAAAAAGAGAGAGAGAGAGAAGGAACTACAGGCCAATATATCTGATGAACACAAATGCAAAAATCCTAAAAAAAAAAAAAAAAAAAAAATTAGCAAACCAAATCTAATGATATATTTTAAAAAAATCATTCACCATGACCAAGTGGGATTTATCCCTGGAATACAAGGTTGGTTCAATATTCATAAGTCAATCAATGTGATACATGACATCAATAAAAGAAGGGATAAAAACCATATGATCATTTCAATAGATGCAGAAAAAGCATCTGACAAAGTACAGCATCCTTTTATGATAAAAACCCTCAACAAAGTAGGTTTTGAGGGAACATACCTCAATGTAACAAAGGCCACATACGACAAACCCATAACTAACATCATACTCACTGGTGAAAAACTGAGAGCATTTTCCCTAAGGTCAGGAATAAGCCAGGGATGTAGACTCTCACCATTATTATTGAACAAAGTACTAGAAGTCCTAGCCACATAAATCAGAGAAGAGGGGAATAAAAGGCAACCAAATTGATAAGGAAGGAGTAAAACTTCCACTATTTGCAGACAACTTGATTTATATATAAAAAACCATAAAAACTCCACCAAAAAACTACTAGAAGTGATCAATAAATTCGGTAAGGTCACAGGATACAAAATTGACATATGAAATTGTGGCATTTTTATATACAATAATGAAGCAACAGAAACAGAAATTAAGAAAGCAAACCCATTTACAACTGCACCAAAGATAATAAAATACCTAGGAATAAACTTAACCAAGGAGGTGAAAGACCTATACTCTGAAAACTATAAAACACCGATGAAAGATACTGAACACGATACAAACAATGGAAAGACATTCCATGATGATGGACTGGAAAAACAAATATTGTTAAAATGTCCAAAGTACCCACAGCATCTAAAGATTTAATACAATCCCTATCGAAATACCAACATTTTTCACCTAACTAGAACAAACAATCCTAAAATTTGTACAGAACCAAACACGACCTCCAATAGCCAAAACAATCTTGAAAAAGAAAAACACAGCTGGAAGTATCACAATTCCAGATTTCAAGTGAAACTACAAAGTTGTGGTAATCAAAACAGTATGGTACTGGCACAAAAATAGGCATATGGATCAATGGAATGAAATAGAAAGCCCAGAAATAAACCCACATTTATATGGTCAATTATTCTTCAACAAGAAGAAAGAATATGCAATGGGAAAAGACAGCTTCTTCAACAAATGGTGTTAGGAGAACTGGATGGCTATGAGCAAAAGAATGAAACTAGACCACTAGCTTACACCATACACATAATTCAAAATGGAATAAGGATCCAAATGTGAGACCTGAAACCATAAAAATCCTAGATGAGGGCACAGGCAGTAATTTCTCCGACATCTAACGTAGCATCATTTTTCTAGATATGTCTCCCAAGGCAAGGGAAACAAAAGCAAAAATAAACCGTTGGGACTTCACCAAAATTAAAAGCTTCTGCACAGCAAAGGAAACAATCAATAAACAAGAAGACAATCTACTGAATAGGAGAAGGTATTTGCGAATAACATCTCTGATATAGGGTTAGTATACAAAACATACAAAGAACTGACACAATTCAACAACAAAAAAGCAAATAATCCAATTTAAAAATGGGCAGAAGACATGAACATGCATTCCTCCAAAGAAGGAATACAGATGACCAACAGACACGTGAAAAGATGCTCAGAATTACTCATCTTCGGGAAATGCAAAGCGAAACTACAATACCACCTTACAACTATCAGAATGGCTAAAACCAATAACATAAGAAACAAGTGTAAGAGAGGATGTGGAGAAACAGGAACACTAGTGTACTGCTGGTAGGAGTGCAGTCACTCTGGAAAACAGTATGGAGGTTCCTCAAAAAGTTAAAAATGGAACTACCCTATGATCTAGTGACCACACTACTGGGTATTTACCCAAGAAATACAAAACACGAATTCAAAGAGATACATGCACCCTTATGTCTACTGCAGCACCATTTACAACAGCCAAAATATGGAAGCAGCCCAAGTGTCCATCAAGAGATAAATGGATAAAGAAGATGTGGTACATACAAACAATGGAATATTATTTAGCAGTAAAAAACAATGAAATCTTGCCATTTGCAACAACATGGATGGAGCTAGAGAGACTATAATACAAAGCAAAATAAGCCAGTCAGAAAAAATCAAATACCATATGATTTCACTCATATGTGGAATTTAAGAAACAAAACAAAGGAGAAAAAAAAGACAAAACCAAAAAATAGACTCTTAACTATAGAGAACAACGAATCTTTGACAAAGCAGGAAAAATATCCAATGGAAAAAAGACAGTCTCTTCAACAAATGGTGTTGGGAAAATTGCACAGCCACATGCAGGAGAATAAAACTAGACCATTTCCTTACACCAAAAATAGACTCAAAATGGACGAAAGACCTAAATGTGAGACAGGAATCCATCAAAATCCTTGAAGAGAACTCAGGCAGCAACCTCTTTGACCTCAGCCGCAGCAACTTCTTCCTAGACACATCACCAAAGGCAAGGGAAACAAGGGTAAAAATGAGCTATTGGGACTTCATCAAGATAAAAATCTTCTGCACAGCAAAGGAAACAGTCAACAAAACCAAAAGATAACTGACAGAATGGAAGAAGATATTTGCAAATGACATGTCAGATAAAGGGCTAGTACTCAAAATCTATAAAGAACTTTTCAAACTCAACACCCAAGGAACAAATAATCCAATCAAGAAACAGGCAGAAGACATGAACAGACATTTCGGCAAAGACATCCAAATGGCCAACAGACACATGAAAAAGTGCTCAACATCACTCCACATCAGGGAAATACAAATCAAAATCACAATGAGATACAACCTTACACCAGTCAGAATGCTAAAATTAACAAGTCAGGAAACGACAGATGTTGGCAAGGATGCGGAGAAAGGGGAACCCTCCTACACTGTTAGTGGGAATGCAAGCTGGTGCAGCCCCACTCTGGAAAACAGTATGGAGGTTCCTCAAAAAGTTGAAAATAGAACTACCCTATGACCCAGCAATTGCACTACTGGGTATTTATCCTAAATATACAAATGTAGTGATGTGAAGGGGTGCCTGCACCTCAATGTTTATAGCAGCAATGTCCACAATAGCCAAACTATGGAAAGAGCCTCGATGTCCATTAACAGCTGAATGGATAAGGAAGATGTGGTGTGTGTGTGTGTGTGTGTGTGTGTGTGTGTGTGTGTGTGTGTGTACACACAACGGAATATTACACAGCCATCGAAAAATGGAATCTTGCCATTTGCAACGGCATAGATATAACTAGATGGTATTATGCTAAGTGAAGTAAGTCAATCGGAGAAAGACAATTATCACATGATCGCACTGATATGTAGAATTTGAGAAACGAGGCAAAGGATCATAGAGGAAGAGAGGAAAAACGGAACAAGAGGAAACCAGAGAGGGAGACAAACCATAAGAGACTCTTAATCTCAGGAAACAAACTGAGCATTGCTGGAGGGGAGTGGGGTGGGAGGGATGGGGTGGCAGGGTGATGGACACTGGGGACGGTATGTGCTATGGTGAGCACTGTGAATTGTGCAAGACTGATGAATCACAGACCTGTACCCCTGAAACAAATAATACAATATATGTTAATTAAAAAAAAAAAAACTATAGAGAACAAAGTGATGGTTATCAGAGGGGAGGTGAGTGGGCATATGGGTAAAATGAGCAAAGAGGATTAAGAGTACACATATCTTGTTGAGCACTGGGTGATATACAGAATTGCTGAATCACTGTAACTGTACACATGAAACTAAAATAACACTCTATGTTAACTATATTGGAATTAAAAAATTTTTTAAAGATTTTATTTATTTATTTGACAGAGAGAGAGAGATCACAAGCAGGCAGAGAGGCAGACAGAGAGAGAGGGGGAAGCAGGCTCCCTCCTGAGCAGAGAGCCCGACACGGAGCTCAATCCCAGGACCCTGAGATCATGACAAGAGCTGAAGGCAGAGGCTTAACCCACTGAGCCACCCAGGTGCCCCTGGAATTAAAATTTTTAAAACAAATAATATAGAGCACCTGGCTGGCTCAGTCAGTAGAGCATGCAGCTCTTGATCTCAGGGTCGTGAGTTCAAGCCCCACATCAAATATAGAGATTGCTTACATAAAGAAACTTTAGATAGACAGGTAGATACATAGACAGACAGATAGATGGATGAATGAGAGGCGGTTTGAAAAAAAAAATGAACGCCAAGTCAAGACTCTTTCAGAAATACTAAAGCTGAAAGACGTCATCACTAGCAAACCAAAACTACAAGTATGTAAAAGGTAGTCTTTCAAAAAGGATATTATAACAGACGGAAATATAGATCTACAAAGGAATATATTCCTATATTCCTACAAAGGAATAAAGAACATTAGAAATGGTAACTATATCAATAAACATATTGTTTTTCTTATTATTTAAATGCTTTAAAAAAGAATTGGCTATTTAAATAAAAATAACAATCTAGTGCTAGGTTTATAATATAGAGAGAGAAAAAAACACATGACACAAATTTGGAGGAGAGAGATGGAAATATACTATCTTAATGTTCTTAAACTATATGTAAAATGGTATAATATCAGTTGGAGGTAACTTGCAATATATTAAATACATACATTATGAACATTAAAGCAAAACAAGAAAATAGAGTTAGGAGGCCAAGAGAGTAAAAAGAACCTTTTTTAAAAAAATTTCTAAGAAACCAAAAAAGAAAGGAAAATTGAAAAGCATAACTATATAGAGATGAGACAAATATAAAATGAATAGTAAGTTGATAGACTTAAACCTAGCCATATCAATAATCACATTAACTATAAATGGCCCAAATACCTCATTAAAAAGGTTTTTAGGTAGATAAGGACAAAATAATCAAACTCATCGACAAAAATATACCTGAAATATAAAGACAAAAATAAAGTAAAAAAAATGCCAAAAGATCTACTAATGCTAATACAAAGCAAGAATGGCTTTGTCTGACAAAGAAAATTTCAGAGCAGAGAATATTAACAGCAGTAAAGATGGTCATTTCACAATGATAAAGGGATCAATTTATCAAAAAGACATAACAATCCTAAATCTATTAACACAGTTCAAAATAAATGAAGCAAAAACTAAAAAGATAAATAGATAACTCTCTAATGATAGGACTTCAAAATCCTCTCTCAATATATGGCAGAACAATTAGAAATCAATAAGGATACAGAAGATTTGAACACTATCAGTCAACTTGATCTAAACTACTCCGCCCAACAATTACCACATACACATTCTTTTAGACGCACACAGATTATTTTCCAAGATGGACAGTATTCTAGGTCATAAAATAAGTCCCAATAAATTTGACAGCACTCAATTCATGCAAAATTCATTTTCTGAGCAAAATGGATTAAATTAGAAATCAGTAACAGAAAGATATCTAAAACTTTTCCCAAATAATTGGAATCTAACCAACCCACTTTCAAATAACACATGGATCCAGGAAGAAATCAAAAGGAAAAGTAGAAGGCATTTTGAACTGAATTAAATTTAAAGGACAACATGTTAAAATTTATTAGATATCACTGAAGTAATACTTAAGGAGAAATGTATAGCATTAATGCCTATATTTAAAAAAGAAAGCTCTCAAATCAATGACCTCAACTTCTAAGTTAAGAAACTAGAAAAAGAAGAGTAAATTAAACCCAAAGTTAGTAGAACTAAGGGTTTTATAACAATAAAGAGCAGCAATCAATACAAATAAAATAGGGAATAAAAGAAAGAAAAGTCTCATTCTTTGAAAAAAAGAGAATAAAATGGAAAAACCTCAACCCAGACTGATAACAAAAACTAAAAAACAATAAAGGCACAAATTTAAACTATCAGAAATAAGAGAGATGATATAATTAGAGTTCACAAATATTAAAAGAATAAAAACAGAAGTTATATGATAACTTTATGCCAATAAATTTGACCAGTTAGATGAAATGGATAAATTTCTACAAAGACACAAATTATCAAAGCTCACATAACAAGTAAGTAATCTCAATGATCTTTTATCTGTTAAATTGAATTTTTAGTTAAAAACTTTCGCACAAAGAATGCTCCAGAACTAGATAGGTTCACTGGTGAATTCTACTGAACACCTAAGAAAGAAATAATACCAATTCTATACAAATTTTTCCAGAAAATTGAAAAGAGAAAAGTATGTTCCAATTCAGTCTTGATACCATCATTATGCTGATATCAAATCCTGGCAAAGCTATTACAAAAAAAAAGAAAACTACAGACCAATATCCTTCATTGACACAGATGCAAAAATTCTAAACAAAATTTTAGTAAATCTAAGCCAATAACGTATAAAAAGAGTAATACATTATGACAAAGCAATGTTTGTATCAGGAATGTCAAGTAGGTTTAACATTTACAAACCAATCAAATTCACCATGCTAACGATCTAAAAAAGAAAAATCAAAAGATCATCTCACTAGACATACAAAGCATTTGACAAAATCCTATATCCATTTCTGATAAAACTCTCCGCAAATTAGAAATAGAAGAGAACTCCCTCAACTTGATAAAAGATATCTATAAAAAACCTGCACATTTAGACTTATCAGTGAAAGGTTGAAAACTTTCCCCTCAAAATCAGGAAAAAGACATGCTATCTACTATCACCACTCTTATGCAGTATTGTACTGGAATTTCTACTGGTGCAATCAGACAAGATACAAAAGATATAAAAAAGAAGTGAAATTGTATTGGCAAGGCATGATTCACAAAAGTATATGCAGAAAAATCTGATGAAATTTACACATACAAAAAAAAACTATAGAACTTATAACTGCTTAGGAAAGTCTTCGGATGCAAGATCAAAATACAAAAATCAATTGTATTTTTACATATTAGTGATGAAAAATCAGAAATTGAAATTTTAAAATAATATCATTTGCAATAGAACCAAAAACAACAAAATAATGAGGAATAAATCTGACAAAACATGTAAAAGTTGTGTATACTAAAAATGTTAAAATACTGTTGAGAGAAGACCTATATTTATATATATATAATTCATGAGTCAAATGACTCAATATTGCTTAGATATCATCTCTACCCAAAGTATCTTCAAATATAATGAATTCCCACTCAAAATCCTGGCAGTTTTTCATTGTAGAAAATGACGAACTGATTCTAAATTCACATAAAAATGAAAAGGACCAATAATGGCCAAAATACCTTTGAAAAAGAAAAAATTGAACTGGATGATGGATTAAGGAGGGCACATGTGGTGATGAGCACTGGGTGTTGTACTCAACTAAAGAATCGTTCAACGCCACATCAAAAACTAATGATGTACTATATGTTGGCTAACTGAACATAATAATAATAATAAAAAAAAAAGAACAAGAACAAATTTAGAGGACCAACACTACCTGAATTCAAGGCTCCTTAAAAATCCACAGCAATCAAAATAGTGTACTACTGGCATAAAAGATAAACAATTGGGTCAATAAAACAGTGTTTAAATATAAATACACACATATACGGAGAACTGATTTTTAACAAATGCAATTTTGTAGAAATAGGAAAGTCTTTTCAAAAAATGATGCTGGAACAACTGGACATCCACATACAAAAACAAACCTAAACACAAACAACAACAACAAAATTCCAATCCATACCTTAGACCATATGCAAAAACTACCTCGAAAACTAATTATGTTGTTGGCTAAGTGAACATAATAAAAAATAATAATAATAAACTACCTCAAAATGGTTCATAGACCTAAATGCAAAACCTAAAATTATAAAATTTCTAGAAGAAAAACAGATAAAAAACTATTACCACCTCAGATAAGGCAAAAATTTGTTAGCTACAACAATGAATGCACAATCCACGAAAGAACAAATTGATAAACTGAACTAAATCAAAATTAAAATCTTCACAGTGTCTTCAAGAGACTATATTAAGGGAATGAAAAGAAAGGCCACAGACTGTGATAACTATTTGTAAATCACGTATCTGTTAAAGGACTTCTTCCCAGAATATATGAAGAATTCTCAAAACTGAGTAACAAGAAAAAAATCCAATGAAAGTGTGGAAATTATAGAAAAAGATATGAACACTTTGCCAAAGAAGATACATGATGGAAAACAAGCACATAAAAATATGTTCAATATCATTAGTCATTAGGGAAATATACCACAAAGAGGTACTGCTACACATTTATTAGTGCAGCTAAAATTTTTTAAAAATCGATCATACCAAGTTTTGGCAAAGAAACAGAGGTAATAAAACTCTCATACGTTACTGATGGAAGTGTAAAATGTCACAGCTGCTATGGAACAGTTTAACAGTTTCTTTAAAAGTTAAACACATACCTACTATGTAATCTAGTCATTTCTCCTTTAAGAATTTACCCAAGAGAAACGGAAGCATATGTCCATACAGACACTTGCACCTAAAGGTTCACCGTAGCCATTTTATGTGTAATAGTCAAAACCTAAAACAACCAAATACCCATCAACAGGTAGGATATGCCACCATAAAGTGTGGCATACCCAAACAGTGGAATAGTACTCAGTAATAAAAAAT
Organism: Potos flavus; assembly: GCA_028534135.1. Classification (NCBI taxonomy): domain Eukaryota; kingdom Metazoa; phylum Chordata; class Mammalia; order Carnivora; family Procyonidae; genus Potos; species Potos flavus. Next base: position 90,321,326 of record CM052886.1, read on the forward strand.
AATGAATACTAGTGCACACTACAGTATGGATGACTCACAAAATAATTATGAGTGAAAAAACCCAGACAAAATACATACACACTCTATGATTCCATTTATATAACTTCTAAGCAAAGCAAATGAACCCACAGGGAGAGGAATGTGGTTGCCTGAGTAGGTGGGACAGCAAAGGGTGGGAAAAAGGGTTACAAAGGAATACAAGGTAACTTTGGGGACTGATGATTACTTTCATTATCTAATTTTTGGCATTGATTTCACAAGGGTCTCTACATGTTGAAATTTATTGAATTGTGCACCTTAAATATGTGCAGTTTACTGCATATCTCATTAATGCTATCTTTTAAAAAGTGGCCTTTTAAAAAGTGGCCTTCAAGTCCCATTCTTTCCTCCACTAACCTGCCACATCTGACAGGCAGGTATTCAAATCCATATGAATTCTTTGACTCTCCTCTATCCCTGACCCTGCATTTGGCAGTAAGAATACAAAAAAAGAATATGCGAGCTGCTAGAAAGCTTATTTTCAAAATAAGTGTATATGTAGATCATATGGTAAGCATTGCTAAACCCCTTTTTCTGGTTCTACTTTATGTCCCTGCCCTTACTTCTTTCTTGGGCCATCTAATTAGGTTTTCTGTATTCTTAGATCCTCTTTGAATTTTCTCTAAAACAAGATATGTATAAATATAAATTATTATATAAATGACTCAAACATGGTTATTTGTCCTCGAGGAATTTGCAGCAAAAAAATAGTCCTTCTCTTCAGGTACCTCACATCCTAGTGGAGAGGGCAGACTGTACACCAATAATTATGATACAAGATTTGATTTGTGAATATCATAAGGGTCTCAATACATTTAAAGTTAAAATATACATATGTTTCATAGGAGAGAGCTGGAGAGGGGATGTTTAATTCTGATGAGGCCAACCTAAGTTCACAGAGAAGAGACAGCTTTCAATTGGGCTTTGAAGGATGTGTTGATTTTCAATGGGCAGAGGTGGAGGAAGGACACTCCAGGCAGAGAAACATCATAAACAAAGGAGTGACTGTGAGAAAAGTCAGCATATATTCTTGGGCTAAAGAGTAGTCTAATGAGATGAGATAGACACCCAACAAAGACCCCAACTGCTTGGTATCTGATGAGTTATTTAATCTCTCCAAGTTCCAGTGCCTTCAACTATGAAGTGGGAATAATTACACTATTGTATCCACCTAAAGAGGTTCTTGAAAGATCTAAGAGAGAAACAATGAACATAAAGCACTCAGCACTATGGCTGGCATATGCCCAAAGCTTACAAAACCAGTAGCATTTATTATTAAGTTTGAGGCTAGAGTCCAGAGGAGCAAAGGGGGAGAGAAAATTTTATCTCATTCATATTCTTATACTGACAAGCTGTTGACCCAAGTAGCTGAATGAATATATACGTCCAGTTGTACAATGACATCATCCTTTCTAAAACAAATTTCTGATTTCACCTGGTCTGCTAAAAAATTATTTAAAATGTGGAGGGTGGGGAGGGGAAGCACAGATGGCAATTTCATGCTTGATAATTCAGTCCTTCTCATTTGAGTTGAAAAAATAAAACAGACTTTATAGATTCTTCCTCCAGCCGTGTGTCTTTGACTATTAAAAAAAATACATAATAGCCTCATCAGGATTTAAAGTTTTAAGATTTTAAAGAGTTCTTTTTCAAGTTACATACAATCATGTTTCTGGAAAGGATCATCTGGTTGAAACCTCACATTTTTAGGCCAATAATACAACAAACAAAAATGCCTTGAACAAACCAACCAAAAAGCAAATAAAAACCCATTTGCAACTTGCTGCACACAACTATGTGATTTCATTTTCAGGACCCTTCAGACAGAGAAGATCACCATAGCTCCCAAAGCCATTGTGTGGTTGAAAATTAAACATCAGTTGAGAACAGCCACAACAAAAACTGAACAGACATTCATCTGTTCAGTATGATGAGTTACAATCCAGCCTCAAGGCAAAGAGATTGAGTAGATCAGAAAAAGTAATGGGATTTATTTGCTCTAGGAAAGCTAACTATATGCCTAGTAAGGCACTGGTGTGCCGTTAAATATTTACATGTCTGCAGACCTAGAAGTTACTGTAATGTATTAATGCATGCTGTCCTCCATTTTTCTCTCCCAGTATTATCCTTGCATTTCCCCTCCTAGTCCATATGATCTCTGGAAGCCCTGCTGATCAACTATTCTAGGAGTTCCCACAGAGACCTGTTCTCGCAGAAGCAAATTTTTCTTAAAAGAACAATAAGTGATATAAATTCTCTTAATACAGGAAAAGAAGCTTTTGATCTTACACACGAGACATTTTCTGGATAGACCTGAAAATTCAGAGTTATCAAGAAGACTACAAACACGTAAGAAGGTGTTAATCCATGAAACTGATTACCATGATTAGCTTTAAAATATCCAGAACAGTCCATGAGAAAACAAGCAAAGGCCTTATTTCCAATGGCATGTTTTCCAAAACGGAGCATCAATAGAGAAAGATATAGACACAGACACACATTTTTTTTTCCTCTCCAGGAAGTTTAAGGACTCTCTCTAGGACTTCCCACATTGACAGATAAGCTGAGAGCTTGAAAAACTTACTCCTTTAACAGAGGATCTATTTCACAAAAGACCTGAAATGTAGGTGAGATGTTGTGTCCATTCAAAGTAAAATAAAAATACAAATAAACATATATTCCTACTAGAAGAGGTGGAATAAGTAGAAGTACCAACAAAAACATATTTATTGTATTAAACACACAGCAACAAATAGGTGCCAGGCATAGTTAGAAGCATTTTCCAAATACTATCATCTAAATCAATCCTAAAACAACCCTAAAATGAAGACTCTGCTATATTGTCTCCCATAGCAGATATGAAAGCTGAGAAAGGTTAAAAGACTTGCCCAAGCTCACATGGCTACTAAGTAGCAGAAATGAGCTTTGAATACAGACTGCTTGGCTCCAAAACCATGTTTGTAATCACTTCACTATGTTGCCTGTTTTTCCTTGGAGACGCTTCTGTTTGGGAATAAATTTAAATCTTTGAACATTTCTGGCTTTCCTACAGAGCCCCGAGAGAAATTTTACTTGTGGAGTAGGTACCATTCCATGGGCAAAATCAAAATTTTGGAGGGAGGGTTTCCCTAGAAACAAGTTTAAAATGCCTTTTAATTACTACTCACTTTGAAATGACTGAGGAATTAATAATCCCACAGTTCCCTTTAGGAGAGAAAGGTGATAAACTTCAAGAATATGACCTCATCAATTTTATAACATTTTGGCGAGCCAAGAGGCAGGTGAAAACGGAGAGACACGGAGCTGTTCAGTGACTTCTCTGTGGCGCACAGAGTACACATCCTGGAAAGGGCACTAGAATTCAGAGAAACCAAAGTGGCAGCTAGTAAGTCTTGTCTTCTCCATCCATCCTATTCCTGAGGAAGGAAGCCTGATACAGTCTATGATTCTTCGCAAATGAGACTTCCTGCAGTAGAAGAATCATCAGTGACAAGGCCCATGAGCAATAAGAAAGAAGAAAAATAAGCTTTCTCAAGGAAAGCAGGCCCAGTCAGCATAATGACTGATTGTGGACTAGATAGCACTGAACGTAATTGCCTCCTTCTTCTTGGTAAAGGTCAAAGCCATCTTCAGAATGATTGCCCTATTCAGGTTTCTCATAATGGATTGGAAAATATGACTTAGACAAACACCCAGAAAGACTTGGACCCTAATTTCTCAGGTTTCCTTCTGGACGGTGTTTCAGCTTCCTAGAAAGTGGTACTCTACCATTTACCAAAGCAGGTGTGTGTGTGTGTGTGTGTGTGTGTGTGTGTGTGTGTGTGTGTGTGTGTGTGTGTGTTTTCTTTCCTGTCTTTCAACTCAAGAGAGTAACATAAGCTTGAGAAACCATGTGTGTATGTGCATGTCTGGAGATTTATAAAGCCATCCCGACTTTCCAGACATCAGAACTAAATCGACCACTAAAAACAAAAGCCAAGCAAAATCAGGCACATGCAAGTACCACTGCACTTTGAGGTGAAGGTGAAGGTTAGCAGTCCCTCCTGATTACTTGTCTTTGCACTAATATTCCTAACTGAATCGACATCCAGGGAATGGTGCTTATTCAGGATTCTACTCCAGATTCTAGTACTGAGGTATCTACATAAAGCCTGAGTAGCTCTTGTTGCCCTAGGCTTACTATTCCTAATTGTATTGTTTTTGTTGCTCTGCTTGGTTCAGTAAGCCGATGCATTAATTGTGTAGCAGCATACAAAAGAAAATATAAAATCATGTTAGTTTAAGCAGTGGCTTCTTGGCTTCCTTCTCTGCACATCCCCGTGCTAGCGGTCAGTTGGAATGAATAGCCAGTATAACCTGATTTCCTGGGAGGTGAGGGAGGCCTTCTTCCAGTTTTATTAATCCTGCTTTCATCATTCCATAGCAAAAACTGCAATGTGGTTATCCTTTTTAGGTTCCTGATCACATCAGGGGTGTTAGTTTCACTTTGATTATAGATTTACTTGGAAACAGTATTCAAAAGTTGGGAAACTGTTAACCTACTCAGTGAGAAGTCTCAGAATAAATGGAACCCCATTACTTTCAGAATAAAACTGAAACTGCCAAAAAAATCATACAAGGCTCTTGAGAATATGGCCACTGCCCAGCTGTCTAGCCTCAGTGTTAACCATAGCCTCTTCTCCCTCCCTCAACTCAACCCAACCCTAGATAAATATGGAGTCATTATTCAAACCAGAATAAATTATGTAACCTCCTCAATCCCCTGTGTTTTCTGCAGACACAATATAGTTGCATATACTATTTGTATTAGTTATGGTGGGCTAACTGATATAACAAGCAACCTCAACATTTTGGTCACTTAACACATTAAGGTTTATTTCTCACTCAAGTCATAATCCAGTGCCATTCAGCAGTGGTTCTCTGCTCTACTCAGTTATTCAGGAACCCAAGTTCCTTCCATTCAGTAGCTCCAATATCCTCTATGGCAACCCTTTTCAACTGGGGTTCCATGAAAGATTTAATCTCTAACCCCTTGGGTATCCACTGTATGTGATGAATTAACCATTTCCTAACTAATCTTTAATGATGCTAAGTAGCATCCTTGCTAAGAATGAAGAAAATCGCCACTAAAATTATTTTTCCATAGGGTTTGATTCTCCATGAATCCTTTGAGGAAGGCTGTTCCAGAGCATGGTCTTCAACACTGCTGCATGTTAGAAAAGCCAGTGATCTATGGCCTCAGAATTTTTAGTTTGATCATCTACACTACCCAGCCAAAGATGAATGAGACAGAGGATGAAAAAGAATGCATGGAAAATCACACAGGAAGTCTTCCAAAAGGATGAGTTTAGTGTGAATCATTTCTGTCCACAGTCCATAGGTAAGAACAAACATAGCCCCATGTAACTGCAGCGAGACAAGAAATATAGCTTCCTCTCTTGTGCCTAGAAGGGACAAGGAAGTGGGGGTTGATACACCCTTAGCATTATCTGTCACACTCTTCCCTTTACCTTCAGAGGCGTCGTCTTTCCTTTCCCCCACACTTCCAGAATTGTTCTACTTGGTAGCTCTTCCTGTCCTCTGAAACCATAATGACTTGCTCTAGAAAACCTTCTCTCTCCATGCCTCCAAAGCTCCTAGGAAACACCTTTATAGGAGCACTTACCACACAGAAGTATCCTGGCTAGCTTCTCTGTCTCCTCCAGCTCCAACTCTGCATTCCTAGTGCCTGCCGCAGCTCCAGATACACAATGGATACTCAGTACATTTCAAGACCAGATGAATAAAGTGTCAGAATGCACTTCACATATATAGATGTCATAGTTCATCTTAACAAAACTTCCTATCATCTCTATGTCTTATATTTCAGCAACTTAGAGGCCTAGTAAGTGAAACACTTATTCCAAGTGACAAAATGGCAGAGATAAACAAGAGATGGTTTTATATCTGACTGTATAATGTATTGTTTAATTGTGCTGTTGTGTTTTATCCTTCCTCTTCCAATTTAAAATAATAATGAAATGGTACATATATAAGGAAAAATATGATATTCCCTTTTATGCCTCAAAATAGTTCTTGTTGGAAAGAGCATGAAAACATTCTCCCTCTTTCAAAGCTGTTTGAAATACTAGACAAACTGTGAAGAAGATACTCAGTATCTTTCCCCTTTTGTCCACAGCAATGCTTGAAGAGAATTGTAACAGCCTAAGTTTATCAAAACTAACTAGCTAACATTCCTAAAGGAACATAACTTCGTTATTTTTATCAGATATAACCAAGAATAACCAAGTTTCCTATGTCATAAATGGGATTTTGTAGTGACTCCTTTCTTCTATCCTTCCTTCCTCCCTCCCTCCCTCTCTCTCCTGTACTATTGCCAACCGTTCTGTGACAGCTGGAATGAAATGCTACATTAAAAAAAAAATCTTCAGGGGTGCCTGGGTGGCTCAGTGAGTTAAAGCCTCTGCCTTCGGCTCAGGTCATGATCTCAGGGTCCTGGGATCGAGCCCCGCATCAGGCTCTCTGCTCAGCGGGGAGCCTGCTTCCCCCTCTCTCTCTGCCTGCCTCTCTGCCTACTTGTGATCTCTCTCTCTGTCAAATATATAAATAAAATCTTTAAGAAAAAAAAAATCTTCAGAAGGTAGCAAACAATGTCTATTTCTCAACTGGAACTAAGAAGTCCTATGGGGATTCAGTTTCAATGAAAAGGTTGATATTAAAATAAATGAATAAACAAAAATAGGATAAATATTAAACGGAAACACAGAAGCCAGTGATATGCACACGCTCAGGCATGGTGGCCAGCGGCAGGTGCCTGCAGAGTGGCAGGAAATGGTTGCAGACGCACAGTTAGTGGTCAGGGCAGGCAGCAAGGGCCCGGGCCGACCGTGGGTGCACTGGCAGCTGTGTTGGCACTAGCTGTGGGCAAGCACTACTGTGGCTGCTGGGTCTCACCGTGAATACCCTCCCATTTAATTCTTGAGCTGGGTATGGTATATTGGTACACAGCATCTCCTCCCATCTTCTTCAATTGCACCTTTATTACAAAAGCTAGAAAGCTAAAAATTACAACCCTAGATTTTCTTTTTGACTAACAAGCACATTACATTTCCAAATTAGGTTCCACCAATCAGAAGCACTCCACTGAAATTTAGAAAGCAAAAGTGAAATTGAGATCACGTCCCTGTGACTTTTCCCATATTTCTGTGACAAGCAAACCTAGAAAGTCAACAGCCTCAGCTGTGTAGATACTAATAGAACTGGAGCAACAGTTTCCAGGCTCAGCTTCCCAATGCTCCCAGTGACAGATGTACAGTGGTGGTGATGATGACACCAGCAATGACAGGCTTCTGAATTCTAAATTTCAGCAAGTTTTTGACTCATGGTTCCAGTGGCACCCTCTTGAATCCCTACCTTCCTAAGCATGGCAAAAATAGAAGCTCTTCTGACAGACCAATGCACTAATCTTATTCTAAGAGGCTTTCTTGGAGGTCCAGCCAAATGTTCACTCTAGCCCTTCCAACAATTTTATAAGCGTGTACTAACCTGTGTAAATTTCTTATTATTTAAAATACCCAAAGTGTTTTTGTTTAAAGCACTGAATCCTAATTGATATGAACCTCAAAATGACCCTGGGGGATTCTATTATTATATCTCTTTTACATATGAGAAAACTGGGGAATCAAAAGGTAAAGTAAAAACATAAATGATGTGGCAAAAAAGCCACGGACTGGGAGAGAATATCTGCAAAACACATGTGATAGATGAGCTATACCTAAATTATACAAAAAAAAAAAAAAAACCTCTTAAAGCTCAATAAAAAAACAAACAACCCAACTAAAAAGTGGGCAAAATATTGGAGCAGATACTTCCCCAGAAAAAGTGTATGGATAGCAAACAAGCATATGAAAAGATGTTCAACAGTGTATGTCATCAAGGAACTACCAATTAAAACAATGATGAGGTACTACTACACACCTATCAGAATAGTTTAAATCCAAAGCACCAACATCACCAAATGCTGGTGAGGATGGAGAGCAACAGGAACTCTCAGTCATTTCTGGTAGGAATGTAAAATGGAAGACTTTTTTGGAAGTCTTTGGAAGACAGTTTTGTGATTTCTATTAAAACTAAACATATTCTTACCATTCATATTCTTACCAAACATATTCTTACCAATCTAGCAAACACACTCCTTGATATTTACCCAAAATTGTTGAAATGTCTATACAAAAACCTGTACGTGGACATTTAAGGCAACTTTATTCATAACTGCCAAAACTTAGAAGCAGCCAAGATGTCCTTTAGTAGGTGAATGGATAAATAAACTATGGTATATCCAGACAATAGAATATTATTCAGCAGTAAAAAATGAGCCATCAAGTGTCAACTATACTTCAATTATTAAAAATAATGAATAAAATTTAAATTAAAATAAATAAATAATGAACTATCTAGCTTGAAAAGATATAGAGGAAACTTAAATGCGTACTGCTAAGTGAAAGAAGCAAGTCTGAAAAACATACATACTCTATGATCCCAATCACATGACATTCTGGAAAAGAAAAAATATGGAGACAGTTAAAAGATCAGTAGTGGCCAGGGGTTCAAGAGAGGGAAGGGATCAACAGTTGGAACACAGGGGATTTTTAAGGCAGTAAAATTATTCTAATGAGAGCGTAATAGTCAGCATTTTTATGCACTTTACGCATTACACATTTGCCAAACCATTTTATTATACAACACAAAGACTAAGCCCCAATATAAACTACCAATTTGAATTAATAATAGTATATCAATATTGATTCATTAATTATAACAAATGTATTATAATAATGGAAGATGTTAATCTCAGAAACTGTATGTGGGGCAGAATACATAAGAACTCTTTGTACTTTCTGCCCAATTTTTCTGCAAAACTAAAACTGCTCTTAAAAAAGGTCTACTAGGGGATGAATGGGTGGCTCAATCGTGTGGGTGTCTGCCTTCGGCTCAGGTCATGATCGCAGGGTCCTGGGATCAAGTCCCTCGTCAGGCTCCTTGCTCATCAGGGAGCCTGCTTCTCCCTCAGCCTGCTGTTCCCCTTGCTTGTGTACTCTCTCTCTGACAAATAAATAAAATCTTTTTTTTAAAGGCCTATTAATTTTTAAAAAATGATGTGAAAAAATGCCTATGAAAAACCCGTATCTATAATCATGCTTAATAATAAAAGGGTGAATGCTTTCCTTCCAAGATTAAGAGCAAGATAAGAAGGTCTATTCTTACAACTTCTATTCAACACTGTACTAGAATTTCTAGTCAGGACAGTCAGGCAGGGAAAAGAAATAAAAGGAACCCAGCATGGAAAGGAGGAAGTCAAACTATTACTATTCGGAAATGATATGATCTTGTACATATAAAAACGCTAAGGAATCCACCAAAATATGTTAGAACTAATAAATAAGTTCAGAAAGATTACAAGATACAAGATAAACATTAAAAAAAATGATTGAACAATGAACAATTGGAAAATTATGTTAAGAAAACAATTCATGGGGCGCCTGGGTGGCTCAGAAGGTTAAGCGTCTGCCTTCGGCTTAGGTCATGATCTCAGGGTCCTAGGATCGAGCCCCATATCTAGCTCCCAGCTCTGCAGGGAGTCTGCTTCTCCATCTCCCTCTGCTGCTCCCCCTGCTTGTGCTCTCTCTCTGCCCGATAAATAAAATTTAAAAAAAAATAACAATAATTCATTTATAACCATCACAAAGAAAAAAAATACTTAGAAATACTTAGGAATAAATATTAATAAATACCTAGGAATAAATTTAAGAAAAGGAATATATGACTTATACTCTGAAAAGTACAAAACTTCATTAAGAAATTTTAAAAGAGAGGCACTTGGGTGGCTCAGTTGGTTAAGCATCTGCTTTCAGCTCAGGTCATGATCCCAGGGTAGTGGGATCGAGACCCGCATCCAGCTCCCTGCTCAGTGGGAGCCTGCTTCTTCCCTCTTCCTCTGTCCCTTCCCCTTCTTATGCTCTCTCTCTCTCTCTCTCTCTCAAATAAATAAATAAAATCTTAAAAAAAAAAAGAAGAAATTTTAAAAGATCGAAGTAAATGGAAGGTCATTCCATGTCATAAATTTAAAGATTTAATATTAAGATGAGAATGCTGCCCAAACCAATCTACAGATTCAACACCATCCCTATCAAAATTCTAAGTACTGTTTTTGCATTATTTGACAATCTGATCATAAAATTCATATAGAAATGCATAATAACCAAAACATTCTTGAAAACAAAGTTGGAAAACTCATCTGATTTCTTTTTTTTTTTCATTATGTTCAGTTAGCCAACATGTAGTGGATGATATGTTTTTGTTATATTGTTCAATGATTCATTAGTGTATAATACTCTTTCTAATTGCAAAACATACTACACAGCTATAGTAATCACATAAGTGTGGTCCTGACTTAAGGATAAACACACATTAACAGAACAGAATTGAGAGTTCAGAAGTATATACTTCGGTTTATAATGGATTTTCCAAAAAGTTGCCAAAACAACTGCATAAGTAAAGAATTTCAACAGCTGGTGTTGGAACACTGGATATCCACATGCAAAAGAATAAAGTATTTTCACACACTATATAAAACTGAACTTAAAATACATGATAGTTCTGAGGTATCTAGCTGGCTCAGTCTGCAGAGCATGCAACTCTTGATCTTGGGGTTGTTGAGTTCGAGCCCCACTCTGGGGGCAGAGATAACATACATACATGTGTACATATACCTACATACATAATTTTAAAAAGGACATGATAGTCCTAAATGTATAAGCTGAAACAATAAAATTTGTATTAGCTTCCTATGGCTGCTGTGACACATTACCACAAATTTGGTGGCTTATAATAACAGAAATGTTTTTCTCTTACAGTTATAGAGGCCAGAAGCCCAAATCTGGTAACACACAGAGGTATACTTGAGTCTTTAGCTGAATATTGATCTATCTATATGTGAGAGGCCAGGAAAAGAATCAACAGGAAATAATATGCTGTACAATGAACCCACATAAAGCTGGGAGGAGCTCTTCCTTCCACCAGTCACAAAGAAAAGGTTTCCTATGTCATGGGTCATGAGGATTAGAGTCTTCAGAGGGATAGCATCTACTATCTACTATGTGCTACTACTGATATAATCTTAGTAGGAGGATTAAATTAGCCTTATAGTAAAAGCTCCTCTTGATCCACCCTAACAAAACTTAAAAACTAACTCTAAGATTTACTTTAGTAACTTTATTTAAAGAGAGAAAACAACACACTCCTTGGGCAAAGGTTAGGGATTGAGAAGACAGGCCCTGGTAAATGATTACTACAGCATCTGGGGATGACAGGCCTGCTGAGGAGAGAAACAAAGGCACTGGTGTTGCAGACAATAGCTGTCTGAAGCTCAGCAGAGGAAAAGATGAACTGAAACTCAAAAAATAATCAATTAAAAGAAACAGATTACATATATAACAAAATTATTAGAAAAAGAGGTTGCAAGAGTTACAACATATACATTTAGTCTATTGAACATATTGTGTATGTTACAAAACAAAGAAGAATCTATGAATATGATGAAGCAAGAGATGCAAGATACTAAGGAAAGACTCAACTGGCAATTCAAGAAATGAAAAATACAGTATATGAAAGGAAAAATACACTGCAAGGGATTATGAGCTGGTTAAATGCCACATACGTATAAACCAGTGAACTTGAGAACATAAAACCAGAAACTGTCCAAAAACAGAGAAAAAAAGATACTACAAATAATAAATAAATAAATAACTGGGGGAAAACATGAACAGAGCATCAGTAAGCTGTAGGATAAGAACAAACAGTCTAACATACATGTAATTAAAGTACCAAAAGAAGTGAGAGGAGTGATAAAAAACAAAAATAATTGAAGAAAATCTGCCATGCTTTCCCAGACTATAAATCCACAGATCTAAGAACTTCGACAAACCCTAAGCACAACAAACATAAAAGAAATCACACTAAGGTTCCTCATGATCGATCTGCTGAACATCAATGACAAATAGAAAATGCAAGAGCAATCAGAGAAAAAGACATTATATCCAAGGAGAAATTATATCCAAGAAGGAATCACAATGAGAATCAGAAAATGTAACACATCATATAAAATTTTGTAGTATGCAGCTAAAGCAGAATGTAGAGGGAAATTGATAGCTTTAAAGTTCTTATATTAGAAAAGAGGGGCCTCAAATTAATAATATCAAGAAATTTTAAAAACAAAAAAGTTAAATCCAAAATAACTGAATGGAGAAAGTAATAAAGTTACTTTATTGTTATTGTTCCCTTCATATGGCAAATGTTTGCTACACTTGTACCTTAGACTAACATAGGATTTGCTTAACATTTTAATTGTATTATTTTAAGAAGTACGATGTTTTCCAAATGTTCTATTACTCTGCATATTTTTTTTAGTTCTGTATTGCCGTTCAGAATAGAGGAAACCCATAGGAAAAAATCATACCCAAAATCTGTTTTCATGAAAAATTCATAAATGTTACAAATTTCTAGCCTGATTAATCAGAAAGAAAAGAGGGAAAACACAATTATCAATATCAGAAATAAAAGTGGTAACATCACATGTTCTATAGACATTAAAACAATCAATAATGAACATTATGCCAAAACAATTAACAATTAAGATGAAATGAAAAAGTCCATGAATGATACAAAGAACCAAAATTCATTCAAGAAGAAAAGAAACAGGGGTGCCTGGGTGGCTCAGCTAGGTACGCATCTGCCCTCAAGGTTAGGCATCTGCCTTCAGCTCGGGTCATAATCTCAGGGTCCTGGGATTAAGCTCTGCTTCGGGCTTCCAGCTCAGTGGAGAGCTTGCGTGTCCCTCTCCCTCTGCCTGCCACTCCCCCTGCTTGTGCTCTCTCTCTCTCTATCGCATAAATAAATAAAATCTCAAAAAAAAAAAAAAAAAGACGACGACGCAAAGAAAACAGAAAACCTGATAGCCCTATTTTTTAGAGTAAAAGATTGTGTAGAGTACGCAGAAACTCTGGATCTGATTTCATATATTTAACTTAGCCCCCAAATCAAGTAGCCCAATACTAACTCTGAATACTGATTTCAAGGGCTTATATGAACTAAAGTGAAAGCAATTAAGGGTCATTTCAATGCAGACTTAGACAACCATATCTATGTCACTGTAGACTTGCAAATCCCTATATGGAAGCCACTCAGCCTATTTCTAGGATTCCCAAACCTTCTACCATTCCCCTGTTCTGCACTCTGTCTGGCGAAGTTCAGATCAGGCCATAAGCCAGGGCCAATTCAGGCAGTAGTATAATAATATGGTTTTAACGACTCTGGATCCTTTAATAGGAGGCAAAACATTCTAAAAGAAAAATATTAGATATGAGGTCTAAAATGCAAATACCCCTAGAGGCAAATGTTAGTTTTAGCATCATGCAGGTGCCTGGCTAACTACTGTAACACTGTGACCTTCCCTGGGGCCCAGGAATTACTTACAGACTGTCAGATGAGTCTTCAGGATAATACTTCACACGTATCCCTTCCTTCTTACTCATCTCGATTTTACAGAATCTTGTTTCTAATGCTGGCTGTGTTATTATTGACTTAAATGAAGTCATTTCATTCTTATTTGAAAATCTAGTTGTTTTTCATCCTTTTTAAATTTAAAAGTAAGTGGATACAACACAATCTGAACTCACTTTGTGGTCCTTTCATTAGGATTGGGCATGTGACAGTGTTTTTTAACAACTTACAATGAAATAAAACAAAAGTTTCATGTATTCTTTTTCCTAGGAACAATGAGAGATCTATTTTCCTAGGAACAATGAGAGATCATCACAATAAATTTTCTATGAAAATGCAGATATTTAACTCATAATTATAGTGCCTCGAATTAATTTTAGCAGATTATATAGTCAAAAACATATTTGGCATTTTTTAAAATTTATAACAATGTAAACAAAATACTACCAAAAATCATTACAACTATTTAATTAGGTGTGATATAAATCTCCCTTAAGTAATTCACTACCTAGGTCATTTATAAAGACAGACTTTGCTTATGCCCCTTTTATAGGAGACTAATAGGAGGCCATTATCCTTTTGGAGTGGGCAGATTTATGCACATACCTTCCATTAGCATTAATAGAGGTCCACGTAAATCACACGGCACCAATAGCTGAAGAGACCTTCTCCCTTCTATCGGGTAATTGGCTATTTCAGTTAAAAAATAATTTTGAGAGAAAGAAAACAAAAATTATGTTCTTAATGTAATTATCTTAGGTTAAGACTACATTAAAATGAAATAGTAAAGAATAGTGGGTGACCTGACACTTCATTTGGCTTTTATTTTCCCTATTTCCTAAGTTAAACATAAGCATAACAACAAGAAAGCATAAAGGTAGATGAGAATGAATGCTTTTAAAAAGACAGGAAGAGTGCATTACATGATATGTAAGCGCATTGACATAGATCATTAAATTAACAGAATGGAGTCACAATAAAAGCATATTGTTCCCTTCATATGGCAAATGTTTGCTACACTTGTACCTTAGACTAACATAGGATTTGCTTAACATTTTAATTGTATTATTTTAAGAAGTACAATGTCTTCCAAATGTTCTATTACTCTGCATATTTTTTTTAGTTCTGTATTGCCGTTCATGCATATGGGCTTCTCAGGGTCCCTGGCACAATTTTATGTACCTCAAAATATCATGTGCAGATGGTTACATTTTAGTTTTTCATTCCGCACACAGAAGAACTTTCATGTGCTTAATGTAAAGCAAAGCCTAGCATGTCAAGTTGTCTTGTGTGACAAATAGTGGTACATAAATAAATTCACCGGATATACTCTAAAACAAAACAGAGATGTTTAACTTCTCAGAAAGAAGGTATCAGAAATCCAGGAGTCTTTCCCATATTTGGCAGATGATTTTGTAAGACGGGTTCACTCCTGGCAAAGTTATATCTTCATGGTTTAGCCAGACAGATACCACATAATCTCCACTCAGATTTAAAATGCATGCCTGTGTAATATACATTTGCAAATCTGTCTTAGAAATGTTCTGCTACAGATCAGATGCCTTGTTATTGAGAAAGCAAACAGTTCTTTAAATAAGAGTTTGAAAATGAGGCAGAAGCTAATTTTTGCAGTACAAAACTAATTGTGTGTTTTATTTTCATTTAACAGATTAAATATAGTTCTACCCTTTGCTTTGACTCCTCTTCTGTTTCTTACAAATGCGACAGTGTCACAGTATACACAGGGATTTCACTTAATTAAAAAAACATAGTCACCAAAAAAAAGAGAAAGAAAAAGGAACAATAAAAACAAAACCATTTATAGGGTTCTACTTATTGGCATTTAACAAAAGGCATTTCTAGGGAATTTTCAGGGAGGTATATTATGGTTCCCACAGTGGATGCTATGTATTCCTTTATTTATTTTTATACTGTATTTGTTTTAAAATCTAACATATAGAAGAGAGACTGTAAAAAAAAAAAAGGGAACCAGAAAAAAGAAGAAATGGATGACCGCCTCTTTGTGACATATTTTCTCCCTCAGCCTTGCATATTTGCATTAAAGTGATTGTGAATAATGTACATTTGACCAGTGCTGTCTGCAGAACTAATGCCTATTAAAGGGATGGGAAGTAGCATATGTTGTGCCTAGGGCAGAGAAAGTCCAATCACCCCCACTGTGAGAGTCTCCAACTAAAACGCAGGACAGCCTGGGATTAATCCTAAATGAACCCAGCAGGGAGAAACAGGACACAGTCCCTCGGTCCACATTTAAGCTTCTGAACTAAGATTTTTTAGAGTTTGTTTCCAAAAATAACCCATAATCTCTGTCACTTCATTCACACAGAGAACATAACTTTTTTCTCTTTTGTCTTATTTACCAATCCTACAAAATTTTAAGGGAAACCATTACGGCAAGAAATCGGAAATCGGACACAAGCAATCAGTTGTTACAGAATCAGAATTATGCTCTTTATTGCCATTTTAGAAAGTCTCTCCTCTGCTTGAAGTAGTCCCAGCACTATCTGACAAGGCACGGTTTTGTCAGTAATTGCAAAATGTTTTTGGTTTGTGGTTTCACTTTTATGTTCTTATACTCTACTAGAAATGCTCTGCTATTTAAACACTTTGCAAAGCTTCTCAGTCTTGTTATGTAATCTTTCTGTGACCTCCAGCATCAGGTTCAGATGCAAACTAGCTTTCCTCCTACCTGTGTTAACTTGATAGCTGAAAAACAGCAATTATAAAAATGTATGAGAATAACGAAATCAGCTGAACTAGGGAAATAGAAGTGCCACATTACCATGTTTAGAGCAGTAGGACTGCCTCATTAGCTGCAGTATTACAGAAAGAGACAGAGACAAAGATAGCAAGAGAATAACCAGAAAACATATATTCAGATCATCATTCGGTATTCATGTAACCCAAGGGGGGGAGGGGTAGTAAAAATAAAATACAATCAGAAAACTTGAGAGCTGCATCACAGCATGATATGAAAGAGTCTGTGTAACGCTGAAAGTAATAGAGTTGATATGATTTAGCTTATCTTTCCTCCTCTCTTAATGTTTAATTCTATTCAAATTACTGTGAAGATACTGTTATGTTTCAGGATGGAGGAAAGCTTCAAACCATTGATTTTAGTTTATTGGCCTACTCCTTGGGGTAGTAGGGGTGGCTAAGATTGCCCTGATTTGAGAGCCCATAAGAAATTCATTCTACGAATGGTTAACTATAATGGAGGGTTAGATACTCTCACAGAAATTAAGTTTAGGGTGTTTAATTTTCTTCCTTTGGGATCAGAGCCTGAGTTTTGCAGACCAAAGATCTCCCTCACCCACCACTGACTTTACCGTCCTGATCTACCAGAGGCCCACGATAACTGTTTTGGCAAGCTGAACAACTTCATTTTTCCCACAATTGCAGTCTTGCCCATTGTCCCCCAGTGATATTCCCTCACAATGTGTAATCACTGTAGTTCCTGAGATCAACCAAACCCACCTTGGAGAAGCTTGACTACGGCCACGATTCAGTATCATAGATGCAGAAGACATTAATTCCCTATTAAGATTATGGAGCAGCTTCAACCTGCTCTGCAGTATTATAAACACTTATAAATTGTGGAAAGGGAAGCTGATGGAAAGGCGATCTTCAAAACATGCTCTTAAGTAACATAAAAATGACTTATTAGTTCATCAGAGGCTCAAAAATACCGATTGCTTGATCAATAAATTTACGCAAATAACCCTTTACCTTACATATCATTTCCTATCTTAATCTTATTCTTGGCCATTATTAAACTAGGGACTGGGGGCAGGGGCGGGTCATTAATTCATTCGTTATTTCGGCAAATATTTATCAGGCACCTGCAATGTGCTGACATAATAAAAAGTTCGGGGCCTCTGTTTCCACTGCACTTAAAGCTAGTATTGGAGACAATTTATAGTACATTGTGATCATGCTTTGCTAAAATGAGTAATATGAGGTTCTATGGGAGTGCAAAGAATGTAAAAAAAAGTATAAAATGTAATTATGTTTTTAGAAAAGCTGTCAACCTCAGTTACTAAAGGTACAAACTGCTTTATAGTCTTGCTCACAGGAAGGTTACCCTTGTTGTTGCTGTTTTCCCAGTAATCATATATTATGGTTTCTTCCCTTCTTAGCCACTCAAAGCTGAATACCACAAGTTAAGTCAGAGCTGGTGAACCATTCTCTGGACTAAGCTTCATAGCAGACACACTCCCTCTTATGCGTGCTTTCAGAGGCTTCGGTCATGTCACATTTTGCTGCTGGGGCTGGTGGAAGTTTGTGTTGTGATGTATTACATTTGTCATCACGTGCCCCCCAAGCCCCCTCCTCTTCTTGCATTGCTTTATTGCAGCACAAGGTCTGAAACCCATGAATCTTGCTGTCTTCCAATAGCCCCCTTCTGTAACACTGCGACCTGTGCAAAATTAAAGCTAATAATTCATACCAAAAAGGATAAAAATCATAAAACAACTGGCTTGCTTCCAGATTCCACAGCGACATTTTTAAAGCCTGAATCAAATATTTTAAGCAGCGCCCTTTGTGAGGCAGAATTAAGGCAGTGCGTGGCTCCATCAGAAGCCCTGGGTTCTAGTCCTACTTTTGTTACAGATGCAAGGCAAGCATGAATCCCCTCTGGAACACAGTTCCCTCATTTCTAAACAGAAGAGGCATGAACTAGAATATCCCCTAACATTAAGGTCAACTCCAGTATTCTATAAATGAATTTCAAAATAAACAAGATGAACTTTTTTCTTTTAACATTCACATGCTTCATCTATCCCAAGTCCATAAAGAACATGTTAGGTAAGACTTCATATATGACTCTAACATGAGAAAATTATCAAGAAATCTCACACACTCCACTTTTCTGAAATAAAAATTCTGAATCCCAGAGAGATTAAGTGACTTTTCTAAGAATACACTGACTCAGCAGAATATGGAATCAAATCCCTACATTCTTAAAATTTTAAATAACTAAAATATTCCATAGGAAAAAGATTTAATTTTTTCAAAAATTTCCTCTGATTCAGTTAACAATCTGACCCTCAATATGACTTGCTAAAACACTAACTATACTCTCTGCAGATGAAGTAGTTTTATTGGCCAAAAATGCATGGTTAAAGGAATGAGGTTATTCATTACAGTACCAAATGGACCATACAGAAGGCACAAGTTGATATTCCAATCTCAGTATTTGATGGTGATAGTCACTGTGGCAGAGGGGGAAAGCTAGACCAAAGGTATCTAAATGTTAGATCCTTCTACTCCCCTCTGAATGCTAAATATATTAACATGACTATTTGGTCCGCATGCTTGGATGTCTTCCTGGACCAGCTGGCAAAGCAACTACATGTCCTCCCGAAGATGAATATGTATTCTCTTAATTTGCAGTGTCTCTAGCCCTCAGTGGGACATTGAGAAAATCAGAATTATTTTAAATGTCATGGTTTTGTGGAACACCCAAATCTCTAATTCTTGGAGAGACCTTAGGTTCCAAAGAGGTTAACACAGGTAATCTGGCACATTTTCCATATCGCTTGCCTCCATCCTATCTTCTGCACGTGTTCACATCATCATTTCAGATTTGCACCAGGTACAGATTTCTGACAAATGCTGCATTCGCTTGTGAGTAGGAAATGATGGTTGAATACAATATATTTCTTGAAATCTTGCCCTGGTATCAATTCCGCCTGTTCCTCATCACTTTTTCCCCGAGTTAGAATTCAGTCATCTCGAAAAAGTGACTGCCTAGCATTTAGAAGTTCTATTTTCTAAACATATTTTCAGTGGCAATTATCATGTCACTTATGTCAAATGTAGAGACTATTTTATCTTTTGTGATTTAATGGCCATCCAGTGCTTTTGATCTTGCCAAATCCCCAACTCCTAATCTGTGCTAAGATTAAAGCTCCGTACTGGTCACTGTGATGTTTGCCTGCAAGTAGAGACAGTCAAGTAATAAGTAAATTCAAAAGAATAAACTCTCTCCATCCACTTTTTCCCCGGTGAACAAAATAAGACACACAGGTAATCAAATATATTAATCCTTTTACATTGAAAGCATTATAGAATCTTCATTTGAAGTATGATGCCACTTTCATTCCAAGAACAGAAAACAAATAAAATGTTGAGGTTTGCTTGTAGGAAGAGCTTTTTTTTTAACAAGTACTCATTTTCAGGAACACAAAACTGTATGTAATTACTTAACAAATATCAAATAGAGCTTATTATGTGCAGGATAAATTTATAAAATTTAACTTATTTAATCCTCACAATAATTTATGACTATCCCCATCTCTCAAATAAAGAGACTGAGAAAAAGAGATTAAAGTAACTTCTGAGAGTCAACTAGCCAATAAGAGGAGGAGCTGGGATTCAAACTCAGGCAGTATGGCTCAAGTCTATCTTCTTAACTCTTAACAAGATGATGTGTATATCAATAAGATAATATGAAAACTGGAAGCATTTCATTTCCAATTAAAACTGAAAGTCTCACTTAATTTACTGAACCTGATGTCATCAGTCCTAGAATTGTGCTTTCTGATGACTCGATCTCAAATGTTTGAGACAATATCCTAAGAAAAGGGCCCTTGTTTCTCAAAAACAGTTCATAGTTTATAGTCTTTCTCCAGATCTATAATAAGTACTAGTATAACTTTGCTAGACTGATTTTTAGAAACTGGAGAGTAACGGAAGAAGATGATTTTGCAGAAAAAGGAAATGCAGGAGCTGTTCTTACTGTTTATCATCTTAATTCATGTGGTTGCAATAAGAAAAAAAAAAAAAACAAGAGACTGCAACATGAATTGAAACGGCTCTGTACACAAACCAAATCCTAATTCCACTATTCTGGACTCTGCACTATTTGAGCATGCTGAAATTTTATTTTTCTTTCGTAAAATATGGTTACAATGCCTTCCTCATGGTGTTATAAAACTGGCTAAATGAAATAATTTAAAGTGCTTAGCAAAGTTTCTGGCACTAATAGCCCTCCACAGATACCACTTTCCTCTCATTGTAGAAATTAAGGCTTTCTAGTTTGTAAACACTGCGGGAGAATTATTACGCTTTTAAAGATGTGACTGAAGAAAACAGTCATTCGATCATTTAATAAATATTTAACAAACACCTACTATGTTCTAGGCACTATTATTATTTCAAACATAATAGGCTAGGATTTCAGAGGGCTAAAGTCTGTGAATGTTTGTTTCAATGCTTCTAATTTTAATAGAAATAAATATGTAAATGGATGATTCCA
>CM052886.1:90342706-90361290 GCA_028534135.1 Potos flavus
TTATTACGCTTTTAAAGATGTGACTGAAGAAAACAGTCATTCGATCATTTAATAAATATTTAACAAACACCTACTATGTTCTAGGCACTATTATTATTTCAAACATAATAGGCTAGGATTTCAGAGGGCTAAAGTCTGTGAATGTTTGTTTCAATGCTTCTAATTTTAATAGAAATAAATATGTAAATGGATGATTCCACCATCTCTGAATGGCTATTTCTTTGAAAGAACATACTATTTCCTTAGACAAGAACAGAGTATTCTGTGATCACTTTGGTCATCCCCTGACTTTAGAGGAAAATCACTTCTGAACAGACACACAGCTGAAAAGAGGCAAAATACTTGTTCTTAAAGTATTCAGAAATAATGGGCCAGTCAGGACTCAACACCAATTTCTGGTCACTCAAGGTAAGCCATCCCTAGATATCAACATCAATGATAGCCAAGCCCCTTTAGAATGCATGATGTCTAATTTAATTATTGGCATTTAAGCAGTGCCTTTCAGGTCTGTTTTGGGTTTGTTTTGCTAAAAACTTAAGAATATTTATCTTCCTTTTTAAAATTAACCAGGGTTGGGGCACCTGGGTGGCTCAGTGGGTTAAAGCCTCTGCCTTCGGCTCAGGTCATGATCTCAGGGTCCTGGGATCGAGCCCCGCATAGGGCTCTCTGCTCAGCAGGGAGCCTGCTTCCCCCTCTCTCTCTGCCTGCCTCTGCCTATTTGTCATCTCTCTCTCTGTCAAATAAATAAATAAAATCTCAAAAAAAAAAATTAAATTAAATTAAATTAAATTAACCAGGGTTGTTACTTGAGTTTCTAATACAATTATTAATGAACTTTCAGCTCCTTGAAGAGTATAGCAAATGACCTCAAACGAGAGCTGTTTCTCCTAGCTCTGGGATTTGCCCCTCAGGTAGGAGACAGCTGCTGCCTGCATTAGCTACTTGTGTGGAACAGAGAGACACTTTGATTCTTCTCAGGCTGTGAATTCTTTAGTCCACAGCTACAGTGTCCATTCATATAGCCTAACTCTACTAATAGCTCAGCTCTTGTCTTCACCGACTTTCCACTTCCCTCTTATTTCTAACATAGTAGGTCAAAGAGATATGGCCCCCTCGGTGGATTCCCAGCCATTGTTCACATCATCACTCCACAAGTAGCTTATTGGGCACCTAAGTATGTGCTGAGTACTGTGGAGAACACCGTAACAACAGTGCCACAAACAAAAGGCCATGTTTTATATATATGTAAAACAATTCCAGTAACAATGCAAGAGGGTACATAATTAAGGACTATTGCACACCTGTATTACCTGGCTCATGATTCTACTCTGGCCCCTCCAAAGTCCCACTCACTCAAAAAGCACTCCCCTGTGACACACCCACATCTCTACATTCCTCATTATATCATCAGTAACAGTCCCTCTGCACAGGGAGATGCTGCTTTGCAACACTTTACATTCTATCTAAATTCCTTTAATAATATAATCTCTTTCAGAGTTGCCCCAGGGTTTCCAATGTCTTCATCTGAACTCCAAAATGAACCCCTAGAATTTATTCCTGCTGCTAAATCTGTCAGTATTTCCAGATTCCTTGGAGGGTTATACTTTGGTTGTACAATCTCACTTAGGATAAGAAGATCTTAACAGGAAAACACCACACACACACACACACACACACGCACACACACACACACACACACAAACTTTACTGTTCAATGCAGAGAACATAAAAATATCCCCAAGTCTAACATTTTAGAGCCAAGATGGGTCACAAGAAAATGTCTATAATAATCTTTTAAGAAAGTTATTAGCCCTATTTTACAGAATAATCTTTTAAGAAAGTTATTAGCCCCTTCTGGGGCTCAACAAGAATGGGGCTTGTCCTGGTTTATACAGCTCTAGGACATTTATAACTAAATATACTTATTTTCTTTTACTTGCACTATGAGCATATGTAATACTCTGGAGAATTTTTTACTATTTATACTTATCATATACTTATAAAAGTTAAAATAAAGGCATAATTTTTGTCAGCCTACTTTTCCTTTACATTTCATAACTATTTCCCTGCTGTTTCTTTCCAAACATGAAACTACTGGTTCCTCACATCACTTCTAAATTCAAATAAATTTAATGTAGCCAATATTTAATGAATAATTATGTTAATCCCTAGAAAATGCTCATTCTATAGATTTTAAATCCCTATGTTGAAGATTCTGACAAATAAGAGTTGACAAGGGGTGTTTGGGTGGCTCAGTCAGTTAAGCATCTTTTGATTCCAGCCCAGGTCATGATCTCAGGATTGTGGGATTGAGCTCCGCCTTGGGCTCCATGTTCAGCGGGGAATCTGTTTAAGATTCCCTCTCTCCCCCTCACCCTCTGCCCCTCCCCCTGCTCACGCACACAAGTGCGCTCTCTCTCTGCCTCAAATAAACACAACCTTTAAAAAAAAAGAGAGAGAGAGAGCGATGACAACTTGTGAGTGAATATGATGATGCAAATAGCTGTTGTGAGTGATGCAGGGCATGTCTCTACTTACCATCTGGCCTCAGATCCTATGGTGATTAATGCATTAAGAATGCTTTTGAAGATTCCTCTATATGTAGGAATTACCAAAGAAATAAATGGCCCCAATCCCTCTGATCACTACCCTCTGGAAACTTACATTCCAATTATGGAGACAAGATCAAATTACTTTAAACATCAGCGAACAGTAATGGACAGCATATAATGAAATAGTACATTGAGAGCTACAGACTGTCAAAGTTACATAAACACAGAGAGAGCGAAATGAGTAAGGTCTGGAGCTTCTGAGAAGACTTCAGGGAATGAAGGAAACTTGATTTTAACACCAATATGGACAGAATAAGGATCGGAAGAAGGGAGAGTAACACACAAGAAAAATTACATGGTTGAAATCAGGAAGTTTGGGAGGCTACATTTCTATGAATAGTGCCATCTGGAGAGGTTACTTTTCCATGAACAGCTCCTGGATCCAACCATGTTTCAAACCCTAGAATTTCCCTTTAGAGTGAAATTGCTTCAGTGATTTACTTCTCCGAATAGGTCATAATGGGAGTATCTGTGGAGCTCTCCATGGACTCAAAATCTAATTAGAATGAGAATCTTTTAAAAAAGGAAACAGAGGGGGAGGAACACTAGAATGGGACGTCAACATAAGACTCCACAGGCTTTAAAGATTTTTTTAAAGGTTTTTTTAGGGCACTGGATTTATTCTGTATGATACTGTAATGGTGGCTACATGTCATTCCACATGTATCATTATACATGATACATTACACATATTACATCCTATGTACCCATAGAATGTACAACACAAATAGTGAACCCTAATGCCCTAATGTAAACTACAGACCTTTTTTAACAATATTGTAGCAATACAGGCTCATCTCTTATAACAAAGGTACCACATAATACAAGATGTTTACAGGGGTACTGTGTGTGTGGAAGGGTAAGGGGGTATATAAGAACTCTCTGTACTTTCTACTCAGTTTTTCTCTAAGTTTAAAATTGCTCTAGGGGTGCCTGGGTGGCTGTCATTAAGCATTTGCCCTCAGCTCGGGTCGTGATCCCAGCGTCCCGGAATCGAGCCCCACATCGGGCTCCCTGCTCCGCTGGAAGCTTCTGCTTCTCTCCCTCTCCCACGCCCACTGCTTGTGTTCCTTCTCTTGCTGTGTCTCTCTGTCGAACAAATAAAATCTTAAAAATAAATAAATAAAAACAAATAGTATGAGTCCCTTTAAAAAAAAAAAACTGCTCTAAAAATAAAAGTCTAGGGGCGCCTGGGTGGCTAAGTGGGTTGAAGCCTCTGGTTCAGCTCAGGTCATGATCTCAGGGTCCTGGGATGGAGCCCCGCATCAGGCTCTCTGCTCAGCGGGGAGCCTGCCTCCCCCTCTCTCTGCCTGCCTCTCTGCCTACTTGTGCTCTCTCTCTCTCTCTGTCAAATAAATAAATAAAATCTTTAAAAATAAATAATACAAGAAAAATAAGTCTATTAATAAATTCTTTTAAGTTTCTGCCATCAATACTCACTAATCAAAATTTTTGACTCCTTCTAACTTCATTTCTAATTCCTGAAAAAAAAGTAGAAGTCCTCTAGTTACTTTTTTTTTTTTAAGATCTTATTTATTTATTTGACAGAGAGAGACAGCAAGAGAGGGAACGCAGGAGGGAGAGTGGGAGAGGGAGAAGCAGACTTCCCTCTGAGCAGGGAGCCTGACCCTGGGCTTGATCCCAGGACCCTGAGATCATGACCTGAGCCAAAGGCAGACGCCAAAGGACTGAGCCACCCAGGCGCCCCTCCCCTAGTTACTTGTAGTCTTCAAAACAGAGTAGGCCCTGACAATCAACAGGAGTCCTTACAAAGAGTCATACACCAAAATGTCTATCCATGATGACATGGCTTCTATTCAAGAGGTAAATAACTGGCCCAACTTAGCTAACTTACCAGTAAGTGATATTGTGAATGGGACAGAGGGCTCATAAATGTTATCAATATGTACAACCTAGCTGGATCTCTCCCATCCAAGAAAACAGAGATATCCGTCCTCTGCTCTTAAAATGAAATGCCCGTTTTATTTTTCTATATTATAAAAGTAACTCATATTCATGGTAGAAAATTTGGAAAATTAAAGAAGAGCTTCTTTTTAATTGTCCATTATCCCATGTTTTGATAGCTTTCATTCTTGATTTTCTTCCCATGTATTTTAATATACTAATATTTTTAACATTTTAATATATTTCTGATTATAATTGACAGAGTTGTAATGATTTTATTATCATAATCTAAATAAACTGCCTAAAACTCCACTTTTCTTGATCTTGTCTTTAGTTTCCCTGATACTGCCTCCAAGTTTCACTTATGAGTAAAACAGCACAAGGCAAATCATAGGATATACTATAAGATTTTTGTAAATATGACAGCTCCCGAGAGCAGCTAAAGCCAATTTTTCAGCAATATATAAACTCTATAGCTGAACCCACATCTAAGAACTGGCTTCTTATATCAACTAGGAAATATTGTTTTATGACTAGAACATTTCTATCTTTATATATAAAAGCAGTTTGGACCAGGACACAAATTTGGAACACGTCACTTCATTATTATTTATTACCATATATCTTAAACCTCTAGCAAAGTATACACCAAGCATATAAAATATGATATAGTGAACATATTTTCAAATGAAACTGTGGTACCATGTTACAAAAACTGAAATGGAAACACAGCTGGATCACCATGGGCCACAGTGCATCAGGCTCCAGAATGAACCCCGCAAAACTGCCTACATTAAAGGCCACAGATGAGGACCCAGCTGGGAACAAGAATTCTCCCCCAGCCAAACCAGTTTTCACTACGGTGAAGGCCTAAAAAAGTAAAACTCATAACTGTACAAAGAAACAAAAGAATCCAATGACCAAAAATGTTAAACAATATAAAAAGCCATGGGAGACCAAAAAAGGGTTAGATTGGATTATGTCCACGCAGCCAAAATACTTTCCTCCCAATGGCCTCTGTCTGCAGGACATTCCCTCAGAAGGCTACTGTCTAGGAAAATGCTCTTTCCCCGAAGAGTCTCTGGGTAAAGGGATGAAGGGAATCAGACTTCATCCTTCTCCTCAATACTGGTAAAGAGGAGGCAAGGTGTCTCTGAAGTATGGTGTGGTGTGAGCTAAGCAAACCAGGGAAGCACAGAAGGACCTGGTTCTAGCTGTACTTTTCGTGTGACCAGAGGAAAGTGATTTTTGGAAAACTCTTTGAGCCTCCATTTCTTTATTTTTAAAGTTTGTGTCATGCCCCATTTTTCTCCATTGCTCTCTCGACAGCCTTCACTGTTCTAGCCACAGTGAGCAACCTGTAGTTCTCAGAAAGCACCGTGCTCAGCTTTGGTTTTGCATCTACAATCTCCACTGCCAGAAATGCTCTCTGTACCCTTCCAGGTCCTCCTCACCCACTTAGCTAACGTCTACTCAAGATCCAGGTCTCAAATTAGACATAGCTGTGTCCAGGAAGTCCCGATGCCCTGATGCTGGCTGACAAGCTCTGCCTCTGTATCCCTCCCACAGTATTCCCTGTACTGAAACCCCATCTCATCGCGCCGAAAACCCCTGTGAACTTGGCAAGGACTAAGCACTCAAAAAGACACATGTAGAAGAAAGAAAAAGGAAGGGAAGGGAAACCAAGGGAAAGGAATGTTGCACTTTTTTCCTCACAGGGTTGTTATAAACACCAAATAAGACAATGTTTATGAAAGCACTACAAAAACTCTGTGTATCAGGATATTAAATGAGACTTTTCCTGTTCTCTAGGAATTTGGAAATTTCTGCTGAGGCTCTAAGCTGAAGACAATGGATGACCTAACTGACCCTGAATCATTCATTCAAATATGTACCCCTACCTGTATCTATATCTACATCTGTAGACATCTACTCTGTCTTATGTGAAGCACTGAGACACTAAGACATCTACTCTGTCTTATGTGAAGCACTGTTCAAGACTCCAAATACATAAATGAACAAAACAAAGGCCATGGCCCTTGCAGAGCTTCCATTCATAAGACAGATAATAAAAATAAATATGATAGAGAAAAAAATTACATAATATATTAAATGGGATAAGAGCATTAGGAAAAAATAAAAGAAGAAAATGACAGCAGCATCAAGACTAACAAGAGTACCATGGGTCTATGGGTTTGTAATTTTATTTATTTTTTTTAAAGATTTGGTTTATTTATTTGAGAGAGAGAGAGAGCACGAGTGAGCAGGGGGGAGGGAGAGAGAATCTGAAGCAGACTCTACCCTGAGCACAGAGCCCTACACAGGGCTCGTCTGTCACCAGGAGTCTGTCGCTTAACCGACTAAGCCACCCAGGTATTCTTACGGGTTTGTAATTTTAAAGGGGTGATCAGGGCAGTCTTCATTGGGAAGATGAAAAATCAGAAAAAGATGAAAAATTTCTCTCTTTGAGAAAAATCCTGAAGAGGAAGAGGGTTAGTCTCATGGATACCTGGGAGGTAGATCATCCCTAGAAGACAACATAACCAGGACAAAAGTCCTAAGGAGGCTACTTGCCTGTCATGATTGAGGAACAGCAAGAAGCCTGGATGAGGGACTTGAGGAATAGAAAGAAATGAAGTCAACAAGGCAAGGAAAGGAGAAGCCAATCAGCACCACCAAACTCTGTGTTGTTCAAGGGTCAACTGTAATGCTTTGTGAGCCATTGTAAGAATTCTGTCTTTACTATGAAATAGAGACACTGAAGGGTTTAGAGCAGAGAAGGAGCACTATGTGACTTATATTTTTAAAAGGCCTCTCTGCTGTACTGAAAATAAACCCTAGAGGAACAAGGGTGGATGCAGACAGCCAGAGGAGGCCACTGCAATCATTCAGGCAAAAGATCTACATCAATAGAGGTAGCGAGAAAGACTGGATTCTAAATATACTTGGAGGTTGAAACTCATTCTAATTCCTAATCTGGTCAGTCTTTAATGCTGCTAAAAGTGGAAAGACCTGAAACATCTTGAAAGGATTCTGTCCAAGATGACTACCCGGTACATTGCAGAGGTATATAGCTAGAGGGTAAGATCAGTCTTAAAAGGGTATCTACAGAATAACCTTGCAGGGGACTCCAGTGGACCCACACCCCCTCCCCCATGATAATGACTGTACTAGACTCTTTGAAGAGCCAGAGGGTACTCAACAGCCAAGAGAAAAACACACAAGTGAATTAAAAGGCATTTGCCCCTTTCCCGGCATCTTTCTCTCTGCTCTGCAGAAGTCAGAAGCAGCTTAATGAGAGGGGGCAGGGAAATGGGTAAGGTAGAGCAACACTGGAAGAAAACTCAATTTCTGATCCACAGACATGGATTAGCCCTGAATTGGGAGGCAGGGAAAGTTTCAATTGGATGAGAGACTAATGTTTTGGACCAGACTACACTTTTCAATATCTGAAATGCTTTAATATATGGGAATAACTGGGAAAGGAATGGGATCTACTGGAGATACAGACAAGGAGTGTAAAGAAGGAAGATATATCAACACATGTTTTAGGACAATGGTGGAAGGGGAAAGAAACATTTTCTATTCTTACCCATACCAATTAAACCTGAGACAAAACCAGGTAAACCTGGTTTACCAAACTAGTTCCTTATAGACATATATATTAAGACCTATAACAACTAATGCATACTAAATAATACTATGTGCCTGGTCCTTTTTGAAGCACTTTTATGTACTATTTTTTCCCGTCAGGTTAGTACTACTGTTATTCCTAGTTTACAAATGAGAAAACTGAAGAAGGAGAAATTAAATAATTTACCCAAGGTCACAGAGCTACTAAGTCACATTCTCTATGTAAATACCTCTAGTTGATGCCTGTCTTAATCAGCTCAGGCTGATTAGTAAAATAAATTACATGGGTTCTAAGACTAATTTCAGTGAAAGAAGGGGAGTTCCACACCAACAAGCAATTCGACAGACAAGAGGGTGCCCAAGAACTCAATTCTACTTAGTTCTGACACTATCTACCCAGAGATAGTGTCCGATTCCACAGGTTATAGGCTCAGTCCTATAAGACCGCTCCCCCAACCCCCAATTCAGACACCAATCATAAGCCCAAGTTGTTACTTGTGCTTCTGCCCAAATGGCTACAGAAAGGAGGTTCCCAAAGCCTCCTCCTTGGGTTCCATTAATTTGCTAGAGCAGTTCACAGAACTCAGAGAAATATTTTACTTACTAGATAACCATTTTATTATAAAAGGATATAACTCAGGAACAGCCAGATGGAAGAGCTGCATAGGGCAAGGAACGGGGAAAGGGCACAGTCATTCCCTGCCCTCTCCAAGCACGCCCCACATCTTCACCGGTTCACCAGCCTGGAAGCTCTCCAAACCCAGTCCTTTGGGGTTTATATGGAGGCTTCGTTATGTAGGCCTAATTGATAAAATCATTGTCCATTGTCATTTGATCCAACCTCCAGCCCCTCTCTGGAGGTCAAGGGTAGAACTGAAAAATTCCAACCTTCTAATCACCAGATTGGTTCCCTTGGCAACCAGGCCCACCCTCAGGTTACCAAAGGGCCTTCCAATAGTCACCATTATCATAACAAAAGACACCTTTATTGCTCTCATCACAGGAAATGCAAAAGTTTTGAAAGCTGTGAACCAGGAACTGTGGACAAAGACCAAATGTATATGAGAAATACATACATCTGGTCATCTGAATGTCCGGATACATATTTTTTATAAATCACAATATTGCAACCATAGACAGGATGGCTTACTGTCTAACAGAAATTTATTTCTCACAGCTCTGGAGGCTGGGAAGTCCAAGAGCGAGGCACCGGCAAATTCAGTGTCTGGTGAGAACCGGATTCCTGGGTCATAGATGGCTGTCTTCTAGCTGTAACCTCACAAGGCAGGAGGGTACAAGGGAGTTCTCTGGACTCTCTTTTATAAGAGCACTAATCCGGGGCACCTGGGTGGCTCAGTGGGTTAAAGCCTCTGCCTTCGGCTCAGGTCATGATCTCAGGGTCCTCCTCGGATTGAGCGCTGCATCCGCTCTCTGCTCTGCAGAGAGCCTGCTTCCCCTCTCCCTCTGCCTGCCTCTCTGCCTACTTGTGATCTCTCTGTCAAATAAATAAATAAAATCTTTTTTAAAATAAATAAATAAATAAGAGCACTAATCGTTCATGACCTAAACACCCCCCCCAAAGGCTCCACTTCCAAATACCATCACACTGAGGATTAGGTTTCAACATTCGAATTTTGAAGATAGTACAAACTTCCATTCTACAGCAACGCCCCAGTACATTTTGTTTGGTTCAAACAGCATTTTTTATGTTTGTTTTAATGTGAATGACTTTAAACTGGGTACAACTCTTCAGGTCAGTCCCACCACTCCCTACATTTCTGCCCACTTCATTAATTTACATCACCCACCTACCTCGTAGAGACATCTGAGTTTGCAACTTCTGCCAATCAACCTAATCTCATTCCTGTCCCTTACTGTTGTCCTTTACCCATCAGCTTATACTTATCCTTCCTTTTTTAAAAAAAATAAAAGATTGTATTTATTTGAGAGAGAGCCAGAAAGAGAGCACAAGCCAGGGGAAAGGCAGAAGCAGGCTTCCCAAGGAGCAGGGAGCCCGACATAGGGCTCAATCCCAGGACCCTGGGATCATAACCTGAGCCAAAGGCAGACGCTGAACAAACTGAGCCATTCAGGCACCCCTATATTTATCCTTCTTAATGTGAAACATTCTTCATAGTCTCTTTTCCAGATCAACTAAGATATTCAAACCTTCCCAGATTAATTTCAGTAAACAATAAACTTTCAAATTCTCCTAATTCCAAGGGCACTTGCTAGTTATGAATTATCCTCTTGGTCAGTTGCTTCATTAATGCATAATTTATCTACCCTCCCATCAAAGTCTAAAAGTAGTGTGATTGCTTTTTTGATGTGTCAACTTTATTAAGCTACAGTCCCCAGTTATCCAAATGCTAATCTATAAATTGCCATAAAGGGATTCTGCCAATGAATTTGGAGTCCCTAATCACTTAGATTTAAATAAAGGGAGGTGTCCTGGATACCGGAGTTGAGCCAGAGTTAAATCAGCTGGGAGGCCTTAAAAGAGGAACTAAAGATTCTGAGAAAGATTGAGAGAGATTGGGCTTATGGACAATGGCTTTGGCCTGTGCCCAGGAAAGGGAGTTCTATCCTGCCTTCCTGACTGCCTGCCCTGTAGATTTTGAACTTGCTAAGCCAAACCCCACAATTATGTCAGCCAATTCCTTGTTTACACACATACACACTTACAAACACACATATATCCATCCTACCGATTCTACTTCTCTGGTTGAACCTGACCAATTCACACTGTCAAGTAGAAAGAACCATCTCTTCTTCCTGAAACTAGATCACATAGAACATACACACACATACATATAAACTCACATTTGGGTGCCTAGCTAATACCAATGAATAAACCGAAGAGATTAAAATTGTAACAAAGTATTCTATGCACAGAAAAATATGCAGGACTAAAAAAAGAAAAATACGCAGGATAAATAAATGCTGAAGAACAGAAAAAAATTGTAAAAGTAAGCCAGTATAAATCATGAACCTTGTAGAAAGCAAAAAATTATTTGAAGTGAAGTCACTAAGTTTTAAATATAGAGTGACAGGGATAACAAAATAAAATGAGAAAAATACTTCTAAAACAATGACAGGACAAGTAAATAGTGAACTATATGTATATCCACATATATATGTGAACAAAGTTCCAAATAATTAAAATGCTACAAAACATGTGTTTTATCTATCTAGGTTCCCAATTTCTTAGTTCACTCTTCCAAGCTGCATAGTGATAGCAATAATTGATGTTTACTATTTTAATATTAAAGTTTTCTCACTAATGGTATTAGATATAAATGACTTTGATTTGTGATTTTCCCTCAACACTATGCTTTTAGAATGCATGACATGATTATGTATGAAATGGGAATTGAAAATTCCCTTAATATCCATGAGCATGTATTTATGCAGTCTTTAAAATTTAGAATTATGTAGGTTGCCTAAGCACTAGATTCAAACATTCAAATATAAACGATTACATATATATGGTAATCATCCTATATGAAAGAATTGCAAGGAGCAGGGAAGGAAGCAGTTCAGTACAGAAGTTCAAGGTTATAACTCTCTGGATATTCCACTATCTACAGAGCATGTACATTTTTTAAAATATTCTAAAGCTTCTGGTTAGTTATGCAATGACTCAGAATCGGCACACAACATCACTAAAACCAAAGGATATGTTTTTGGTTTGAAAATTGGTTTCTTGTGTCAGTTAAAATTCAGAAACATATTTGCTACTCCATGCCAACCTCCTTCTACCCCCCTCCACACACACTATTATGTAAAATTATTTTAATCAAATGAAACTATGTGGATCAAGTTTAACTTTTTACCAAATTATAAATCCTGAATTATAGAATGGAAATATTGATATTCCACCAAGGAAAGTGGAAGAAGGAGTTTTTTTATTATATTATTTTAATGAGAGAGAAAGAACTCCTGCCCCAAAATATTAAATTTAGTTCAAATTCAATTTAGCAACATACATGAAGTACCTACTACTCACCAGGTGCTGAGCTGACAAATGTGAATAAAACACAGTTATTGCCCTCAAGATGATCACTATGTAATGGAAACAACAGCTATGAAACAACGTGGTAAGTACACTAATAGACTTCTATATAGAACATTATAGGACCAAAAAAGCTTTTTTCCTAAGCTTCTGGAAAGGACAGGAGTGTCAGGGGTGATTTCCTAAAATGGTTATTCTTAAGCTGAGTCTCTTTTTCTTTTTTTTTTAAGATTTATTTATTTATTGGGGGGGGAGGAGCAGAGGAAGAAGGGAGAGAGAATCCCAAGCAAACTCTCCGCTGAGTGCAGAGCCAACACAGGGCTTGATCCCAGAACCCTTAGATCATGACCTGAGCCAAAATCAAGAGCCAATCAACCAACCGTGCCACCCAGGCATCCTCGTGAGCTGAGTCTCAAAGGATGAGCAGAAAACAACCAAGCAAAAAGGAGGGAGGACAGCCTTACAAAGAGGGCCTTGTGAGTAACACAAAGAGCAGACGCAGCATGCTGTATTTAGGCTACCGTAGAGAACTCAGGATTGCTGGAGAGTAAGGAGACAAAGGCAATGAAGAGTAGCACCAATACACTGATTTAAGTCCATACCAAACTATATGTATGATGGATAACAAAGCCTTTCTTGATAAGATAGACGAACTTGGCATCTCAGAGTGTAGAGAAAGGAAAAATCAGTACCCAAAAAGAAGCTAAAGACATTACAGACAAACATTGCTCCTTTGTAATTTTGGTTCGGCGGGTCCTAAACAGTTGTACAGACAGATAAACAACTTCGCCACTAACATCAAAAAATACCATCCACAGACGATTAAGTGTGCCTACAACATAAACAATGAAGCCACAAACAAATTCGGGCAAGCTCAAAAATATCAGCAATGTTATGATTAATCAAAATATTATTTTGACAACTCTATTCATTCTCATTACCAAAAAACCACAAAGGTGTGTAATATTTCAAATACTCTTAAATTATTATAGCGATACATATAATCCCTAAGCATTAGATTCCCTAGTTGTTTTCAAAAGTAAACAAACAAAAACAATGACAATGTGCATAACAAGTAATGCTTTCTTTCAAGAGACCTTCACTGTTAAATCTGATGTCTAGTCTGGGAATGACCAGTGGCAGGAAAATCCGTTTTTTATCACCTTAAATTCTGGTAGCACTCTAATGATGGATAGAACTGAAGAGACAGTGATATGACAATCTTTGCAAAAAGTTCCACTGAAGATCAAACCTAAGTCTGATAACCAAGAACGTGTGATAATTTTGCTTTCACTCATCTTATATCTTCTAAATTGGTAGGTCTGAATAGGCGCGATATTATCACGAGGCAAATATGCAAATCAGGCAAGCATTATAGCCTAGTAGTTAAGTAGAAGGTCTAGGGAATCACACAGACCTGGATTAAAATCCATCTTTTGCCATTTATTTAGCCCTGTTATCTAAGGAGATGTACTTAACTTTCCTAAGCCTAGGGAACAATGAAGCAGACACATTTCACACATTTCAGAAGACCCTCAAAAGTCCTGGCAGGATCAATCCCAAAGGCACCCCCGCCCCCGCCCCATGTGACCAAAGAATACCGCATCCTATTGCATCTTTGAATTGGCTCTCCCGTTCCCGGTATCCCGTTCCCCTCTCTTGAATTGCAGCTCACTGAGATGAAAACCTCAAACGACCTCCATCCAAATTGTCACAGGCTCTTCTTTCAAGGGACCCCAGCGAAGACGGTGCCCTAAAGTAGCTGAAGCCTGTGGACGCTAACTACAGAGTGAAGTAAAAAGTTTTTGGTTTCTCACCAGACACGTCCCCAAGGAAACGAGGTCCTTCTTCAACAGGCTGGAAGGGAAAGAGCACTTCTGGATTTGATACTTCTTATACATTCTGGGACATCTTGTGTCCTCCCGCTGTGCCCCAGGGGGCCAGCAGCACGTGCTCCGTTCCCTTTCCGCGCCAGCTGCGGGGCTGGCCCCAGGGCTGCGTGGCCCCGGAAGCACGCAGCCACGCTGACGCATGCGCACACGTGGAGGGACCAGGTGACAGCCGCTCCACCGCAACTCAGGACCCGTGGAGTGGGAGCAGGAGGATGCGCACTTCTCTCTTCTCTCGATGGTGCGTACTTAGTGATCGATTCTGTAACGCACCTCCTGACTGGCCTTCCCTCTTTCCTGGTTTTGCTCCCGCCAGTCCCTCACTCCTTTGTCTTGGGTTCTCTTCCCAAGTTATATGACCCATACCAAGCCGTTTTCTCAGCCTCTTTAAGGGGGATCTGGGCTAAAAGAACGCCTGTCAGTAGATTAGACTACAACAAACACACCCTGGGAGAAGATCGTGGCCTCGGACTGTCCCAGAGGGTTGGCCTGTTAGACCGGATGGAGCTCTAAAAGGGCCAGGCCCATCAAGCATCACAATTATTGTTAAAAATACAATAAAATACCACATATAGCAAAAAAATCACACTTAACATTTCACGGTGCCATACTCAAACGCTTTCGTTTTATAATCGAGTTACATAAGCCAAATTTATACTGAAGGCCTCCAGCAAATCTGTGGACCAAAGTGAAAAGTTTCATGGTAAGTGGCATTATTTTGGATGATCCCCAGCCTCAGTGAGACGTCATCCTTCCCATCTATTATCAATTCACTTCCCTAGCCAGAGACCCATGTTTAAATGGAGTAAACAAGATATATAACCGGAAAAAAAAAAATTGATACCAATACGATTCTGTAGATTTTATAGTTTTTGTACAGTTACCATTAATAACAAAATTGTGTAAGACTAATAAATCTTTAATCAAATGAGTTAGACAACGGGGTGAAATAGTAATGTTGAAATTTAAATACAGAAAAAATACAAAAAAGGACATGGTTTAGCAGATAGTGGGTTCTATGTTACCTCTGAACCACTAATGGGAAAGCCCCTCCAAAATAGTCCATGTTTATTTATAAGCCATAACCAACAGAGTTGAATGAGTTTACACTCCTCAGGACAGAGATCTGTGGTCCTTTGGGAGAAAACTAGAAGGGGCAGTTGCTAGAAGGGTGAATTTGGGTGAAATCGGAGGGGGAGACGAAACATGAGAGACTGTGCACTCTGAGAAACAAACCGGGGGTTTTGGAGGGGAGGGGGTTGGGGGGGTTGGTTGAGCCTGGTGGTGGGTATTGAGGAAGACACGTATTGCATGAACAATGAATCTTGGAACACTGAAAAAATAAAATAAAATTTTTAAAAAAAGAAAAAAGAAACAAAATCTGGGGGGCCCTTGGGGGGTGCAATCAGTTAAGCGACCAATTTGGTTTCAGCTCAGGTTGTGATCTCAGGGTGGTGAGTTCCAGCCCTGTGTTGGGCTCTGGGCTCAGTGTGGGGTCTGCTTGAGATTTTCCTTCCTTCTCCCTCTGACCCTCCCACTCATGTTCACACTCTCTCCCTCTCTCTAGTAAATAAATAAATTTAAAAAAAAAAAAAAAAAAAAGAGCGAGAGAGAGAGAAACCAAAAGGTGGAAAATGTTAGAAGTTCTGCCTACCAAGATGGAAACACCACGATTTGCAGCCTCATACAGCTGCACTGCTAATACACTACTTGATTCAACCATTGCTGAATGACATAACTCCTAAAATACATCTCCTTTAATATGAGTGCAGTTTTTATTGGGAAGGATTGGGGTGTGGGGTAGATTTGCTAAACTAATATTGATTTGAATTATGTAATTTGTCCAACACTGTGCTAAGTGATTTATACTCCCTAATCATCTAACCACTCAGAATATTGCTGTAAATATTATAAACCCGTTTTGCAGATGAGAAAGCTGAAGCTTGGGTCTTAAGCAACTTTCACCAAGACCGAACAATTTTTTACAGGTAGAGCCAGACAGGCCTGTCTAACTCCAGAGTTACTGTTCTTTTTCACTACACAAGGCTGCTCATCTTTCTGTTTGCATCAGGACAAATTTATTGCCGAAGTTCTCAACTGCGTCATACTTTTCATCCATGGTGAAGTAAGTGTTTTCTCCACAAGAATGCCAGAAGTGTTATATGTAGCACCTAGCTAGCTAAGTAACAAGAACAATTCTGTGTTCCAGTATTGACACCTACATTTAGAAATGTAGCTGTGTTTCTGAATTGAATTGAATTGAATTGAATTGAATTACATAGAAATTGACTGGGATAGGCCTGACTTACCAATTTTTGAATATAAAGAATTTGGAATTAAAGAATTAAAACTTTTAATTTTATGAATTAAAGAAATTCTTCGAAGAGGATATAATAGGCAGGGCTGATATGTTTCCTTAAAAAAAGAAAAACCAAACACAAAAAGAAAGGCACCATTTCCAGACAGACTGAGCAGGAAATTAAATTGAAGCTCAAGGTCTTCAGTGATTCTTTCTAACTGTAAGACCACTCTCCAGAGAATGATCTGGAGGGCCCTCCACTCCGAGCAAATCTCTTTGGAGACAGCTCTGCATCTTCCTGCTCAGCTTCTTCCCTTTCTAAAAATGTCTCAGCTTGTCTTTGAAATATCTGTGACATTAAAATGCAATTCTATCTTTCCTCTTTCCTTTTCTCTGAACAGTAGTCCGTAATTACTCCCTCCACCACCACCCAGAAACCCCTAGAATGTCTGCATGTATAATATATCATGCATGTGCTCAACAGAATATGTTTTTTCTGTATAGAGAAAGCCTTGAAAATCTGACAAAGTCTTCAAGTTTCTATAACAGAATTTTGAGCACAGAATCTTTTTTTCTGCATTTAATATTGACCCCAGGCATCTTCTATGGCTTTAATGTCTACAAAATTATTATTCAATTTACATTCTTAGGGTTACATGAATGCCAGTTCCTCTCAGGCATTGTGGTTGGCTTGTCCTGGGATACTTGAGTTGCCTTCTCCCCATTGCTCTTGCAAGCTTAGTCAAGACTTTAAAAGTTCATGATTTTTATTAACCTCTTGGATGTTATGTTTCACAGTGTACCTCAGCCTTGCTCTGGAATTCTAGAGTTACATAGTCACCTGCATCACTGACCGAAGAGACTTTGCTTAGGATGTTATGCCACTTGGGAAACCTCCAGAGAGAGGAGAATTTATCACAATAATAATAGAGTATGAAGTTATTTGCAAAGAAATATATTACCAGATAAATACCCAGCATGGATATCAGGGTGGATTAGTCCTGCATGCCATTTAAAGAAAGAAAACTACTTTGTAATAGGAAAATTATTTTTATATCTCTGATCTCACCTCCTGCATTTCCCTTCCATTCTGCTGATAATTTCATACACTTTTATGAAGAGCAATTCCAGACTCCATTATTGTTCCAAGCTCTGACATTCTCATAGAAAATGAAAAACTGCCATAACCTTCCCTCCTGCTCATAAAGTCCTAGAAAAGGTGGATCAGACCAGAGAATCTTCTGACTTAGGGTACATTTTTTATTCTTTTACATAAATCCCCCAGGCAGGAATAAGGAAGAAGTATTTCAAACCCAATTCCAAATATTTCCCTTGGAATCGCTCCCTGAGAAGAATGGAGCAGCTGCCAATTAGCATATCTGTGGATCTCCTGAACAAACTCAGTAATATTTTCATTAATAAGTTGACTGAACAGAGCCCCAGCTGTCACCTGGGTACATACCCTAACAGGAGAATTAAAAAAAAAATAAGAGGGAAAGAAGGCTGAATGATTATTATTTCTTAAAATGCCTTTGTAAGGCATGGAGACACCGAGCTACAAGGGCCTATAAAGCCCAGTTTTGCTCTCTCCTTTTACAGATGAAGAAACTAAGGCCCAAGAAGCTTAGGAGAGGCATACAAGGTCATGTGGCTACACGGCGACAAAACCAGCACTAGTGTTCACGTGTCTTGACCACCAAACGAGGGTTGTTCTCACACCAATAAAAGTAATCTCTAATATGCTATTCCATTATTTTCATAGTTTATAGATTTAACATAGTTGAATTGTTTCTTCTCAAGAGCTTAGTTATGCCTGTTGATCAGATATCATTGTTCTTTCAGATAGCCACTGAAACAACTGTAAAGTCACTAAAATAGAAATACCGTGGCCCCATTTCCTTTTTTTATCTAAAATGTGTTTACCAGGATGGTTTCCCACTCATCTCGATACAGGGGCCTTTCAGTGCTGCTTCTGTGTGAAGGAGCGTCCTTCTCTAAGCCTTGCTTTTCCTTCTGTAGGCTGGCAGAGGATGGTGGAGCAGTCAACACACAAAAGTGCTAATGGGCAAGGCTCCTGAGAGTGGTAGTTTTATAAGAATTGTGGGCATTTCACATCCACCCAGTAGGAATTGGTGTACTGCGCTAGGTACTTCTTCTCGTATTACCTCTTCTCCTGTTCTGGAGGGATAAAGGGTGTAGGAGATCCTCTGTGAGAGGGATGTTCTCTCTCT
>CM052886.1:90361790-90386035 GCA_028534135.1 Potos flavus
ATTCCTAGAACATCTGAAACTCAGATTGGAATCAAAATAGGCCACTACCAGAGGTGGCTCAGTTGGTGGAGCATGCAACTCTTGATCTCAAGGGTATAAGTTCAAGCCCCATGTTGGGTGTACAAATTATTTAAAAATAAATCTTAAAACAAAACAAAAACTCTTTAAATAAATAAATAAGTTTGCTCATACTAGAAGAAACATCAGTTTGGTCTCCAGGTTTAAAAATAAAGGAGGTTGGGGCCCCTGGGCATCTCAGTTTGTTGAGTGTCCGACAGTCTGATAGTGGTCTTGGGGGGGGTCGTGGGGTCAGGCCCTGTGTGGGGCTCTGCACTTGGCACAGAGTCTGCTAGAGATTCTTCTCCCCTCCTTCTCCCTCCACTACTCCCCACCTACCCCGTTTGTGTGGGCTCACTCTCTCTCTTTCTCTAAAATAAATGATTAAATAAAATCTTATTTTAAAAAAGTAAAGGGGTTATCTAAGGGAGTATCTTAGCTCAGCCTGCTATAACAAAAATAGCTCAGACTGTGGGGCTTATAAACAACAAAAATTCCTTTCTCGAAGTCCTGGAGCCTAGAAGTCCAAGATCACGATGCCAGCACGAGTCAGGTTCCGATGAGATTCTTCCACGATACAGACAGCTGAACTCTCCTTATATCCTCACACAGCCAAGAGCAGAAAGGGGAAGCAATGACTTATAAGGGCGCTAATCCCCCTGTTCATAAGGGCTCCACTCTTGTGACTTCCTTGAATCTTAAATTAGCTCCCAAACACTCTACCTCCTGATAGTATCATATAGGGAGGGGAGTAGTGTTTCAACATATGAATTTAGAGGGACTATTCACTCAATTATGCCTATGTAATATGAAGTTTAAATACTTCAAATGAACTTAACCTTCTTAGTCACTTGAGTTCTTTGGGTGAAAGGGAAATCTCAGGAGATAAATTATCACTCTTTGGGAAGAAAATATACCATTTAATATTTCTTTGGATTTCTTTACGTTTCTGTCCATGCTGTTTACTTCAGTTTTAAAGCATGTCCAGATACATCTTTATTAACCATTTCAATCTCGTGAGACTTCAGATGCTGCCCATCATCTTCTCTAATTTGAAATGTTCTTACTTGTACTTGTCAGTGTAGACAGAACTCTATCCATAAAAGTTTTCCTTCCTTTTTTTTAATGCATTTGCACCACTAGGATAGAAACTCTATTCTATGACTACCACCGAAAAATAATAAAATTAAAATATGATATGGCTAATATCACATTACCAAAACCTAGAAAAAAGAATGTTATACCAAATTTCAGCCATTTAAATAAAAAAGTGATATCTGTGAATTCTAATAGTTTCCAAATTACCCTTTGATGACAGACTTCAGAGACCGAATCAATTGGATTTTAGTAGCAGTAGGGAGTGAGACGCTGTGTTAATAGGAACAGTAAAGTGGTCCCTTCCTTTAACAACATCCTCTCCTTTTAACTTAGTGCCAAATAAACACAACTCCTGGAATGAAAATTTAATAGGAAAAAAAGGGAAAATTTCCCAACAAATAATAACAGCAGCACTTAAAGCACATGAGGAATTAAGATACATCTCTGCCACCAGATTAGTAATGAATAAATAGGGCCCACTAATTTTTACTGTGCTTGCAGTAAAACAGACCACACAGGACTTCTCTTGTGGAATCTGGAAGTAGTGCTTTAAAATCCTTACATGGCTTTAGCACCTGCAATGACTTAGGATGTTCAGGGATGTCTAAAGGAAAAGGTACTCAGCATTTTCTTATACCTATAGTTAAAAGTAATTTCTTGACTGTTAGCTACTGTGACCCAGAGGACAGCTTCAGGCCCAAACACCAGGGGTATTATTCTCTACTCACTTATTATCTACATTAGCTTTTTTTTAATGTGACTCATCAATTACCCCTATATAAATTCATCCTCCAGCCCTGATGATTGATATAAATGTTCCCCATCCATGATAACATAATTTACAGCACTAACTTCCTTTCATCTACAATTCTGCATAGGTTTTTTGACTCGTACTAAGATCCCACATCACTTTAATTTTTCATACTGAATTCATTTCAAGAGCTGCACCCCGAGATCCCCTCACATGACATCTCATTTTCAGGACAATCTGTAAACACTATGGCAATCTGTAAGCCGAACTGATAGGAGGTTATGTTTGCGGAGACCCCAAGGAAGTGCCAGTGCTGAAGGGAGAATCTTAGCATGTTACTGCCCCCACATTTGCGACAGCTCCTGCTAATAGCTGTGTTCTGACAGATGCTGGTATAGAGCTAACTCAGATTCACCAGAAATCACTCTTGGGTAGAAGCCTGGATAGTTGTACAACCTTTAATTCTCCAGGAACAAGGCAAGGATCAGGGTGGTTATACAGAAGCAGAAACACCCCACTTTCTCTTCTCCCTCCCCGAATCTCCACTGGCATTGTACTAGACTGTGTCCTGTGCTATGATGGAAATTTGACAGTAAACAATTTACTGTGAGAGAGCCACAGATTCTGTGCATTTGCCACTTTTTTTTCCCTATACTTCCACTCAAAACCTACTAGTTTTAAAAACAGCCATGTCTTTACAGATTGTAATCTGGATCCAGAACCTATGTCACGGGAAACCCCACTGAAATCGCTGGGAAGCATGTATATGTGACATATTTAAGTGGCCATGAAACAGTTAAACAGCAAAAGCCTGTCAAGGCAGCCAGTGAACAGCTTTTAACCAAAGGCTGCTGATGTCATGGGGGGGTCGTTGATGGCAAAACACAGGAAGCAACAATAAAGTAAATGACTTCTGAGTAGTGGGGGAGACAATTTTTTAACTAGTGCTCAGCCTGAAGTTTGCTCTATTTCCCACCCCTAAAAGCCAATAGAATCTTCAAGACCTCTTTGTCTCTACTACAAAGGAGAGATATTTTTATCTAGGCAGCTATAGAAGAACTATACAATTACCGAATGGGAAGTTAATCACATTTTCAGCATTAACATGAATCCATATAGTAAAAGATAGGAAGTAAATAGCTAAAGCCATGAAAATCAGTACATAACGAGTTTGCACTTCAAAAACTAAAATAAATGCAAATACAAAACTTTTGTTGTGGCAGATTGAGAGTTTAAGAATTCTCCAGAATTTATATATCACCCTGACACAAGTAGATTGTGCCTATATTGGCCACTGTAAAATGGAATGCATCGACATGCGGCATGCATGGATCAATGGGACACCAGGTGATTAAAATAAACAAACAAACAAACAAAAAACTAATGGCTGGACCTGACCCAGGGCAGAGATGTTTTCCTAGTCCTATCTGCTGCTTCTCATGGATTTGGTGAGAAGAAACTAAAAGATAACATAAAACTACAATATCATTATTTCCAAATATAACTTACAGTTTGTTACATCTATAGCTGTGCTTACATTCATGATTTAGTAAGCACATTTAATTCATCCCATTATGAGCATTTAATTGTCCTTAATTATTGTGATCTTTATAAAGAATCTTTATAAAGACTTTAAGTAACTTCATTTGATCATTTTTAAAGAGAGTAAACTCTACTAAAATGTCCCAAATTGAGTTTTCAGTCAAGATCTTTATATCCAGGGAGGCATGTTAAACAAAATGATGTCTGTTCTAGGTCTAGCCCTGTGTGAATATATCTTATATTATATCTTTACGTGGAAGACATAACTATTATTTAACATATTGCAAATGGATGAGCTATGTTGTCTGACCAACGGGAACCTTCAAAATGGGCTGTTTGAACTTAAAGAAATATGACATAATCTAAGCCTGTTGCTCTTTCTCACCAGTGAGAGCTGCTAAGTTACTGGTTGCAGAAACACAGCCCAAATGCATAATTCGATTTCCTCTCCAACAGAAGGAAATCTTCTTTGAAAAGAAAAATGCTTTTTCTACTTTTTAAAAACTTTTTATGTAGAAATATTATCAAACTTATGCAAGTATTACAAAAATGGAACCAAGAACTTCTTCTGTATTCACCTAGATTCAGTTCTACTACATTTGTTAACTTCCTCCCTCTCTCCTTCTCTCTTTCTCCCCTGAACTATTTGACAAGGAGTTGCACATACCACACCACTATATCACAGTACAATTATAAAATCACAGAACTCAACATTGATGCAATACTATTTTCTAACATGGTATTCGTATTTAAATTTCATCAGTTTCCTCAATAAATCCTTATAGCAAATTTTTCTTTGATCCAGGTCCTATTATGGGATCATAATTTGCATTTGCTTGCATGTCTCTTTAGTCTTCTCCAATCTGAAA
This sequence comes from Potos flavus, assembly GCA_028534135.1. Taxonomy (NCBI): domain Eukaryota; kingdom Metazoa; phylum Chordata; class Mammalia; order Carnivora; family Procyonidae; genus Potos; species Potos flavus. The sequence continues at coordinate 90,366,108 of CM052886.1, forward strand.
GAGTTCTTTGGCCATTCTTCATCTTTCATGACATTCACTGATACTTTTGAAGAGCACATACCACCTGCTGTGTATATGGCCCTCACATTTGGATTTATAGGATGTGTCCTTGTGATCAAATTCAGATTATGGCCCCCTCTTTTTTTGCAAGAAGTCAAAGTGCATAGTGACAACATAAGTGACATTTGCTTCTCATTGTATCACGTCAGGAGGCACACAGCACTGGTTAAGATGGTGCTAACCAGATTTCTCCACCGATATGGTAAAAGTCTCCCCTGAGGTCCTCCATTCATTTTCAGTTCGATAACAACTCCATCCCATTCTCCAAGGCGCAAAGAACGCATTAGTAGAAATACTTCTCCTATATCCAAACAGTAAATAAGTTGAAATCATCCTTTATACTTTGATTAAAAATCATTCATGCTATGTACTCTTTTACCAGTGTATTTGTTTAAAATTTTAAATTTACAATAGAGAATTGAAAACTTTACCTGGTATTAAGAAAATTTCTGGCATCAAAAAGCAAGTAGAAGAGTTATTTAGGAGGGAGGAAGCCTTCTCTTCCCTTAGTCTTATTAAATGTCTGCCTAACTCTAATGTACACATAATACTTTAGGGTCCTAAATATCAGGCTTTCGGTGAGAAAGAAAAATGGCATTACTAGGCATTTCATTTGCTCATTCCTTAATTCATTCTTTATTTCTTCTTTCTGTCTTTCTATCTTACTTTCCTTTCTATCCCTGTATTCCTATCATTCATTCCTTCCTTGGATAATCATTCACCTATTCTTTGTCTTCCTGTGCTCCAAACTCCTAATGGTTAGATGCCAAAGAGCAGAGATATTTCTCAAAAATCAGTGCCCTCTCTTTCTCCTCTACTTCTACCCTTGACCTGACATACAACCGCTCCTTATAAACAAGATAATTGGATACACACACACATACACTTACAAGTCATCTAATTCATTATTTCACTATTCACCTAAATTTTTATAGTCAAATTGATAACTGTGTATTTTCTGTTACAATTTAGAGTACTCTAGCATAGCAATATATCTGTTGCCCCCTAGAAGACTTCCAGAGGGTCAGCTAAGAATCTCTTCATTCCTTGTTACTGAGCAAGCCTATTAACTTTTGAACCTCCCTTTATTTGACCAACCCTACAAGGTCCATAATATTCCAGAGAACTTGGAAGAGATCGAATGAATCAGAATATGTAAAGGCACACTATACAATGTAAAAAACTAAATAAACATAAACTATTGTTTTCATTATTCTTTTCAACAAAAGAATTTTCTTGGAGTTGGTTTAAAGCCCCAATCTAATACCCGTGCTTATGCACTGGTTCTGAAGATATTAGTTAAAAGAAAAAATGTGTCTCAGGTGGAATGATAAAATTTCAAGATACTAAAAGGACATTGGATTTCCTCTATGTATATCCTGGGAGCACTACAACCGAAAATGAAGATTTGGTTAGCTCAGTGATTCTGTTTAAAGGAGGAGAAAAGGAAGAAGGAAATGGAGAAGAGCAATTTATATGTCTGCATATTTATCTATCTTCATTTATATCTATACCTATATCTACCTCTCTTTCTCTCTGTGTGTATGTGTATATATATAGACAGATATATATAGATATATATATATGCATATACATGTATATATATAAAGTGGGGGAGGAAGGGAGAGAAAGGGAGAGAGAGCATCTTGGTTTTATTTATAAAAAATCCCTCTCAAAGAAGAAGAGGAGAAGAGGGAGAAAGAGGAGAAAGAGAAAGAATAAGAAGAACTATAAGAATATCCCTCCGTCACACAGTTCTGACTAAAAACTTTTAGGACTTCTCATATAATGGACTCAACTCTACCACTACTTCAATAGTATATGTGATGACCCAGTGTCTTTTGATGAATGTTAAGCGTTAAGTTGTTTGTTTTTCTTCCCTAAAGAAAGAACCAAATGCATTGCCCGTGCTTTGCTTTCCTTAATGCCACTATTGTTCAGGGATTCGCTCAGCAAGCTAGGGGAATAGCATGTGGATATTGAATACAAAGAGGCAGCAGGTTCCAAATGCAGCCTCGAAAAGAGGAGACTGTCCCTGTACCCTGCATGGGATAGAATGAAACTGTGTTTTGTCCAAAATTAAAAAGACTGACCTGAGGGTCCTTCGAGGAGAAAAAGATTTCCTACAAAGGTGACATCTGGATTCTCTCCCTGCTTCTGCTACTGCTACTGTTTTTACCACCATTTTCTATATTCCCATTTTTTCACTGCAACTGTCAAAATTTAAGTTTGAAAATATTTTATCCAGCCCTCTTGTACTAAATAGTTGGGACGAGGGAGAAGCTTATGATTTCCCAAGCAGATATATTTTAAAAGGGTTAAAAGGCCCCACTATTTCTTCCAGAAATTTTAATAAGCATATAGAAATAGCCAGCTGGCTAATCCTGGGAATATCCCTCCTCCCTGTTCATTTTATAGAAAGATCCTGTGGTCAGGAAATATAAAGCTTTCAACACATTGAACACAGCTAGGATTATAGCCTCATATGGTAGAGCTTTTTCCCACTGTCTTTTTCTGGGTGTTGGCAATCTCCTGCCACCCTCTCACGGGTGTCCAAGTCACCTTCACCCTTCACTCACCGGGAAGAACTTCAAGATTGACTGCACTAATGAGGAAGTCTAGAATTGAGACATTACATGGAAATCCATCAGTGTGATTAAACTTAGCATGCACACTGTGTGTGCTTGGTACTTTCAAAGAGCCTGGCTATTAAATGGCTTCATATTTTTATACCTTTTGGCACCCTCATAAAAGGACTTAGGAAACAGAATTTTTCCTCCACTGCTACAGATGGACTAAGGCAAATCTATACTAAGAAGCTATAAAATAATTTGAAATCTCTCAGGTTCATTGATAAATCAAGTCATTAGCTCTGCAGAATATTTTTAAATGTATGAAAACATATATTAACAAGGTTATGTGTGTATGTAAAGGCAGACATGTGGTGGGAAACCTATTACATTGCAAATAAAGTAAAACCTCATTAATTCAGAGTCACTTAAATCAGAATTTCTGATCTAACAAAGATCTGGCTGAGCGAAGTTTGCCTTTAACATATCAATGGAGAAAAGACTTGCTGAACAAATTGCTAGTGTAAATAAAGATTACAGGGAGAGTATATAAACTGTTTAAGAGAATACACTGTTTTCAGTATCCTCCAGCACTTGGGGAGCAGCCATTTACATACAAATAATTGAGAGTATAATTACAAGGCAATCTTATGTATTAATCAAAGTTAGTACTCTAAGGACTTCTAAAAGGAAGATTTAATTATTGCAGGTCCACTTCTATATACTTGAAAGAGGTAATACTGCATCCTTTTAAAATACTCTGTGGTTCAAATTTCTCACAAATATATGCACACCTTTGTCCAGTTGATGTAAATTAGTAAACTATTAAAATATATATCATGCTGTTATATATTCATATTCTAGCTTTATTGTTTTGCATTTTAAGTACCATAAAAAAAGCATGTGTGCATTTCTGTGGCCTGTATGGATACATACTTGCATTAAGTATGGCAGTATGGAATGATCTAGAAAGAGCATCAAACTTATGTGCTCTGCCACTTTCCTGCAAGGTGAGCTTGGTTTCTCAACCTGAGCCTACCTTTCCTACCTGCAAAACCAAGAGAGGTGCGTTAGTACGTATCTTACATCTAAAACTTGTTGCAAGGATCAAATTAAATGTTGTTACTTAAGTTGATGAAAATACTTCATAAAGTGAAATGCAAATATAATTATTTTATCTACATAATGGACACTTATATTTGATTTAGAAGGAAATGTTGATGACACATACCATATTAAAATATCCAGATATAAATTTCAAATTCATTATTACCTGAAAAATATACTGGCTTGGGGCAAAACTATAGTAAAGGAAATTGAAGCAAACACCCACTCATTCCATTTAACACCTACAGTGCAGCATTAGGAATTGAAACCATAGGTATTTTAGCAACTTGTAGAAATCTCTTAGATTTTAAAAATCTGAGATTCCTTACGTAGATAAGTGAAAATCTCACAAGTGGACAGAGTTTGGGACACACAGGATGGGCCAATCTGAAGAGCAGATATAACAGTGTGCCCCAACCAAGAGCCTTTGCAGCCCAGTTCATCTACTGTAATGTAGCCAAGACCTAGCATAATAACTAGCACATAGGAGGCCCTCAACAATAACCTATTGGACCACCATGTCTCTTGGCCAGCTATCAGCTAATCCTAGAGAGATTCACAAATGCAGGATCAACCTCCTTGCCTTTAAGAACAAAAGACTGCAAATTTTACGAGGTAAAAAGACCAGATCTATCTTGTTACTGATGTATCACCAAATCCTACAACTTAGTAACTGCTTAATAAGAATCTGTTGGATGAATTAGCAACTACTATATGCCATATTTTATGTAAGTTGATTAAGACATGCCGTTTACACTTAAAGTTTATAATCTAAGGCGGCCAGAGAGAGATTTTTTATAATGAGACAATGAGGTAAGTGCCATATTTTGAAGAAAGTGCTCTGAGAGCATAAAGTACTGATTTTTTTATCCTGGTTGTACATTAGAATCACCTGGGGATCTTGTGAAGCCATACCACTGTCTCAGATTAAATACATCAGAGGATGGAGCTTGGACATCAGTATCTTTAAAAACTGTCTCTAGGTGACTTTAATGCACAGCCAGGGTTGAGAACCATGGGAAGAGAAGTTAAAGAGTATAACAGTAGCTAAAGGAGTCAGGAAAGAAATCTTTCTCAGATGCGGTGATGTTTATACCAGGCCTGTTTGTCCCTATGATCCATCAAGACCAGAAAAATGCTAAGATATCTTCTGCTTCCAAATTTCCAGCAGTGTCTCCTCTCCAGAGAGACCTTGTGAAGTTCTAAATCCCAAGGACCTAAAGGGGCAACAGAGGATTTTAAGAGTCCTAAATAGAATTCACTCGAGAGTAAGATTTAATATCTCAATCTGCAACAAGGCTGAAAGAAAAGGGAGGACAGGGAACTTGGGATTCTCAAGTAGATGAATTGCCTGATGATGCCTAATTTCTTCACTTTGGGAGTTCTTTATATGTGGTCATACTCAAGGGTATGTGGTTTTACGATTTAATGAGGGCTGGTATGATCTGAGAAGTCAAAGTATTAACTTTGTCATAAGTTTCAGTTATGTTCATATTTAATGTTAACTTACACTCACTTTTATGTAAAAGTGAACAACCTGGTCCAAGAATAAAAACCAAAGCCCCGGGTGCTCCAAAGGGAGCCTTCAGCTCAGGTCATGATCCCACGGTCCTGGGATCAAGCCCCGCATCAGGCTCCCTACTTGGCGGGAAGCTTGCTTCTCTCTCTCCCACTCCCCCTGCTTGTGTTCCCTCTCCCCCTGTGTCTCTTTCTGTCAAATAAATAAATAAGATCTTATAAATACATACATACATACATACATACATACCAAAGCCCTAAGACCTTCTATAGAGGAAAAAGCACTTTGGAACTAATTGTGGTTCTACCAGGAGCTACATGCATAGGGTTGGATAAGCCATTCTCTAACATCTCTAAAATGAACTGTTGAGATTGATGATGATAGAAGAATCTTTTCCTTGCTACCCTCCTGTCCTACTTTAAATTTAACATATTAATAACAGTTCCCAAGTGCATCCAAGGCAGGCAAGAGAATATCCTGAGGGAAGAAAAAGCCAAGTCTCCCTCTAGTGTTTTCAACCTTTGTTTAACCGATTTGAACATTAAAAAAAAAAAAAAAATCACTCAAAGTTTGACCCACCATCAACATCTTTGGATGACATATCTTTCATGTGTCACTCTAAGTATCTTAGCACTAAGGCTAAACTTTTGATGAGTATAGGCAGCCCAAATTGACTTTACTGGTTGCAAGAAACTTTTTCCTACATAGCTACTACTCATCTAAATGAAGAGCCACAGCCCCTGTGCTGCATTAAGTATGGCGAGGGTTGGATAAAGTGAAGGGGCTGTTAGGTAGTAAAAGGCAACATACAAAAGGAACTGTTATTATTACTGCTTTTAGGTCTCATCATGCTTATTCAAAGACTGTAAATCAATGAGTAAAATGGATACATGAGTGGAATGACAGGACAGGTGGTCCGACAGGCAGTCATACTTTCAAGCCCACCACCACCAATGGATCCAACAAGTGTGTTCAACTCACCTGTGCATTTACAGACCTAACAGAACCTGAAAGAATTCATGACCACTACTGCCTCTGTAAACTCAGAAAAGGTGCTCTGAGGGAGCATAAACTCCTCCCTTCATCACTATATATTTCATAGGCCCTTCTCCCATGTTAATGAGATTTTAGATAATACCTACAGGATCCCAAAAGCCCTAGCTATGTGACCTTTGTGGCCAGGGGCTCATGGACCCAAAGCCTTATCCAGAAACCAGTTGGACAGAAAAGGAATTTAACATGTGTTTGATCAGCATCATGAATTATATTATTAAACTAACCCAGGGTATGAATCATGGCAGGTCCCAAGGAGAATTAAAATCACCCAAATATTCCCCATAGCTGGGTAGGGCCACAAAGGACCTAACTGATTATAAGGTTAGAAATGACATTTTCAAGTTCCCATCTGGAGGCATGTTTGTTTCTCGCTGTGTAAGTTTGCTCCTGAGTTCTTCAATGGTCTGTTTTGAAAGGGTGAGACTGACTGAAGCAAATGCCTCTGTCTTAAGGACTTAAAAAAAAAAAAAATGACTGAAAACAATGTAGGGATATAAATGTCTGTGCTCACAGCCAAGATAAAAAATGCAAAGTCTGGGCCACCTTGCCTTTAATTTTCTAACTGCTGTTTTGTAAGGCTGTGTCATGCTTCTCAGTTCAAACACGCTTTGGCTCTTTATTATTCATGGACCTTTTTCTCAGTCAGTGGTGTTGAATAATAAAACAGCCCAGGATCAAATGGGCCAATTCTCCACGCCTGACACCAACTGCTACTGTTCGCTGGGCTCTGCCAAGCGTTGCCTCTGATAATGAGTGGGATTTGGTTAAACAGTAAATTAATGAATAATGAAATATCCAGGTTGATCAGTTAGAGAGCACGCTTGCTTTGCCCTGGGCTAAATGCTTGGGGCAGAAATTACTCTCAACCGGCACTTGCCTGGCTGCTGGTCTGGATAACTATTTTATAGCCTATTGCTTGACAGAATGCTGGGGAGGGGTGAAACCAGTGGGGGAGAGAAAAGGAAGAAGGACAGAGTTATTAACAGCAACAAAAAAAAAAAAAAGAGAGAGAGAGAGAGAGAGAGAGGAAGAATAACCTAGTTATCACCTTGTAGGTTTCTAAACTGCATGTGTAAGAACAAAGTCACAAATATGACCTGGAGAAGTCAGAGTTCCAAAATTCCCAACATGTGTTTAACATCAAGGAGAAATGGTGAATGAAAACAGTCTTCTGTGTGTGCCTATGCACATATGTGATTAAACGTAGAACACTTCAGCTACAAACTCATGTTTCCGTGTGCGCATTAGAGTGATGACATGCACAGAAGCCATCCAGTGTCCAATGGACAGGAAAACTCTAGACTCATTTTAAAGTTTCATGCTCTGGTTCTGGTTCTTAAACACACAACCTTCTACAAATTTGAGAACATTAAAAATGTTTCCAAATGGCCTCCATTTAAAAAAAGTTCCACTGCAGAGGTGCCTGGGTGGCTCAGTTAGGTAAGCGGCTGCTTTTGGCTCAGGTCATGATCCCAGGGTCCTGGGACAGAGCCCTGCACTGGGCTCCTTGCTTGGTGGGGAGCCTGCTACTCCTTCTCCCTATGCCCACTTGTGCTCTCTCTCGGGCTCTGCTCTCTCTCTCAAATAAATAAATTTTTAAAAAGATTTTATTTATTTATTTGACAGAGAGAGAGAGATCACAAGTAGGCAGAGAGGCAGGCAGAGAGAGGAGAGGAAGCAGGCTCCCTTCTGAGCAGAGAGCCCAATGCGGAGCTCGATCCCAGGACCCTGAGATCATGACCTGAGCCGAAGGCAGAGGCTTTAACCCACTGAGCCACCCAGGCACCTCTCAAATAAATAAATAAATTCTTAAAAGAAGAATAAAAAAAGTTTCACTGCAACTGAGATTCCAAGACATACATATATTACATACAATATATAATAGTCCATATATAATATATTCTATAACATAGTCATTTTTCAACTTTAACCTCACCAAAGAGTTTTAAATTGTTATGTAGCAGGGCACCTGGGTGGCTCAGTCGGTTGAGCATCTGACTCTTGGTTTCACCTCAGGTCATGATCTCATGGGTTGTGGGATCGATTCCCACATTGGGCACCTCGCTCAACGGGTAGTCTGCTTGAAAGATTTTCTCCCTCTGCCCCCTTTCCTCGCCACCCCCTGCCCTCCTCACACACTCTCTCTCTCAAAATAAATAAATAAATCTTTTTAAAAAAATAGCTATATAGTTTCAAGCATGGATATATAACCAGTTTGCTCATTCATATGAGGACATTCATATGTCCTTTACAAGAAACCACTTTACATCATCAAAAACCCACAGCAGAGTGCCAAGAGGACAACACATACTAGGAAAACATCTTCTTTCACCCTTGACATCTGTTTGGGAGATAAATTTCTCTAATTGATTATCCCTAGAATATCTTATTCTTTCAGAACTTTGACCCTTTCAAATGGTCTCAAGATTGGTGGATTTCACAGTTTTACACACCAAAAGCTAAAATACTTTTCAGTCAATTAACATGTCAAGTTGTTTGGCTTTGGCATGGTGATAGTTTGTTCTTAGGTGGAAGAGAGAGAAGAGCCTTCACAAAAGTGGTGGGAGAGAGAGCATGTATTCAGGAACCTAATTTAACAGTCTTCACAATTGGAAGGAAACTCAGAACAAGGCTGGAGAGAGATGGACATTATTTTCTTTTTATGGTAGAGTTGACAAACGGTAGGATTATTTTTAAAAATTTTACACAGGCTAATAAACAAAGGGGCAATATGAATTACCTGTAACTTCAGCGTACATGATTAATATGCTCAATTCCTTAGGTACTATCAAGCAATATGCCTAGTGGCTGGTATTCCCCTAGTTTCATCCTGCAAAACAGTGCCATAGACAAAGTTTTTACCTCTCCACAATGGCAACCAAACCCCTCTCCCCAAGAAAAAATAAAATGCTCTAATTGTATTTATTACTTTCAGACATTGGCCACCAAACACAGATGTTCAGTACTGAGAATTAAAGGAAGGGTAAAAGGTCACAGGGACCCAGATCAGCTAGATCCTTCTTTGGATTATTTGGCCCCATTGTCTTGAATGGCCCTTATTTTTTTTGAAGAAGAAGAAAAGAATATTTAGATTGAAAATAAAAGTGAATGAATCACTCATGTGGGCCCATTTTGTTGGTAGGGCTCATGACTGTGCCCCCTGCTTCTTAAAGACAGCAAAAGGGAAAGTGTGCGAAACAACGCATTAAAAAGAGTAAAATGTGCTTCCGCTCAACTCTTAGAAGCTTCCTATCTATAGGAATCTCTGGCCAAAAGAATTTGATCTTGAAAACAAGAGCTCTAAAACCTAAGATGTGAAAAAAAATCTTTCCAACACATGGGACTTTCATGACAAAGAAAATTCACACTGGTAACTGTCCCACTGTGGCTGTTTTTTGTTTAGTCCAAGGTCTTAGGGACTTCCCATATTGTGAAGTGTGTGTGTGTGTGTGTGTGTGTGTGTGTGTAAATAGCCCCAACTACAATGTCCCCCCCACACAAAAAAAAGGTCTCTCACCTAGTTTCCTGGTAGAATGATTTATAAAGTAGGATATCATATACACAAAATTCATCCTGGTCCAAGACTGATACGTTGATCTCAAAGTCAGTGCTGACACCTTCTTCTTCTCTCCCCACCCTTTTTTTTTCTTTTGTGAGGGCTGATGGGACATTGAGGTTTGGTTTGGTTTTATATTGTTTTCTTTGTCCTGACTGTGATTTTCCCAGCCATTTTGTACAACCCCTCCCTCCCCCTTTCCAAACCTAGAACAGTCGACATTTCAACAGTAAAAACCACCGCTGTGTTAGAAACTGTCTAAAATCCTATTTCCTTAGAAACTCAGATATGGTCGCACTCACTTTTGCCACTTGAACAGCGACAGGCCCTTCTGTAATCAGGTGTTCCCAAGCTGCCCAGCTTCTAATTGCGCATCCGGATGCCAGGTCCTAGTGGCTCAGGACCCAGTGGTTCACACTGTGAGCGCTAGAACTCATTGGGTTGACTCCATCCTCCTTCACTTCCGTCTTCCCTAGTACAGGTCTGACCTGGGTCAAGTTTCCACACCAGAAAAGTCTAGCACACCCAGTATCAGTCCCAAGGAAGCTCCCCTTCCCATGTCCCTATACCCCACTGTTCTTGTGCCAGCTTCTTCTCTCTGGTCATTTGATAAATGTCCGTAAGGGAAGGGACATTTGTTACAGAGGGCGGACTCTGACCTCCCCAAAATATTCGTATATATGCCCTGCCCATGCCTGCCTTTCAGTTAAGTGTGTTGGCTAATGATACTCGACAGCCACATCCTAGAAACCTTGGCTAATGTCTCCACTAACAGGCACGTCCAGGACGTTAACTGGTGGGCGAGTTACAGATGACTGCCAGAGTTGCCCTCCTTGCGGTCTGGGCAAGTCACGCTTTGCTAAGTCCATTGGCTATTGTACTGCTTTTTAAATTTTTTTGAAAAGCATTTTTATGCAGAGGCCTCTCCCCGCAGCAGGTGTGACCCCTCCTTGGGTCTGGATGCCTCTCTGCCTGAGTCAGTTTCAGAAGGTGGCAGACCTCCGGAGAGAAGAGAAAAAGTGAAAAGCAGCAAGACGGGCAAAACCAATAAGGTTTCGAACCAGTGGGCAAAAAATCACCGCCTGACCTTGCTAGCTTGTGACCTGCGTGGCACGTATTGAACTTGTGTGACAAAACTGCAAAACTGCTCCCTCAGTCTGAACACACACACACACACACAGAGACACACATACACACGGCCCACACTACAGCCGTTTTTTGCAAACTCAATCCCGAAGGCGCCCAGTAAAAACCTTGCAAGCCTGTGCCGCGCCCTGGGCGGTAGCCGGGGCTGGAATTGCGCCCCGGGGCGCGTCGGCGCGTGTGTCCGCGCGTGCGCAATTCTTGACACCCTGCCTGGCAACCAGGGGAGCGTGCCTAGACTCGGGCAGCGGCACGGTACGCGTGGGCTCAGCGGAGGCAGGGACGGCGCACGCGTCGTACGTACGTGCGCACGCAGACACCTTGCCTGGGTGTCGGTGTCACCAGTCTGGTGCCCCGGCTCAACGCTGCTGCCGGTGGCTGCGTTCTGGAAACGTGCGGCAAGGGTGCTGGGAGTGTGCCAAGCAGTGACCTGAGGGAGGGCAAAGAATCGGGATCCAAGCAAGAAAGTGGACCCCAGGAGACGTTTGACTGACCTCATCCGAAAGAAGCGACGGGGTTATTTATGAGCCCTGATTTAAAAGTAGTGGCTGTAGGGAAGTGAAAAAGGAGCTCACCCCAAGCTATGAGAGAAGCTGTAGTCTCACGAATGCTGTTTATGACGATATAAATCAACGTGGAGCTTGTGATGGGAAATATGGAGCGCGTGAGTTTGGGATAGAAACGAGGAAACAAAGTCAAAAAGGAAAAATGAGTTTTCGCCCTCTTTTTCCGCCCCACCCCCTCTCCCTCTGCCTTCGTGCCCTTCCTTCCTTCCCTAGGAGCTTACGATTCCAACCAGGAAGCTAGGGAGGGTGAGTACACCCCATCCTGGGTAGAGTCTGCCCGAATCTTCCCCAAGTTTAAACGAGGCTCGTTAGAGGACGAGGGAATACATGTAAATAAACAACTTGGAAGATTTATGGGAAGGAGTTCAATTTTATAGGACTGTATTTATAGAGCCAGCGCTGGCTCACTTATAAATAGATTAATGGGAAGCTAAAATTAATGGACTTGTGAGCTGCGCCTTTAATTTCTGTGGCTTCTACATGACAACCACCCTTTAGAAGTCCAAGCATGGAAGGCAGCTTGCTATCAGGGAGTCCTGATCGCCCTCAGGAAGGGACATATCCCTTTGGCCCAGCACCTCTCTAGGGGATCTAGGCTCTGGCTGCCCTGGGGTTTTAGGGGAGGGACCCCACGGGGCTGTTATTTGCAAACGAAGGAAAAGAATGTGGCCTCATAAAAAAATAATCGTCTTCCTCCTAGCATTATTTTTAATCAGGGCCCTTAAGCTGCTAATACCGGTGGTCAGGAGGGCTTAAGGGGGCACTGTAAGCTGCTCTAACCAGGCTGGCTGCCTCCTGGCAGACAGAGGAGGCAGGGACACTTCCTCCAAGGTTACCTAGGGTTCCTGTGCAGGGCCTGTGGTCAGGGTCCTCAGCCTAGCCATTCCAGCTGTGGCTTTCCTTACTCCCTTCAAAGCCTGGTAAAACAGTAACAAAGGGACTGGGGAGCTGTGACAAGGCCATTTTGTTAGGCAACTCTGTCTCAGGCTTCCTACCCTTTTCCTTTTCTTTCTAGTTCTTCCTTCCATGTCTTTCGCTAGTTCTTTTCTCAAATTTGGGACCCTCAGGATCCTGGCTTTTACCTAGTAAAGATGATTGTCTTAGATACTCTCCTTGTCAAATGGTGGTGGGAAGGGGGGTGGTCTGGAATTTACCTATGGGATAATAGATGACAGGTCTGTTTCACCAGAGTTGGAGCTGACACTTCCGTAGGAGATGGATATTATTCACTACTTCTTTTGTATAATCCCAGTGGTAACCAAGCCCTCACTCTCCAAAAAGCAAATGAAAAGGGAACTCAATGTAATACAGTGGAGCCAGAGACAAGTACATATACCTATTGTCATTATAGATAAATGGATTGCATGCCCTCTTAATCACATTTCCCTTGCAATTCTTTCCTTCCTTCTACTTCCCTTCCCTTTTTTTTTTTGGGGGGGTGGTTTCTATGATTTAGTTACTTATAGTTCTAGCCATGATACCCTCCCCCCCTTTCTTTAGTTAATAAGGAAGCCAAGAAGTGGAAGATCTCACATAAGCAGATTCCATTGTCCCTCTGTCTTTCCCTATAGGGAAGTCCAACTGGGAATGATTCACCTGAAAAACAGAAAATTGATATGGGAGGCATATTATTAATTAACTGAGCATCAACTACATGCTAAGTACTCTCATAATCTGGGGTTATCAAGATTCAGCTTTGCTGGTTATCCTTAAATGTATATACGTGTTACTGTTTCTGCTTTTTATAATTAAGCCAGGCAGTATTTCAATGTTGGAAAGGACCCTAGGAGGCCCACATTTTACAGATAAAGACCTTGAGGTCCAAAGAGAAACAGTGACTTGTCCAAACTGTGTAACATCTTGGATGGCTTTACTTTCCTTGCCTCAGGGAAGACACCCAAGCCTTGGGATGAAATACAGATTGAGAAGATGTTTGATCACTGCAGCCCATTAGGGCTGGGCTGCAGCCCATTAACCCAAATGAGAAAAGATCTGGCTTCTCTAGGCAGCCTCTGAGCCTAAGGTAAAAACCAACCTCCTAAGACAACTATGTCTTTTTCCTCCTCTGGGTCAAAGGAGCTGTTCCTCATTTGTTTATGGAGGGCCTTGCACAGCTGGTGAGGTCAGGGTTGGGTTCAATCCTGAAATAAGCCGGTTAACTCCTCCAGATCCCCAGGTGTGGGGTGCAGGAGCCCATACCTGGCCCTGTGGGCATCTCCTGCACCATTTCCTCCAAGGAACACCATACCAGAATGCTATCCCATTAGCAGTGGGAGGGGAGCATCATCTTTGACTTGGACCCACAGCCCTTTAGGTACTGGGACACAGAGTCTTTTAGTTACCTGGGAAGTAAATTTGACACCTCATTTTTTTAAAGGGCAAAAATAAACCAAGAGATGCAGTTAACATGAGCTTTTATTACAAATCTAGTTAGAAATAGGAGAGAAGAGTGTCAACTTGGAATTAAGAAAATAAAAAATGCCTCCTAGTGAAAACAAAAGTGTCTGTTCTTCTAAGAAGCAAAATTTATTGTATTTATGCTGTAACGAAAACATTGCCTGTGTTTCGCTGAGAGGGGACAAAAAGGAAAAAATTCTTGGCTATACTTTTTTTCTTTCTGTAGAATTAAACAATGTCCATATTCAAGAAACTGAAGATGAAAACACAACAAAAACACAACAGTCTTTTTATTTGTGTAAATCAGATCAACACTGGACAATAAACCAATTTCTACCCATTACCATAACAGCTTGTCTATAAAGAACAGAAAAATTCAGATAAGATTCTACCTAAGGTCAAGCGTTTTTGTTTTTTTTTTTCTTGTTTTTTTTTTAACCACCCATTCACAGAGGTATAGATTCACAGATAAATAATCCCAAACTACTTGCCATATTTACACATTCCCATTAAATTAAGCATAAATAAATATATACAAACTTAACATGGATACCCTCCAGAACTCTTCTTCAGAAGAGTCAATAGATTGATATTTCTCGATTGTGTGGCAAAAACAATATTAGTGAATTAGAGACCAACTCAACAGTGGAGTCAATTTTGGCATTTAAAGAATAGTGTTCATTCCACTTTCTGAAAGAAAAGAAAAATGAATTTTGATATTTTGATATTTCTTCTTACTCTTTTCTTTTCTTTCTTTCCTTTCTTTTTTCCTTTCTTTCTCTTTTTAACCCCGATAATTTAACATATATTGGCACAGGAGGGGAAACACTATTTGGGCTCTTGAGGCAACATCAGATGGTTTAAGGTTATTTCCTTTCCACATAATGTATTACGCATACAGGATATCAGATGTGATGACAAATTCTCTACAAACACTCTAAGTAGGAAGGAGTTGCCCTTTTAAGTAAGGCTTTGTACCAGAGGAACAGTGTGTAGGTAAGTCTGGGGCTTCAGGTTTTCCATTCAACCAAAGTTTTCATAGGATATGAAATAATTGCTTGAGAGAAAGTGGTTTCCTTGGCCAAAGAAAATAAAACAGCCAGGTCTTTGAAAGCCTCTTCGGTTCTTTATGTGGGGGTGGAGAAAGCTAAGGATGTGAAGCCAGAGAGAAGGAAAGAAAATGCAAGATAATTTTTGTGCTGGGGGTGGTGAGAGAAAGTTACTTTCCCAGTTTGCCGGAGAAATTAAAGATCGTTTTGATGGTGGAAGCTTCTCCCAGAGATCTCTCTCTCTCTCTCTCTCTTTTTTTTTTTTCTTCACCTGAGATCTATAATACCTATAGGAGGAGGCAGGGTTGGACAGAGAATGGTCAGGAGACCTTTGGAACCTCCAAAAGGAACTTGGAAAGTGGAAAGTGTGAAAGCAGCGCTGCTATATCCTGACTCCTTTTTTCTATCTTCAGCTATTTTCGTTTGGGATTGAGCATTCGGGAAGGGGTATGCGGTACGGATAAAATGTCTACAGAGTGCAGGGTGGAGGAAGAGCGGCAACTCACCTGTTTGGTTTGAAAACAAAACTCAAAAGGGCTTGTTTTAAACGTTTCCCTTCACTTAAAAGGCAAACTCTTGCGTTAATCCTACTGTTTATTGATTTATGGGCCCAAGGAAACCAAATCTTTTAATAACTCAATTATCAGATAAACGTAGCGGGCCTGGCTAACGAAAGCAAAGGAGGTGGGGGTCGTACATAGAAGGAGAAGTGAGGGAGAGGGGAGGCAGTGGGCTCTCCACGCGGGGGGTGGGGCGGGGAAGGCGCGCAAGGGGCTCTACTTAACCCGGCGCGGGAGGAACACTGGAATAAGGGCGAAGGACGATGAAGAGAACCTGCATAGCCAAATAGGAAAATTCGTACCCCATCACCCGCCTTCAAGAGCCTTAGGAGGGAGAGTTTTCGTCCTGCCAAAGGCTGGGGAAGCTTCCGATTCCCCGGACATTTCTAGGCCACTTGCCCTCCGGGAGCAGGCGCCCGGACCCGCCGCTGGTAGCAAAGGGCATAGGCAGCGCTGAGATCCCTCCCCGCCTGCAGCCCGCGTGGCGCCGCCCCATTACCTACTGGAGACTGGGGCTTTCTCGGTCGCCTTAGCCCTTAGGGTGAGACCGAGAGCGAAAAGGGCCCGCGCGGCCCGAGGCCCCTGCAGCGGCTGATTCTATGTCCTCAACACGACTGGGCGCGAGTGGCCCACGCGCTCTCAGGACCTGCACAGTAAGAGCAAGGCGCGTCCATCGCGTCTCTCGCACGTCACACGCGTGGGGCGCGTTGCCCTGCAAGGAAAGGAGACGATGGTTTTCAGTGTGGTTTCTCCTGGCCTTGTGCAATCAGAATACATACAATGCAAGCGGCCAGGCCCTCCGACAAAGGCACAGGCGTCTAAGCTGGGGAGAGATGGAGTGTCTACACTCTCCATAAGGTTTAGTTCCCAGCCTTGGTATTTCACCTCGTCTAGGGCTGAGCCCTGCACGCCCAGAAGTTCCCAAAGGAGCTAGCGGTAGATGGGCTGGGGTGTGATATAAACTGTTGCTTGGACCTTCCTGGTGACCTGAAACCAGCTCCCTAACTCCCTCCTCCATGAAAGTGTCAGAGCAAAGCTCTCAGCAGGTGCCTAAACCCCAATCCTCCAACCTCCCCCCAAAGCCAAAGCCCACAGGGGCGGCAGAACTGAAAGTCCCAGTGGATCCTACGTGTAAATCCTGCAGAACAGACATCTGGATCTTTATCTTTCAGGGATGTTGCAAAGGTCCTAAGGTCTAGTTTGTATAAAGAGGCACGTATATCAACACTAAGTTTAGAGACCACTGGGGGTGGATTTCCCCACTGCTTTGGGGAGGGTGGGGACAATGGGTTCCAGATCTTATTTCATGATAATGCTCAGATGAAGCCCAAGAAAGGAGTAGGACCGCCAGAATGAGAGACATTAAATGCAGGAAACTTTATCCACTGGGAATAGTCCCAGTGTATACAGACGGTAAAATTCAAAGCTGAAATACATCTCCTTTCACTTTGCATTCATTATTTTGCCATTATATGCCAAAAGAAGTGCACGTCTGGGAGGGGGGAGTGTCTCATTCATAAAGCATCTTGTAAGAAAGCAATCATTGCTGAAACACGGGAACTTGCACCACCCTCCTCCCCACAACCACTCGAAAAGCGGCTTCTTTACCCGCTAAAACAGCAATCACCAAAGAGCCCAAGGAAATGGAATCTATTTCAAAGGCAGGGCAATATTGCTAAAATATTGGGCTCCAAGAACCCTTACTCTTCTCCCCTAAAATTCATTTTTCAGCTCCCCCTCCCCTGGAATTCCGTGTTGAGGTATCTGTTAGTAACCAGACTCAAAGCTGCTTCAATCTCTTATTGGCCACTTTCTAAATTATTCCCTTTGAGCTTCTTTAAAGAAGTGCACCTGCAGAATTCTGACACACAGGCTTTGATTAAAAAGAGATCGGATTTTTTTTTTCTCTGTACCTTATAGATTGTGTAGGAAGCCCAAGTCCTCTTTGAAGAAGCTCATAAACCATGCGGGCAAAGCTTTGGAAAACAGAAGAGAATGAAATGGTACATACCCCTTCGAAGGAATTACATACTAATCAACGTATTCATATTGTGCTTTTTTTTTTTACTATTGTTCTTAAAATTGGTAGATGACACAAATATAACAAATGCAAGGTTCTCTGTATGCAGATGCTGGCAAGGCTGGGAATTAGTAACATTTCTGAAAGGAACTGATGATGAGTCTGAATCAACTTATTGATCTGGATTTTCCTCAGCTGCAGGAGCCTCTGCTTGGCCAGCCCGCCCGAGCGGCAGCCCCCACTGGCACCACGACGGGCCTCCCTCCCCGCCCGCCCTCACCCTCCCAAGGGTGCCAACGGCCCGGGAGCTGGGCTCCGGTGAGTTAAGAACGCTGGGTGGGGCGGGGGCGGGGGTACTGAGGGGACTGAAACACAACGCAAAGGGGCTAACCACACTCATTTTCATCCCGGAAAATTCCCATGACAGCTTGAGGGAGGGAGGGCAACGTAGAACAGGGTGGCTGGGAGAGGGGTGAAGTGAGGTGGAAGGGCGGGGACTGCGAGAGAGTTTCCTAAAAAAAATATTAAAAATTAAAAAGTTCGTGCGTCTCAGTCAACCAACTCTCAAAGCACTGACACCAACGTTTCTCCGATTTTCTTCCAATAAGTTAGCGTTTTCTCATGTTTAGTCTTATGTTTATTTTCCAAAGGGGGAAAATCATGGTTTTCTTTTATTATCAGTATTACTAAGCTCGAAAGAACCGAAGTGGAAAATCCGGACGTTTGTCTCCAAGTGTATCTTGAAATAGACACTGAGAACCGATATTGTTGCTCCGTTGTACGCCTCAGTTTTTTTTTTTAAAGTTATTTAGCTCTTTTTTTAAAATTTGATTGTATGTGTATTCTACCTAATATAATTCTTCCAAAGCCAATCCAACATTTTAAAGCTAAAATTAAATTTTTTTCTGTTTTCCTTTTGTATTTAAAACATTTTCCTTTTTTTTTTTTTTTTTTAATTTTTCATTTCCTGTGTTTCTCCTCCTTGTCGCCAGTTTTACTACCTGGGCCTTCCCCAGACGTGTGCCTGTTAGTGGTGGTGTTGTTCAAGAACATCTTGTCCATGCCTTTGAGCGCCTCGGTGAGATAGTTCTGCAGGGCCGTGAGCGCGGCGCAAATGGCCGGGGCGCCGAAGCCGTGCGTGATGAGGCTGAAGTGCGTGAGGCAGCTCTGGATTCCCGGCTCCAGGATGGGGCTAGGCCTGCTGTTGCCGATTGGCGTCCGGTCCTGCGCCAGCAGGTCCGTAAATTCTTTACAGAGTTGCCTGCGAAGAGGTAGGAGAGGAAGAAAAAAATAAAATAAAAATCACTCTCAGTGTCGTTGTCATTGGCATTAGAAAGGAGACGCTCACACAAGCCCAGAGGCGCCCGGTCACCATAGAGCCGGAGAGCGAGGCTAATGTGGACGATTCCGCTCTGTTTCCCTTCCCAGCGCTCTCCCTTCTGGAGCAGCTGGGACTAGAAGGAAAGCCGGGGTTGGGGGGGGGGTATGCACCCCTTCTATCCCAAAGCCTTGCTTTTTTTCTCAAATCCGGTCTTTCCCCCCAATCATTCCAGGACCGCTTAAAGTCTGCTTGGGAAATCTGCTAGGCTTTAACATTAGGTTTTGAATATTCAGTAATTTTTGGCTCTTACCTGGCAGTTTTTGTAAAAAACAAACAAAAAAACCCTTCCCTCTTCTCTCCACTGCCTCTCTAACCTCTTGGTGATCAGCCTCAAAAAGCCCTGAAAGATTTAGGCCCCTGAGCCACAAGCCTGTCCCTGGCACAGAAGCAGATTGCCTGAGACTTGCATGGCCCAGGGCAAGCAACTGTTTATTCCAGGAGAGAATGCTGATTCCATTTAAAGCAAAAATCTGTTTACCTGCAGTATTTGGGAAAGAAGATATGTTTTCCCCCTTTCCCCCTTTCTTTTAAGCACAGGCTACTGAAAATCATTGTACAACAGGACTGTTGTCAGTATGAAAGGATTCCTACATTGTTTAAAAAAAAAAAACCTTAACTATCTACAGGTAGATGGTTAAGACACTGGGGAGGGTAGATTTTTATTTGTTGAAGGTTTTTATTTCCTCAAGGCAACTACAAATTTAGAGGAATCTCTCAGCCTTAGAAATCCTGCGTGCCTAACTATGAATTGAGCTTATCTGAGAAATTTTTAATATAGGAGGTGGACAAGAGGGTTAATATAGGAGGGTTTTAGCCCGGAAGGTCCAATGGCTTGGCTCTGCTACCAGTCAGAAGAATGACATCCCAAAGGCCATAGCTTTTCACAGATGGGCAGATGTCTCCTGTCAGTCGGCTTCCACTGGCGGGGGGGGGGGGGGGGGGGG
>CM052886.1:90386535-90458434 GCA_028534135.1 Potos flavus
GTTGTTGCTCGCATATTCTAAGATCTCCTCCAAAAACCAATTCCCCATAGGAGTGTCATAATATCACATCCATAAAAATAGAAGAAAAAACCAAGACCAACATGTAAGACTCTAGAGAAAATTCTACAACTTCCTTCATTAGGACCATCTGGCTCTATTTCCTATCCCTTCCCCATCCCGCAAATTAACTGCAGATCCTCTTGTTCTCAACTGTGTAGAATATCCTGTTTATTATGCACCATAAATATCATCCCCAACCCCAAAATGATGAGCAAATTAAATGTGCTTGTTATAATTATGGGCCTTTAATTCACAATCGATGAATCTACACTGAACATCATATGTGATTCCCCTCCTTCTTGTTTCCTCACCACCACCCTCGGCCCCATTTTCTCCTAGGCTTTATTGGCTTCCCTAAACCAATTTCATCAATAAGTCCCAGGTAATCAGCAGGAGATAGGACCCCGGGAGTGGCATGAGTTTTAAAATAACCACAGGGGTCATGAATGCGATAATAGTTTCATAAATTGACAATGTGTTTTCTACTACTGACGATTCAGAGGTAGAACCTGGGAAGGAGAGGGGTCTAGAATGCATTGCTGCCTCCAGAGTTACTCTTTCAAGAGTTCATACAGAGGGTGTTTCATACACTGTGTCTGCACCTGATGGCAGAAGTGACCCCTGCACTGCTTTAACGGCTGGACCTGAGCACTCTTCAGAGCTTAGGGACCCTCGCACATGTCCCTTGGCCTCTCTGCAATTGCCAGCTCCCTCTAAGTAAAAGGACCTTTGAACTGCTCTCAGGCAGCCGCTTGACATCCAACTCATAAGGGCACAACAATCGCAGTGATTTCCAGTTAATCATGAAACGTGTAAAATGTCAGCCTTCAGCCAACAGTTAAACTCAGCCACTTCGTGAAATGGCCACACGTCTTGCTTACCTTCCACCAGGGAGGTGAGTAACGTGACATTTGCTGCTTTGCGCCTGCCCGCGGGTAAATTCAAACCGATTTTTTCTAGCCTTTCTCGCAAAGATCTCCCCCCATTTTTCGATTTGGCTCTGAAATTGCAAGAATTAACATTCTGATTAACCTCAGAGTGTTCCTGAAACAAAGTTTAGACTTAGCAATCTAAAGCCCAGTGGAGCTTGAAGAGGTTTTAACTTGAGGTTAGCACATTTTCCCCCTTTCCTTTTGGTTATTTGCTGATAGTTTGCTGAGGTTTGCTTAATTTCTGCAATACAGAGCATAAAAAAAAAATTGAGTCCTTTTCTCTTTTTTATCTCGTGAGAAAAAAATGATACCAGATGGGAATAATTAGGGTGTAGGTTGTGGGTCCAGAAAAGGTAGAAGTTGCATAGGCAACACACAAGCTCTTTCCTTGTAATGGAGCCAGTTAGGTGAACATAAACTAGGCAAGCACAACCTTGCTGAAAAGAGGGAAAGAACTGGGTGGTTCAGAGAGAAGGCACTAACTAGCTGAAACAGGTGGGGTTTTCCAGGAAGAAAGGGTCACGAGTCACTATAAAATGAAACTGGGTTAAAAGGGGAAGGAAGACTGAAACATGAAACCAACATGATGATGGTAATCGCAATAACTGTTAAACTAACACTTTAGGGAGTTTAGTTATGCGATAAGCACTGTATATTGATTATCTCACTTAATCTCATAGCAAGTTGTTTTTTTTTTTTTTTTTTTTTTTTCATAGCAAGTTTTATACACACACACACACACACACACACACACGCTCAATGCCCAGGGGTGATTAAAAGAAACTTCCACACTCCGGGGCTCAATGGACTCACTTCAGGAGAGCAGAGCAAGAGGATTCAAAGTGAGAAAAATCCATGAGTCACACATTTACTTCCTCCCCAAACTCTGGGCAAAAATACAAGAAAAAACCCAGTTACTCTGACCTCTCTTGTGGTACCGTTCACACAGCCACTTTTAGGAAAGAAAGGGACTTTCAACTCCCCAAAGAGGCTAACTTGAAAAGTTCATCTCCTACAGTGTCACCTTCATAATAGAGCACTACCAAATTGTCCTTCATCCAGGCATGGGCAGAGATTCTGGGGGAAGGCTTTAAATCTGAAGATAAAAGCCATCTCTTCCCCCATTTTCCCCAAGGAGTCTCTGGAGTGTCTTCTTCCCATATTAAGGAGCATTTGAATGCCCCCAAGAAATAACTATTGCTATTTCATTGTTATCATTGGTGGTGTTCTTACTGAAGACAGAAGGTCACAAGTCTAGCACGGAATTTTTCAAACTGCAGGGAACAGTGCCTTGGTGGGTAGTGACCAATTTAGTCGGCCACCAACCGTATTTTAAAACAAAACAGAAATATTACAGTACATTACTGGTACAAAGCAGGTTAGTTACTCCATGAAACGTCTGTTTTAGATAAGTGTGTGTAGGTTCTGAGTTTCACTCAGCTTAGAGAATGCCCTCGAAGTGTCCCGGGGAGAGGAAAGAGCCAGGCGCCAGGCACCGGGCAGGGAGAGAGGGAGGTTCCCAGCGGCCGACAACAGCGGGAGAGCGAGGCAGCGCGTGCTTGCGGCGCGTGGGTCCCAGGGCGGCGGCGTCTGCGCGCGCGGCCCCCAGCACGTGGCGGCCGTGGCTCTCCGCACGCGCAGCGCGGGGGCCGCACTCTGGACGCCCGGTTGCTAGGCAACTGCGTCGGGCTTGTGCTGGTTTCCGGGAGAGCCCTCTTCCTTCACCCCATAATAACCGGTTTGGGGGTTTTACCTTCTGAGGACGCCGCCGAGGAGAGACGCATTGAGGCATTCGGGGGGCGAAAGCCGTCTCTGAACTTCCCCCACAGTTACTTTGTACTTTGAAGTTGAACTGAGCAGAGACAAACGGCCCGGGACCGAGCAAAATACCTCGCCGGTGTTGACGGACATGCCTCCCAGGAATCCATCTTTATTCATCATCAGAGAAGTCACAGATTTGGGAGGAACCGGAACTAGAGAGAAAAAAAATATGCCATAAAGGTGACCGGGTTTCGATCCTGGTGACCGGCTGATAGAATGTGTCGGTGCGTGCGCAGGGGCGAGGCCACGGGACAGGCGCCAAGTGGAAAGCTGGAGGAGGAAGTGTTTGTTCCAGTGGGGCTGCGGTGCGTTCAGAGCACTGTGTACAAACAAATGGAAAAGCCATCACTCCTCTGGAAACTTACCCCATGTGTGTAGACCTATGCGTGTCGCTTGCCACAGTCCCTCTCACTATATAAATCAAGAAAACACGCAGCCTAGAGTTTGGATTGTGCTGTGAAACCCGGCCAATCCTATTCCATCATGTGCTAGCTTGTGACCTGAGACATCTCAGTGAGCCTTTCTGAATCTCAGATTCCTCATCCATCTCCTAAGGATAATAATTACATTTGGTGCTGAAGCCTGAAAGCGATTATACTATCAATGATATAAAATGGTAATATCAGTGTTCTTTATGGGAACCCCCCCTCCTTTCCTATTGGACCCAAATCTGTGGTCATCACTGGAGAGCACTGGAGAGCGGGCCCTATCAGAGACACTGTGCTCGGGAACAGCCAAGTAATACCATTAGGCTTGGGCTCAAAGGAGATGCTCATTTCTTCAAAGTGGATCTCATTCTTTCCTACATCATAACAACACATTCATTTAGAAATGAACCCAAATCCTCCTCTCCAGTGAAAGCAATTCCACAGTGACATGAATTTTGTTTACAAATTAACTAAAGCACCGGCTGGTGATTGTTTGGAGCAGTTATGATTTACAACAGGTGTCCTGATCAATCAACCAATCACTCTAATTCATGTGAGCGGAGGTCTTGCCTTGCCCCAGTTGTTTCATTTCGGCAAGTAATTGATAACAAACCGCACTCAAGGTATGTTTTATGCAGAAGTTAATAAGAGCTGACAGCTGGTTGCCACTGCTACCCAGGCGCATTCAGTCTCTCCAGCCTGTATTTCTGTTTAATTGTGTTTCAGTGTCATCTGCACCTCAGGAAGAGGCGGGGCTCAGTAGAACCAGAAGGCTGGGAATGAGGAACAATGAATGGTCAATTTCCCAGTTCCCGCTGGCCCTCTTACTCCCCTGGAGTTCTACACTGCTGAAGCCCATTTTCTTTCTGCATGGTCTAGAAGCCACAGGGCAGGTGACTTTTCCTGACTTGCCTTACACCTTAGCTTCTTCCAGTGGGATATGAAGCCCCCAAATCTTCAAATAGTAATTGTTGATCACCAGTCGAGGGGATTTATTGAAACATGAATCTGGCATGAAAAAGGAGGTTTCCATTCCTCCTCTTTAATAAACACAATGTCTCGTCCTATAATCCTGGTAGGGGAAAGATATGCTCTTTCCACCATCTAGAGCCTAGAACACTATATATCAAACAAGTTGCATAACGTTCCTTGTATAGCCAACACTGAGTATTTTTGTAACAGCTTATTCTCTCTACTACAGATTCTGGCATTCAGACCACCATGATTGTCTAGAGACTGCTGAAAGCCAGGTAGGTCCCAAATTTCTTATTTATTAGGAATTGCATTTGGCCCTTTACAAACACCTTGTGGAAAAGGATTTTCCAAGGGGAATGGATGGGGGTCCTGGAACATTCCCTTTTGCTACTCCTTAGTACACATTTTAGTATTTCTGGATCTGTCTACAGAGTCCAAAGCCTTCTCTCAGGGCAGGTGAATGATGTTAGGTAACAGAGTGGATCTTCTGCACAGCTGTGGTGGTGGTGGGAGCTACAGAGGGTGCTTTCTTCTTTCTGATTCCCCTCATCATATTCTTATCAATGAAGCTGCTTCCCATTTGAGAGTGAACCAATGAAAAGTCCAAGTGTGAGTATTAATTAAATTTCAGTAAAATATGGAGTTAAAGTTATTTAAAAGACAGTGATTTGGGTGGGAACACCCTATTATTTAATTCTCTTACACAATATCCACATCTATTTTGATCTGTCTTATTCTTTACTCTCAAGTTTTGTATTTCATATTCATATTCATAAACAAATTATGATAATGAGAATTAGCATCAGATAACCTTGCACCAACGTTTCCCCAAAATACAGATGATGGCCTTTTGTAATTTTAACATGGTAAGATCTATAGAAATAAATTGCACTCTTCGACACTCAGCAATGTTTTTATATTTAATATTTCATATTTAATACTATTAAATATTTTTGAGAAAGAATATTTTAACAATAAAAAACCTCACTAAGCTGAAAATAGTAAGTTCAGTTCCTATTTCCCATATTGGACAACCAGATATCTCCTTAGGATTGTAATTTATCTGCTTCTGAGAGTCCCAGTTGCCAAATCTCTTGAAAAGCCAGGCCTTTAGAGACACTTTATAACCTGCCCTCTAATTTCACTATTGTTAATTGCCTGATTTACCTGACAAGAGCCATTTCCTATGGGGAATGTATATTGTTCCCTCCCATGGGCTGTACCTTTCACAAATGCATTATCACCTAAATATCACAAATCCAGTTAGCTTCTGTCAGCACACTGCTGTCTTCTTTTGTTGTTGCTGTTTTCCCCCAAAGACGCAGACTATTTGAGCAGACATGCTTCAGGTTATATTTCCATTTTCTTAATTTAAGTATAAATCATGTTCCTACCCTCTACCCTCTCATCTTCAGGTTCTAACCCTCTCCTACTCTGGCCTTAAACCTAGACCCTAGACTAGGTCTAGGTAGACTAGACCCTACCCATTTCTTGTCCTAACTTTCCTTAAAATCCCTAGCACTATTATCTGCCTTCCCCTCCACTCTCACACCTGCTTAGCTCAGCTGATTAACCCCATATTTTATTCTCTTTGTCTTTTCCTTCTGCTTTCCTCTAGCTTATCAATAAACCCAGAGAGCAACAGGGCCCGGTTGATTTGTTAGTAATTATGAGCACACTGTTCCTGCTCATGGAACCCAGAGATGACTAAGATAGGTTTAAAGCGACAGCAGGAAATGGTAAGGAAATGGAGCATAGCAAAACTCAGCGTGAAGCTTTCAGTTCTTTACATGTTTACAATTTTCTGTGCATACATTAAAAGCGGTGGTTTGCTTTTTTTTTTCCCTATTCGGTTCTCCGTTGCATATCATGACCAACTTCTAGATTTAACATCCACAAAACTTGCTCCCCTCTTTTTTTTCTTGCATTATATTGGGGAGAAGAAGAAAGGTTAAAACCGATCAATATTTCATTACAGTGACTGGAGTTTTATTTAAGAGAGAAGAAGAAAGACTGATTAGAGAAAGTATTATTCATTAGTGGACTACAGAGAGCCAGAGTGTTAATAGACTAGCTCTTAATCTGTATTTTTTAAACTTAAGTATGAAATCAGAGCCTTGATATCTTTGTGTTTGACTGCAAACAGACCTTCTGTGGCTCTGATCTGCTGGTGGGGAAGAAGGGAAGAAATAAACCCATTTAATAGATTCAAGGGTAAGTCCCTCTGAAAGATACTCAGACTTAAATATGTAAGCTACACCAGGAAGCTACCAAGAGGTTGAACAGTGCTTGAAATAACTCCTTTTTACCAGCAGAACATCCCCTTCCTTTAGACTTGCATTGTTTCTCATCTACCTGAGGGCTAAATATTATTTCACATGGATATATAGCACATCTATAAATGTGAGCACCAAATTCCTGGAAAGAAAAATAAAAGGATCCTCACAAAGAAAGCTGGAATATAAAGAACTACAAACATCCAGGGTTAGCATCCTCTAGGGGCAAAGTCTAAGAGTCTAGAAACTGAATTGGGTCCCATCACTTACTCTGTGTGTGGGACCTTGAGAAAGTCATTTATCTTCTGTCTCAGTTTTTTCACTGGGAGTGGAGGGGGGTGGGAGTTGGAGAACAGTTTCTAACCTTTCCAACTTTGAAATTCTGTGAACTCTGATTACTCCCTGGGTGGCTGGAATGTATCTCAGAGTCTCCAGTTGAATAAATACCTATTGGGATCCAAGTCAGCCCTGGAAATGCGAACCTCTTCCTTTGAGGGGAAACTCATACCTTTTCAGAGGCCCTGACATACTCTTGGTGCTTTTTACCTTCTAGGTCAGAAGGAAGAATCCCAACATTGTAATTGAAATTAGCAATT
Source organism: Potos flavus (assembly GCA_028534135.1). NCBI lineage: Eukaryota > Metazoa > Chordata > Mammalia > Carnivora > Procyonidae > Potos > Potos flavus. The sequence goes on from CM052886.1 coordinate 90,393,624, forward strand.
TCTTCATAGCCCCTCCCCCGCCCCAAAGAAGATCCACACTAATCAAAGTGTTTATATGGGGAAGGGGCCAGAACTAACGGGAAAAAAAAGTGGGAGAGAACTGAGGTTGAACTGAAACTAACCAAACAGGATATCCCTAAGACCAATGAAAATGCCCCACAGTCACATTTGAACCTTGGATTCCAGCCATGCTAGCCTTTCCAAGAAATCCCAGCATATTTTCTGCTCTCTAAGGTGTCAAACCGATTGCATATTAGCCTCTGATTGCACCAAAAACTTTTCTTAAAGCCTAGGTGAGCCTTTTTTTGCTTAAGCTATAGGACGGTGGCAGTGATCATTTATATTAGTTGGGCACTAACCCGCCCCCTCCCCAATCCAGATTCCTAATCTTAATGGAACTGAGAGTTAAGAATGATTTTTTAATGTCTCGTTGGATTTTTAGACTGTTAATGTACCGAATCCTTCTCATTATTACTTTATTGATTGCTCATTGACCAGCCCCCTTCAAATCGTATTAACCACCCTCTGCCGGTTTAGATTAGGAGAGTTTAAAAAGCACCTTTCATTACTCCCTCCACTCCTGCCTTGGAGTTGAGACTCGGCATCTTAATGGGAGCTCTAATGGGGCAGCTAAGAGGAGAGGGGCCACGGTCCCTGCCGATTGCATTAATAGCTCAAAGGGGGCCAATACAGAAAATTAGCCGTAAACGAGCTCTGGAGATCTTCAAATGAAAGAGCCATTTATCACGCTGGCTACCTTCACTCCACTCGTTTGCTCTCTCTACTGGGAACAACTCATTTCCTCTTAACTAAATTACTTCAGAAATGTCAGCTAAGCCCAGATAGCAAACATAACAAGAGAGCTAGCCTATAATCTATGGGGTGATATCAACACGGGTGAAAAATTGGACTGGTTAAATTTTAGGAGGGAGTCCTTCCATAATTAGAGTGAGAGACATAGAGACATATATCCTTTATGCCCAAGTCTTCTGGCTTCAGTATACGTAATGGCAGAGACATCCGAACCCGGATCGGTGGCTGCACTTTTATTAACAAGGTAGACTTTTTTAAATCTCTCTACAAAAAATAAAAATTAAAAAATCTCCAAAAGCCCATTAGAAAATAAAGCAACCAAGTCTGTTGCCAGTTGTTGAAATTTAGAAAATTTAGTTCAGAAACTTTCTCACTTCCTTTTTTATGAAATTAATCTCTGGGAGATATGCCTTATAAGGGGAGGGGAGGGGACAAAGAGGAGAGACCAGAGGGCCAGGAAGGAGCAAGTGAATCCATACCCTTAAGTGGTTCATAGTTATCTAGAAGAGTAAATCAACCACTTACTCCTATTTTGCCCATGCCTCTCTAAAGATAAACATATATTAGGATCTTTTCTTCATGTAATAAAGCAAATACCTGAAATATTAAACAATGGAGTTAACCTAACACTTCATATTTATACCTTACCCCTTAACTCAATAAAGTGACTGGGATGCCACTTAGCTGTTTAGAGCTGCACAATTTTTAAAAAGGCTTTCAGGGCCAGAAAAAGTACTCCGTGTTTTCAAAACAGAACCAGCAACTTCAGTCAATATTCTCCTTTTCTTATTACTGGAGATACCCTTCTACATAGATAATCACATTTTGCTGACAAACATATACAAGCCCTGAAACCAAAGCATCCCACATCTAAGAACATTTTCAGATCCGTTTTGTTAAGCAAGCTAAGTTCCAAATATTTTTATTGGCCTGCCTATTAATAACATTTCTGATTGGTCATCTGTTGGGCATGCCCCACCGACAGCCCAAATGTTGTTTCTAGGATACAGAACCCTGAGATAAGGGGTTCTAGTCTTCCTGAAAATGGAGGGGGAGCCGAAACAAAAATTCCAATGGAGAAGTGCCTCCCCACTCTCCCCTACTCACCCCCATCAACCAGCAATTAACCAAAAGAGAAGGACCCCAGAGGAAATGGTGAAAGTGAGCTGTCAGCACAGTCGCAAATCTAAGCACCAAGCCTAGGTGTCTGAGCAAACCCAAAAGCTGGCATTAAAAACTGAAATGATACTATCTAAAAAAATAATAATAACAAAAAATAAAATAAATACAAAATGAAATGATACTATCTAAAGAAGAGAGGGAGGGATGTTTGGAGCAACACTTAAATAGTTTTGCCCCAGATCTTACTATTTCTTCTTCAGGATATTACATTCCAAAGCCAAATGGCATTATTCCAAGTATAGCTCCCCCCCTCCCATCCTCCACCTCTCAAAGCCACTTTTTCTGTCTCAGTAAAAGAAGATAATTTAGAATACCTCACCCTGTTTGGAATTCTGACTTCACAGCCCTCCAACTGTAACGGCTTGACTTTGGGTTACTTTCCAAAGCACTTTTTCTTTAATTGTTTTTGTGAGTGTCATGTGGCTCAAATTAATCATAAATGACTGAAGCTAGGGATTGTTGACACCAAATATAAGGATGGGCCTATTCCAGAATCGATAAGAAAGGGTTACAGTAGTTAAAATTGCATCTCCAAATACCAGTTCTTGTGATAATTAAAGATTGCACTGTTTACACATTCAGGCTTCTAAATTGGTGGCATGTGAGTGACATTCGGGCATTTCGGCAGCCATACTAATCGCCAGGCATTCTCTCAGTGACTGTCAGAAGAGAGGGGGAAAAATTAAGCAGCTGCAATACGCCCGAAATGAGTTATTGTAATTACATTTAATTAGTTTAATTAGTTAATTATTTTGCTTACAGCTGTACAAGAGACTGCAAACATTTGTTAATATCACATGCCCTTTAACAGTATGGGGTGATTCCACAGTCACACTAAATCATGAATGCATATGTAGAAAGATTTAGAAATGGGCATAGGCTGTCTCAACTTCTTAGGATGTGCATATTTAGCAACACATTTGGCACAATTTTTTAAAAAATAATAAGAAACAACTCATAAAACACAGGGAACTGGAAACAGAATTACCACAAACACACACACACACACATATCAAACACAAAAACGAGAAGAGGAACTATCTCAATAGCTTAGGGTTTAGCTCAGCAAACTCCTGTTATCAATGAAATAATTATAGCACATTTTTGAAAGCAGTGTTTCCTAATCAGTTTCATACATCATGGTAGTTCAATTATTTAAGATATATCTAGAAATGCTACCAAATGTACCATGAGAAAAATATCAATAGTCTCTGTCCCTCTGTCTCTTATCTGGGTTTCTGCCTTTGGTTGCCCGCACCCCCAAATTTTCTTCTTCCCGACACGCCTTTTTCATCTAGACTGCCCCTGTCCTATGATTGTGAACAAACGTTTCTGTCTTATAAAATAACTAATTCCGCCAAAGTGAAAACTCATAAAGACAAGACTGCACAGGAAAACTTTGCTTACTTTTGGGAGGAATAATCCATACCTTTTTTTATGACAGACTGGTCCAATAGATTCATGCCGCTGTTATTGGCATCTTCAACTGACTGTGAATATAAAAACATCACTATTCAAATTGACTGGATATTAAAGAATTGCACACATAAATCATGTCATTCCAAACTGGAGTTTCTGTTATTTCCATTTATATTAATTCACAAAGGGAGGTTTTATTATTATCATTATTACCTCCAAATCAACATAGAAATGAAATTCACCCAAATTATAAATTCTTCCAATGGAAGCAGAGGAAAAAGGAAACTGTGAGAGACATCTGGGATGCAGTATTGGTTTAGTTATTATATTAAACATAGATGTTACACGGACATATAAAGTTTTATATTATTTGCTCTTATGAATTGTGAAAATTTGGCAATAGCTGAAAGATTTTCACCAATATTAGTAAGAATAATTTCTGTTTTCAATTCTGTCCCAGCACATCTTAACCCTAGAGTCGTTTTACAAATACATAATAGTTTACATTATGGGATTTTAATTAAAGTCTGAGCAATTTGGAATGGAATGCAAACAGTAACACATAGGAACACGTTTGCGAGCTGGCAGGACCGCACACCCATGCAGTCCATACACGTCCTTGTGTGCTATGAATTTCTTGCTGCATGATAATCCCTGAGAGGAACCTGCACAATCTGTTCCCCTCCCTATCCTGCTGCTGCTACTTCCCAGCAAGAAGCACACCTGTGAGGAGGACAGTAACTACAGACACACAGATACAAAGCCTTAGATCCTCCCAGTCAGCACCTAGGGAATGGCAAAGAGCACTCATCTTCTGTGCCACAGTCTTATCCTAAAAACGGGAAGTTTCAACCCCGGGTGTTGGCAGCACTTCTGAGGGGAAATAGCTGTTGGAATGAGTTTCTTACTGTCAGGATGCACAAGAACAGAATTCTGGCTGTGTATCCCAGACCGTCCAAAACCATTGTATTCCCTCCTCCATCTCCCAAAGAAAAAGAAATGCTAGGTCTTTCTGAAAGATACTGGTGCTTTCCCTGATTCTTAGAAACCTAAGTTTGGACCAATTTGTCACCCACTCTACAGAGAAGTAAAAAGCAAAGGGCTTGAGAGTGAGGCTGTGTTTTCACAGCACCTTCCACCCACTCACGCTGCATCCCCAGACAGGGCGTGTGTTCATCACAAGGAAGAGACTGTCTACCCCAAACAAGCAGCACGTTAGAAATGAGATGATCTAATCGCCAAAGGAGCATGTTAATTTGTTTCTTTTCGTTTTTAATAGTCACTCTTCAGTTGTCCGAAAGGTGAGGAAAATTGTTATTCTCTGTTAAGAACAGTTTTCCATGTTGCAACATGCCATGTACATATTAAGAAATAGTAAAAAACTTCTTTAAAAAAATACCTCATATAACTTGTTCGAAACTCCTCAGGAGATCCCACCACGCACACGCGCGCGCGCACTCACACACACGCATATACACAACACACACACACACCTTGCTGTGCTCACGTGTCTACAATGCGAGGTGTCCACTCAAGACAAAAATAATCGCCTGTGTCTGTGGGCGGGCCGGCCCGGGATCTCAGGGGCCAGGACCCGGGCGCCCCCACACCTCACCCTCACATGGATACGTAAATATGTATATACGCCTCATCAGCGACGTGGGGTAGTTGTGGTAGTTAATGAGAAGGCTCTTGTCTGATTTTCTATCTAATTACGGCCGCCTGCTGGGTTTTTGTACAGGATATTCACGCAGCATGCTGGCGCTTAATCGTCACGGGGAGGATCGTAAAGATTTAATTAGGACTGCATGCGGAAGCGCAGAAAAACAACTCAGACTCGTAATTACTAGACTTCTTTAGTTAAAAGTGATACCAGGGGTTGCTTTAAGACACTAGGGTGTGTTTGAGTGTGTGTGTGTGTGTCTGTGTGTGGTGGATTTGACAACATCCTGATATGTTTGTACTCAGGGGTAGTAGAGGTGAGAGAGGATAGAGAGCAAAGATTGGAAGAAGAGGTGTTCAGGACAACTAAACTCCACACTAGGTGTCATCTCACTCCATCTTTCTGATGCTGTTTTTCTGAGTTTTTAACACTGCATCCCCCAACACACATACACACAATGGGTGAAATGTAGCATACCCAGAACCCAAACAGCGATTTGCTAGTTTAATAGCCCCTGTGAGTAAATTGAAATAGAAATTGACAGGGTTTTATAGTTTCATTTAAAAAATATTAGAAGCATTTGGTTAATTAGCTCCCGTCCTTCTCTTCTCTCATGGTCGGGGTGGTGGCCCTCCCCGTGTGTGTCTGGGTCACCCAACATACCCGCATACCAACCCTCGGCCAGGTGAGTACCCCTCTCCACGAAGCCCACCGGCTCAGCAGTGCCCAGGGGCTCTGTCTGGTCCGCTGCTGGGAGGAGGGGGGCGGATCCGGAACACACAATAGGTTCTTGAGATCGAACAAGTGACTGAGGTCCAGGCCAAGGCACTCTCTGGTCCCTTCTTAGAGACCGGTCGGGCGCAGCCAACCCAATCCGTTGCTGCAGGAAACGGTGAGATCCCGACAGGCTTGTGTAACTTCAGCTCCCCCCTCCACCTCGCCCCCGTGCGCTCCAGATCCCTAATTCGGAAATGGATCCTCAAAGATGGAGCAGATGGGGCACAGCCTCTGCATTCGGGGCTCTGGTCCTAGGTACATCTTCTCCCCTTTCTTTGGCACCTGCCCCATGTGCGTGAAGCACACCTAGGCCTCGGGAGGCCTGTCTTCGCGGCAGAAGCAGAGATCGTCCTCGCTGCCTGGGGCAGGCGTGAGGTGTCTCCCCCCAACCCCCTGCACTGAGGGTCGTCCAGATAAATTCCCGCGAGCCACCCCACCCCGCCAGAGGAGCGGCTGCGAAGCTTCTGGGGGAGGAACGGGGCAGAGGTGTGTGGGCGGGGAGCATGCGTGGGCCGGGGCCTGCACCTTCTCTCCTCTGGGCTCTTTGCACCTCGCGGGCGGTGTTCCGACGCAACAACTCAGCCTGCCGACGCTTCGATGAGGCTGTTCTCCCCAATATACACTGAACTGCTGCTGTTCTCTCGTCCTTTGCATTTGGCCACTCAAAACCCCTCACTATTATATCTTTAAAAACTAACCTAAACCTAAACTAAACTGAAACTAAAGAAATCTATTCCCTCTTTTGAGAGAATTCCTGGGTTCATTTGACTAAGTCACTCCGCCTGCGGGGTGATGGTGACGCGGCCAGTGTGTTGGCATTGCCAACAGCAGTGGTGATGAGTTGATCCACTTTCGTTATCTGGCACTTTGAGCGTACTCAGGAAGGTTGATTTAAGGACTTACGCCCCCCACCCGCAATACACACATTACCCCAGTACATTTTTTAAAAAGCTATTAAATATTTCCTGCTTGTATGGTATTCCAAAAAGAGCAATCCCTCCAGACTGGGATAATAAAGCTTGATTAAACCAACAAAACTATCATTCTTATTACTACAGGTAAATCCAGCCACAAATCAGGTGATTCCATCATTTTTGGAAATAATAACTGAATTTCCTCTAAAACAATAAACCATCATAGACTACACACAGGCAGCATTTGATGCTGTCACATTTTACCTGTTCAAAATACATTTTTTTTTTCAAGTAAGGTAATAAAAAAGAAGGACTCGAGTACTCTTTTCTTCCCCATTTCATTTTTCTTTGCTTTAGAGGTATGTCTAAAATGATGCATAATATACACAACTATGCCAATGAGACCAAAGTGTCAAATACCTTTCAACCATATTTATCTTTTCTGCAGACTATTTAAATTAGGGAGCAAAAGGAGACCTGCTCAGAATCACCCAGACAGTTTTTAGAAATCATTTCTTTGATGTTTCTTTGTTTAGTTTAACCAAGTATTCTCAACCAAATCAGGCTCCATTGTGTAGGTTGCAGATGGGTTAGGGAGTGGGTGGGGGGAGTGTTTTGAGCCTTTTGTTTTAAGAAACAGACACGTGATGCCTCTTTAACTGGGATAGTGGCTTTGGGGAGAGAAGAGTATTAAGGGAGGGGGAGGACTGAGGAGGGATGTGGAGAATATTGCTCCACAGTCATTTAATGGATCAAAAGGTGAAAACAATCTCCAAAATGGTATGTGTCCTCTTGGACTCCCAAGCAGAATTATGGCTTTCTGGGTCTCTCCCCACAATTACTCCATTTCTCAGGAGATGACTCTGGAACTCACTTATCTTGAAAAGGGCTCAGCAGCTTATGAGACATTCAAAATAGGACCCGGTTTGGACTATCATAGCACATGTTTTTCTTCCCATGTGCTTTGTCATGCTTAACATCCAGCAGGAACCTCTGGAGCCCAAGAGGACCCTGTGCCTCTCTGCTGAAGCTTCAGACTCTAGGCAGCCCAGTCTGCCACCTGCCTTGTCAGGAGGCCGGGCCCACTATGGGACGTGCATGGGGGAGTGGGTTGGGAAGGGTACCCAGCTTGGTGGCACAAAATACAAGAGACTAGGAAGTAGCTAAGGCAAGACAAAAAACATGTAGCCTTAATTCTGACGATGCTAAACTATCAAAACACACACAAATATTTTTCTCCTTCGTGATTTCAAGTGGTTCCAGCTTTCATAACCAGACCTCCAGAAATCACCACTACAGAGCCATACGCGTACAACACAGAAACAGTCGTATCTGTGGTGTCCAGCTATGCCTGTTCTAAAGATGGAAACTACCTCCCCCAAAGGACACAGAGCTGCCCCTCCCCCACCCGTCCCATCTCCCGGGGGCATTCACCATTTATTTATTTATTGTCCTTTTCATTTGTTTGTTTGTGGTTACCTGGACGTCTTCCATTCCGGGATGGCCGAGGCCGTGCAGCGAGAGGCTGTCACCCATGCCCGCGTCCAGGCCGTGGTGCGCCGAATGCAGCAGCACGTCTGGCCGGCGGACCGAGTGGTAGTCCCTCCGGGGGTCGAGGCCCGAGAGCTGGGGCAAGGCTGCGCGAGGCTGGGGCAGGAGAGAGCCGGCTTCCGAACCCACTTCTTGCCGCTGCCGTTGCCCCCAGGGATGCTGCTGGGGCTGGTGCAGTGGGTTCAGGGAGTAGGGGTCGTTGACGTGAGAGTAGGGATCCTGGCTCTGATGGTAGGGGAGCGGCTGGTAGGGAGGCGGGAAGTAGGGCGGCTGGAAGTCTGACGACGGGGTGTGGGACAGCGGCGGGGCGCTGGAGTAAGGTCCTTGGGATACGGAGCCCAGCTGGGAGAGCCTAGAGCTGTGGCTCGGGACGCCATCGTGCCGGTCCTGGGAGCGGAGAGAAGAGAGAGAGAAACAGAGTGACAGAGAGAGACAGAGAGAGGGAGAGAGAAAGAGAGCAAGAGAGAGAGAGAGAAAGAAAGAAAAAAAAAAATACAAGCGACTAATGGAAAAGCCTGGCTTCCGTATTTTCTTCCCAGGACAGGGAAAGTGAGAGTCTGAAACTTATACTCCCAAGTTGACTCAGAGGGCACATGATTTCAGCAATTCCAAACGCCAGGCTTTGGGGGGAAAATGGGGAGAATCACCACCCACTTAACCAACATCTGAGGCTTGTGTTGGGAGTGCAAAGCGGGCAAAAGGGATGAGGGTAAAGTAACTATGTATGGGGAGAGATTCTAAATTCTTTGATTAAAAATACAGTAGCCTTACACAGAATATTTCCCCTTCTGGGTATTTTAAACTATTTTTTCTAACTCTTTCAGAGGTCCAAAGCATAACAAATAAAACTTCATACTTTTTGCTGTGCTGCTCCTTCTGTTCAAAACCAACTTCTGCCCTCACTGGCAACCCAGCCAGCTGACCAAAGAGCTCCCCACAGGAACCTGATAATTCCAGGAGCTCTGAGGAATCTGCCTGCTCTGAGTTCCCAGTCACCCTTTCCTCCCCAAGAGGAATTAAATAATTTAAATAGCGTCTGATTGGAATGGATCTCATTTGAAATCATATCCTGAACCCACGTTAAATTAAGTTGAATTGTGGTTCCGAGGAGTTATTTCTAAGGTTGCTTTTCTGTATCTAATGCTATTATACTCCAGGGTGTGAAAATGAAGGACCTGGGGTTGGGAGGGAAAAACAAGAAAAACCCCAGACAAGTTACTGTTGGGTCTATCTGGAGTGACAAACTAAGTGGAAGGAGAAGGGGGAGGTGTATGTGAGAGGAGTGTTTAAGTTTCTCCCTCTCCTCTGTGGAAATGCCTTGGTAAAGTCCCTATGGTTCTTTTTGGAGAAATAGTCACCTAAATTTCCAAACTGCAATGGCGAATAAAAAGTTTTTCTCTGAGGCCTCCCCCCTCCCCAGCTGACTCATGGAGCTCAGACGGAGAACACACAATGCAGAGAGAAGCAGCTGCAGCCTCGTCCAATTATGGTGCTAAATTACCAAGCCAAAGGCGCTCAAAGGAAGACAGAGACAGAGAGAGTGAGACACACGCACAGAGACGGAGAGACAGAGAGACAGTGAGAGGAGGGAGCATGCAATTCTGGTACAACGTGAATCCAAACTCACCATGGATGAATAGGTGTGGACTAACATCTGGAAAAAAAAGCCTGGTTACTGCTCAAAATCAAACAATGATTTAAAAAAAAAATCAAGGAGTCCAGCAGAGAAACGAGCTGGACACAGGAGCCGAGCTTGAGGGGTTTCCAGGACAAGCCATCAAAAAAAAAAAAAAAAAATCCCCCCCCACCACCCCCAAACAAGATTGGCGATGCCTGTCACACACAGACAGAGCTGTTCATCGGTCTCTTGCTGTCTTTTTGGCCTCTTTTCTTCTGCCGCTCTTCGGGGCTCCAGATGCAGTCCTCTTCCACCCAAAGCTGGGCTCAGACTGCTCGGGCGCCCCTTCCTCCCTCCGCTTGCCTACACCGCCTCATAATAATTGATATTCATGACTATTAATATTACACGAGTACTTTAAAGGGAGAATGGAGGACAAATGGAGCGTGAAGCAGCAGCGAGCGCAGAGCTCCCCTACTATTGTAAATGACGTTCATTCAGTGGAGAATTACTAGATGTAATCAGACGAGGGGGCTGGCAAAGGCAGACTGGGGAAAAAGTTTAGCAGGAAAGAGGCAGAACTTCAATTAACTGAGCCGGGGAAACGCGTAAAGCAGCCCCTGCTCCTTTGGACAAGGCAGTGAGGGAGAGCATCGATGGGGCTTGTACAGAATGTAGGTGTCCCTGTTCCTGGAGAGGGACTTTCCTAATGGGAAGAACTGATCGCCCTAGGTGCTTTGTGTGCAGATTAAAAAACAAAATAAAAAGGCGTTGCCTCATCATTTGGAGGGGAGAGAAAAGTAAACCGGTGGGCCTGGTTGTTTACAGTGACGTTTAGTGACTTGCACTGAATACTGGAGATTATGCTTACTTATTAAAGGACAGGGGCGAGATGGGGGCTTTTCATCCCTTGTGTAGCCTTTCCCTCCTTATACTGCTCATACAATCCGTGATTTTTACCTCAGTTAAAATATATGCAATCAATCTTCAAGTACACTAAACTTATCCTTTCCAGGCAAAGCCAGGGGCAACAGAAAACCTTTTTGGATGTTTCAAGAACCCGTTCAACTGGCCTGACTGCCATTTCTGTTAAAGTTCAACCTTCCTCTCGACTTAAAAAGGTTCCTTCCACAGGGTTGCGGGGTCTCCTATATTATTGAGAAGAAATTTTAGGCAAATAGGGATACCTGCAATATTCTTTCTCCTCTCCCTCCTCTCCCTCCCTCTCTCTACCCCCTCTCCTCTGTCTTCTCTCCTTCTCTTCCCCCCTCCCTCCCATTTTATTCTCCTCTCTCTACCCCTCTTCCACTCCACCCCTCCCTCTTCCTCTCTCCCTCCGTCCGTCCTTTCGGTTCTCCCTCCCTCCTTTCCCATTTAGCCAGTTTACTTTTCATAAGCAAAGAAGTTTTATCCTGCTTACTTTTGGGAAACCACTGAAATCCCTGTATGTATATTCCGAGCTATTTACACACCGTGCCCCCGTCTCCGCCCGTCTCATGCCCACTTCGGGCGCTCACATTCTTTAGGATAGTTCTAGCGACTTCGACTTTACCATTATCCCGCCTGTTAAAGAAAGAAAAGGAGGCCGAACCGAAACAAACCCCACCAGGCGGAGGCGCGGCTCTTCGTTGCAGTCAATACACAGCCATAAAAGAGGAAAGGAAAACTCTTAATCATTCCGCAGAAGACGAATCTCCTCAATCTCCCTTTCTGTCTCTGTATCTCTGTCTCTCTCTTACACACACACACACACACACACACACCCCAAAATTAGGACTCGGGGCTGGCCGGAGCTGGGGGCAGTCGGCTGCCCGCGGGACGCGGCGGCCAGGCAGCGGCGGGCCCCGGAGCCCCGGTCCGCGGGGTAAGACTGGGCCGGCGGCGCCGGTCGGAGCTTACCGGCCGCTGCAGGGCGCGGCCCATTATCTGCGAGGCGGCTCCCTCCCGGGCTTTCCGGAGTCGTCCCGGAGCCGAGGGGTCGCATTTTCTCCCCCACTGGTTTGGGGGAGCCTCTGTGCGCCCGGCCGCGAGCGTTTGGTACGGCCGATCGAGCGCTCCTCGCGCTCCTCGCGCTCCTCGCCCGGGACTTGGCTTCCTGTCCTCCCTCCTCTCTCCAACTTTTCCGCTTTACAGTCTCCGTCGCCCGGCTCGCCGGCTTCGACCTTCCCCCGCCTTAACTCTGCGGCGCCTGTCCTCGAAGCTTTTCCATCTGTCCTGCCTCCCTCGACGTCTCCTCCAGCCTTCGCTTCCCTCTTTCCCTGGCACCTAAGTCCGGGTCTGCGAGGCCGTTCCGCTCCGAGCGAAGTTCCGCGGGCCTCCGCCGCTGTCCCCTCCCCGTCCCGCCGCGCGCCCGCCCGGACGCCCGCCTCGCCCGCGAGCCCCGGAGCTGCCCCGCCGCCGCATCGGTCGGCGCCCCGCACCGGGAAGGGCAGAGGCGAGCGCGGCCGCGGCCCCGCCGGGCGGCAGGCGCCCACCCGGCGGCGGGCAACTTCCTCAGCCCGAGGAAGAGTTGCGCTAACCCCAGCACTGGAGACCGGAGCGCACCGAACAAGGGCAGAACATTGAGTTAAAAATGCCCAAACATGGGGTGGTTGGACGCACTGGCCCTCAAAAAAGCAAAACGCAAGAAAAAATAAAAATAAAAGATCTGCTAGGGCTCCTTGGCTTGTGCTCTCTCTCCACCCACCTAGCCGTCTATCTACCTCCTTCCTTCTAATTTTCCGTCCTCTACTTGGATCCGTTTGTTATTGATTTCAGAAATATTACTGAAAATAAAAATTAAAAGCCCGCGTCTGTTACGAATGAGGCTTGAAAATCTAATTCTCTCCCATACTCAAAACGAGGAGAGCCTCTGCCTCTATCAGTCTCTATTTCCTCTGCCCACATTCAGTAGCACCACATTCCCCATCAGAACCTTAAAGGGGGGGGGGGGGGCGAGAAGGGAGAAAGAAAAATAAAAGAAAAAGAGCGCGAGAGAGAAATCTCCTAACTTAAAGTAGCCAGATTTCAACTTTAAAGTTCTTTTTCCGAATAGCCAAGTCTCCCCCCAACCAGCTTTTCTAAAAGTTAGAGAAAGCTGAGAAAACCGGCCGGAAATCTACAACTAAATAGCCGAAAAATGTCTATCAGTTGGGGTGTCAAGAAGCTCAAATTCTCTATCTGCAAAGCTCTAAGATGCATCCGGGGGTGTCGGCTCACCTCATAGATATCTTCGTACTTGACATTCTCCACGAGCTTCCAGAGCATGATGGCAGCCTGGTCTCTAGGAGGTGAGTGCATTCATGTGAGGAGCAGATGTCTGGCTTCTCAGGACTCCGCTGTCTGTAATGATCCATCTATAATTGGAAATGGGGGATACACACCAAATCCGACGCTCCTCTCCCATCGCAACTTATATCTGTTGTCTCAAACAATAGGCTGGAGAAGTAAGCCTCAGCAGAGAGAAAAACATTATTACACACACAGGAGTTAGATGCAACCCACAGACATATATATTATAAAAAATCATAAACACGTATTTACACCCAGACACCCACATTGAGTTATATAAGCACCCCTGGGTCATGCAGTCTACAGGCTCCCAACATGCATTTAAAGGAGAGATAGTCGTTCAGTGTGATTAATATAAATACACAGATTTAAAAACCTCGAGATGGAAAATGATGAATCATTGTAGCCACTGACTAAAGTCTTTACAATTCATAATGAGAAACCAGGGGGCCAATGGTCCCCCATTTTCTATGTAGATTTTAAAAGGGGGACCATTACAGAGATTTTCATACACAAAAGCTCCTATTCATGTGTGTTCAGCAGGAGGGTATGTTGAGAGCTGGATTTGGGGATTTTTTAAGGGCAATCTCTCTGTATTGATGTCTACAAACTTTTTTTTTTTTTTTTTTAAGCTCTACCTCTTTCAGTGTAGAATAACAACAGCAAAAGCCAGCTTGCCACAGTGACCATGTCTAATATTTTTTGGCCATTTTGCCCCACACATTTGGAGACTTGAATACTGTTTACGAACACCTCAGTCTGTCTTGTTTGTCGTTTCAAGGGTTGTTTGTGTGCATTTTCAACGAATTCCTTATGCCTTGGCTAGAGTCTCCATATTATGAAGTGAGTTTTTTTTTCACATGTTGGGAGCAACACATGCACACATTCACACACTGTTAATTCCAAGCCTTCTTTGCAGAGGCATAGGACATTGTATTTGCACTGTTACCTGTAACTTTTAAGTGGTTTTAACATGGATAGTCAAGAAATGTTCACCTGAACCTTTGGAAGATTTAAGCAGAATGTTCTTCAAAGAGATAGTGAAAAATATTTTAGTATGTACAGATTTTGTTTTTGTTTTGAATGTATTTTTTTTCCCTTAGGTGAATTGTGTATTTTTTTTTTCAAAAAGGAACACATAACAACAATAACAAAGTTAACCAAACCTTGAAAATGGGCGCCCTTTAAGGCACAAGGTTTCCGAATTTCATCACGAAGTGAATACTCACTTCTTTCCTCTTTTTCCCACCCTCTCTATTTTTCTACTCCCTTTCAGGGTACGGAAGGATTCCCACAGCCAGAAGGGAAATCCAGTGGAGGATCTCTGCCCCTGGAGCAGAAAATAAATGACAGGAGGGAATGAGGAGGGACGGGGCAATTTGGGGTGGAAGTTATTAAACCTGATAAGAGTGAATCTGCAAAGGGCGATTGTCTGTAAATCTCAGGACTGCTGAGCGCTGCCTTGTGCGCGCGGGGACAGACGCTCTTCCAAGAGAGGGCTCCGGACAAGCGCGGTGGACTCGATAAAAACCAAGGAGAAGCTTCTTATAATGCAGAACGAACAATTCTGCAGGCTTTTAATCTGATTTCTTAACGATAAGTCCAATGAAAGGAACACACAAAAAAATGTGCTTCAGAATGAACTTCAGGAATAAACCTTTTTTTCTTCATTTCCAGTTGTAATTTTCATGTTTCGCCTCTCCTTTTCTCCCTCCCTCCTACCCTTCCGCTCTCCCTCCTTCCTTTCTTCCTTCAATCCTGTTATCCTTCCTTCCTTCCTTCTTTTCCTCTACTTTAAATATTAACACCTTAAACCATACAAAATCTATAGAAATTTCCCACTGGGAGCGTGAGCAAAGATTTCTTCTTTGCCCCCAGAGCTGGTTTGGACATGGGGAGGCATTCTTTCTAATTTCATTGTGTGGTAGGACTCGGAACGGGTTTTACCATTCCTTCCCACCCTTTCCAGAATTAAAATCAGTCCCAGATCAATATTTTGCAAGACAAATATTATAGACTTGGAAATTCAGTTGCTCTAGACACAAATTTATTAATGAGAATAATTGTTTTTTTCCTTTCAAGTCAATAACTCCATTATCTTTTTAAATCTAAAGATCACTCCAACCCAAATAAAAAGCATTTGAAAAAAATATTAATTTTTTTCTTCTAAAATCTTTTAAATCTTTCTGGTATATCATTGATTAGTCTAAAATAAATAAACTCTAAAGCTTAAAACAAGAAAAACCCCATGAAGATACTTTTATATGTAAAGCTATTTAAATTTTATTATTAGCATAGCTATTTTATAGTCTTGTATATGTATAATTTCAAATTTTGCATATGTAATTTTATTTTTTGCTAATATTAGGTATTTTTATGATTAGAAACATCTTGAAATATTTGGTTAAAATTTATATACATTCTTTAGGAAAACTGAAAAAAAAACAATAAAAATACATATACATATATAATACATATACAATATAAAATACATATACATATATAAAGAGATATGCAAAGAAATACATAACGATAATTAAAACCCACGTCAATTTTCAACATGGGCATTATTTTTAAAAAATCCTAGAAATTGCAAGGGAAACCTTTCCTTGGGAGGCCTACGCTCAGTCATCGAACGGGCAACAGCGCCCTCTGTCGGGATTTTATACAAGCAAATCCTGCACGGCCGCTTGATTTCTTTTTTTAGTTATTTCCATTCTTGAAAACCTGCTATCGTTAAAAGCGTTTTAAAAGTTCAATTCTTATTATATCTGCTAAATTTTGAAACAATTGTTTCAAGATCTAAAAAGTTCAAAACTCTCAAAAAATGTGCAAATAAAAACTCAATCTCTACCGAGAAAATTTTCCTTACTTGAACTCGCTTTGCTTCGCTTTTGACTTTCTGCTGCATTTCGCTTTAACCTCCAATCACATGATGTAGGAAAAGATCCCCGGGAGGACTTAATAAATGCAAAACAAAGCAAACGTAAAGGCGAAACCAATTCTGGTTTGAAAAGGAAGATAAACGAGTAAAATACTCATTTTCATCATTTCACTTTTCCATTCATCCTGCCTTATGCCTGTATTTCTTTTTCAGGGCACGCACACAGTCGCCAGGTAAAAAAGCTTGCTGGATACATTCGAGATAGTTATATCCGTATTTTCCCTTTTCACTTATATTTATTTCAATTTATAAGAGCAGAAAGGAGAGTTCATAATGCCCTCGTTTTCTCAGTATCAAATGGAGGAAGTTATCTTCTGATAAACGTAGGCGGCAGCACCTAGGATAGAGCCCTCTGCTGGTGGTTTTCGGAGTAGGTTTATAACTTTTCATTAAAAAAGTTACTGAAAAATACCATTATATTATTTTTTAAAAGATTTTATTTATTATTGACAAAGAGACACAGCGAGAGAGGGAACACAAGCAGTGGGAGTGGGAGAGGAAGAAGCAGGCTTCCCGCTGAGCAGGGAGCCCAATGCAGGGCTCAATCCCAGGACCCTGGGATCATGACCTGAGCCAAAAGCAGACACTTAACTGAGCCACCCAGGCACCTCTGAAAAATACCATTATATTAAATCAAGATCAACTACTAGTACTGTCATGTCTACTTTTTTCTAAAAATCTAATTATGAATTAACTAATTTTCTCAGACTTCCTTCCTTCCCCTCTTGGCACCTATGATTTCAGGTTCACAAACTAGCTCCCTTTGCAACTGCCTGATGGACTACCTTTTCTTTTACACATTAGATGGGCCTCCTGGGTTTCCTTTTTTTTTTTTTTTTTTGTTTGTTTTTTATTTTTAATCATCCACAAACACAAGAATAATAAAATGGAAAAAGCTGAGACTTAGAATTAGGATTATTGTGCCGAGTCAAGACCCTGACGCTCCTAAATCTGGGTGCCAGGGTCTGGAATAAGCTCCCACTTGGAAAGTGGGGATGGAAATACCAATTTAGGTCTTTTATGTACTGAGCACTTCCCTCACAGCACCATGATGCTGTTTTCCTTTGTTCCTCCCTTCCTTCTGAAATTAAGATGATAGTATTTTTTTTAAAAGATTTTATTTATTTATTTGACAGAGAGAAATACAGCGAGAGAGGGAACACAAGCGGGGGGGGGGGGGAGGGAGGAGTGGGAGAGGGAGAAAGCAGGCTTCCCGCCAAGCAGGCAGCCCGATGCGGGGCTGGATCCCAGGACCCTGGGATCATGACCTGAGCCAAAGGCAGACGCTTAACAACTGAGCCACCCAGGCGCCCCAAGATGATAGTATTTTTGGATTAAGTTTTTCCAGAGTTGTTTTTGTCCTGGATTTACACATAGGCAAAGGAGGAGAGAAAAGGAGCACTGACTTACTGTGACCTGTGCGGATTCCACTGTCACCTCTCCCCCAGCACAACCATTAATTCTCCACCAAGTTGATTAATATGACAGTTGCACTTTTTATTGGTGACAGCCTGACTCTACTTTTCTAACATGGTTCTATCTTGAAGCTTTCTCATGATCATATTTTTTTAAGAATCTTGATCACATATATATATATTTTAAAGATCTTATTCATTTATTTCATAGAGAGAGAGAGAGCACAAACAAGAGGAGCAGCAGGCAGAGGGAGAGGGAGAAGCCAAGTACCCACTGAGCAGGGAGCCCGCCGTGGGGCTCGATCCCAGGAACCTGGGATCATGACCTCAGCGGATGGCAGACACTTAACCAACTGAGCCACCCAGAAGCCCCTTAATCATATATTTTTAACATTAATTTGGAAAAATTACTGTCAAATGTGTGAAAACACAATTCAAGCACCTGTCCTTGGATATATAAGGTTTCGCTGCCACAGAGGTTTCAGTGGTCTGGGTCTGAGGAAACAAAATAGGAGGAGCTAATTCTTCCACAAGAGTGCTTTAAAAAATTAAACGAAGATGAAATTATCTCTTCGTGACTATACAGAGCGACTATTGATTCTTTGTGATTATATAGAGTGAGACAAACATTGGAAAGGAAATAGCATTTGTTATTTTAACTGCAATATTCAAACAGTTGGGCACTTGTGAATTTGTAAAGTGACATTTAGTTGAAATCACTTGTAAGAATGAAAATCGCTGTGCCTGTAGAAACTACTTTCTCTTGGACTTTTGAGGAGCAGTAGTAATTTTATCACATATTTTAGATGTTCTGAAGTCCTCAGGTTTTTCTGCTTAATTGCAGGGGTATGAAGTTGCCAAGGGGACAATTTTCAAATTTCTATCTCCTGGAGATAAAGAGGTTAAGAAATGGAAAATGGGGGGGTTGGAGGAAATGATGCAAACAGCCACAGCACAGTTGTTCCCAATACCAAGGGATATTTCATACACAAAATGTGAGAGGTGCGCGTTTCCCTGGCATAACTAATGTGGGAAGACAGGTATTTCCATCATTGTGGACATTTTCCATATTATTGCTTTAAGAAGGAGCAATCTCAAAGGGTGAGAACACTAAACAATTTGGTTTCAAAATGCAACCAATAGACCAATACGTATCTGTGAGTAAAAATTTGCAAATAAAGACGTGGAAAGATGTAGAGCAGAAATATAACCTTTAAAGCATGAATAAACACATACAATGTATAACATCAGGGCTGAAATGTCTCCTAAGTACAAGGGACATTTGGGAGAAATTAACATTACCATGGAACTACTTGCTAAAATTCACATTTATGCATTTTGATAAAAACAGAAAGTGATATTCATTTTATGACTTTTTATTCCCTTAACAGAAGATGTTTCTTCCACTTATCAGATATGTCACCATGGGCATGTCCTTTGACCTTTGCAGATCTCAGTTTTCTTATCTATAAAAGGAAGCAAATTTACTGGGTGATAGCCAATTTTCTTCCTTAGAAATGGACTTTATGAGATTTACGAAAGCATCAAATAGGAGTTAAAGAAAAGTTTAAAATCAAAGTGTTCCTTTTTTGAACACATTACAGCAAAATCTCAACTCTCTGGGACTCTCTAGGGGAGAGTTTAAGAGAACTGACCCCGATCTTTTGATAAATACTAATCTCTCTCTCTCTCTCTCTCTCTCTCTCACACACACACACACACACACACACACACACACACACACACACAGTTTTTAGGAATATCATCTGAGAAGAAAGCAAACAAAGAAAGGATAAGAATACAGCTCTAGGAAGAGGATGTAATTTTAATAGTACCTAACTGGCACTTTGAAGGAAGTCAAGCATCTACGTCTAGAAGAATTATATCCCAATGTACTAAAAGAGTTTGTGGTTGTGATCTTGAAATTATGGTCAATAACCTTTGATAAAATATGCAAAAGGGAAGCAATGGCTAATAGCAGAGGCTGGAAAACACTCCATTTTTCAGAAAGAGGGAAAACCACAGGTAGGGATTCATGCTATTGTTTAGCCAGAAAAATAATAATTTAGGCTGTCAGAGTGGTTAGTCATGTACTCTGGAAGGGAAAGAGGAAATACTTAGGAACCAACATAGATTCAGGAAGAACAGATTGTTCCATGCATCCCCATTCCGTTTTGTTATAGGTTTACTAGACTGAATATCAGGAATATTCACCGAGCTCACCAAGGCGTGTCAAGAATTTTTCATTGGCTCCCCCATCTGAGTTGGGTGATGCCGCGGTATATGGAAGCAGTCTGTCTTTTAACTACAGACATGAGCTTTTGGAGTGGGACAGATGTGTGCGAAGCCCAGATCTGCCACTTACTCTCCTGGATAGTAGGAAAATTGCTTAATTTCCCTCAGTCTCAATTTCCTTATATGAAATATTTGAAACATATTTCTGTATAGGAGACTTATTAATTATATGAAACATGTACATAGCAATAACGATTGCATGAGGATTGTCATGATGATTAAATGAGATAATACATATAAAATATGTATCTTGACCTCCAGCTTAAGGAAACCACTTGGTATGTTCTGTCTACTGTTACCATCATAGATTTATAGCTATTTGAATAATTCTCTCCCAAAGTGATTGATTGATTAATGAAAATCAATTTGAGGCAGTTGTTTTAATAATTTTCATGGGAGGTTGTCCTTAGTCTTATTCTAATATTTTTTAAAAAATTGATGAATCAGAAGATGAAACAGGAGAAGAGTTTTGTATTTCTCAAGTATTAAACACTGGGGAGAACAGTCAATATACCAGATTACGGGATAAAGAATTAAAACATTTCAACAGGATAATATTCTGGAACAAATCCTCTAATCTATAATTTTAACAAACACAAAAGTAACAAAAATGTAAGTGTGATGGGGAGAATCAGAGACTAACAGAGGAAGATAATAAAATACCTACACTTGGGCGCACCTGGGTGGCTCAGTCGGTTAAGTGCCCGACTCTTTTTTTTTTAAGATTTTATTTATTATTTGACAGAGAGAGAGATCACAAGTAGGCAGAGAGGCAGGCAGAGAGAGAGGGGGAAGCAGGCTCCCTGCCGAGCAGAGAGCCCAATGCGGGGCTCGATTCCAGGACCCTGAGATCATGATCTGAGCCGAAGGCAGAGGCTTTAACCCACTGAGCCACCCAGGCTCCCCATAAGTGCCCGACTCTTGATCTCAGCGCGGGTCATGATCTCAGGGTTGCAAAATCAAGCCCTGCATCAGGCTCTGCGCTGGGTGCTGGGCAAGGAGGCTGCTTGAGATTCTCTCTCTTCCTTTCCCCTGCTCCTCCCCAACCTCAAAAAAAAAAAAACCCCAAAAACAAAACAAAACAAAACCACCTATAGTTTTCTGCTGCTCAGGGTCTTTATGGTATCTGGAACACAATAATCACATCAGCATTCTATCCAACAATGCATTGAGACTAGTAAACACAGATTGTGAGTGACCTCCCACGTTACTATAATAAAGTTCCCATGTTCAGTTCTGGAGAAGTTGCAATCCCATAGTTCTATATGCTGGACAAATGGCATTTTAGGCACTGTGTTCCACTCGAGTAGCCTGCTTTGAGATTGTCATTGATAAACGGAAGAGTCTCTAAAAGAAAGTGATCAGATTTTTAAGTCTCGGAAGCCACGTTAAAGAACAAAGAGTTGAGAAACCTGGGATAGTCATCGTAGACCAGAGAAAATGTAGGGATGTGAACTCTGTCTTCCAATATCTGGGGTTGGTCTTGGGGAAGAAGGAGTGGATGGAGACAAAAGTTGGTATTTGTTTTTGTTCATTGCTCTATAGCCAGCATGTAGCAAAGTGGCTGGCCCAAATGTGTTCAACACATTTTAGGTGAAATAATTCTCTTCCTTTAAAGATACAGAACAAAGATCAGTAGAGGGATGTTACCCCAGGAGGTTGATTTAACTCGGTGTGAGAAACAAACATTTTTCTGAAAATTGGATGTATTGGACAAAGCAGCTTTGATTGTGCTGAACGGCCAGTCCCTACAGGATTTGACCTCTGTCAGGGATGTGGTAGCGCTGGTAAGCCTGGCCGGGAGGTCCTTTACAAGGGCCACCATACTGAGATTCTACCCCAAGTGCTCAGCTGGATGCTGCATTTCGAGTTTAGCAGATCAATAATTGTAAAGGACTGGCATTGAGAGGTATATGTGGAAGATTCCATTATTTCTCCATCTGTGTAAGTATTATCTCATTGAAGGGCGCCTGGGTGGCTCAGTGGGTTAAGGCCTCTGCCTTCGGTTCAGGTCGTGGTCTCAGGGTCCTGGGATCGAGCCCCGCATCGGGCTCTCTGCTCGGCAGGGAGCCTGCTTCTCTCTCTCTCTCTGCCTACTTGTGATCTCTCTCTCTGTCAAATAAATAGATAAAATCTTAAAAAAAAAAAAGTATTATCTCATTGGGGAATTGTACACATTTACTGAGCCCATGTTTCCATGTACTGCATATGCTATCTGATTTCTATTAGTAGAAATAACATCACAGTAATTATTAGGCCTTATTGGTCTGTCAGTCTCTATTTTGCTTCTGTAATTATCATTTTTCCTCCATATTTAATAGAATTACTGTGGGTGGTCTTATAGAATGAAAAAAGGAAATTTATTTATTTGGAGTATGGATGAAGGGCATTTTAGGCATTCATTTGCAATCATTTTTTAAAAAAAAATTTATTTATTTATTTGACAGAGAGAGAGATCACAAGTAGGCAGAGAGGCAGGCGGGGGGGGGGGGCAGGGAAGCAGGATCCCCACTGAGCAGAAAGCCCGATGCAGGGCTCGATCCCAGGACCCTGAGATCACGACCTGAGTTGAAGGCAGAGGCTTAACCCACTGAGCCCCCCAGACGCCCCTGCAATCATTTTTGAGAAACATTTGTTTGATCCCTAAAAGAAATAAATCCTTCGTAGAGGATTTATCCAATGATCACACTCCAAGCCAGACTCCCTTTGAACAATTTTCCAAAAATCTTTAAGTTATTATAGGTTTGTTGTTTTAAACAATGTACAGTAACTTTTATTTCTGGGTTCTTTTGTATAAGCAAATCTTTCTGCTCTCTGTATTACAGGAACTCTGTGTCATCTTACCTCACAGAAAGGTATATTAAAAGAGTAAATAATTTAAAAAACAACAATAAAAACAAAAAATCTTTAGGTGATTTAATAAGTGCACAATAAATAGAAAACCAATCCTTTCCAAGACTTTCCTTAACTGCAGAGGAATGTGAAGATAAACTTCACATTCACATTTTATTCACATGTGAATAAAACTTTCACTGTTGCTTATAAAGAAATTATGAAGCATGTTCTTTTCCTGCTGTATTGCAAATATTTTTATTAACTCCAGCATTATGACCTAAACAAAGAGTAAAATAAATGTTTAAGGTCTATTAATTTTATTTATTTATTTCTATTTATTTATTTATGTTTATTTATTTGAGAGAAGAGAAAGAGAGCATGACGGAGCGGGGGGATGGTCAGAAGGAGAGGGAGAAGCAGACTCCCCATAGATTGGTGAGCCCAATGCGGGGGTCCATCCCAGGACCCCGAGATCATGACCTGAGCGAAGGCAGATGCTCAACTGACTGGGCCACGCAGGTGCCCCAAGAATGAGCAGTTTTTAGTCCTCTTTCTCTGACTTCCTTCAGAATTTTTGTCAATATGTGAAATACGGATTTTCATCATGAAAACTACCGGAAAGCTTCCAGGGAATTGAAATGGGGACTTGAGTGAGGTCATATTTGCAGCTTCTGAAGCCATTTGATGACTTTCTGGGGCTTGTCCTTTCAAAAAATATGTATTTGGGCCTATTTTCTTTGTCATGCATTAAGTAGATATGAAGACAAATCGGAGAAGGAAATAGCTTAGAACATTTTGCTGTCTTAGTAAAGAAAATGAAATATTACAGGTTGAGGAGTTTGTGATCTTGACTATGAAACTACATACAATTTTTAGTGGTATTTTGTTTCTAAGTTAAAGTTTCTAAGTAAGTTACCATATTCTGTTTTGTTTTGTTTTGCTTTAAGATTTTATTTGTTTATCTGACAGAGAGAGAGCACAAGCAGGGGGAGAGTAGGAAGCCTGACGTGGGGCTCCATCCCAGGACCCCAGGATCATGACCTGAGCCGAAGGCAGACACTTAACCGACTGAGCCACCCAGGCACCTTTCTCCCATTTCTTAATGGAAGAAACTAACTAAACTTCCGTATTCTGCCAGTTGTGACTGTCCCATAAAGTTTCATCCTGAGTGTCCCCAGGTCTTGATTTACGAAGTCACCAGTGGAAGCCTATCTTTAGGGCCTCATCTCTATCATTTCATAGCTTTTAGCCCTTGACTCTTGGGAAACAAAGAGCATTGGATTGTGTACCTGTAAGGGGGTAAGTCTTGGTCTGGACACCAATGTAGCCTGTGGCTTTGGCTGGTCTTCTCCCCCTGGGTCTCAGCATCCAGGGATGAGACTCTGGGAGTGAGTGTGCTGGCACGTTGAAGGACAGCTCATGGAACCAGCTGGATGAGGCGGCAACTAGTCAAATACTGGGAGATGCTAAAAAGGATCTGTTTCAGGACTTACCTGCAGACACCCTCACTTTACCTGGCAGGCATCCTTCTGATGTTCACGAATCTGTGATGTGAGTCTCACCATTGTTTATTCTTAACCTGGTTTCTTGGGGCAATGGTGCACTCTCTCTCTCTCTCTCTCTCTATCTTTTTAAATCAGTGAGCTTGATGTTATTTTTGCAAATACCTTTCATTTCAGATCTAGTTATGAGGACAATACCAGAAAACAAGAAACACAATTTTAGAAAACGTGATGATGATGATGCAAAGTGGCCTTTTGCTCAAGTGACTCCAAAGAACAAACTGACGTTGGCTACGGGGGTCTAAGGCCTTCCGAGCCATACTAGATCTATCTGAAGGGTAGAAGCATACCAGCTCTAGCCTTTTGGAATCCGGGTGTTTCATAAACTTTCTCTGAACATAATTTGGTGAGTTCGATTATTGTTTCCGGCCAATGATTATTTTTTTCTTCAAAAGAAGAAGGGATCCATTGCTTTTGGAAGGATTATTATTAATAAATTCTAGTAACACCAACTTACATTTGAGAATAAATGCAGCTTGTCCTCTGTGAATTGGCCACATTACAGACACTTCAATTAAATTAGCAATTTGTGGATTTAACTGGGCAGAAAGACTCAAAGGATAACCGTCATTAACTTTGTCCTTAACATTTTTTTTTTGTCCTTAACATTTATTTTCTTTAGACGGATTAGATTCTACGTATTTGACGACTGACAATAATTATGCTTCAATTTCTATTATGAGTGCTTCCACTCTTAAATTTCTTCACTGTGATCAAAGCACAGCCTCCCTCTTTCTAGTAACCTAGTATTACTCAATAATAACTGCCACCGATTGAAACCTCACCGTGTCCCATGCTTTAAGCGAAGCATACTAAGCACTTGAGCTAACTTAATTTATTCGTCACAAGCCCTGTGAAAAAAAGGCATTATTATTGCAGTTTTCCGATGAGGAAACCAAAGTCCAAAGAGGTTTAGCAACCTTCCCAAACTGTCATAAAATGGGTCAATTACAGAAACAGGATTTGAGCCCCACTTTGACTTCAGAACTGTCCCTTTAGCCTGACCACTGGTCTGTGGGGTTCACGGAGGCCCAGAGTCAGCTTTTCTCTGGCTTCCAAGGGCCAGCGGTGTACATGATGGCAAAACCAGGTCACATGTATTAGAGACAGAAAAGAGAAAAGGAGAACAATAAAATGAAGAGTAAAAAGGAATCAAATGGAGGAAAGGAACGAAAGACGTATGGAGAAAGAGAGAAAATGAACAGAAAGGAAAGGAAACGGACACAGTGTGTGGTAGGTTGTTGGCTTTCTGTCCAGGCAGTGAGCCGAATGCGGGGGTGAGCTTCACCCCCAGGAGACAGTTAGAAACATCTAGAGACATTTTCTTCTTTTAAAGATTTTACTTATTATTTATTTGAGAGAGAGAGAGACAGCACGAGTGGGTGGGGCAGAGGGAGAAGGAGAGAGAAACCCAAGCGGACTCCATGCTGAGCGAGGAGCCCAAGTTGGGGCTTGATCCCAGGACCCCAAGATCGTGACCTAAACCAAAACCAAGAGTCGAACACTTAACCAACTGAGCCGCCAGGTGCCCCCGTCTGGAGACATTTTCTAATTGTCATCATTGGGGGTGTGGGGGTGCTGCTGCTCAGTGGGTAGAGACCAGGAACGCTGCTAAACATTAAACAACACATACGACAGGTGCCTGGGGGGCTCAGTCGCTTGAGTGTCGGACTCTTGGTTTCCGCTCAGAACACGATCTTGGGGTAGTGAGATGGAGCCCCGAGCTGAGCTATGCACTTAGCACGCAGTGCTCAGTGTGGAGTCCTCCCTTTCCCTCCCTCTGGCCCTCCCCGAGCTCACTGGCGTGCTCTCGCTCTCATTCTAAAATAAATAAATAAATAAATAAATGCATACATACATACATACATACATATGTACATATTTTTAAAAACCCCACAATACATTGGACAGCTTCCAGAACAAAGAATTAGCAAAATGTCAGTAGTGTTGAGTTTGAGAAATGCTGGTCTAGGGTTTGATGGTCCAACCATTAAGATGGGACATTTTAGAATAACTTAATTCTCTAAGAAATCTTACATCATAATCCTCAAACAAAAACATGAGCGAAGCCTTGGTACTGTTAATCTCTTTCTTTCCCCGAAGGTCTGAGAGAAAAAAAAAATCTATAATGTAGTTTTGGAGTGGTATATTTTCTATCCTTAATATAAATTGGATCTATGTAATGTTTTTTTCATATAAATTGCAATTCAACTAAATGCAGTCAACTCGAAGGAAGCAGAACCGGACTGAATAATGTTCTAACTGCTCTGCATGGGGACTTTGAAGTCTGGTGTTAGAACCGGGAGGAACATAAGGAACCATTATGCCAGGCCCATCATTTTACAGAGGAGGAAGTTAGGGCTCAGAAAGGTGAATCACTTGCCTAAGGTCCTAAGTGGCTGGGCTGGGACGAAAGTCCATTTCTTCTTCTTTTTTCTTTTTTAAAGATTTTATTTATTTATTTGACAGAGAGAGAGATCACAAGTAGGCAGAGAGGCAGTCAGAGAGAGAGGGGAAAGCAGGCTCCCTGCTGAGCAGAGAACCCAATGCGGGGCTCAATCCCAGGACCCTGAGATCATGACCTGAGCCAAAGGCAGAGGCTTTAACCCACTGAGCCACCCAGGCACCCCCAGTTCTTCTACCTCTTAGTTCTCTCCTCCCCCAAATTCGCTCCTGCAATTCACTACTAACACGCATCATGGAAACACTTAAGCACCTGTCCTTATGATTCCTCAGGTCTGTTAGTTAAAAACCAACAAGGACAGAAGCTCATCCCTAACACACATGAACATTCACAGACTCTCTTGAAAGCTTTGTGATGATCGATAAAATATTAGCTCTTTCCTCTGAGAAATGTAATGATGAAGTACTGGACTGTTTTTGATTGAACCAGATTATAGTTTTGCGATGATGGTTGTGAACTTTCTTAGGAAAGATTTATTTATTTATTTCAGAGAGAAAGAGAGCATGAGTAGGGGAGTGGGGGGGGGGTAGAAGGACAGGGGACTCAGACTCCCTGCTGAGTGGGGAGCCCGATGCAGGGCTCAAACTCATCACCCTGAGATCATGCCTTGAGCTAAAGTGGGATGCTTCACCAGCTGAGCCCCCCCCCCGGGGTCTCAGTGGTTTGTGAATAACTGATGAAAACACTACAAATTCACCGCTGCCCTTCATTTTAACAAAGTTTTCAAATGCGTGTAACTTCCTCATGAGTATAACCTAACTGGGAGAATGGAGCTCAAAAATTTAAAAAAAAAAAAAAAAAAAAAAAATCGAATATACGTGAACTATGCATTGATATACAGACA
Organism: Potos flavus; assembly: GCA_028534135.1. NCBI lineage: Eukaryota > Metazoa > Chordata > Mammalia > Carnivora > Procyonidae > Potos > Potos flavus. The sequence goes on from CM052886.1 coordinate 90,421,190, forward strand.
TTGGTTAGTTGTCTGTTGCTTGCTCCAGCACACTGAGGCAGTGATGACGATGATTAATGATTGTTGGGGGCTTCTCTGCACCGGGCCAGGGTCTAAGTGTATGTGTTATACGTGTTATCTCATATCCCGCACTGGCCGCTGCACAATCTGGAGATGAGAAGGCATTGCAGTAGGATTCTTCTGTCCTTTGGGAATGTATTTTATTGGGGAAACTATACATACGAGGCTGTAACCCACTTATATATGGAAATGCTCGACCCAGTCTAAAAGGAAAATGGATAGGAGGGAAAGCCAGTACTAGTCAGAACATGATTTTAAGCAGGGAGAATTGCTAGGAAAAGGTGGATATACAGCTAAAACCTAAGGGAATCAGGGGAGAAGGAACAAACACAAGAAGAGACACAGGAGGAATGGGTGCCAGGCATTGCAAAAAAACAAAAACAAAAACAAAAACAAAACCCTTCCAAATAGCAAGTGAGAAACCATGCTGGTGATACTGGAATGTGCATTTGATGAACTGATATTTTTTATGGTTAGATTTGAAGGTGGAGTTCTAAAGCTAATAAAGTGACTCAAGGTGAATTGGATTCAACTTGACTCCCGCTTGAACTTGGGACCCAAAGCCTTTGTGTGCAAGGCCAGAGGGAAGCTGGCCAGAGTTAGGAGGGGTTCTGTGCAGAGAGACTGAGATCTTCAGGGATGTGGAAATAAATGGAAGTTTCTGTCTTTTTTTTTTTTTTTAAGATTTTATTTATTTATTTGACAGAGAGAGACACAGCAAGAGAGGGAACACAAGCAAGGGGAGTGGGAGAGGTAGAAGCAGGCTTCTCGCCGAGCAGGGAGCCCGATGCAGGGCTCGATCCCAGGACCCTGGGATCATGACCTGAGCCGAAGGCAGACGCTTAACTACTGAGCTGCCCAGGCACCCATAAATGGAATTTTCTTAACAGGATTGTACTATACAGACAGTCCACATCTACAAAGTGCATCTAATAATTTGTTTCTTCATCTAGCCAAAAATCTCACTCAGTGGAGTAAAAAAGAAAAAAAAACACAATTCAATTTTCTTGGTGACCAGAAATATCCATAGGATGAAGGCATAATTGGCTCACTGATGTAGTCAAATGTTTTTGTTCTGCAGACTAACTCACTCAAATATTACGTATAGTGAACTGATAAAAAAAAAGAACAGCAATAACACCATCTTTGTTTTAATAACACTACTTAATTAGTTTAAAACAATATTCTAGAGAAATTGTAACAAAATACTAAAGCCTAGGTATGAAATTTCATTATGTGGTTCATTAAAAATATGTTAAAAAACACATTCTACTAATTTACCATAATAATTGGGGGGGAGGGCTACCTAAAGTTGACCTCATCTTGTTCTCTAGGGAAAACAGGAAGAATGGCAAGGTTAAAGGACAATCCTGGGCCCATGCAGTGAGTGAGAAGCATCACTTGTGTCATTAGGGAAGAGACCATTCTGTTTTGAAAGCAAATCTGGCTCTATTTTTACTTACTGATTTATGTTTGCTTTTACCTTCTTTAATTTTTTTTCAGTGGTTCTCATTTGCTCTATTCCCTGGATCATTACTCATGTAATCCTTAAAAGGAAGTTATTAGAAGCTGTTGACATTCCCTGTCCACAGGATTTGAAGTCAGGAATAAATTATATGAAAAATCATATTTAAAAAGTTCTATAAAAAGGGGATTTATAATTAAAATCAGACATTCCAGATTAATCCCTGATACAAAATGAAAGGAATAAAATGAATGAAATATGGTGAAGGAAGATAAATAACAAATGCTGATAAAGAAAACATGTTTCTTTTCATTTCCATGTAGCTTGGGTTTCATGAGGAATGAAACTTCATATGGCTCTGAAAATTTGAATTTTGGCATACTTTGCCATTAGACAACAGGAGAAAATATAGCTTTCATTCTCTATGCAAATAATAGCAATATTATACTTGGGCATTTGTGGGAAAAGAGACAGAAAGTTCATTTTAACAAATACTTTAGGATTTTCTTAAAATATTTTGATCTGAATGAGAAGCCTAAACCAATTTCAGGAATTGGTTCAAAAATAACATAATGAACAATAGTGTATTTCTAATTCTGAAACATTGGATGGGAATTAAATCTTCCCTTCAACTTCCCGGATTCGGGGTCTACATATTTATGTACAAAGAAATAGTGAGAACGTAATTGGTTGGACACAAAGGGTGGAGCACATTATGGAAACTCAGAAACCCACATGTGAACATGAGCAAGAAAACATACTTGGGGGTGCCTGGGTGGCTCAGCCCTTAAGTGTCTGCCTTCGGCTCAGGTCATGATCCAGGGTCCTGGGATCGAGCCCCGCATCGGGCTCCCTGCTCAGCTTCTCCCTCTCCCACTCCTCCTGCTTGTGTTCCCTCTCTCACTGTGTCTCTCTCTGTCAAATAAATAAATGAAATCTTAAAAAAAAAAAAAAAAGAAAACATACTTGGCATTCTTTTTGTAGCATTCACTCTTCTCTTGCAAATGATCTAGATCTTAAAGCAAATAAGGTAGTTGAACTCAGTACTAGTGGTGTAATTTCACATGGTTCATCATGCAATGACAAGAGAGACAAGGGAAGCGTGGAAAAGAAGTCATTTTGCTTGAATAGTTTTGGCATATTACAAGAACTAAAAGAATGACATTAGATTCAGTTTATGCACTTTTGGCAGGAATAGCACAGAAATTATGTGTTCTTATTGCATATCAGAAAGCAGGGGCGCCTGGGTGCCTTAGTCGTTGAGCGTCTGCCTTTGGCTCAGGTCATGATCCCAGGGTCCTGGGATCGAGCCCCTCACCGGGCCCCCTGCTCGGCGGGAAGCCTGCTTCTCCCTCTCCCACTCCCCCTGCTTGTGTGCTTCTCTCACTGTGTCTCTCTCTGTCAAATAATTGCTAATATCGTAAAAGAAAGACCGAGGACCTGTTCCATATTAAAATAGACAACTGAATGCAATGTGAGATCTCATACTTTCTTTTAGTATAAAAGATGTTGTTGGCGAAATTGGCAAAATCTAAATAGGGTATAGATTTTAAATAGTATTCTATCAACTAAGTTCCTGATTTTGAGAATTGGGTTGTGGCAATATAAAAGAATGTCTTTAAATTTAGGAAATAGACACTGAGGTATTTAAGCATAAAGTATTATGTCTGCAATTTATTCTTAAAAGGATATATACATAAAGCATATGAGGTATGATGTTAATATTTGAAAAATATGAGTTAAGTGTAAAGATCTGTAAAGACTTTCCAATGCAGTTACTTTATAGCCTTGGTGAGCTCAGTTTTAATCAGTTTTAGTAATACAGTTTTACTAGGAATAAACCTTGCTGAAAGGCTATCTTTCCCAGGCTTAGCTGATCATAGAGTCAAAATGATTAGTGAACTATCAGCACAGTGTGGTGTGACATTTCAGGAAGGGTGCTCAAATATAGTAGACTTTCAGCCAAGGAGGGCACATTTAACCTTTTCTCTCTCCCTCACTCCTCTTGCCTGCAGTATGGGTATGATAGCAGTCATCTTGGACCATGAATAGAATCTTAAAGTCGGAAGCCAGGGCTCAGATGGTGGAAGAGAAGGATGGAAGGAGCCTGGCCATTGATGATTGGAGTTACTGCCCCACTGATGAACTGCCCTCCTCTGAATTTCTTTCATATGAGAGAAAAAAACTTTTATCTCACTTAAGCCATTGATATTTTGGATATTCTCTTTGGAAAGGGAAAAAAACCCTTTCCCAACTGATTGCCCGCATTATTCTGAGATTCTCAATTAGACAGTTTCTCCAGGCACTTAGTAAGATATCAAACCTATGCTAATGATATTTTCCCCAGCTTTTCAAGTTTGGAACACATAATGGAATGAGCCTGTGCTGGAGACTCAGTTATTGTTCTTCAGCTTAGTGGAGGAAGATTGAGTCAAAACTTTTGCTTCACCTTTTGCCTCTTCCCATAGAGGTACAGGTGGGGGATCCAGAGGGGTAGTGATAATGATGTAGGTTTTCTTCTGGAACACAGGGTACATATGTTTTTTCGCTTATTCCAAGGCTTTAGAAGTTCACAGGTCTGGGAAGGGAAGGCTTCCAATCATTGGGAGAGGCTGACAATGGAACTTACAGTAGAATCAGTCTCCAGCACAGATCCTCCTAAGACAGCACTGTCAATACCTCCTTCATGCTGGAGAATTCCACGGGCTCTCTAGCGCATCAAACCCTCTGCCTGGACTGGAAGACCTCCAAAATGTTTTTTCACGCCCTTTATTTCACCGATCATTTCTCTCAATCTTATCAAGAAATGATCATCTTTGCCTATCAGCTACATCATTCCAGTTCCCACTACTAGACTACTAGACTTTTCTTACTTTCTGCCTAATTTTACTTCAGGTTTTATTTTTTGATCTTCCTAATTTTAATATTATTTGGGAAGCAGTCCAAGTTTCACCTTCTTGAATCGGCCCCCAGTTCTTCGAGTGCTCACTGATTTCTCCAATTGCAGCAGGGTCAGCAGCACACAGTTTAGTAATTAATCATCCTTTTATCTCTCATGGTATGGCCATCTCCTTGGACAAGATTAACACTTCCTTGAGGGTGGACAACATGGCTCTATCCCTCAGTATATTCTATAGACATGTAGGATATATTCTCTTGTGTACATGGCTTTCTGTATCTATGCTGTTTAATTAGATTTCAAAACATCTGAATGAAGCAAGTAAAAGGTATTTCAAAAAACAATCACTTAACAGGAATGGAAGCTGTGAGGCTAATGGAAGTGAAATAATTAATAGAAAATAAATGGAAAAATAAGAATTAAAGTTTGTTTCCTAGATCTTCCTCTTCGTTAGGTAACACATGTTAGAATGCAAGCTCCATGAGGGCAGGCACAGTAGTTTATCTTATTAGCTGATAGATCCCCAGTGCTTAGAAGAGTGTACGGAGCAGAGTAGGTCCTCAATAAACATTCATTGATTAACTGAATAGGGGCTTTTGAGCCTAGACAAGAATTAGGCTCAGTATTAAAAAGGATTATGGACATATCTTCAAGAAGGTGCCAGAAGAAGTTTAGTCTATTTGACTGCAAAAAGCAAATAAAAAATAGAAGGTGTCATTTATAATAAAGAAAAATATGCATAAATATATGAAGCACCTATTTCTATCATGTTCTTAGCTGATTAAATGAGGCTTTTTTTGTGTGTGTTTGTGAAACAAAGCATATTTTTTAAATGAAGAGAAATCATTTTATAAAAAAGGAAACTAATTTATTTTAAGAAGTGAGGAATTCTCTACAAATGTGAATTTATCACTATATAAATTTGTATACTCATGGGACAGTTTTGCCTGAAGTGTGGCAAAGTGATGATGAGGGAATAGAGACCAGGTTCTTTTACCCATCAACCTTCCACAAACATCACGCCCATGTTAATAATTATCCTTATTGATAGATGGTGGGACTCCTAGATGGAAATATTTACAGGAGTAGGAATTTAGAGCATTTTTAAAAATAGAGCTATCACATGCAGTTGGGATTCCCTGATTAGTACCATGGAAACCAACCTGAAGTTAAATGGAAAGCCCCTCAAATTGTCCAACTTAGAATTGTAAAAGCCTATTTCACTGGAGGGTTTATAAATGAACCATATAATTTTGTGGCTCACAAGTAAGGTATAGTAATGACGCCTTCCCATTTGGTATTTACTTCTACAGGCTGGAGCAGCAGATGCATGAGGAAAGATCTGAAGATTAACATTTGCATCCTTTGGAGGAACCACATCAAATGGTGGAGGTTACCAAGGAGCGTAAACATTCCCTCTAGGAGGAGACATTATTGAAGGGTTACTGGAGTAACCAGGGCCGAAGACTTGCTGCCAGGAAACAACAGACATCTCTCCTAATCCACAGAAACTTCGGGGAAGACACCTGCATTGCCCAAAAGTGCTCTATGAGTTAGGAATGGCAACTATTACATCTCTACTGTGGGCTCCAGATCTTAACGTTGCTTCTAAATAACAACTCATGAGAATAAATGGATTCTCACTTTTTCTATGCATTTGGGATATGTAGATTCTTAGAATATAAGTAATTAGTTCAATTAGAATGAAATGGCCCAGATCTAGGGGAATCGTGGGATTGCCCCATTAGTGAAGATATGTGCACCGGAGGTAGAAAAATGTCACCTTTCCAGCCACTGTGGTTGTATATAAAATTTCAAGTAGGGGAAGGGGAAGCCATCCTAGGGAGGGCTGTGTCTACACTCTTGGTCATGGAGAGGTGAGGGGAAAGGAAGAGCCAGGGATGTCATGGCACATGTGAAGCGAAGGGTACTATTCTCTCCCTTTCCAATGTCCCATGGGGACTCCATTTTCTCTCAGCTTGTCACCTTCTCACGGACCTCCACAACCCTCTCAGTTAGCCCTTCCATCTCCTGCCCCCCGTCCTTCCTTTATCCTGGACTCTCTGGCAGGCTTGAGCTACTTGAGGGAGACAGGTGGGCTTTTCTGTGCTTCTTTCTATCCTCTGCTTCATTTTCTCAGCAGACTGGCCAGAGAGGAGTCCTTGAAACCCACTGACCCTACAAAGTCCTGAGATGACCCCATTCTATGGGATTAACTCACCCCCAAACTGCCTAGTGATTTTCATAGAGATTTGCCAGTGTTGAAAAGGTATTATGATACTGAATCTCAATACGCTGCAATAAATTAAGAAATGTGATTAAAACCAACAATCCTTAGCACACACTCATACACACAGAGCAGTATATTATATTATATATAATACTGCTCTGAAAATCATACAGTCTCTTCTAGCCTACATAGTTCCATTTTTACCAAAAAAAGAAAAGGCAAAAAGAAACAGAAAGAGACAGAGAGGGAAGGAGAGAGAGATTATGGTGAATGGGGGTGGAGGGATGGTGGGAGAAGAGAAGAAAATAAGGGAATCAAAACAGACCCAGTCCTGGGGATGCAGGCATCAGAGGTGTGTTTTGCTGCCCTCTCTGTTCTAACCTTAGTTCCCTGTTCTAAGGTAGTAATTTCCAAACTTGAAGGTGCTTTAATGGGGAGTGCACAGGTAACATGAATTCTCAGGCTCACCCCTAAACATCATGATTCTGTGAATCAGGAGTAGGGTCTAGTGGTTTTCCTTTTAACAAAGACTTCAGATAATTCAGATTCAGGTGGTCCTATAAAAGTTTGTAGGTGGTAGTGTGTGTGTGTGTGTGTGTGTGTGTGTGTGTTTGTGTGTGTTTGAGAGAGAGAGAGAGAAAGAGAGAGAGAGATTGAAATCTTATTTGAAATAAATGTGACCACACTGGAAATTCAGGGCTAAGTTATTTTGACAAAAAAAGAAAGGATGTCCAAATCAAAGAAGGAAAGGGAAAATTTTATCTGTCAAATAGGGGAGATGTACTGTAGTTATTTTTCTATTGTACTTTTTCAACTGACGTATGTGATGTGATGAGGTTTAAGATCAGAGCTCACCAAAACGGTAGTCTAGGCTTCCTCACAAAACTTTCAGTCAGTGGGGCCATTCAGACAACAAGCTATATTAGGAGAAAAAAGAGTGATAGAAGTAACATACCGATCTGACAGCGTGGAGTTCTGGGTTCAGCTTTGGTGCTACTGGGGGCAAATTTTTTGTTCTCTAGCATCATTACTCTTACCTCTAAAATGAAGAGTCTGGGAAAGATGGTCTTTTGGTTCTCTTCTAGAGCTGAATTCTGCAGGAAGACTCTATAGTGGCCTTACGGGTGTTCCATTGTTTTTAAAAACTGGACGTCAGGTTAGTCCATAGGCACCAAGTTGTTAAAAGACAAAATACCAGCAACAATTTTACTCAGCTTCTATCTGGTACCAGGATCAGTGCTTCGCCCTTCATGTATATTTTCCTCATTCTCTCCCAAATCCATTAAGCTGGGTTTCTTTACTATCTCTTTGTAAATGAAGAAAATATGACTGAGGGAAGAGAGGTGGCATAATGTAGGGCTTGAGAGCAAGGATTCTAGAACCTTGAGCCCCAGGCTTGAATCCTGACTCCACCACCTACTGACTCAGAGACTTAAGTCTGGAAATGTTACTTAACACTCTCTTCGCCTTAGCTTCCTCATTGGTGAATGAGGATTATAATGGCACTTCCCTCAGGGGGCTCTGGTCCACAATACATATTATCCAAGTGTTTGCTTTAATGGTTATTAAATGTTTTGTTAGAGCTGAGATTCAAAGCCAAGTTTGTTTGAATCTGAAACCCATGCTACCTCCTTGCCCAGTGATTGGAATAACATAGCCGAACCAGTGTCCCAACCCAAACACAACTGCAGTGGGTCAAGACGCATCACACAAAAGTGAACGTCGACAGTAGCTGGCAAAGGAGCATTCGACCTGTCCCCAGAGTAGGACTGATTAAAATTTTAAGCCATTATATTTCATATAAACCTTCTGGGAACTTTGAATGAAACCCATGGTTCTGATAAAATTACGTGATTAAATCTAAAAACCATATTTTAAGAAAATTCACACATACACATAAACACACTGTCACCCTCGTTTGCCTTGTAATGTTGGAGTAAAAACTTTAAAGGTCGGAGAACTGAAGCATAAAACCACGCAATTATTTACTGAATGTTAAGTGTTCTCTTGGACTCGACAGTCTAGTAGGGCTCAGAAGTAAATAAAGAAATGTATTAAAGAATTGTTGTGATAAGGTCTTTACCCATACATTTATTATTTATCATTTGACAATTTTCCTGTGTTCTATCCTAGACTTTTTCCCTCTGTGGATCACTTCAGTTTATCAGTTATCTGGACATTGTGTAGGATTCCTTATTCATCACACGCTTATCATTTTAAGTGTTATCCCAATTTTTTTCTGCAGGTTTGTAGTTTAGCCTACTTCTGTAAATACATCTCATATAGTTTCAGAATATAGGTACTCAGTATTGTCCCTAAATAATATTCTATATACTTGTCTATAATCTATATTAAATGATTCAATGGCTAGCAGGTGGTAAAAAACAAGCTAATAGATGAAATAAAGAGAGAGCAGCCATTTCTTCCACTGGCTCTAGCAATCTAGTCGACGGGCGATAACTTGCCCCATCTCCCAGCAGAGGGCAGTAAAACATGCTTTCTAGCTTATCAAGGCCTTTGGAGCTACTGTTGATATTTTGAAAGGAAGTATGGTGTTCAGATACATTTTGAAGAAAGAGGAATGTGAGAGTTTTTGCTGAAAATAAATTTAGAGAAAAGTGGGGGTTATGAATCAAAATAAAAAATTATTTCTCATAACTTTCTTCTTCTTTAGGGAATTGGTAATTGGTGCGTCGTTCAAAAACATTCGTCACCACATAATCCTGTACTTTTCAAGTATCTTTGTTAATTATCTTCTATATTTAGATAATATTTTATCTGAATTGTATTTCCCTGTGAAATAGGTTACAGGGAATACAAATCTGCCCTTAGGGTTACTAGTTTATTTAATAAAGTAAAACTGTGCTTTATAATTACTAAAATATTTAGTGGGTAAGTTCATTTATTTGTTTTTTATTAGTTTATTTATTAGTTATTCAGGAAACATTTAAAAATACCTTTAAAAAACATTTTTAGGGCAAAGATAATTTTCCAGAGCCCCACCTCTATTGATAATTTTTTTCCCAAACCTTGTTTGTTCATGCCAAACCTGTCAATGTAAAAGGATATGCAGAAAGTTTTCTCAGGCCTCGCCCTTTGATCTCACTACCTGTTAGATCATATTTTCATATTCTTTCACTCACGTGTACATATCTCTATCATCCACAAATACCCACACCTCCCTTGTCCTTCCTTCCGCTGTGGTTATCACTGTCCATGCCAATTTTCAATGAGGAAGATAAAAAGTAAAAGAAGAAGATTCAAACTTCCTGTAGATCACAACCCCTTGAAGTATCCTGGTGTTGGAGACATTTAACTGCCTCTTGGCCACCATGAAGGTGAAACTGGAATTTGGGGAAACAAATGAATGGGGAAAGAGGAGCCACACCAGGAGAGAAAGAAGGGTTTGCTAAGCAAAATCATATTCACAGCACCTGTGTCCTGGATAAGATTTAAAGGCAATGTCACCTTAAATATTATATTAATTCTTATTTTTTATAGGACTAAGGGACTGGATCGTATTCCATCTATGGTTCATTCCAACTTCAAATTCTCTAAGTACTTCCTTTTACCTTAGTGTTTGTCCGAGCGGTCTGATGTAACAATCTTCACCAAAAACTTTTTCTGCCATCCCAGGCACTGTAGGAATAAGGTAGACGAGGTTTCTGTTCTCTTGTAGACCTTACAGTCCAGTAGAGATCATAAATGAATACAGAGAATAGTAAATAAGGAATTATATGGCAACAGATGGTAACTTAAACTTTTTGTGGTGATCATTTCATAACATATATAAATGTCAAATCACTATGTTGTACACCTGAAACTAATATAACATGGTATATCGAGTATACTTAAAAAAATAGAAGAAAATGAAAATACCCCCTGATAAAAAGAAGAATTATAATGTTGCCCCCCATTTAGCTTTTGTTTATTTATTTGACTGACATTTACTGATGACCTACTCTGTGTCAGGTACCCCACCTCCATGGAGACAGGAAATAAACCATTCAACAAATAAACAGGGTAACTTCAGATAGCAGCGAGTGCTATGACAAAAGTAAATATAGTCGCATAATATGGATTGAATGGGAGAAGAATGTCCTCTGACTGGATCTAATTTGGTTTAGACGATAGTTTTGGTAGTGGTGAGAGGTATCATACAATGCTTATCAAAGGACGTGATATGTAAATTGAAGGCCAAAGATTCATAAGTGGGAGGGGAAAAGGGAAGGTGGTGGGTAGAGAGCATTCCAGTATGTGCAAGATCTAGGTGGTGCTACTTGCCTTCTCAGGTTGCTGAAAATGTGCAGATTCTTCCCAGGATCTCTGGTGAGTGTGGTGGGTGGTGGGGCTGGGGAGGCCGGCAGGGCAAAAACAGTGAATACCTTGTTAAGGTATTTGGACTTGTCACAAGAGTCATGAGAAACTAATACTCATTTAAATGGAATTGCTTCAAGTTTTAAGAAATGTGTTCCAAATATGCTTTGGTACAGGGTGCCATTTTCTACCTTGTGAACTCTTTCTTTGGGATTGGCAGAAACTTTTTTTTTTTAAGAACTCTATATTAACATAGGTTTTCCAAAATACACTTTTAATTTCATTCATCTATTCATCAATATTTAAGTGAATATTTTATATAAGGCATTGTTTGGGGTGATGGGGATACATACATCAGTGAACAAAATATTAAATTTCCCCACACATAGAGCTTAATTTGAAGGCATAAATTGGAAGAGAATTCCTTAGGGAATAGTTTTGTCAAGAACTGTAACTTTTTTTGAGATTTTACTTTACTTAGAAGCTAACAATTTAGCCTACGGCAGTTTCACAGAAGCTGGCAAAAGACAAGAGACTCCTAGGTCAGAGACGAAAGACTTTATTATTTGTGGTAATAACTATAGCCAGAATATAAGCATCTGTACCAGTTCCTAGGACCCCAGGACAATGTGAAGAGGGCCAGTCGATACTATACATACAGTGGGTCATGTCATAAGGGAGGAAATCTAAGTTAATGAAACATAAATCTTTTATAAAGGGGGAAAAAAAAAAAAGGCATGGCTCTCCTGTCTTCTAGCAGGAGATATCATCTCTGTTTTCCAAGGCTGTTGGCAAACCTGCTCTTTCCTCCGGAGGGAGACACTATTTCTATTTTCCAGGACTGTTTACAATATGAACATCGTGGAGGAGCTAGTTCAGATGAAAGTAGTCAGTGCAAAAGATGTGTGGAAACACAGACCTATGCAGAATCGTCTCCCAACAGGTTTGTCTTTGGCCCAAGTAAGACTGAAAGTTCATCTGCTTCTTTCATTAGGAATAGTATATCTGGGTATACCCTTAGTGGGCCTACAAAGGTGGCCTCCGTGCATTCGATCTGTACAGTGTAGTCCTGTCTCCAGACATGTTCTCAGAGAGGCTGAGAGGTTCGAGGGTTCTATATACTCCCCTTTGTGACTGCTTGGAGTTTTTTTTACACCTTTAGGCACCCTTCAAGCCTGCCTTTTCTGTTTATGTTGAATTTGTGTGTTTATGTAAAATGAAAAGAACTAGGTATCATAAAGTGTGCTCAGAAATAAGTTTCTCCTCAAAAATTAATTCGTAAAATGGTCAAGGTCATAGCTCTTTTGGAGCTACAACTCTGAGATCAAGACCTGGGCTGAGATCAAGAGTTGGGCACTTAACCAACTGAGCCACCTAGGTGCCCCAAGGTAGTAGCTCTCAAGAAATTGTCGTGAAGAATTTTCTGGCCAAACTTTTTTTTTCATTTAAATTCAATTAGCCAAAGTATAGTACATTGTTAGTTTTTGATAGAATGTTCAGCGATTCATTAGTTGAATATAACACCCAGTGCTCATCATATTACGAGCCCCTGGCCAAACTTTTAATAGATGTTTAAGATCGGGGGTCCTTTTGAGGGCTACTTGCCAGTGCCTTTAAATGGTTTTCAATCTTATATAGAGTATTTAATTATGACTAATTACTTTTAACTCTAGAAGTCTAGTTAATTTGAAATTCAATATTACAGTATTTTCATAGAACATATTTAGTTCTTTATGCAATGATTATTATGAATTTTTATTTTTAATTCTTTTTTAAAGATTTTATTTTATTTTATTTTATTTCTAAGGAATCCACAGTGAAGGTAAAAGAAGATGTTGCTAATGTTTGCAAATCAGTTGATTGTTTGTCAGAGTCACTATCAACAAGCATCCTCCCAGGAACTAGAAATCTTGGACACTGAAAGGAATGGTTCCAAGATGATCTTTGGTTGTGTGTCTACACTGAGGGCATCAGCAACCCTGGGTTTTGAAGATGAACATCATCTTGCTCACATATGTGTCTCTGTGTCTCAGGGTTAGGGTGGGTGCTGAGGGCTAGGCAAATACTAGTCTCCCCTTGGGATTTGCCAATGCTCCTTGTCCACCTGGTCCCATGGGCACACACCGGCTTTCCTAATAAGATTTTATTTTATTTTTTAATATTAGTTTTAGGTGTATACAAATTCTATTTTGATTTTTAGAATATTGCAATTTGTTTGGACCCAATGTGAATTACACTCGTATCACAACCAATTCAAAATCCATTTCTATACCATAGATTTTTTAATTTGGCATTAAGATTGTTTTTAGTATGATGATAGTCTCAGAAAAAAAAATATATTTGTATTATTACTGAAAAAGGATTTAAAAACACTTACCTCCAAGCTCTCCATATCACGTATCTGTTTTCCAACGAGAAGCAAGCTGGAGGGAAAAAGAAAGAGTGGGCTAAGAGGTATAAAGGGTAGATGTTAAGAGACTTCAAGGACTAGAAACCTCAACTGGTTTGCCCACTTTCTGGTTTTAAAACCCTCACTGCTTCCCTATTGTACTTACGATGAAATACAGGATCTTCCATGGGGCCACACAGCCCAGAACATTTCTTCAGCCTCAACTTCACCCCTACTCCTGGCTCACCTGCCACTGGCTTGTTGTATGGCCACCTCCCTGACCTCTGACCGTTCCTATAAACTCCAAGCTCTCTCCCCACTCAGGGGCTCCACATATACTGTTCCTCCACCAGGAATGCTCTTTCTTTCCTCCTCGGACTGGTTAACTACCACTTGTCCTTCAGGTCATTCTCCCATCCATTAGAGAGTTTTTCTCTCTCTCTCTTCGCCTAAGTTAAATCTCTGCCATTTAGTTTCTTTATTAATCAATTATATAAAATTATAGATAAATGAATATTTACTGGGAGTCAGGTATATGTTAAGTACTATACATGATTTTTCTCTTTTAATTCTCCTTATATGATTTATCCCACCTTACAAGATTTGGAGAGGCTTCAGAACTCCCCAGGGCACACAGCTAGGAGGGGTTGCGACCATATTCCAACTGAAGCAGACTGACTCCAGCACCCCCATCACTCCTAACCCTTTGCAAAATTGACTCCAAAATAACTTCCTCTGTGTGAGGCTCTCTGGTAAACAGTTTGCATGCACTTGTTCAGTCAAACCTCACCACAATCCTGGAAGGTGGTACTATTAGTATAAACATCCTCATATCACAGATAAGAAAAATAAGGCATGGAGACTAATTTGCCTTAGGTTATACCCAATTTGAAAGTGCCTATTTGCGCAGCAAAAGACCTCACTGGAAAGTGGCCAAGCCAAGATCACTATCCAGACAACCTGATTCCAGTTTCTGCTTTAAACCAGTCCTATATATGGCCCTAGTGCCGCGCTCCGACTCTGGCGCTATGGGTGTCAATTTCGTTTAGCACCACATGCCCAGCACAATGCCAAGGTCAGAGGAATAAATCAACATGCATTTGTCTTATGAATGAAAAGACGGTGTTAGTCTTTTCAATCACAGCTGGAAATTTTGTTTGCGTAAATCAACATGTATATTATCATCAGAAATTATTTTCCAGAAACTTACAAATATGTTTGTTATATTAAGCTGTTGAAACAGTTTCCTCCCTTTGACCACTGGTCCAATGCTTTTGACAACTCTATGGAGCATTGCCAATAGACAAATCAAAACCATCTCACTCAGAGCAAAGGTGAGGCATCCTTCCTTGGCCCCTCAGTTTTTCAAAAAGGATGTCAACCTGTTAACAGTTTTTAATCGGCAACTGTCAGTTACATATTGCTGGGTAACAAACCACCCCAGGACTTAGTGGATGTTAACAGCAACTATTATTTCTTACAAGTCAGATGGTTGCCGGGGCCATCCCGCTGATCTGAGTTCAGCTCCATTGTTGCTTGGTGGGTCTTGCTTGTCATGCGTCTGGCTTGAGCAGGTTGGCATGAGCAGGTGATCATGTAGTAGGCTGCCTGGTGGCTCATCCCTTTTCCACAAAGTCCCTTCTTTCCCAGGTAGCTAGTCTGGATTTGTCTGCTAGATGGGCAGGAATTCAAGGGGTGGCAGATGGAGAGAGAAAGAAAGAGAACAAACAAGTGCTTTTTCAAGGCTCTGCTTGCATTGAGTTTGTTACTTTCTCATGAGCTACAGAAGGCCACATGGCTAAGCCCAGAGCTGGTGTGGGAGGGCACCGCCAAAGGATGTAAGAGTACAGGAAGGTGGGAAAATTAGAACCATCAGTATATCAATAAGCAACATGTCAAACAGTATTTACCTAGAAGGAAGTCACTGCAACCCAATATCCATTAGAAGTTCAGGTCTAAGGCATAGTTTTCTTAAAGTCCTGATGGATATTAGTTAGTTACTCTAAATATAACCCAGGATTAAGTCAGGCCAATGGAGGGCTGAGTAACTGGACTATTGTTCTGGCCAAAAACGGTCTTGTTTTCACTGAACTATGTTTTGATATAATGCCATTTGTCTAAGAAACAGTCTTTCTTTTGTTGGATCTATTAAAGTGGTTCTTAATGGACAAAGCAAGGCAGGGGGCATGGCCTCCAGGGACAGTTAGCAATGTCTGAAGACATTTTTGGTTGTCACAGCTGGGGGAGCAGTGCTATTGTCATTAAATGGAGAGAATCCTGGATTTTCTGCTAAATACCCCATAATATATGGGACATACCTGCACAGCAAAGAATTACCCTGCTGATATGTTAAGGGTGCTAAGGTTAAGAAACTTCAATGTGAAAGAATGTTGTTCTTGGATCTTTTTTCAAGGATTCTTTGAAAATTCTTTTTGCTCTGTAAGTGTCTGAAATAGTTGTATTTCTGCTGAGCAATTGTTTTGGCTTAATCTTCAACACAAATACAAATACAACACAAAGTGAATCAGTCATCAACTTTTCCATTTTTCAATGGCTATCGGAAAGCTCAGAGTTAAGGGGTGCCTGGGTGGCTTAGTCAGTTAAGTGTCTGACTCTTGATTTTGGCTCAGGTCATGACCACAGTGTCATGCCTAGCATGGAGCCTGCCTAAGATTCTCTCTCTCCCTCTGCCTCTGCCCCTCTTCCCCTCCCCCCAAACAAAACAAAATGAAGACAAAAAAGAAAGCTCAGAGTTAAATTTGTTATATACCTGTATGTAGCAAATACTCGTAATTCTATTTTTATTAGCCTCGTTTCTGACTCTATTATTATTACCTTACCATTTATTTGCCTTTTTATTTCTCAGCTATTTCTAATTTATAGTATTTTATTATTTGCGTACGTTCCTGAAAGCTGTATTAAACTTAGTTTTGAAGAGTCTAGAAACATAAATGAATAAATGCATAAAATAAAATAAAGTACTTCTAGTCTGTGATCAAGACTTACTTAACAATAAATACATAATGAGGGGGTGCCTGGGTGTCTCAGTGGGTTAAAGCCTTTGCCTTCAGCTCAGGTCATGATCTCAGGGTCCTGGGATCGAGCCCCGCATTGGGCTCTCTGCTCAGCAGGGAGCCTGCTTCCTCCTCTCTCTCTGCCTGCCCCTCTGCCTACTTGTGATCTCTCTCTCTCTCTCTGTCAAATAAATAAATAAAATCTTAAACAAAAATAAATACATAATGAGAATTGCTACTTATAGCCACTGGAAATGAGTATGAGCTCTCAGACCCACGACTTGAAAGTAATATGAATCTTGAAGAAACAAGACCAACAAAAACAAAGGACTGAAAAACATTTAAAGTTCTAATGCCCAACATATGGGACACCTTCTGTTACATGGTTAATATAGCGACTGTCATATACTGAGTTCTCAATATTTGTTGAATGAGTTTAATTGGTCTCCATTCCAATAAAGACTGTGAAAGGATTTTATTTTAAAAATTTCTGGGTTCTGGGTGGGGGGATGGGCGAGCCTGGTGGTGGGTATTGAGGAGGGCACGTATTGCATGGAGCACTGGGTGTGGTACATAAACGATGAATCTTGTAACATTGAAAAAATAAAATAAAAGTATTTGGAAAAAAATTAAAAAATAAAGAATACTGACTGATTTAAAAAAAAAAATTTCTGAGTTCAAGAAAGTCTCATTGATTAAATATGATTTGTTGCTGTTGATTAGAATTTCGGCTTGACCAAGTTGCAAAGAAATCCAGAATTTCCTAAGTTATCCTTATGTGCTCCAGGAGCTACATGTCCATATGTCAATTAAATACACGCTTTCATATAATGCACATTTAGCCAGACAACAGGGGGAAAACATACACAGTGTGCCCAGAGCACAGGGGTGCTTTTTTCCTCTACGTTCTAAGGAAGTCACAGGCAATCTTCTCCAAATCCCTTTCCATAAAACCATTACAACAGTCTTCTGTCTCAAAGTCATTATAATAGCTTTATAACCTCTAGGATAAAACACTATAATTTCCAGTGGAATTCTGTCATTCATTAAGAAAACAAAAACTTATCCACTCTAAAATGAAGTTAACTAATTAAAGAAAACATTTATGAAGCCAGAAAGGAAATGCAGCCTTTCCATACCCCCTCAACTACCCTCAGATAAAAAAAAAATCTCTACTGTGTTAGTAAATAGGCTTCAAATAGACAATTAGGATAATTGGGAACAATAAGCATTTATACTGATTACAGCACTGTTTGAGGATATAATTTGTACAAAGAATGCTTTGCTATAGATGAGACAATAAGCTGTCAGTTTTATTTTCCATTACTCATTTATTTAAAATTATAATTTTAACAATGTGCTTCCAGGATGTATACACCGGAGACTTGAGTGTGATAATGGCTTTCTGTGTTAATGCAGGAGATGTTTTGTGCCTATCACTTTTTACTCTGGCACTGTGAGTCTGAAAACACTCCTAGGGCTTCCAGTAATTTATGATTTGTTGCCATTTCTTCCAAAGCATATGACGTATTTTCTCTATAGAACTTGGATTGGCATTGAATTTCATCTTCATTTATTTGTCTATCAGTCATTGCTGCCAGGTAGGAGTTTGCCAGGTAGGTACTGGGCTAGTTGACGGAATTACAAAGATAGGCAAGATACATGGATTCCCTCTTCAAAACCTAATGATATTTAGTATTAACAATTCTATGGAGGCACCTGGCTGGCTCAGTCAGAAGAGCATGGGACTCTTCATCTCGGGGTTGTGAGTTCGAACCCCACCCGGGGTGCCGCGATTACTTATATAGAACTTACAAAAAAAGCAACACAATTCCACTATTTGCAGTAATATATTATCAGCTACCTCATTTGGGCCCTTACTATGTCTCAGGCATAGTTATTATTGTTTTACATGGAAAATTTAATTTAATTCTTATAACAACCTGGTGATGTAAATACAATAACCATCCTCATTTTACAGTTAAGGCAACTGGGGATCATCTAATAGGAAAGATAATTAAGTAAATAATTATTAAAAAAATCTTTAGTAACTGACATGCCTAGGATAAATGGTAGTAGGGGAGCACAAAGGAAAGAAAAGCAACTTGGTTTAGAGAATGAAAGAAGGCCTCTTTAGTAGGAAGTATTCTAAAGATGAACTTCCAAGATTTCCCATCTAATCCCTGGGACTCCGAATATACTACATTAGTAGTATCACATTCGTAATTACGTTACATCTTAGGTGATAAAGGAATTTTGCAGATGTAATTAATGCTACTGATCAGTTGACGTCAAGTAAATCAAAAGAGAGATACACAATCTAATCGTGCGAGCCCCTTAAAAGCAGAAGTTTTCTCCACCTGATAGCTGAAGGGAAAGTCAAATTCACTGCTGATTCAATGCACTGTTGCTGGCCTTGAACACGGAGGGGTCCACGTGATAAAGAACCAAGAATGGAGTCTGGGAGCTCTGAGGGACTTCTGGCTGATAACCAGCAAGGAAAGGGGGCCTTGGTTCTACAACCACAAGGAAATGAATTTGGCCAACCACCCCAAGGAGTTGGGAAGTGGAATCTTCCCTAGAAGCTTTAGATAAGAGCCTAGCCTGGCTGTTGTCTTGAGTTCAGTCTAATGAGAGACTAAGCAGAGACCCAGCTGAGCCTGGCTGGACTTGTGACCTATAGCATTAATGAATGGATGCTAATTTAACCCACTAAGTTTGTGGTAATATGTTATGTAACAATAGAAAACCCATATAGTTGCACTGAATTAGTGACTTTTAAGCTGATACCTAAAACATAAGTAGAAGCTGGCTTGGTTAAGGAGGTTAGGTAGAACCTAATGTTCCAAGCTTAGATGACTATATAGTCCATCTTAGCTTGTGGATAGTTTCAGGAATTCAAAGAAGCTTGAAGTGACTGGATCATGGAGTGCGTATGTGGTGGGCCAGAGAAGGGAATATCATGAGGGAAGGCCGGATATAAAATAAAGGTGGAGGAAGCTGGAGGAGAGGCCAAAGGCCAAGTAAGAAGGATATTATAAATCTTCTAGAAGAGTTTGACTTAACTCAAAGGGAACAGCAACCCTTGGAGAGTTTTATTTAGGATGTGCCAATCAGAGTTACTTTTTAGAATGATTTTTCTAAAGAAGAGCAGGACTGTAGGCAGGAAAGCCAGTTAGAAGGCTATTGCAATAATGCAATCAAGAGCTGATGTTGTCTTGAACTAAGAGAATGGCTGCTTCATACAGTTGATCATTAGGTCATGAAAAATTAATTTATTATAATATTATTGTATTAACTTATCAGAACCTAGTGATTAACTGTAGGAAGGGGTAGAGATAGGGAAAAATTTAAGATAACTCACAAGTATACGTCTTAGGCAACTGTATAAGGGGATCATTAATAGAAATGGAAAACTCAGGAGGAGGAAGATTGAGATTGAGGGAGGGGATTGATTAGAAATCCCTATTTTGATATATGTTGATATATATCAATATATCTATATTTGAAGATACTGTTTTTCATAAGGCGATACCCATAGAAAATTGATTACACGCATCTGGAGTGCAGCAGTAGTCTGGGATGAAGGTATGGATTCGTAATTCGTCAGCATTGTGTTAAGCTAGGCTAATGAGTAGCAGCAAATAGACACTCCTGCCCACCCCACAATTTCAGTGGCTTAACATACTAGAAGTTTAGGTTGGAGTAACAGGTACTTCTCTTCCACCTGGTCATTCAGGGATCCAGGTACTTTGTATCTTGTGTTTCTGACATCTCTAAGACAGTGGTTCTTAACTAGGAGTGATTTTGTCCCCCAGGAGACATGTACAATGTCTGAAGACAATTCTGATTGTCACCATTAGGAGAGAAGTTACTGTCATTTAGCACATAGAAGCCAAGGATCTGCTAAACATTCTACAACACACAGGATAGGCCCTCACAATCAGGAATTATCTGGCCCAAAATGTCAGTAATGCCAAGGTTGAGAATCTTTGCCCTAGGGACCCATTACCATCTCATGCAGCTGGTAGAAGAGGACATAACATGGAGGCAAGTACATGGCTGGTTTTCATTTGTAGAATCTGGAAGTATCAAATATCACTTTCACTCCCCCACTGGAAAGAACTTAATCACACTCACAAACAGCAAGAAATGCTGAGAAATGTAATCTGGGCCAGGGATTAGCAAACAACAGTCCTCAGGCTCAAGATGGCCCAATACCTATTTTTGTAAAGAAAGATTTCTTGGGGGACGCCTGGGTGGCTCAGTCGTTAAGCATCTGCCTTCCTCTCGGGTCATGATCCCAGAATCCTGGGATCGAGTCCCGCATCGGGCTCTCTGCTCAGCGGGAAGCCTGCTTCTCCCTCTCCCACTGCTTATGTTCCCTCTCTCGCTGTGTCTTTCTCTGTCAAATTATAAATAAAATCTTAAAAAAAAAAGAGAGATTTCTTGAAACAGTTGCACGCACTTCTTTATAGATTGTCTATAGTTACTTTCATGTTACAATGGCAGAGTTGATTAGTTGCAGCAGAACCCATACGGCCTGCATTACCTAGAATATTTACTACCTGGTCCTTTACAGAAAAAAGTTTACCAACACCTGGATAGACATATGCCCTGGATAAAGGTAAAATGGGCCTCATTAGATGGCTATTGGTCTTTGCCACAAGTAAAGACATAATACAAGGTGATATTGCCCGGAGAGAATGTGTGGGGTGAGAAGATAAAAGATCCCACTATTCATGCACCTTATTAACTTTTATTGACTCCAGGAACATCCTGATTGGGCTTGGAACACTAAACAGAAATATCATGGCAAGGTCCTTGCTCCAAATACCTCTTGATATGAATGAAATAATTGAGGAAATACAATGTTAAAGGAAGAATAGCTTTGTAACTTACATCAGACTTTGGCAATGACTCAACATGTACACATTTACTTATTTTTATTCTTTTCTGCCTCTTATGGGGATTATTATTTCAAATTTTCCTAAGCGTCTTGTTCCTTTTGAATTCTCTGTGATGAAGATGGGAAGTAGCTGAAGTATAGTTTTTAAGTGTCATAGGTGTGAATATCTGTCTGCCAATTTGGATATATGAGAAATGTTGCTTTTTTTCTGTGATGTGATGTAATTTTTATATGTGAGCCTTCTTTTAAATGTGGCAGAAATTTAATCTTAGTCCATTTAGGGTCTTCTTGGGTCTCACTGACGTCCCACAGTTGGGGGAGGAGGGCTTATGTAGAACATACGGTCTGGATCTTGGTGTACTGATGCTTTGTCTACTGGCACCTGCGGAGACACTCTTCTATATTGTGGGAGGCAGGGGTGGAAGCCATCTTTCTCACAATGCTTTGCCAGCTGGCTTCTAATTGGACAATGGGAGACACTGGTAGGAATTCAAAGGAAGGAGGAGGTGAAAAGAATGTTCCACGTATTTCTTGTTTCTATCAGCTTTCCTTGAGGAGAAGCAGAAGGTTCTGGCTCCAGCCCCCAACTTCTTTTGTATTCCTGGAGTTAGCCATGCTCTAGCCCCTCAGAGGTATCACCAGCATCCGTTTCTGAGGTTCAAGCAACAACCGTGGAGGGGAGGGATATCTCAGGATTTCCCACATGCAGGTAACCTCACCTCCTTCCTTGTGTCCTTCCATCTACAGGGGTGGCCACTGCTTTTTTCAATTACTAATTTTTGGGTGATTCCGTGTCTCATTTTTCACTCTTTTGACTTTCTAACCCCTGTCCAAACTACTCTCTTTAATAAATCCTTTCTCCTTGAAATCCTTAGCAGGTTTCTGTTCTCCTAAACGGACTCTAATCAACGTGCCTGAGTTCCCATCTGGTCTTCGGTTTCTCCTGGGCGTGCTCGCGTCCAACCCGTGAGGACTCTGTGTGCTCCTGAGGGCACCTAAAATATCCCCTTTCTGCTGCATCCCCCTGGGGTGTGGGAATTCCTGCTGTTTTGTTGCCTGCTTCTACCTACCTCGTCCTGGTACCTCTGCGCCATGTTGAAGAGAAACGCTTTGGGAGAAAGCCCGTGGGGCTGAGACCCATTTGCCCCCCCCCCCCACCACCACATGGGCCATTCTCTGAGAGATCAATCACAGCTAAGCTTCCCTACTTTTTTGTCTCCTTCTTTCCCCAACATAGGGACTATTTTCTGGGCTCCAGTGTGTGTGTGTGTGTGTGTGTGTGTGTGTGTGTGTGTGTGTGTGTGTGTGTGTAGGAAAGAAAAATCTCCTGAGATGCTTTTAAACCTCAATTCCTCCTTAGGGCCCAAGATTTCAAAACTGAAAACTTATACAAAAGTTCAACTCTTTTGTTACCTGCATTCCATTGGGTCATCTTCCTGCCTTGAGGCAATACAGGCAAAATGTTAGCTGCCCAAAGATGGGGGAGGAAGGTAGGAATAACCAGAAATACAAGGTGTGTCTGTTAGTTTTCAAAATAGCATCCTGCCCCAAATATTTTTAATTCACTCGGAACCATAACGTCTCTTTTCTTGATCATCTACCTGGTCCCCGAACATAATCCCCACCCGTTCTCCCCAGTTTCCTGGATGGTGCTCTGGTTTGTGTTGGGGCAACTGGTGCACATTTTCACTATGACATTTACCATATTCTAAGAGCTGGGGTCTTCACGGGAGACTGAGAAGCTCGCAAAAAAAATGTTCTATTCTACTCTGTATTTACAGCCTCTAGGACAGAGCCTGGCATACAGAAAGCATCTAAAAAAACTGAGGATTTCTAGATTTTAAAAATTGTTTGTCCAGACTAAGTATTAGAGACCATAGCTAAGAGTCACATAGCACTAACTATGCCCGTTTGCTCTTAGCAGATGGGATACATTAACTCTTTGGTTCTGACAGTAATTATGACAGTAGGTATCTGTTAGTGTCCTCACTTTACAGATGGGGAAGTGGCATAAAGAGAGGTTCGGTATTTTGCCCAAGGTCATGCAGTAGCAAGTGGAAAAAGCCATGATTTGAACTCGGTTATTTGGCTTCAGAGTCTACGTTCTTAGTCACGAGGCCAGGCCACCTTGTGCATAGTGACTTGGCTTTTATAAGGACACGGTATGCTCCTTGTGTAAAGGATTCTGATATATTTTTTTAGATTGCACTGCTCTAAAATGCCTCCAAAGAGGCATAACAGGAAGAACATATAGGGAAATGGAATTATTTTACTTATTATTAACAAGGACAATTTACTGATACATTTACCTTAAAAGCACCAGGTGACAGAAGGTCAAATCCTTATCACTGTCACCATAGGGTCAGGATGCTCCTAGGTGTGCTAAAGGGTCATGTTCTGTCCCAGACATTAAAGAGAATATACCCTCAAAGAAAGAAAAGGAAAAAGGAACTGCAAAGCCAGAAAAATTATTCCTATTTTTAAAGCATCCAAAAAGAAGGGAGCAGGAGAATAGACTAGGAATCTTACCAAGTGCTCTGATCTTTCCAGAGGAGAAAAATATAGTCATTCAGTTTCATTTATTTTTCTAAAACCACTGATCTTAAGTCAAATGGTAACTCTCATGAAATAGCCATGGAGGTGGCCTTTACATTGGTTATTGAAACAGCCTTAGACATTTATTTTCATAGGAATTTGGCTTAATCTTTCACAGGTTTAAATATAAAAATTGTACACTTATTAATTGTGAGTGAGTATGAAATTTGGACAATTTTTCTGGGCAAGTAATAGTTAATATGAAAATCTTTTCCATTGCTCTATTATTTCTTTTAACACTGAAAATCAAATAAATTTTGGGGTGCCTGGGTGGCTCAGTGGGTTAAGTCTCTGCCTTCGGCTCAGGTCATGATCTCAGGATCCTGGGATCGAGCCCCACATCAGGCTCTCTGCTCAGCAGGGAGCCTGCTTCCCCTTCTCTCTCTGCCTGCCTCCCTGCCTACTTGTGATCTCTCTCTCTGTCAAATAAATAAATAAAATCTTTAAAAAAAATCAAATAAATTTTTATTTGAACCTCTCTGCGTGCCCATTTCCACATCTGTTAAGTGAGAATGCTACTAGATACCTACTCTCATAATTACCGTCAGAACCAAAGAGTTAAAAAAAAAAAGTTAAAAAAAAAAAAAAAGAACCAAAGAATTTATGTATCCCATTCACTAAGACCAAACAGGGTCATAGTTAGTGCTATGTGACTCTTAGCTCTGGTCTCTAATACTTAGTCTGGACAAACAATTTTTAAAATCTAGAATTCGGTTTCTCCTCAGGTAACCTTCCTTTACTATAAATTATGATACTGATTATAACTTCACTTTTGTTAAAATTCGGATACCTACCTAGTTTTCCTTATTGTTCTGTACTGAGTTTATCTACTTGAAACTAATATGATATAGTGAAAATGCTATCTTAGTCAAATAAAAAGAGCTATTTATAAATTACTATGGAAGAAGCAAACCAGATTGAAACACTGAGTATTAGGGGGGGCGGAAAAAGTAATAGGTCCTTTGGCCCATTTTGGACAAAGAACACACACACATTCATCTACTCATTTATTTAAAAAGTGTTGAGTACCTATTATATACAAGGCAAAAGTTGGTATGTTAACAATGTCTATTAGAATATGATAATAAATGACTCTAAACATGACCAGTCCATCAATTCATTTATGGCCTAATGGCTGGTTAAGTAAAACAACGGGTGCTGTCCATTTAAGGCTCTTAAGACACCCAGAATCCTCGTAAATAATATGCACTGTAGTTATTTATAGTTATGCTTTTGTTTCCAAGGCTAATAGATAATAATACCCATTGAGGTGTTGAGAACCCCAGCTAGTCACAACTATGGGTGGAGAAGGTGGTACTATAAGTCAGATCTAATTTTTCATCTGATTATTGGTGAACATTTGACATGGTATATAACTACATTAAATATCTAGCGGATATGCATATCAAAATGCCATATTAAATACATATGTAATTGCTAATAATAAAAGGAATAAAAGAAAGTAAATGTGGAAATTTCATTAAGGAAATATTAGTAGCCCATATTATCTGTATAGAGCCTTCCTACTACTTATTAAACTGAAATATTCATCATTTTCGTTTCATGTGTGTATTTTACAATATGGGAAATTTCATGTAAAATGGAATCGTTTACTTCGTGATGAAATTTAGAACTGCAGCAGAATCCCTGCTTTATTCTATTTTATTTCAAAAACTTTTCAATCCATGAATAGTGGCAAAATTTTAAAAATGGAACTAGATAAACACATGAAATCACAACTCATTACTTTTACATTTATTTTAAGCTTTTCTATGGTATAACTATAAAACGCCTTCATCATAGAATTCTTTAGTAGTGTTTTCTCTTAACTGAATTTAGTTTAGAAAATTTAGAGTTCCATTGATTATGGTTCTTTTCTGTACAAGATTGAAGATAAAGATCAAATAATTTTAAGAATTATTGTTAGGTAAAAATATTTTGTGTGCTCTCCCCATGAAAAATCTCGAGCAGTTTCCTCTCAATTAAAAATAATACTAATATTCCCCATGGGATTATAATATGGAAGAGACTTTTTGAAAGAAACTGAAATGTGTTAGTAAGAGGACAATATTCTCATGCTAAACTTGTATCAGGAATCCATATATTATTAAAATAATTTTTTTCATAGACGATGACCTACATCTTTATTTGCCTAGAAGTCTGAAAATTAACAGAAAGGTCATTACAATATGATACCAATCAGGTTTCTTGACACATTCAGGTTTAAATGGACCAAACTTTCATTCAATTAGCCCCTGGCTTTTGCAGCCAGGAACCTCTTATTTTCAGTGTCTTAACTAAAGGACAATGAAGGTATAAGAACAAGCTATTAAAAAAAGGAAGGATCTTAAAGCAAAAGTCTTCTCTGATCATCCTGGTTTTGTTTTCTTTGTTGAACAGAGACGTGGATGTTTCTGTGCCTCTAAAGGTTTAGAACACGGCCATCAGGCATGTAGAAGAAGCAAGAAGGTAGAAAAAGAACGGCTCTTATCGTAACTGGACAATCATTGGCCACCAGTGCTTCAAGGTGCCTCTACCAGTCCCCTGGGCTTGTCTCCTGTCTCTGAGAGGCAAGGGTCCCTGGAAACATCACTATCCTATTCCTGGGCTTTTCCAGGCATCAAAATAGCACTGCTTTCCTTCAGGAGCCCAAGAGTGGCACAGCTACCCTTTCCTGTGTCCATCCTGCCCCAAGCCACTAAGTGCAAGTCTATTTCCTTGAACTGTTAGGTTGGGGTTGTGAAGAAAATGAATAGAGGAGTTCATCTCTTAGCTCTTCCATATTATGCTGTCTCTTCTTAGTTGTGGGTGGGGGGAGGTCCTAGGGTGGGGTGGGGTGGGAATGGTCATACATAAAGAGGGCAGAGTTTTCTGCAATTTTTATATACCACCAAGGCACTGGTAGTTAAGTGGGCTAGGGGTGACCAAAACTTTAGGATTTCTGTCAATCCACAAGACAAAGATTCGTGACGGCCCTTTTCAGTTCCCAAAGCATTTATTGATGGATTGATTGCCAGACTGGTCTATTTAATGGAAAGAGGCACTCTTCTGTTACCAGGGAATTAAGTGAAGAAAGACTGGAGTGGTAAGCACTGGTGGTGGATTCCAGTTGGTCATGCTTTCTAATCCCTAACTACATGGTTGGACAAGAAAGTGCATCAGTTAGATGTGAAAAAGCATGTGCTGTCTCTCCAGAGTCCAGAAGTGCTTAAAAACTGTGATGTATATCATCTGGAACAATAAATTACGTGCACAAAAAGAGTTTATCATAACATAAAATTAAAAAGTGACAATTTCATCACACAGTTACACTGCTGTTTTCCTTTTTTTTCTTTTTTTTGGGGGGTTTTGTCCTTTTTGTTTCATTTTTCATTTCCATTTTTGTTTTTTATGGAGGGTTGGGGGAGGGTAGAGATTTGGTCCACTGAAGATTAATCACCCTCAATGATATATATATTAGAAAAAATATCAGCAGCAAGACTCTCTAGAAATAGATTCTGTTTGATGTAGCTAGTCTGTCTTTTCTGTTTTGCCCTCTTTCACGGCAGCCTCTGAAGTTTTCCGCAGGGGGGCTTTCTCCGAGTTGGCATGTCCTTGGCCAGAATCCGCCGCTCCGCCATTTTTGTGGGTAGTGTGTTTTTCCAAGTAGTTCAGCATTTCACTGAGGACTGTTTGGAAAGTGCTTAGGGCTGCACATATTGCTGGAGTCCCAAAGCCATGAGTGATCAAACTGGAAATGAGAAGTGGTAGGGAAAAAGAAATGAACAACTTACAGTATGATACAGAACAAGCATCTGATCCAGAACGTTCAATTAAACAGGCATTTACTGTGTTCCTAAGTGGTGTCAAGCATTAGGAAAGATAGAACACAAGTCAATGTATTGCTTTTGACCATAAGAAATTCAGGATGCATGTAGATTTGTCGTTGATGGACTTGATACACACTAATGATCAGCAAACCTAAATATTTAACACATGATTTGGCTCTGAGTCTCTATCTCATTAAGAAAGCCAAAATTAAATAAAAAAAAAAGAAAGGCAAAATTACAACTTTCTGCGTGTGGGAATCATCTCATTTTTAAGAATGGCATATATGCTTGTATGAGCATAGATTGCACAAGAAGAAATAAAGATTGGCTGAGTATGTTTGATGACTAGCTGTTCTTCTGACTTCATTCTTCTCTTCTTCATAGTAACAAAGTTTTATCTGGGTTCACAGTCATCTAGACTACATTTTTAAGCTTTCCTTGCAGTTATGTTTGGACATGGGACCAACCTTCCCACACTAGAACATGAAGGGAAGAGTTGTATGTAATTCCCACCTGCTT
This sequence comes from Potos flavus, assembly GCA_028534135.1. NCBI lineage: Eukaryota > Metazoa > Chordata > Mammalia > Carnivora > Procyonidae > Potos > Potos flavus. The sequence continues at coordinate 90,449,396 of CM052886.1, forward strand.
AAAAGGAAACTGAGTGCCCTTTATTTTTCTCTCAAAATAGTTATGCAGCTCTGCAGATGAAGATAATCACCTTGGCGGTGGGGGTAGAACAAGACTGAAGAAGCTCACTCACCTTCGGCGTCCTCAATGAGAGAAAAGTAAAATTCTATCTTATGTAAGCCACTCTATGTTTGGGTTTTAGCGGCTAACTAATTAACTAATAATCATAAATAGTGAGAAAATGTAGGGAATGTTGTTGGCAACTTCAGCACAGGTAACCCTTCCAGTCACAACAAACACCATGTCTAGCTGAACAAATACGTAGTTGTAGATTCACTCTTGTGAACAGACCCCACCCCAGCTTGTTCATTTGGTCAATTATTTCTGAAGTGAGACTCTGCCAGGTTGCTCCCCATAATTAATATCTTGTAATAATATAGAAAGATATGCTTGACATATATTATGCATATGTTATATATAACATAATATATATATTATACATTCAATAAATAGAGCTAGTAATTGCTCACAAGTCCTAGTATTATTGTTATGACATTATCAGTTTTTAAATCAGACAGTATCATCCTCCCTATGTTAACTCCCTTGTAAGGTAGGTAATCTTCAGGACCAAAAACAAGATTTTAAAACAACGCAAATGAAGGATTTACAATCCAAGGCAGCCTGTTGATATGCCTGAGTGGTGATAATAATAGGATCTATCACATGAAATTGCTTATATTAGTCCATAAAAAGGACTCAGGATGATGCCAGACCTATAGCAAGTGTTCAGTAAATAGTAAATATTGTTGGCTATGGGATATTCATGGTAAGAGTAAAATTTTCTGCATGTCTCACACTATACTCCACGGATTGCTAGCACATTTCATCTGGACATTTTACAAAGCTTGCTCTGTGCCTAGGTTATAATCAACATATATTAAAAAGGAAAGTCTTCAGTCCTCAATTATTTAGAAAATAAGAACGGTTAGTGCTTAGACAACTATTCATGCCAAAATCTGAAGTATAAGACATCATCATAGTTCAAGCATCTGCGTATCCTTGCTACAGTATCTTGCATTGCTGAGCCAGAAAACGTATCTCAGCTCCATTTCTCAATGAGATAACTAGAAGGGAATCCATATGCTTTAAGATCTATCAGGGAATCTGGACAACAAATGGAATTGATTGGAGTGGTGGAAGAATTAATCATGGCTGCATCCAAAAAACAACCGAGTGAAGCCATTCATTAGTGTCAGAATGCTTGGCTCTGGTTACAAACTGCCTCTCTGCTCACACTTTATTCCTGTTTCGAGCTCCTTGTACCACGGGATGAATTTTATTGTCCTCTATAGTGCCATGTCCTCTTGGTGGGGACTGCCCTCTTTCTCTATGGCAGAGTATGCAGAATTTAGTTTCACCAGGTTAAATATTAAAGTTAATAAGCCAATATTTGAGTTCTGAACATATGCCAGGCCCTGCTCTATGTGCTTCATTCTGTATCACCTTCTATAACCCTGGAAACAACACTAAAAATTAGGTATGATTATTGCCATTTTTGCAGATGAAGAAACTAATGCGCAGAGTTAAGTAATTTGTCCGAGAAATCTGATATTCTGCATTGCCTCTGTGCTTATGTTCTCAGGATGTGGGTGTGTTTTATTTTATTTTATTTTTTTTTAGAAATCACATTCTGTTGGCAGTTTTAGCTTAGTTTTTCAAAGTTTGTTCTGTAGGCAGACTTGTAGGCCTGGAAGATGAGAATTCTTCTTACTCTTCTAAGATTGGATTTTTTAAAAATCGAGGACAAAGTGGGTAGGCCTATAGAAATGCTTTAATCCTCCATGTGGAGAAGAAGAGTCCCCATCATGAAAGATTCTTAAGCTGGTCTCCTTTCTTCTGATGGCCCTGCTTGCTTCTATACAATGCAATATTGTTAGCAGGATGCACTCTCATTTGTGCCTTGCACTGAGAACCAGTCATGCCAAGTCTTCGCACTGGCTCTGGCCTGTCGGCACTTTGTGATCTGGAAGAAATCTTGGTAAGATTGACAATGGTCTGACTAGGACATCTGCAAGTTCTTTCCAACCCTAACCTTCAACCCACAGGCTCTTCTTTAAACCCAGGACATGGAGAGAAGGTTATGAAAATTGGAAGACCACTGAGCTCAACAGAGAAGTCTAAAATGGATTGTGGAATCCTCAACACCAGAAAAGTAACAGTTTATGTTGTATATCTGAAACTTAACATAACATTGTATGTTAATTACACTTCAATAAAAATAAACAAAACTTAAAAAAAAAGAGAGAAGTAACTGCTTGAAGTGTTATCTTTCAACATGGGAAACATCACGTAAATTGTTAGTTTCCTTCATTTGATGTTACCTGCATATCAAAAAACATACATGGCATACTACATAGGATGATAATAAGTACAAAAGATAGCTTCTGTTCTAGCAGTTTTCAGTGAGGTTTATTAATCCGAGTAATTAAAATAATTTAATATTGTGTTAGAATAGCACTGAAAAAAAGTGTGAAATCGCAGGATGATTAAAAGGAATTACTGGAAATATCATGCTACTCTGTTGGCCCCAACCACTCCAGAAAAATAGGTGTATATCTCATTCATAGTGACAGACAAAAAGGTAAAAAGAAATAATGTAGAATCTACAGAAAAAATAAAAGAAAAAACAGAAATAGTAAGGCTGACTTTCAGTCTTAGAAAATAAACTGAGGCCATCTGTTAGTCAAATCTCTAAAATCTTTGATAACAGAGATCAATTTTTGCCTTTAGAAAATATTATTTTTCAAAAAAAAAAAGAAAATATTATTTTTCAGCCACAGACTTAATATTGATGTTATACTTGGCATTTGCACAAATTTCCATCAGATTAACAGGAGAGGGCATTTCACAGGCAGGTATCACTTGAGTTAAATAGAAGCCACGAGGGGTTTGAAGAAGGTAGTCAAAATTTAGAAGTTCTTCTAAATTGAAATTCATCTAAAAGTGTATCCTCAGGAACGAGACAAGTGAAAGAGACAACTAGCATTGTGCTCCACGTGTCCTCGTCATGCCACATTTTCAAAATTGTGGCTGAAGGTGGCAGCCAAGGTAAATGCGCTATCAGATTTCCTACCATATTTGCATTTCTCCAGCCTCCTTCCTCCCCTCTTTGCAGTCATGTGTTATAGTTCTTTATTTTTGAAAGGCTTATCTCCGGCTCCTCTCTTCTCTATCCTCAAACCTGTGATGGTCATTCCTACTTGGGCACCTTTGTTTGTCCTCCCTTTTCTTCTCAGCTGATCTAAAGTCCACTGACCCATTAAAGCTCCTTGGATGATACTGAAAAAAAAAAGTTAGTTTCCTGGTCCCTTCATTAAGACATTGAAAAAGATGTGCTCCTGCCAAAGGATAGAAATTTGTGAAGTGATACAAGAACTTAAACAGAATTTTTAGGAGGAAGGAGTAACATTTCCCCCCTTGCCTCCCTCCCACCCCCCCCACCAAATTGTAAAACCAGAGCCTGGAAGGACCACGGGAAGACAAAGACAGGGGAGTCACAAAGGGAGGAAGAGGACTGGGAGCCATATTCGTGGCCTCACAGCCCAGTGATAATCAAAGTATGCTAGATCCTAACAGAGTGGCAAATAAGATGTTGTATGTGTCTCTAAAACTTGGTGGTTTGAGCTCTTACTATACATCGGTAATCTAAAGTTATAGTGTCATCTTAAAAAAAAATTACATAGTTGTTAAAATTAAAACAAACCATAAACGAACAGCAACAACAAAAACAAACTGGGCTGAGATGGGACACTACTATCACCAACCTATACTCTTCCTGACACTGTCAGCTTCCAGCCCTTGGCTACTGGTGACCTCCTGAGGCAGGAGCCTCAGGGGAGAGTGGAGATACGGGGCGGGGTACCTCAGTGTCTGGAATGACTGACTTACGAAAAGGCTAAAGTTTCCCTGGCTTCGTTTGGGAGTCTCTGAAGCCCAGGGTAGTAGGATTCAGTGTAAAGTTAGGTTCCAAGAATGGGAAAGAGGAATGCTGCAGAGAAGGGCAGGGAGGGGAAGGGAGAGGGTGCTATGTTAGCAGACAAAAGAGTAAATGGTAATTAAGATACTTGGCTTTCTTTTCAAACAGTTTAATGTTAAAACTGGCAATGATATAATGAATGGAGTTGAGACTTTTTTTTAAGTATAGGACACTCTTATTTCAGGACAAAGAAAACAGGCATGTGTTTTTGAGACACTGGAGTTGTTAGGTAATCTTTAAAAAAATCCTGGAAGATGGGAGAGAAGCTGTGAAATAGAACAGAGTAAACTGCCTTAATAATCAAAGTGGGGAGGAGGGGTGTAAAGAGACATATTTTGGGAACTCTATTAAATTACATTTAATTCATCCCTTAACAAGTTTCTTGCAATGGGACATTAAAAAAAAAAATTTATTTATTTTAGAGACAGAAAGAGAGTAGGTAGGAACCGAGGGGAAAGGAGAGCGAAAGAGAGAATCTCCAACTGACTCTGTGCTAAGCTAAGCTTGGAGCTGGGCTGGATCTCATGACCCTGAGATCAGGACCCTACATTACAACCCTGAGCAGAAACCAAGAGTGGAATGCTTAACCGACTGTGGTACCCAGGCACCCCTGTAATTGGACATTTTTAAAATCAGGAACATTGAATATAAGTTTACATAGGGTAAGATTTATCCTCTTTAGGAATACAGACTGTTGAATTTTGACAAACCCATGCAGTTGGGTTACCACTACAATTACCCAAAACATTTTCTCATGTTCCTTATCCATCCACCCCTTCTCCCCCAGCACCTGGGAACCAGTACTCTAATTTCTATCCCTATAGTTATTACTTTTTCTCAACTGTCGCATAAACTGAACAATAAAGTCTATAGACCATTATAACGGCATAATAATTTTGAGATTCATCCATGTTGTGGTCTTTATCAATAGATTATTTTTTTATTGCTGGTTAAGTATTCCATTGAACGGATTTAATTACCGTTTGTTCATATAATGGGTCCTTAAAATTCTGAAGTGTTAATATTTTAAAAAGCGAAGTGACCACAGAAAGGTTCAGTAAGGAGCCCAATAAAGTAATTGCATTTTTTAAAAGATTTTTTTATTTTTAAGTAATCTCTACACCCAACATGGGACTCCAATTTATAACCCTGAGATCAATAGTTGCATGTTCCACTGACTGAGCCAGCCAAACACCCCAGGAATAGTATCTTTTTAAACAAAGGGTTATTAAAGGACTAACAATGCACTTTATTATATAGGATTTTAACAATGCATCTGACAAAAATCTCCCCAAATATCATGTGATAAGTTGAGAGGACAAGTGACTAAATGAGGGCCAACTTAGGGAGACTCACAGATGGTTGGCCAATGATCCCCAAAATGTAGACCTAGGGAACTTATCAGCCTCGAAGGGTGCTTCCAGCAAAGTGCCCCAAGACTCTCCCATTCATCCCACTCTGCCTGCCATGTTAATTGACAGTGAGATTGAAGGCATCCTAGAGTTAAGTGCTGGCATTAAAATAGAGAGGAAAATTCCTGCATTGCATAATGGAACTAACATTTTTTTTTTAAGATTTTATTTATTTATTTGACAGAGAGAGACACAGTGAGACAGGGAACACACAAGCAGGGGGAGTGGGAGAGGGAGAAGCAGGCTTCCCCACTGAGCAGAGAGCCCGATGTGGGGCTCGATCCCAGGACCCTGGGATCATGACTTGAGCTGGAGGCAGATGCTTAACGACTGAGCCCCCAGGCGCCCCTGGAACTAACATTTTTAAATATCTTAATGTGGTTAAAAAACAAAAAACAAAACAAAACCACTGGTGGTCGGCCAAAATCAAAGGTGCGAAATTGAGGGGAAATTAAAAACACATCCGCTTGCAGTATCCTGACAGAGAGATCTGACCCGAGATAATTCCTAGGGAAAGGCTCACCAAATCAGTAAATCTAAGCTAAAAAAAACAAAAACAACAAGGGTCAAAATTTGAGGTTTGGATCATAACTAGTCAGGCTTACAAGCTATATTTACCTTGAACTATTCTCTCTCTCTAACTAGATTCCAGCTTATTGATTTCATTTTCCTAGTACAATTTCACACTGAGAAACAGGAAGGTTCTGACAACAGACTGTGAGCAACACAATTACCTATTGAGAAAATCCAGACTGCTATAGTTTACGGCACCTGATGTCAGAGAAAATGCAACTTCTATTTAATAGTCATGGTCTTAATTTTATTCATGGTTTTAAAAACTCCTATTCTGCTAGATCCCCCAATTAACATTCTCAAGAGCATCTTTCTGCAACATAAACCATCTTTTCAAATTGGCTGAGCTCAGGAAGACAGTAACTATGGCTGGATCCAAAAGGTGAAATTCTACTTTTGACTTTGCCCCCTAAGTGTTAGGGTATGTTCGCATTTCAGCAATTGGAGGGATAGCTCAGAGCAGAACCACCCTTTTTAGGGGGGAGTATGACTGTGTGTGCACATGTACCTGCGGACTTATACTGTTTTTTGTCTTTTTATAAGGTGGCATTCTGGGGGCATAGGTGGCTCAGCCAGGTGAGCATCAGACTCTTGATCTCAGCTCAGGTCATGATCTCAGGATTGTGAGTTCAAGCTCCCTGCATTGGGCTCCATGCTGGGCAGGGAGACTACTTAAGATAAATACATGAATGAATGAATGAATGAATGAATGAATGAATGAATAAAATTAAAGTAAAGTAAAATAAAATAATTAAAATATAAGGTGGCATTCTGATCTCTTCTTGACCAATGGGCTTGACCTGAGTAAGTTCTACTGATTATAGACTTCAACTTTTTAAGGGAAAAAGTATTACAACAGTTCAAACTGTATTCCCTACCAATAGGGTTAAAAATGAAGAAATGGAGACAGAAATGACAGAGGTAATAATAGAAGATGGAAAAGAAGAAATTGCTATTTGAAAGAGAATAAATTATAATCCTCTCTTCTTTTTCCCTGTGTGGTTTTGCCAATAAGACATTAGGAACAATCCAGCTTTAACTCAGCGTTTATGCTTATAAGCTACTTGCCGTGAATGATGAGAATCTATCAGGAAACTTCTGTATAATTGAAATTTCACAAACTTCTCATCACACCTTGTGGTCTCTCATCAAAGTGCATTTTTTGCTTGTGGCTAAGGCCTTATAAGTTTATCTTGAAAATCTCCAGGTGTGGCTGGGTGGCTCAGTCGGTTAAGCGTCTGCCTTCAGCTCAGGTCATGATCCTGGGGTCCTGGGATTAAGCCTGGCATTAAGCCCCACATGGAGCCCCGCATGAGACTCCCTGCTCCGTGGGGGATCTGCTTTTCCCTCTCCCTTTGCCTGCTGCTCCCCCTGCTTTTGCATACAGGCTCTCTCTCTGTGTCAAATGGGTAAATAAAATCTTTTATTAAAAAAAAAAAAAGGAGATAATCTCCAAAGCTTCAGTCCTTACTTGGGATATAAATTAATAGAAGATTCTGGAAAGACAACTACCTAAGGAAGAAGAGCTATTTTACTTTCCTTAATCTAAGTAAATACGGTTTATACTTCAGTAGCTTTGTTGTATGCTAGAGAAATGTTACAAAGCTGTTTTCCATATTGCTCTAGCTGTCCTTCAGAAATGCTTTATCATTACTTTTAATTGATGTGTCTAAACTGATTTAAATTAAATCACTAAAGCTATTTTCTAAAACATAGCCTGGAGCAAACGCCTATGGAATCTTCCCTTGAATTCTTCCTGTCTAAAGAGTTGGGCCTAGGATCCAGCACATCCTTTCCAAATACTAATAAGGAAACATTGGCTTAAAATGTATTGAAAAGGTGGGGCACCTGGCTGGCTCAGTCAGTAGAGCATGTGACTCTTGATCTTGGGGTTGTGAGTTCAAGCCCCACATTGGGTGTGGAGCCTACTTAATAAAAAAAAAAAAAAGTAAAGAAAAATAAATAAAATGTACTGAAAAGGAACTGGCAGCCTCATTAGTATTTCCTACTGAAGACTAGGTCACTCAGGCCTGTCTGACAACAGTGGATGGATTTTTTTTAGCTTTCTTTTCGGTTACAAAAAGCTGAACGCAATGGGATACTTTTATGCTACAAACTAGGAGACTGAACATGAGTAGAAAATAGCCCATTGTCATCATCTAGGTAATCTGAGTAAAAGCTGACTTCATTTTGTCAAATTTCAACTTTCTACTTGGAAAATGTTTGAAAAGCAACCATCTCTTTTTCTCCTTCTTTCAGTGTGTATAAAGGTTAAATAGTTTGGGTTATTATTCTCATTATTTTGTTCTGTTGCGTCATTCTAATGGGTGTCTGCTATCATGTATCTTTGATTCCCCGAATTATAAACAGATGCCACTGTCACCAACCTCAGCTCTGGTTTTTTGGCCTCCGGGAGGCATGCAGGCAGCAAGATTTAAAAGGAAGACAAGCCTCCCTCTCTTTCTCTCCTGGATTATTCAGCTACTGCAGTTTTAGGTCCAAATGTAGCCTGAGGCTCAGTCTGTACTCCCCAGTACGGTTTTAGGTGGCGGCCAGAAGAATGCCTTCTTCCACTCACAAGAACAGTGGTGAGGGCAGCAGGCTGGTGAACAGCCCCTGGAGAGCGCCAGCAAAGCATTGTGGGGCTTCTCTGCAGAACCTTACTTCTTTACAGAGCTAGGAGGGTAAGGCACTTCATCTCTCGGAAGCAGCACAAACCCTGAATACACGCCATGGACAGAGAGTAGAGGAAAGTAGCTGGGGCTTATCTTCCCAAAACTTGATAACATTTATCCTTTGTAGCCTATGTCCCGGCCATGGACACAGAGGAAAAGAGGAACTGTCTGATTGTGCTTATTTTCTACATAGATTATATTGTCCCATGCCCCCAAGTGCTTTTCCAATGGAGTTTAATTAAAGTGCATAATTAAGGTATACAGTTCTCTGGTGGTGAGAAATTATTGAAATCTACTCATTAGCAAGGCCTTGACAGCACTCACAAATGTTCTGTGCTTCCTTCAGCTAGTGGTTCTCAACCCC
>CM052886.1:90458534-90507200 GCA_028534135.1 Potos flavus
CCCCCCCCCCCCCCCCCCCCCCCCGCATTGGGCTCTCTGCTCAGTGGGGAGCCTGCTTCCCCCTCTCCCTCTGCCTGCCTCTCTGCCTACTTGTGATCTCTCTGTCAAATAAATAGAATCTTAAAAAAAACCAAAACAGTACCTATTCAATTTAAATGCAGCCAGGGAGTTGGGTACGTTCCCTTAGGGCCAAGAAGTAACGCCTAGCTATCACGACTGCTATCCTCAGGAAAAAGAGAATGAAGAACTTGAGTATTTCCCCCTAGAACTTCTGTAGAACCTTAGTTTCATGGGCTGTTAATAGTGACTCTGAGAAAAAAGAGTTCCTGTGATCACATTTTGGAAACATGGGGCTGAGTATTTCTTCCATTCAAAAAGGGTACTGGGAGCTTTTGATATGCTAATGTGTAACTGGCATACTTCAAGCAGATTATAATAGGCAGGGTTTCCTGAACTACAAAACACTTGACCATGAGACACTTGCAAGGAACACCTCAAGGGGCTAGAGTTCTACAAAACTCAAAAGCTCCCTTTGGAGAAGTTTATTTCTGACTGCCCTGAATCTCTGCCAGATTGGGATATGTGTCGCCTGTCTACTGCCCTAAGGTCACGTTCCTCCTGCTCTTCTCAGCCACTTACTCAGGTCCCAAGAGGATTGAGTCCTTGTGATTCCATTTTACTTCAATCCAGCTCACTAGCAAAGGAGACTACGGATATAATCATTGCACACGCATTAGGAAACACCAAAGTACATTCAAGTCAACTTTTTGAAGGTAAAGACATTTTTAACCTCTGCACCCTACTTTTGCATATAGGAATACAGATTTTAGGAATAAATGAACCATCTCCTTCTATTTCTCCCTACCAGGCAATTCATATTTTCTATTTAGAATAAGGGAATGGAAAGGCTGAGCTTAGGGCTCTTGTGCTTTTTTAGATGAATTTTATTCAATTGTTGACTTTTTATTTTCTCTCTCTCTCTCTTTTTTTTTTTTTTTTTGATTTAGATTTTATTTATTTATTTCAGACAGAGAGAGAGAGAGCACATGTGAACACAAACGGGGGGAAGGACTGAGAGAAGCAGGCTCCTGGCTGAGCAGGGAGCCCAATGCAGGGCTGAATCCCATGACCCCGGGATCACGACCCGAGCTGAAGGCAAATGCTTAACTGACTGAGCCACCCAGGCGCCCCAACTGTTGACTTTTTAAAATGAACAAATTTCTAAAATATAAAGAGGAAAAGATGAGATCATACGGAAACACAGCATAAATGATGATTTAACATGGAGTGGTAAATGGAGAATGGGGTAAAATTTCATTGGTCTAGAAGAAGCCTTACAGATCATCTAGCTTAACTGTATCAACTTATGGATGAATGTGCAGAGGCCAGACTGGTAAAATGTCTCCTCTAAATCCACACTATCAACTGGTAACAAGAGGACACCCGAGTTAGGTCCCTGTAACCCATCCTGAGTGCTTCCCACAGTCCTGTGCTCTCTCTCCCCAGACTGTCCTCCAAACCACAGCTCAACAAAGACAGAGATTACTTAAACAAAAATTCCCAAATTTCTTCACTAACTATGCATTCCCCAATTATTCACACGTATTGTTTTTACGGTGTTATGTTTGGAACTTGTTAGAAACTGTTGCCTCTGGCTTCTGTTGTTTGAATTACTAGTCTCCCGTGTGCCGCACCTAAAAGTCATTTAACATGTCATCAAGTGACCTTCGAGGGGTGCTTTTATACATGTATCTCCTGCAGCCTTTGGTTTGGTGCCATGCAACGTGTGAGGTACAATTAATATTGGCAACTGATTTAATTTAATTTCCTGCTTAATGTTAAGTGAATATAGTAATTTAGTAATTACTAGTAATTAATTTAATTAATTAATTTAATGTAGATTCATACAAGAAGTTCATCATGGTTCCACTTGTCTGCTAAGGGGGTGAAAACTGCTGCCTGTTTTATTTTTAGTCGACATTTTTACTAGTGAAAATTTTACTTCAAGGGAGACTATTTTTACTCTTATGTAAATAAGAAACTGTCCGTATTTAACTAGTGAATAAGACCTGACCATTTACAGGTATGTTTTTCTTTGCACCTGGGAATGGCACAGTTTTTGAAGTTTGAGTTTTAAAGTTGAATTTCAATCTTACATAAAGAAGCTTAAGTGGGAAACATAGGATTTTTTTTCTTCACAATTCAGGCCCGTTATTTTGAATATTCTTAAACAAAATGGTCCTAGACGTCCTCTAGAGTTGGCAGAACATTCTGAAGGAGGCTTAATAATTTTATTTCTTACATGCTAAGCCTCGTTGTATGATTTATTTCATGATGAATTTTCTTTTGAGATTAGAGACAAAATGAAAATTTCTTCATTTCTCTTCTGACCCTAACGAGTGATTTCGCAGGATTAATAAAATCATCCACTGCTGATTACCTTCCCTATCACTCTCCCACCCCCCCAAAAGGAGAAAAATAAAAACAAAACAAAATCTATACACATTTTAGGCTGCTTGGAGACAACCAAACAGGTCACATTCAGGTAGAGACACACATGCTTTCCTGCATCAGCTGCCGAGTGTGCGGCTCTCAGTAAAAGCTGACTGGAATTCATGTCATGTGCGGAACATAAGGAAAAGGGGGATGAATGGCCCAGCAAGAGAAAACTCAGACACCACAGCTGTCTCTAGAAATTGGGAGGGAAACAGAATTAAACGGACTACGGAAGGCCCCCAAGGAGTGGGACATTAGGGAGACAGACGTTGCCTCAATGGAAGGAAGGCATTTCAGATAGAGTTGTCAGAGATAGAAGGAATGTCTGGGCAATGAAAGAACAGTCTATCATTGAAAGTTTTTAAGCCCAGAATGGGTGACAACCTGACAAGGATGCTGGAGAGAAGATCCAAATGTTGAAGGAGAGTGGGAAATGTAAGGGGCCTTCCAACATTGAGGATCAATGAAGAGGATGTCATCACCAGTAAATATACAGATATCTGGGAAGTGCCTATACATTTCTTATTTCCAGGAATTATGGAAAGAGTAGGAGGGTCTATTTCTAAGAAGGTGTGATGTCAATTCACTTTTTGACTAAAACAGAAGAATTAAGCGTATTGATTATTTCACTTCCCTAACCCATGCTTCAATTAAAACACCATGGCCCTGGGAATAACCCAGTGGAGAATACATCCAAGACCTAATAGAGATATTATCATAATCCACATCGATGAACATATTTATTGGGTATATACTATGCGCTAAGTACTATGGATAGTTTTTTTTTCCTAATTACCCCAGGTAATTACCTGTATTGTGCTTAATCCTTTCTTACAAAATCTCTCATATATTATGAGTTTTTGAAAGTAATTTTCCTCCACATTGCAAGTTCCTAAGAATGGGACAATCCTTGAGTCCCAATCTTTGCACCACTGGCCATTACCATTGTAAAATACAAGCAACAATAACATTTCAGGCTCCTAAGGTGGGTGCTGAGAAAGAAAACTTCCTCATTTTTCTGATAGGCTGTTTTTTCTGAACGGAGCATTAACGATAGTTCCTCCCCTTACTTATGTTGTCAGATGTGCTTTTGCTTGACTTTAGATTCAAGGTGATTATGAGAACGTAAGAGACCACGAAGGGAAAAGTTGCTAAGACTTCTTGAGATCGCGAAGAGGGGAGTCCCTAACATTGCAGAATATGAGGCCCCTGGGCTTCTGTCTGAGCTGAGTCTGTTCTGTCCGTGAGGCCCCATACCACCCTGGTCTAACTGCCACCATTGTTCCTGGGAATTGTATCTGTGGGGTCTTGTGCAGATTTCAATCAATTCTCTTCCCCCTTCCAGTAGGTGTTACAGTGTCTGCTATGTTCTCTACACTTTTGATGGTACTCAGTAAATTATAAATAATGAATAAGCCGGACTGCTGTCATTTTGATGGAGACAAACAACTTTCCAGGCTACAGATGGTGAGAAAGGTCACTGCTGTATGGTTTCCCAGAGCACATGGATATGTCAAGTACCGCAGAAAACTAGAAGTAGTTACCTGTGCTTTATGAGGTCAGATCATTCCCTAGCTTTATCTGGAAATATTCAATGGGCTGAAAGGAAGCCACAGCCCTCAAGGTACCAAATCAACCACCTTGTAAGGTGTAATTCAAGTGGTCCACATTGGGAAGTATATTTTGACCAAGGAAAATAATAGCAAAAGTCGATGTTACTAATTAGAGCATTCTCTATGCCTATCCAATCACACTCTCTCCTTACTGCTTTCCCAGCCAGAACTCAGCAAAAACAGTAGAAAAATCAGATCCTGCCAATGGACTGTTTTCAAAGTCAAGTGTGTTATGCTTCCTTTCTAACTCATTTTTCTCTTGAACTTATGCTTCCATCAAAATTAAAGTTACTGCTGTCAGTAGGAAATTATGAAAGAGACACATTCCATGCTGACATGTTTTTACCCAGATTATTAGCAGAATAATAAATGTAGAATCCTTTCAATATGTTGGTATACAGGACAGAACTTTATATAATTTTCAGTGTTACTTTAAAAATGAATTAGAATTGTTTTTCTTCCAAAGTTAAAAAAACCAAACAAACCAGCTAATAGTCTAGAAACATCCTAGGGCTGTGGTACCTAAAGCTGTCTAACTATCAGAATCAACTTCAGAGTTCTGCAAACAACACAGACGCCCAAGTCCAATGCTAGACTTGACCTATTAAATTAGATCTTTTAAAGTGTACTCCTGTCTTTGAGATTTTTTAAGAAGCTCCAAGAGAGATTTTGCTGTGAAACCAGGTTTAAGGGCTACACTTTAAAAGTGTGAAGTCTTTTTCAAGGTCAGGCTACAAGTTGACCTTTATTGTCCTATTAAGCTATTCTACTGAGGATTCTTTTAATAAATGCAGAGTAAAAAAAAAAAAAAAGGCATACATTTAAACTTGATATACATCAGGAGACTTTGATTTGGGTTTTAATTGGAAATGTTAACCATGTATCTTTTTTTTAAAAGGACATAGCTTAAGACATGCAGAAAAATGAAGATGGACACCTATCTTACCTTATATATAAAAATTAACTCAAAATCCATCAAAGACCTAAACATAAGAGCTACAACTATAAAACCCTTAGAAGAAAATGGGGGAAAGATTCATGACTTTGGATTTGCCAAGGATTTCGTGGATATGACACAGGCAACAAAAGTAAAAAAAAAAAAAAAAAGGCAAGATGAGCAACAGAAAAATTTCTGTGCATCAAAGGACATAATCAACAGAATAAAAAGGCAACCTACAGAATGAAAGAAAATATTTGCAAATCCTATATCTAAAAGGGGCTAATATCCAGACTATATAAAGAACTTATAACTCAACAACAAAAAGCAAATAAGCAGATTAAAAATAGGTAAAGGACTTGAATACACCTTTCTCCAAAAAATGGCATAGAAACAGTCAACAGGCTTATGCAAAGATGCTTCACATCGTTCATCACTAGGGAAATACAAATCAAAACCACAATGAGATATCACTTCATACCCATTAGGATAGCTGCTATTAAAAACAAAAATAGAAACAGTAAATAGTAAGTGTTGGTATGGATGTGGGGGAATTAGAATGCTTGTGTCCTGTTGGTGGGAATGTAAAATGATGCAGCCACTATGAAGACATGTGGCTTCATTAACATATTTATTGAGTACATACCATGTGTCAAGTACTGTGTGGATAGAAAGATGAAAGCATTTCCTGACTACCCCAAGTATTTACCTGTACTCTGCTTAATCTTCTATTATATAATCTCTTTCATGTATTTTAAGTCTATGACAATTTCTCAAAAAATTAAAAAGAATTACTATATAATATACTAATTCTACTCTGGGTATATATCCAAAAGAATTGAAAGCAAGATGTCAAAGAGATATTTGCATAATCATTTTGATAGTAATACTAAGCAATCCAAATATCCATTAACGAATGAATAGATAAGCAAATGTGGCATACACAGACAATGGAATATTACTCAGTTTTAAAAAGGAAGGAAATTCTGACACATGCTACAATACAGATGAACCTTGAGAACATTATACTAAGTGAAATAAGCTAGTCACAAAAAGACATACTGTAGAATTCCACTTGTATGAGGCATCCAGAGTAGTTTAAATCACAGAAACAGAAAGTAGAATGGGAGCTGCGTGGGCTAGGGGGAGGGGGAAATGGGGAGTTGTTTAACGGTTATAGAGTTTCAGATTTGCCAAATGAAAAAGTCCTAGAGAGTTGTTGCACAACAATGTGCATACACTTAACACTGCTTAATTGTTCATTCAGGAATGGTTAAGATGGTAAATTTAATGTAAAGTGCTTATTATCACAATAAAAAAGATATAATTTAGGAAGTTTGCTATAAAGTGAATTTTAGTTAAGTGATTTCTATCATCCTACTACCTTCCATTATGAAATCAGAACATCTCATCAAAATTAATAATCTGGAATATAGTGAAAGCAAAGTAAGTCAAAAATCTGGAAAGTTTTAAGAAGGCATAATAAATAGGAAATTATAACTTTCTGATACCAAAATACTTAATATATAACAATATTTATAATAATATATTATATTTATGCCCATATATATTAATATATTAATAATAATACCAAAATTTTATAGATGATACTTTTATAAGTAGATATACCATGTAGCATTAAATTCTTTTAAGGTATGGCTGTATATTTCAAATTGTTGGAACTGAGAATCTGCAGCCATACATAATCTTGAGAGTTTTACACGCAAAATATAATCTTTTTTAACTGACGATGGGGGGCGGGAAGCAATTTTCAATATATGTAGCTCTTTTCTGGACAACGCTGGACTAGCTTGTTACCATATTCTGCATAGGGCAGAGATAAATATGAGCAAATAAAGCCCAGGAAGGAAACATTCAACTCGAGTTTAGAAGTCGAAGTTTTCTCTATGGGGTTCTGTGGCATTGATCTGGTAACTAACTAAAGTATCAACAAATTTGCAGATTGTGCCTATGCTGAGAAAAACACGTGGTTTGCCTATTTATTTCACACTGTCGCCAATATTCAATTTACACATTGATGCTGTATTTTGTTTTGAGCCTGAAAAAGGACAGCTCACTGTCTGACGAAGGCTGCAGCACCTATAATTGGAAACAACTTGGCAGCTATGATATAAAATCTGAATTCTCTATGTTTTAACAATAAATTGTTTCTTAGAGTGTATTTGTGACTTCACGAACTTCCTTAAATCAAGACTTGAATGTGTATAAAAATTATTAAGTTCGGAATTGAATCTCTGTAAAAATTACAAACATCTTTAGTGTGGATACAAAAATATGAAAAATATTTGTATAGATAGGACAGTGGAGCAAACCATACCTTCTAAACCTGAATTGGTGGTGGAGCAAACAACTCATCATTCACTGAATGCTTACTTTATATTCATTATCTCATTTGATTTTTCATTTATTTATTTACTTAAAGTAAGCTCTATGTCCCAGGTGGGGCTTGAACTCACAGCCTCAAGATCAAAAATCACAAGCCAGCCCGGCACCCCTATATGCATTATGTCATGTTAGCTCACTACAACCATATAATGGAAGGGTTCTTATTCCATTTAAAGCTAGGGAGGTTGAGGGTTGGAAAGAATGCATGTTACCCCAAAACTACCCAGCTCCCTGTATGAGGGTCTGGATTCGAAGATGGTTCTATTGACTCCAAAGCCTCTTCCCCTTAACTTCTGGGCATTGTAATTTCTACCAGTGTTATTATACTCACTTTCACTAACCTAATTGAGTGCTAGGAGAAAAGTCCTATGAGATATATTTTTGGTCTATCTGGTGCATTTTTAGAAGGCAAACTCTAAATTTAGTCTTCCAAGATGTATCTACTACATTAAGGAGTCTGTGCCATGATGCAAAATAAAATATTCTATTTAAAAGTCTCTGATGTTGCAGATAAAATTCCAACTCATCGAAATATACATTATTTTATATAACGGAGTATTCTCCTCGACAGCATTATCATTGGTGAGAGGTACTGAAAACATTTTAAAATCTAATGTATAATAGTCTTTATTTAACATTGTTTTTATTTGTTTGTTTGCTTTGTTTTATTTTAAGTAGGCTCCACACCAGGGTGGAGCCCAAAGTGGGGCTTGAACTCAAGACCTGAGCTGAGATCAAAATGCTTAGCCAACTGAGCCACCCAGGAATCCCTGCTTAACATTGTTTTTTAAACTAAGTGGTGATAGTTAAAAGAGGATAAAATATTTTTTACATTGATGAGAAATATCATGTAAGGCATTAGAATTTTAGAGCTTTGAAACTGGAAGTTACCTGAGTAATTATCTTCTTCCTTTCCACATTACATCTAGGGCATAAATTAACCAGAAAAAATATTCTATTCTTTTCCAAAGCATCTCAGAAAATAAAAAAAAATTTTTTAAAGATTTTATTTATTTATTTGACAGAGATTACAAGTAGGAAGAGAGGCAGGCAGAGAGAGAGGGGGAAGCAGGCTCCCTGCTGAGCAGAGCCCGATGCGGGGCTCGATCCCAGGACCCTGAGATCATGATGTGAGCTGAAGGCAGAGGCTTTAACCCACTGAGCCACCCAGGCACCCCTCAGAAAATAAAATTTTAAATGTGCTTTCAATAACACATTCCAGGAGCTTTAAAATATACTTGTGTGGTCTAATTTAAGAACCATTTGCAGCTTCTAATTGGGCAGAAATTATTAACATACGCTTGTAAAATCAGTGTATAATGTCCCATTAATTTGTGCCGTATCATCTGTCCATTCAACGATGTGCCTCACCAAGATAAAGAAGTATTTAAATGATTTCAGAATCCTGATTCAAAAGTGCCATTACTTGAAATAATAGTGTTCACTTTCAAAGTCACAATTTCCTGAAAATTGCACAAAGACGCTAAATTTTCTGATCTAAAATGCTTCATGCATTAATTATTTTTATAATTTGATCTTAGATGCTTGCAATTTCAAAAGATTCAGTCAGTCACTATATGAATATATAAATGCAATCTCTAAACGGAACTGTGATAGGAATACAAAAGTGTCTGCATTAATAAAGATGGTTTAAGAATTTAAAAGAGAGTCTGAGGAGATTGGAAAACCAGTCTTACCTGAAATGTGTTAAGTGTCTCTGGATGTCAAGGTCTAGAATTGGAGTGGGTCTGGAGGATCCCAGTGGTGATCTATCTTGGCTCAAGAGGTCTTGGAATTCTTTACAAATTTGTCTAAAATAAAAAAGATTCATCATTGAAGTTGAACTCAACATGGGGCTTTAATTTCATCCCATGATATTTACCAAAAGTTCGTTTTCTCATTTAAAAAAGGATGAGATAAAAAAAATTATAATAAATAAAATAAAAGAGGACTAGGTCAACTTTCATAAAGCAACCTCCAAAGTTCCATCCACAACATACAGATGAGGTTCACAACAGCAACTTTGCTCCCAAGCACTACAGGAAAATTGTAAAAATTTTAGCAGTGATCAATAGCCCATGAGCACTGGCAAAACCGTGTTCATTTCTAAGGTAAATATTCACAGATCAACCTCAGCATAAAGAAAAATCTGTATGAAAGGATCACACTGAGTCATTGCTTTTTAAAAAATTAGAATATGAGTTTTGCAGGGGATACCACATTTACAAAAATTTTAAATCAAGTTACAGGCTACTTTTAGAGCTGTGATTCAAGTAGACTTTGGAAAATCCTGTTTCCTAGCATTTCATTAGAATTCAGACTCTTGTGAACTGAATTCATATTTTAATATTTAAAGCACAAAATCATTTACCACAATTCAGCTCACTAACTTCACAAAAATGATTGCTATGTTCCATGTAATACGGTTTCTTGCAAAAATGACCCTTAAGTGTTACTTTCATATTGTGTGAGTTCATAGAAATTGCCCTTTTCATTGTGAACACAGTTGAAAGTAAAAGTGGGTCATAAGGAGAGGAAAAACAAAAAAACCAGAAAGAGCCCCGATCTGCTCTAAATCAAACAGGATCCTCCATATCCTCCAGCTAATGTTTTGGTCTCTGAGATATAGCATCTAAATGCATGCTTTTAACAACTGCATGTGTATACATTCATTGAGAATATTTGATCTGAATTTGTTACTTTTTCTGTTCTGAGTTAGACTTAGTTGATTGACTTTCAGGTTTATTACAATCTAAACTAAGTTTCTGATGCCAGTCAGTGGCATCAAATGATGCCATTTTGTAGGGCATCGTTATCTGTTCCTTTGTGTTACTGAATAGAGTTAGATATATTGTTATCTTTATTTTTTAGGAAATTTCTAACTAAAATTTTAAATCCAGATTCATGCTATCATTTTTCAGACTGGCAATATAAATTACTATTTGGTAGACCATCAGTATGATCCATTAGTACAAAAAAATATTGGGGCTGTTTAAAGATGAGTCTTTTAATTTTATATTAGATTAAAATATATTTAAAAATTCACATAAAGGTTGAAACATTGCTTTAGTTCTTGTGGTATGATATTGGAATTATTTGGATAATTGAATAAATTAGTTTATAAGCTGGTAAATCAACTTCCTTATACTGTATAAATATTACAGCAAGTTACAATAAACTTAAAGTTGTTGAAGAAATGAGGAAAAGGCCAAGTGTGGAAAAATTTAACTCGTGCTAAGCAATTC
The DNA here is from genome assembly GCA_028534135.1 of Potos flavus. Classification (NCBI taxonomy): domain Eukaryota; kingdom Metazoa; phylum Chordata; class Mammalia; order Carnivora; family Procyonidae; genus Potos; species Potos flavus. Next base: position 90,469,232 of record CM052886.1, read on the forward strand.
AGCTACACCACACAGGAAGCTATATCAGGAGAAGTTCCAGACTTCTCAACCTCTGGTATTTGATTCTGCTGCTCTTAGCTCACTGACTTAGGACAGCTTCTCGACTTAAAAACAGATGACAATTTTGTAGACTCCCCTTAGGCAATTATGATCATCATCTCATTATGACAGTTACGGAGTTATTATTTTTATGACTAGTTTCATCCTTATTTAAAATTTTATTTATAAAACTACAATAAGAAATACTCATTTCTCAAAACAAAATGTCACATTATGAGTTATGTAACACAAGATGATCTTCGGTGAATCATAAATTCTAACTTTATCACTTACGTCACTGTCCTTAAGGACATAATTTTTAAGCTGATGTCTGAATATTAAGTTCTGTGTGTCCCTTTTTGACAATTATTGTTATGATAACAATGAAAACGTGTTAATGATTCTGCTTTACCCTAATGTAGATCAAATGTTAAACATACTTAGTTCTAAATTCAATGAAGAAGTTTAATGTGTTTGCCATGAATCAATGTTTTGTCCAATACATTTTTAGAATTCAAAAATGGTCCAATTCAGTTTCTGTCCCTGCTATATAATTGTCTAATTACACCAGGGTATTTGGTTAATCAACAAAACACAAGAAATTAAGAGGACTTAGGAGGCTGGACCCTTAGTCAATGGGCCTTTCATTTAATTATACAGTTGGCAACATAATTAAATACAACTGAATCTGTTATTCACAGAGGTAAAAGAGAAACATGTAAACCAATCCAACAATGCAGATCAGTTATTGGATCTCTCATCCAAAGATTTTGATTTTTTTTTTTTAAGATTTTGAATTTCATATGTATTTTTGATGCAATTGTCACAGTCTTGTGAACAAAGGTGAGCTAACTAGAATGTAATGAGTATCCATGTGGGCTACTTAATTTCACCGTTGAGGATTTTAATTGAAAATATCCAAAACTTTACTATTAGAAAATAAGAAACTGCTCAGAACACATGTTGGATCCATTCATAGATTGTAGGAAAAGCATGTTATTCCTACACATCCCTTAATTTATCCACTTACATTGATGACTACTTGTCTTGTATATATTTGTTATGACTGCATAGTCTCTCATTCTTGTTTCACATTGTCTAATAAGAAGATGGGATGGATATACGCAACCAAAAAGACAAAAAAATTATACAGGCTGTCTCCTGATTTCGAAATGTCTATGACCTATTTACTTGTATAAAATAAGGTTATTGGAATCAGTGAACCCAATTCTTGATTATTTAATGGTTTACAAATGTCCAGCTATGGGCAGAAGGATTGAAGAAAAATACATGTTCTCTGTTCTCACAATATTTTATGAAACCAAAGTCCTAAATATCATCTAAAAATAGACATTTCTGAGATCCTAGGTAAAAGGAAAATACTACTCCCAAGTAGAATTCACTACTGTAAAATAGACGTCTCAGCATAACTTGGACAAATATGAAAGTACTTCTCTTAATCCTCTCAAGTTCTAACATTGGACTTCTGTGAAAACAAAATCTCCGCATCAGTTTGAATGCACAGACATTTAAACAGAGTTATGGGAACTCTCAAGAAAATGGGTACTTGTGTTCTGAATGTTAATGGCAGCATTGCTGTGGGTGGTAGAGGTGGGCAGCTCTGGAACCATCATGAGGAAAGGGGGACAAAAAGAAGGATTTCTCTGGATTAGGGAGTGAAAGTCTTAGAATATGCATGATGAAACTACAACCAACTAATTTCGAGGTAGAAAATATAAAGGTGTCTTCTCTTCGATAATTCCTATCTGGGGATAACTGTCATTCAGAGGTGTCGCATGGGTATGCGTATTGGGAAAATCTGTATAATTCTGCTGCCTAGAAGGATACTATGCTTTGGGAACATCTGCAGGGCAGCACCGAACTTCTAGCAGTGTATTCTTCTCTTGATCTGGAACATGTCTTTATAGTTCTCCTGAGATGATATTAAGGATTCAAACTGACTACGTGAACTTTCTGTTCCTCCTGGAGAAACTAAAATATTACTGACGAGGACCCCTCTGGGTCTTCCCGTGCAAGAGCGTAGGAGCAGAAGCAAAACAGAAGATCCCCCAGGAGATACGCCACACAAAAAAATCCAGGTTCAGCTCTTTCTACCAGCAAGTTTTCAGGAGCTTGCACAGAATAAGGTCTATCCCAAAATCTCAAATCCACATTTTATACCTGCCTTATAATTTTCTTTCTCTAACTCCTGGTCTTCGTTTTCTTTCTCAGCTGTTCCTTTCCCTTTCATTTCCTTGTTTTACCTTTTTTCTCCTTTTGCCACCACCTTTTGTTTTCCTTCTGTCTGGGGCAAGATGAATCATCTAAGTTATTCTCAGAAGAGTAATACGCAGGTATATCCCAAAGCCAAACAGTGCAGCCACAAGCAGCACAAATCCCAAATAAGGGACTCAGTATCGTGGGCAAGCCTATTCGGTGGTAGGAATCCCATTTAAGCCCTTAAACTCGTAAAAACACATAAAAAGACCTATGTGACATCAGAAATTGGCAGAAGAAATATTAAGTTTTGGTTTTATGCATTTTGAGGCCATTTAAATTTTAGCTAACCTGTCGTGAAGTCTTTTTCCATCAGTTTCTAAGAAGCAATGTCTTTAATACTATCTACCTTATACTCTCCCTTTGAAAGTTTTCCCCAAATAAGAAACGAATTTAGAAATGATAATTTAACTCACTTGGGACTATTAGTTCTAAAATCTGAACATACAGTTAGGAAATTAGGCAAGATTATTAATAGTCTATTATGTAGCATAACTTATTTTAATAAAGAGAAGAGAGCAAGAATTAGCTACTGTCTGAAAGATTTTTCTCTAAAAATTTGAACATGACTTGTAGCACCGTTGACTGTTTTGTTAGGTTTTCACACAATCAATGGTAGTTCTTCCATTCCTTATCAAAGAACTGTCAAGTCTGAGGGAGTTTGAACCCATCTTCTGCAAGCTTCCCCTTTCCTACATCATCTCTGTCATTATTTTAATTCAGATTTTTGCTGGACTTTTTAAAATTTTCAGAAGCTTTCTCAATACATGATACCTTTCCTTTTTGACAGTATCACCACTGCAGGTGGGGCAGTATAGGGATTATTTGCTTAATTATACACCAGAAAAGATGGGAGCACTGATGGTGATCCTTGGTTCTAGAGAACTCTGTGTTACCTCTCACACACCTGGGTCCTCTTCCGTCATATTCTCCAAACATTCATAGTGTTTAGAGATCTTCGCCCTCATGTATTAAGGTGCAGTGAGTGGTTTAGACCAAATCACATAGCAGCTAATGACATATTTGCCTGGAATCTACATTTCCTAAACATACTTTTCTCCTAAGAACTCCTGCATATTCTGGAGAGGTTTTCTAAAATCTTTCATCATTACCAAACAAAGGCAGTTGGTAAATCTTGCACAAGGCCGGGGTGGGGATACGTCCTTGTGTAATACATCTAGCTGCTGAAACGTGAGACCCCCTGCTTTAGAGAACTGGTACTTTCTAGACTCTTTCCGTCACTCAAAGAAAATGGAAAAACTGAGAGAAGGTGTACAGAGACTTCGCATTCTGCTTACTTGGTCGCTAGGATCATCTTTTTTCTTGCTGTCTGTTCTTTCTGTTCCATATGTTGTCTGGCAAGATGTTCTCCTACAGCTTTGGCTGGAAACTCTGTTTCACAAGTGTAGCCAAAATCCCGAGCCAAGTGTAAAGCTTCCCCTGTTGGCATACAATAAAAGTCAGTTTTCCACAAATGTCTAAACTCAGAAAGAGTAACACTTTATATTTTCCTCAAGCCTCCTCCTTCCTTGTGGTCAGAGAGATCATTTTTTCCTATTTATTCTAAATAATCCTAGGGAAAGGACTTTTGGGGTGGGGGATGGAGTAGGATGAGGGGAAACTGAGGAACAGAGAAGCTACTTACCAGGCAGGAGTCCGTGAAAAACTGAGGGGAAAACAAGAACAATGATCTAGGAGTTTCGACTTCCCTAGAGGCTCCGAGACCGGTTTAGCTCCTCAGATCCTACAGGTTAATGCCGGAGGGAAAAACTCCACGGGTTTGCCATTCTGTTGTTCGTTGATCGACCTAAAATCTATCCTTCGTATATTTGAAATATTCGGATATCTTTCCCAGGAGATCTACCAAAATATTGGCAAAGGGTCCAACTAACTTTCCAAAGAACCCGAAACACTTTGGAAAGGGGAGAGCCGTGAAGTTTATCAATTTCCTACGACTCTTGTTTGCACGAACGCTATACTGTGTGATCATAGTACCAGCATTATCAGGCTCCATGGCAGGCTTCAGTACCTTTTGGCACAGTGTGCAATGCTTCTTACGCACATTAGTAAAAAACACAATGCTTTTTAAGTATAATAAAATCATAAATAACTTTAAGTTATACCAATAACTGAATAAATTGGTAAAAATGAGGTAAAAATGGCTTATCCGCCATGTAAGGTTTGGTGATAAAGTTCAACCTTGAAAACAATAGTAGTTTTAAAGCTCAAGCCAAATTTCACCTGAGGATGAAAACTTAAAAAAAAAAAAAAAGCAAGCTTTCATTGCACATATACTGAGCTCCTACTTTGCTCAAGGTGCAGTGCCGTATGTAGGAGTAATGAGGGATATAAAAGGGCCATTCCTGTTTCTAGGACAATGACAATTGTCCCCATAACAGTAGCAAGAAACACCTTAGTAGCACTTTCTAACTTATGCTGCAACCTATTTGAACACTATCATCTGCTCATGTTTCCTGACATTATGTTGTTATTATATATAACACAAACTATTGTACTACAAGTATTACGTGAGTGTTACAGATAAAATATTTTACAGACGTTCAAAGGGGGAGAAGGTGGTCAACATGGGGAATTAGATCAGATAATGTTTTGTGAATTACGGATCATGATTTCTAGCCCCCCTCCCCCATTTCAAAGCAGTGGCAGGTTTTTAGTTAAGATTTTCATATTCACATGGTGGGAAACATCCTTGTTAGCCATCCACTCTAAATAGGAAGAGGGCATAACTACATGCAAAGGGTTCCTTTGTTGAGGAGTTCAGGTAGTGCTAGTTATTGAAGGGTCACGGTTTTAGAAAAAGCTGCAATGTACAAGAAATATTTTTAAAGGGCTTATTACCAGCAGTTCGTCCCCTCAACGGATTGGGAAAGAAAATGTGTGCATATTTGGCAGAAAAATGGCACAAAGATTTTTTTTTATAAAAAGAAAAAAAAAAGACATTGTAGGACGCCTGGGTGGCTCGGTCGGTTAAGTGTCTGCCTTTGGCTCAGGTCATGATCCCAGGGTGCTGGGATCAAGTCCTGTATCAGGCTCCCTGCTCAGCAAGGAGCTTGCTTCTCCTCCTGCCTGCTGCTCCCCCTGATTATATTCTGTCTCTCTCTGGTAAATGAATACACAAAATCTTAAAAAAAAAAAAAAAAGACATTGTAATGCCATATAGGATGGTCACTTTTGCTAGAAAAATGACAGAAGAGAGATAATTCAAGACATTTCAAATTTGAGGCATAAAGTCTGAAACAGTGACCATAACACATGACGATGGAGGATAATCTCATGTGATCTTGGGGCTTACGAGTATCTTGCCACTAACACAATAACTCGCTCACAGTGTCATCTTTGTACATGATGCTGAGTTATGTATACTGATATACCTGCATATTGCAATATTGTCACAGAAAGATATTTGGATAACGTCTTCACTATTATATACATATATTTGTCCTCTACTGCTTGTGCAGTAGTGGGAGAAGTGAAACAGTGCAAATGGGAGAGTGGCTGCGTGTCTCTTAAATTTTATGCTGAAACCTGATTCTGGCCCATTATATGCAAAGCTCTCACCGTGTGGTAGTTTTTAAAACAGTTTGAATGGAACAGCTGCTATTTACATTTACACTGACAGCCAGATCCTTCCTTCCCTTAGTTCTGTTTACTGCTTTCTCTTGCTTGCAATGTAACATTGTTACTGGATGTATAGCTATGCTACATCAAAAGAAGTGGCAAGTGAAGATGCTCTGATATGTAGTTAAAATATGTGTATCATGCCACAAAAGCTTTGTGTGTGAGGACCCAAGAATGAATGAATAAATGAATCCGTGCATTAAAATACACATGATATTCAATAAGGAGGATAAATCTGTATTTAAATCCTGTACAGCAGGTATCTTAGAACGAACAAGTTTAAGAAAAACAGAAATTTTAGGATCATAAAATCATGTGAAAGGGAGCCTGGGTGGTTCAGTCAGTTAAGCATTGGACTCTTGGTTTCCACTCAGGTCATGATCTCGTGGGTCATGAGATCAAGGCCCACAATGGGGGTGGTTCCCACTCAGTGGGGAGTCTGTTTGCGATTCTCTCCCTCTGCCCCTGCCCCCACTCACGGGAGCATTCTGTCTCACAAATAAAGAAATAAACCTTTCTAAAAAAAATTTTTTTTTAAAAAGCATGTGAATAAGATTCTAGGGGATCTGACTGATTCGTGAAGATAAAGATCAATGAGCTTCTGTGTCTCTGTGTGTACAAGAAGCAGGTGCAATAACCTGTGACGGAAGAGTGATTCAGGAAGGGCTGAGAACATTTTTCCTTCTATTTCCATATGGCAAATACAGCCGCGTCACCTCATATCCTTGTAAGATGAGGTGTGATGCCCTAGTTTTTTGTTTGCAAAACAGGTTAAGTCATTTTGAAATCTTAATGCACTGTGCCACTTCACAAACCAGTATCCTCCACTCTTTTTTACACGACCGGACAATACACTAACTTTAGCATGGATGACCACTTTATATCGTATCATTTCAAGGATATTTTAGAAGTAGGATGGATGTTTGGGGGTTAGGGTTATTGTTTGTATAAGAGTATGTTAAGTGCAAGGCTTTAGGGTCGATAAGCCAAGTAGTGCTTATCCCCCTTTCCAAAAAAGTAGAAACCCCTACGAAGTATTCATTTTTTTCAATACTAACATTAGCAGTAGGTGACTCATGCTGAGTAACTCTCTCAAAAAGCTAGCAGAAGTAAAATTACAGACTATGAGATGAGCATAAAAAACAATTTGCTCCCTGATGTCAGGACACTCATTTTTCACTCAAAAGCAAAAAGTGAACACTAGGAGAAAATATTAGGAAAAGTTTAAATGTCCATCACTGATGCAGCCTAGAAGTGGAAAGTTAATGGGAAAATGCTTTCTGGATCACTTGTGTTACTGAGTGTCTGGGTTCCTACATTATTTTACAAGAAGATCTAAATATATTTTTAAATAGAAATAAATAACCAGATTTTCAACCTTTTATAAGTCATTAAGGATTTTTCCTTCTTTTAGAATTGTTGTATTTTAGGGAAAAATGTACTTCAGGCAATTAAAAGTCCACATCTAGTACACTAATTTGCACTAAAGGATACTTCTATATTGTTATTACCAGATAATTCTTACTAACTGCCACTGTAACAGTATTGCCTTAAAAACAATTTGTTTAACTTAGTATTGCAATACCCAATGTTATTAAATAAAGCAATAATTCATACGTGTTATCTTCTAGTCACATATATATGATTTCAATTTCATTTATATGTATGGGAAACTAGCACATTGAAATCTATCTGTGGGATTATTCCAAGAAGTACCTATTAGAGAGCAAATTTGAGGGACACCTGACTCAGTCGGTAGAGCATGTAACTCTTGATCTCAAGATTGTGAGTTCGAGCCCTACACTGGGTGTAGCGATTACTTAAAAATAAAATCTTTAAAAGAAAAAAAGAAAATTTGAGAATATTTTCAAACCTGGATAAGATCAAGCCATAGTAAACCCTAGAGCTGAAGGACAAGATTAACATATTATAGTTTTCCCAAACTATTTGGAAAGGAATGTACTCTATAGCACTACGTATAATACAACCTATGATATAAGTAATTGCCTTATAATGTAGTAGTTCCCTAGTTTAATGATGATTTCGTTTAAACAGCAACACTTTGTTTTTCAAAGCAATAGTTTTGTTCCCCATTCCACACTATACACTTAGCACAGCCCCTGATTCATAATTGGTACTCAGTAAAAATCTGTCACATGAAAAAGCTTTCAAAGATCTTATTGGTTAATTATAACAATAGTCTTGTGAAGACTTCTAATGAAAATGATGAAAAACTAGAACAAAGAATTGCTAGAAAGAATGAAATATAGTTCATTCTAGAAAATCCATAAAAATAGAGTATATCCTTCTATCAGTGGAACCATTTTATAAAATAGACTATACCTATACTTTTCAACACTTGCTGCTCCCATAACCTGGGATTTGTGTTTTTGTTTTTTAATGTCCGGGTGTCACTCCATATCAATCTGGGGGTATTTGCCTGTTTTGAACCTCCTGAAGTAATCTCAGGCCAACATTAAGAACTACTGTCCCAAGGTGAAGGGAAAGCATTATGTAGGGATTAATTGTACACCATCATGAAATACAAGAATTCGGTGGCTTATACAAAAGGAAAGCAGTCACTATAAAGTCAATTTTAAATAAAGACTTCTGTGTATCAGGGCTTTTGCATAGAGTTCTGCCTTACTTGGCTGACATAGTATAAACTCTAAAAACAAAAACAAAAAAAACAAAAAAAAAGAGTCACCTAGCTGGCTCAGTCGGTAGAGCATGCGACTCTTGATCTCAGGGTCATGAGTTCAAGCCCCACATTGGGCATGGAGTCTACTTTAAATAAATAAATAAATATTTTAAAAAATAAAAACAAAAAATGGAAATGTAGTGATAGAAAGAGACAGACAGCACCATTAAGGAAACGAAGTCATCAGTCTACTGAAAAAGTGTATGTGTACAGAGAGATATAGTGTGAAATGAAGCTTGCTTTTCTTTTACTAGTAGGGAAAAGATGGGTTTTCAAGGAAAGGTGTTGGGACAACTGGGTGGCCATCTGGAAATAAACAAATAAAATTGGATCTATACCATGCATCTAACAACAGAACAAGGTCCAGATGGATCAACAATTTAAACATAAAAAATAGAACCACAAAGTAATTAGAACACGACAGAATTCTTTTATAGTCTTGGGATAATAAAGTCTTTTCAAATATTACAAGTAAAACTAAAAACTATGATATAAAATATATGAGACATATGATTATACTCATATCAAAAAGTCTGTAAGACATAGTCCTAAACAAATAAGCAAACCAACAGAAAACTCATAACAGCAAACAGAGAAACCAAAGCTAGTGGTGGGGAGGCCTTGCAACTCAGATCAGAGACATTTAGCCAGCTTCCTTTATGTAATGAGCACTTACCAATCAATAAGAAAAACATTTAAAAATACCCCATAAGGACAAAGAAAATGAATAGACAGCGAAGCTCCTTAAATTCTTCTAGGAATACTCAACTCAACCTCCTTCATAACCGAGGTAGCCTTTTTTTTTTTTTTTAACCCATCAGATTAGCAAAGAACCAAAAGTTGCATATCTGCAGAATTATTTATGTAACTGTGAGGTTACTCATTGTAGCACGATTTGTAATAACTGAAGATTGAAAAAATCTATATAATGTTCAGTTGGGAACCAGTTAAATAAATTATGAAACACTCAAATAAGGGAATATCATGAGTGTTTAAAAGAATGGACAACTTGTACGCCCTGAGCAAAAACACTATTATAAGGTGTGAAAAAAAGAACACAACAGCAGAATAGTGTGTATAGAATACTATAATTTCTTTTAAAAATTAAAAATCCCATGCATACACACACACATCCTTGGAAGGAAACAGAGAAACCATTTGTTTAACCAAACATTTGTTTTCTGTCGGGAGAGGAACTGGACAACTAGGGAATAGAGTGAAAAACAGATATTTTACTTTATGCTCTTTTGTAACTTTTAAATTTTCTTCTAATATTTGAATAAATTATCTATTTAAAATTATATTAATTCAAAAGTAAAATTACTCTCTGACTCCGTTCTTAGAGAGATTTCATTCTAAACTCAAATATTTGTTGTAAATTAAAACACAAGCAATTCTAAAACTGCCATTGCTTTTCAGCAGGATGTAGACATCAATGGAAAGAACTACAGTCTATGATTTTATTAAAATGCCTATGAATTTTGATAAATGTAAATCACGGAAATAAAGCAGAAACAGAGTGTTTGAAAAGCACTTTAGTCAAGGCATATACGTTGAAAGAGAGAATAACGGAAGGAAGAAAATACAATCACGAGGGAAGTAACGCGGAGGTGTGTTTTTAAGTCAGCAGCACAATCTGCAAGAGTGAGCAGTGAGATGGACCAAAGTGGGCAAGGGTAGGCAGGACTCAGCCAAACAAGCTTGGAGACACTTGTCTTTTCGCAATGAGTAAAAGCAGGAATTTAAGGACATTCCAAGCACCTAGTCAGACCCGAAGGCAGTAGTAGCCTATTTCCTTTGGGTAGTAGCCTATTTCCTTTGCCCCTACACGTAAACACCTTTTTCCCTGAAGGTGAATGAAATCATAAGATGAAGATCAGGGGTGTAATATTACAAATGACTTAAGAACACGTCTGCTAAGATGGTGTCTATTTGTCCACAACGTTATCTGATACAATCTCTCATTCATTGAGATCAATTCTTTTTTTTTTTTTTTTTAAGATTTTATTTATTCATTTGCCAGAGAGAGAGAAATAAGCAGGGGGAGCAGCAGGCAGAGTGAGAGCGAGAAGCACCTATGTGGGACTCGATCCCAGGACCCTGGGATCATGACCTGAGCCGAAAGCAGCCGCTTAACAAACTGAGCCACCCAGGCGTCCCTGAGATCAATTCTTGAAAATTCTGATAAGTACTAGTTCCCAGATATAATATCTAATTGTTATCTAATTACCAATAATCAAACCAGAGTCTCTCAGAAACTCTTCCTTAATTTAGAATAAGAAATTTACAGATAAGGTGATACCTATTAGTCTGAGGGGGAAAAAAAACTTGTCCAAGACAGACCTTAAAATGACTCACATAGGCTCTACTAGCATTTACTTTATTGAGCCCAATTCCGCTGACAGCCCTGAAATGCAAAAACTGTGCCCAAGGCATTGTTGATGCCGGAGTGTTTGTATGCAAAAGGGAACACCCGGTTCTCTGAGTGATTGAGCTCTTCCATCTGACTGTCTGACCAAAGTGAGCACCACTTAGAGCTATTATTACAAAGGGCCAATTTATCAGCCTTTTCAGATCACACACAGTTTAAGAAGGAAGCTGGAAACCTTTGTCCTGAAGGAGGGACTAGTGTGGGAATGTGAGTCTGGAACGGACGGTGGAGGAGTTACCTTGGGATGAAGGTCCTTTCAGATTTATAATCCTGCCATGAGTCCCTGAAGGCTAGCTTTCAGCTCCAGATTCCCATAGAAAGCCACTGGGTACCCCGTGAAGGTAATGAGAATATCTGTTCTGTTCAAAATGTCACGAGAAGAGCAACTAAAGCTGAGTGTGCCCTGTGCGTGCATTATCACTAATATTTGGCAAAGGATTTTGGTGTTCGAATCCTCTGAATCTCAAGCAGTGAACAATACTTCTTCCTAAAGTAAAAAGCGATGGACTAATCACATCAAGAAAACTTGATATGCTTCTGCTCACTCACTGTACCTCCTCTCTAGGAAAGAGTTTGTAGCAGAACCCGGGCTGGATCCTGGCGGAAAAACCAAGCGGCACTCAGAGACTAAGAAGGGAGAGAGATTTATTCACCGGTGGACTCAGAGGAGATCCTTCTCCAAAGATCTGAGCCCTGAGCGCGCATACTTGGCATTCTGGCGTGCCAGAGGAACAGGGTAGGAGAGAAGAACCGGAAGGGCTCTGAGACAAGGACTGGAGTTCCCTTGCCAGTTTGGTCAGCCAGCTTAAAGTACAGTTTTTCCCCATCAAGTTCATTGCCAAGTCAATTGTCCTTGTCTTTGTGAGTGTGTTTAATCCTACATGAGATCCACAAGACAGATGTGGCAGAGATGAGTGAGGGACCATCAAGTTAGTCTTTCCTTTACATACTATAGAGCATTGCTGCTGAGAAGACTCTGCCCAGCCAGAGACTACATTTTCTACTATTCCCCACACCCACCTCTGGAACTGGTGTTCTCGGAATGTGAACAGTAGTAATGTGGGTCACTTCCTGGCCAAGTGGGTAAGAAGCTGTGTACTTTTGCCACCATGTCTCTCCTTATTGTGAGCTCAATGAATGGGGCTCCGAGGACCTAGAGAAGGGAATAGTTACAGATGCAAGGACTCTGGGTCCTTGACTGAAACTGAGAAAAGGTCCCTGGTGAGGAACACCCACATCAGACTATGATGAGAAATAATTAATTTGGGAATTAACTATTATAACAACTAGCATTATCCTAACCATTATAGATACTATGATCTTTATTTATAAACTAAGAAAATAAAGCTAAGTCAGGTTAAATAACCAGCTTAAAGTCTGACAAAATTTCAACAGTGACTTTATTTGGGGCGAGGGAGGCGTACTTGCCCAAGGGAAAATACATTTTGCAAGTGGGACAACTAGTTCCTGTGAAGATGTGCAGGGCAGGGTCTGGAAGCTTACATTTTTTTGAAACTAAAGAATGAAACAACAACGACAAAGGATTTATACTCAAAAAGAGTGAATGGAGATTATATATGATATTTGTAAATGATCTCTTTTGCTGGTATATATTCACACCCTTCTCTGACCCACACTGTTTTGAAATACACACACACACACACACACACACACACACACACACACACACACACACACAAGATTTGACCCCCTGTCACAACAAACTGCAAGTCAAGGTATTTATGTTTAAGGACTTAAATGGTGCTTTCAAAACTCCTGGTGTTGCCTGAGAATTTACATGAGCTTTTCCGAATTCAACAGAACTGTCCCAGGAAAACACTCTAGTCTAGAGCACAAAACCTCCCTCCAGCAACACTCTGCAACTTTGGCCATCCTGGAAAACCTCAAGTGAGGGGGGAGCAATGGGTAGAAATAACTACATCATTGACTCCTCATGTTTATTTTAATAACCACCAACTCTGCAAAGATTGTTCTGGAATACAATACAGAGAAGGCAGCTAACAGAAGCTGCTGATTCATAAATAATAAATATATAGTAAGAGTATTAGAATCAGAACAATAATATTGGCCATATTCTTTGAATGTTTTCCAAAGATAGAATTATTACCACTATACAAGAGGCGGGGATTATCCCAAGATCTCCTCAAGAAGATACATGCATTGGGTTAAGCAACTCTAATTCACCATATTTTCCGGAGAGTACTCTGTTGTCACAGATAACTGGAATGAGACAAAAGAGAAGTCACAGCAATATGTCTAAAACAAGGGGAAACCAAAAGAATATCAAGTTTATGATAAAGTGGGGAAGAAATTTCAACCATTAGTTATATAACTAAAACCCATTAGATGAAGACGGATAAAAAGGGGAAATGATCTACTATTACATTCTGAGGACTCAGGATTCAAATATTCATATCTCATTCTAGCTCAAATATGTCTGTTATACGGACCCAAAAAAGCCCCACTCTAAGTAACTGCCTTACCAAAATGTTCACTTTTCGAACAACTTCATGAGGTGAAAAGAAGTCAGTTTTAAGTTCTTCATCCTGGTGGTTGCTAGGTACAATGATATTTGCAACAAATGTTGTGATTTAAATATAAATTCGCATTAAATAGTCCTCTCCCTTACATTCCTAAAATAATCCCAAAATAATTACTTTAATATGTTGATTTGAGAACAATGTTAGGGTGGCCCTATTAGTTGAGTGACTCCATTTAAAAGAAATACAAGGGAAAATTATTATAAGACAATTAAAAACAGAATGATGGAAAAGCCCAAGGCAAGCATGGAAATTTGGACTATCATAATGAAACTACTGTTATGTCAGTGACAGGGGTAGTTTTTGAAAAACCAATGTTCATTTGCTAATTTCAATCCTCATTATAAAATGCACCTTGCTGTTCAAAGGATCTTTACAAAGGTTATATCATTTCTGCATGGAATGCCTACCAGAGTTTCCACGCACTAACCCCCCCCCTTTTTTTTTTCAATTTCTATCAAAATAGAAACAATGGCAAGGCTGTATTCAAATCTTCTCCAGAAAAGGCCTGACAAGTATGGTAACATCATGCAAGGCTGATCTTCATGAAATTTATTTCTAAGTCTGGTGTATGAGAAATAAAGCCAGTTAGATATTATCTCACTTATGCTCAAGTCCTGTAGCAAAATGGGGGTGGGGTAGGGTGTGTGATTTAATGCTAATAATATATTGGATCATCACGATGTTTGAGAAATAACTCTATAAAGGTCTTAATCAAGAGCCTTAAGAGACATTTAAGATACATGAAAATAAAAAGCTGCACAGCAAAAGAAACAATCAGCAAAACTAAAAGGCAACCTACAGAATGGGAGAAGATATTTGCAAATGACATATCTGATAAATTGTTAGCATCCAAAAGATATAAAGAATTTATAGAACTCAAACCCAAAAAGACAAATAATCCAATTTTAAAATGGCCAGAGGACCTGAATAGACATTTTCCCAAAGAAGTCATCCAGATGACTAACAGACACATGAAAAGATGTTCATCATCACTTACCATCAGGGGAATACAAATCAAAACCACTGTGAGATATCACCTCACACCTGTCAGAATGTCTAAAATCAACAACACAAGAAACAACAGGTGTTGGAGAGAACATAGAGGAAAAGAACACTGGTGCACTGTTGGTGGGAATGCAAACTGGTGGAACCATGTGGAAAACAGTATGGAGGATCCTTAAAAAGTTAAAAATAGAACTGCCCTACCATCCAGCAATCACACTGCTGGGTATTTACACTAATTCAAAGGGATACATGCACCCCCATGTTTATAGCAGCCCTATTTACAATAGCCAAGATATGGAAACAGTCCAAGTGTCCATCGATTGATGAATGGATAAACAAGGTGTGGTACATATAATGGAATATTATTCGGTCAAAGAAAAGAATGAAATCTTGCCATTTGCAATGACATGGAGGAAGCTAGGGTAAATAAGTCAGTCGGAGAAAGACAAATACCATATCATTTCACTCATATGTGGAATTTAGGAAACAAAACAAATGAGCAAGGGGGAGAAAAAAGAGAGAGAGGGACAAACCAAGAAACAGATTCTTAACTATAGAGAACAAACCATGGGTTACGGGGGTGGGGGTAGAGAGGGGGGAAATAGGTGATGGGGACGAAGGAGGGCACTTATTGTGATGAGCATCGGGTGATGTATGGAATTGTTGAATCACTATATTATACACTTGAACTTAATATTATACTGCATCTTAACTAACTGGAATTTAAATAAAAACTTAAAAAAAAAGACAGCCATTTAAGAGAAGCTAAATTACTTAGTACTGGTCTTCACATATACATATGGGTTATTGCAGAAAATCTAGGAAGTAAAGGGAGATAACATTAAAAATGGTAAGAAAAATAACTGTTCCTTCCCATAAGACCACAGATTTACAAAAAGTTGATGGACCATTTTTGATGACTAGGAATCTAGTTTTGGACTTTCTGAAAAAATTAATCTGAAATGTTGCTGGCTCTTCCAAAATATATTTGCTAGAAGGAGAAGAAAAGTATCACCCAAAGACATGCTCAACTCAAAGTCTTACCAACACCAGCTGGTAAATACGGGAAAGTTTTAACTTACCACTTAAAACTATACAAGCAAAGCATCTGAAAGAACTGAATCAGACCCATGTTAGTTCAAAAAAGATCAAGATTCCAAAAGTACTGAAGAGAAGCATTAACTATGTCAACCTTCCAGGGGCTTGATAAATCAGAATTGAGTCACCATTATTTTATATACATCCAGCATTGTCTACAGGATTTCAAAGACTATGAGCCTAATGCAGAAAATGGCATCTTGCTGACTGGAAAAGGTCATCGGCTGTCATCAGCAACCCAACCAAAATGTGGGAATAAAAATATACAGGAGAGTCCTCAACTCCAAAACTGCTCTTCTTGTCAGCCGGGGATAAAATAAAGCCTATTTTAATTTAGATGGAATGTCTCTTCTTCAAGTATTAGGTTCTCTTCATGCCCTAAGACAACTTGTAGTTTTTTCAACTGTGGGTCATGACTCAGGGTGAGTCTTGAAATAAATTTAGTAGGTTCATCATCAACATTTAAAAAGAACACAAAAATATGGAATAGAATAAAAATCAGAAAATATAACACCTGGTACTAAAACTTTCAAATGCGTGTGTGCGAGAGAGAGAGAGACAGACAGAGAGAAAGTGTGCATGTGGATTTGAGGGTTATAATATGTGGGGAGTTAAGGGATGCAAAAGGTCCCTTCGCCTCTAAAGATCTTTTCCTCAGGTCCATCACAGTATCTGGACTTAAACAAAAAAGATGTATTTCTCTACATCATGAAGATTTGGGGGATTTCAAAAGCATTCAGTTAAAGTATCTGGAAAGAATTAAATCTTAGGTTTCAGCAGCCAAGGCTTAGGTGACTCCTCCATGAACACAAGCCAGGTGAATAGAACCCAGTTAGATACTTCTGTGGTAGGAGAGGGATGTTGAAGGATAGAAGGCAAGACCACAAAGATCACCCTAGGAGTTCACATATTTAACGTTCACCCTTCTGTTACACAGATTGAGGACTCCCACGCATGATACTTTAGTGCTTGGCCACCATTAAAATCAGTAAGAAGATTTGTGAATATACCCTTTTATGTATGGCTCGTCAGCTTTTATTAGCCAGGATATTCATGGACACCACAGAAAATGGTCTTTCTTAGGGACTTTAATTTTCACACCAGTTACAAATTTCACGAGAATTCAGTCAGTCCATCCTAGGAAGTGGAAAGGATCTCAAGAAACATTTTGACCAATGATCCTTAAACTTCATTATACATTAGATTCACTGGAGATGCTGAAAAAAAGTACAGATGCCTGGGTCAGACTCCCCTAGAGACCGAGTTTCAGTTGGGTTAGGGATGGGGCCCAGGCATTTTTTAATAAACCTGAGTTGATTCTCCTGTAGAGTTGGGTTTAAGAGCCAGTCAAGTCTTAACTACCCATATGATTCTTTTTTTTTTTTTTAAGATTTTATTTATTTATTTGACACAGAGAGAGAGAGATCACAAGTAGGCAGAGAGGCAGGCAGAGAGAAAGGGGGAAGCAGGCTCCCTGCTGAGCAGAGACCCCGATGCGGGGCTCGATCCCAGGACCCTGAGATCATGACCTGAACCGAAGGCAGAGGCTTTAACCCACTGAGCCACCCAGGTGCCCCTACCCATATGATTCTTGAATCCATCTCATTATATTCTGAATAAGTGTTTTGTTCTATTGTTAAATAGCTATAATTATGATTATCTTCTTACTTAAATTGAGCAGGAATCTGTCTCCCTTTAGAAACAACCCGTGTGTCATTTTTTTCTACCATGTCCTTCCCCTAGTACCTCCCATACGAGTGGATGACAGGTCAACTTCCTCTGCCATCTGTTAGTTCTCAGTATCAGCACACGCAAGCAAATACATCACAAGACATAGAACACAGTAACAGTAACTAACTTATTAAATGTTGGTGGTCAGTAATATTACTGTTGTTATCACTATTACAATTAGAGAACAAAGCAAAGATAACTATTAATAGCAAAGTCGCCAAAGCAATTTTGCCCCAGACTAATGTCTAGAACATACTACCTCACAAAGTTGTACAATAAAAGGTATGAGTTGATAATCTGGATAAAGGCAAGATGTTTGTTTTCATGTTTCCCTTACTTTCCACTTCCTATAGTGCCTTGTAGACAAGGGAGTAACCAGGACAAGAAAAGTGTCACAGGTGTGTTCAGTTTTGGTAAAAAGGCCCCTTTGTTCAGATGTCAGATGATAGCCTTCTGGGTTATGGAAGAACTCCACCTTGGCATTCAAAAGCTCTCTCAAAAAGTCAAAAATAAGTCTCCAATAATACCTCTTCTTAAAAGAAGTTTGAATAAGATTATGTAGTTGAGCCCTTACAGGAGAAACAAAAAGGAAAGGGGGAGTTGGGAAAAAAAATAACTGCCGGGAAGATATTTTGACCTCTGTCTCTATACCACTGATTAAGCTTAATGCTTCTGTGGCTCAGCTCATCCACCCAGAAAGCCATGGAACGTCGCGGTACTTTAAGAGATGCCTACTAGGATTAACCCGATATGCTCTCGGGCTTAGTATCATGCCTAGACTCCTGTGAACCCCATATAAAGGGTGATTATTTATCCTATAGATCATGTTGCACTGAATAATAATGAGTTAAGCTAGATTTATCTGAACCCTAAAATAAACAATAATAAAAATGACAAAACCCAGCCAGCTCTTCTGGATGAAGTACTTAACTCTTGCATTGTCTTCTGTATTATTGCCAAGATTGGTATATTAAATGACATTTTATGAATTATCTAAGCCTTATGTTGTCTAATGTAGTCATCTTTATCATGATTAATTGGGAAATTCACCCAATTTGTTAACTGTCCTACTTGATACTATAGACAAAAATGAAACAGCATATTCTAATAAGCCTGAGTTCCAAAGAATCGCTAACTTTGTATCATTACTTTGCGGAGCTGAAACATCGTACCTTCAACCAAGGAAGTCAGGAGGGTAACGTTGGCTGCTTTCCGTCTTCCTGCTGGCAAATTCAGGCCAAGCCTATCCAGTTTCTCTCTCAGGCAGCGGCCCCCATTCTTGGATTTTGCTCTGCCCAAAAACAAAATAAAAACTAAGTTTTGAGAGTTCACATTCTGGGGGAAATGATGAGAACATTTGACCACCAATTCAAAGTAAGACAGAAGGCCTAAGGGCTGAGGGCTGAGGGCTGAGGGTTGAGGGTTGAGGAGTGTGGTGTCAGTGCAGTGAGAAGACACGATGTGCCAGAAAACAATTATCTTACCTTCTCAAAATGCCTCCCAAGAGTGAAGCATTGAGGCATTCCGGCGGTGAGAGGCGCCTCTTCACCTCAGCAATCGTCACCTTGTATTTGGAAGTTGAACTGAGAAGGGACAAACGGCCAGGGACAGAGCAAAACAAGTCTGTGGGGTTGACCACACAGGTGCCACCTTGCGGGGGAGGAGGAAGTATATTACGTATTAGCGACAGTGAGAGAAGAGAATCGCATGGAAGACTGTTAACATCAAGGTACTACTTGGGATTTGGGAACACACAGCAACAATTGTTCTCATATATACATCACCGGGATCATCTCAGAAAGCTGCTCTGAAGATGGCCCTTCAGATAACAATAAAGGTTTTATCTTTCAAATATCATACAGAACATGTTTGTGGGGGTACAATTTTTTAATTTAAGCAAAAATTATCCTACATAGGGTTGGCTGGCCCGTCAGTGCTAATTTTGACATCATACATACCCCAAAACACTTTGATTAATTAAAAACCCCAAATGCCACCAGTTAAGCTCACAGAGGGTATGTATTATTTTTCCATGGCTCCGTATTTGTGTGTGCATGTATGTGCACTAGACACAATGGATGGCTATATTTTATCCATGCCTTATTATACAGACCAAAGTTTTGGAAGCTCTTTTCCAAATTGTTTGAAAACTGCCATCTCTTTTCCCTCATCCACCTACCAACTATAGGGACTGGAATCACTCAGTTTCCAAGTACCACCAAAAATAATCTGCCCATTGTTATAAACTTTCAACCCATGTGAGTGAACGATAGGTCACATCTCTCTACCACATGTCAGTCCTCAGGATTGGCACACACAGTCAAATATAGCACAAGGCTAGAACATAGTAAGAGTTACATTAACTGTTTGTGGCCAATAATGTTATTGTTTTGGTTGTTGTTATCATTATTACTATTAGGGAACAAAGCAAGATAACTGCTGATAGCAAAATCACCAAAGCAATCTTGCCTTTGGTCTCCAAGCTCCAGAAAGGACCTTGACCTTCACTCTCCTCCAAGACAACAGAATACATTCCCTAACCTCAGACACCTGAAGTAGACTTGAGAACCCAAGATGATAATCACTGAGGAGAATTTCCTGCTGCCCAGTCCTCCCATACTGCAAAAATCCTGAGCCAGTGTCCATACTGCCAACATGGCAGCTACATCGCCCTGGCATTCAAGGCTGGCTCCTCATGCACTGAACCATCTGAGGGCAGAGCTAATGAGGTTCACTGGCAAGTTCAAATTCAAGGCTTGCTTTCCTGAGCACACATTTGATTTCTTCAACTATGGGAGATCTTAAGACACATCTCCCTAAAAGGTCAAGTTCTATGAGAGAAAAGACAGAAAAGTCGGAGCAAGAAGAAAAACAAGCAGGAGAATGTCGCCCAAAATCTTTTTACTCAAAGGGTGGTCCTCAACTGGCCCTGGTCTACGCTCACCACTTGCCTCCAACATAGCTCCTCCCCTCCTTTACTAAGCTGCTCAGGGAGAATGTTGTGTCGCTGGAGTCTCTGGCACAGATTTGGGTGTGTTCTCTGAGCACAGTGGCTAAGGAACCTGGGAGGATGTTTAAAAAGGCTAAGGGGTCCTGGACCTGGGTGGAGAGAACAGGTTAACCTTACCCCTCTCTTAAAGGGTTTCTACTCCTGTACTACCTGGAATTCTTCCAGGTTGGCTTAGAGTCATCCAAGTCTCCCCTGAAAGTACTGGGACCAGTGTCTTTCTCCTCAAGCATTGTGAGGCTGGCGATCACCCTGAATGACCCCCAAAACAGAAGAGAGGATATTGAGAACATTAGGGTAGCCAGCCCTCTCCAGACTGGAAGACGAGTCCTGTACACTTGGCTAAATTCCCACTGTTAGTGCCGGGAAACTGACCCTCAGTCTGAAATCTGAGAGGGCACATTATCACCTGTCAAACTGAAATCCTTTTCTTGGCATTAAACTTGTGGTCAGCGTAGTGGAAAATCACGCAGATGCCTGTCTCGGGAGCCCCAAACACAAACACACCTGCACTTCCCCACTTTGCATTGTCATAGAGAATTTTAAAGCTGATCATCATCATCATCACCATCATAATGGTTTTCGCAGATTTGGGGGCCTGGAACTACCATTATCCATTCATTGATGCTCTCCCTTTATACCCATAGACACAAAATGCATTTTACAAATAAACTCTTAAGTGACTTCTCAAAAATTGAGATGAACAGGCTCTCAGTGAAGCTGGCTTTTAGCATCATATTGTCAGAGTCAGGACACTGGTAACTTTAGGACTTAGGTCATTGTGGGGTCATCTGAAGCAAAAATATTAAAGAATCATAATATCTATATTCAAAATTTGCAGAGCCCTCTTCTGAAAATGGACTTCCATCCATGATTATGGAATCATAGGCAAATTTACATTCTCACATAAATCCTCTTCTCTGGTAAAATAGCCAATACGTAACTGAGGACACAAGCAGTCTCACCTAATGGGTCTCAAGTAAATTATGAGAGAAGAGTGTTTGTGCATGTGTTACTTTCCCAATAAGTCAAGGGAAAAGAAGGACACAGCTTTAGACCTTTCCTATATTCACTAATCTACAGTGGCTCAGAAACCTAATTTAGGGAGACACAGAAGATTATAAAAGATTTTTGTTAAAAAAAAAAAAGGAATTAAATCGGGCTTTTTCCAACTGGAAAATTGTCCCCCTTTGGCAAAGTGAACCCCTGCCAACTGCTCTCAGGGAAGTCATTGGATCTGCTACCTAGCCAAGTGCTATCTCCCTAGACTCTGGGTCTTTCTCTCCTGCATCCAGGTTAGGCTTCTGGCTTACACTCAAATAAGCATTTATTAGGTAAGTTACATAGGCTGCATATTAAGAGTATGCTTTATGCACGCACAAACTGCCTGGAGGATTTATTTTGTATTCAGGATTAGCCATCAACTCCAGAGTCTTTTATTTTTTATGTCACAGCATCTTTAAAGGGAATTTCTGTTGCTTTGATAGTTGGCATTGCTGCAGCCTTGGGGAACTCTCTCGTCCTGGCTAAAGATTTGGCAACTTGTAGAGTTTACAGCAGCATGGGGGAACCAGATACCTTTCTTCCCAGTGGTTTATTTTGGGGGGAGGAAGAAAAGAGTAACAGGTCAACATAACCAGATTTTTGCATTTAGAATGAAGGTCCAACGAGGTGGGACTTCTTTAAGGGGACCCAGACTACAGATAGCAATGATGAGATTTCAGAGGAAAGCCATGAGAGCCAACCATGCCAAGGCATTTACAGTATTCATCCCCAGGGTTACCAGTTCCTCATGGTACCCGTGTTTCAGGTGGGCTCTTACTGAAATTACGTAACATTCATTCTAGATCCAGCACTCCAGTTAGAGGTGCCCCTGGTGCCAGAGCCAGGCTTCTCATGCAGAACTTCTCTAGAGTACGCCTCTTGTCCATTCATAGTACACAGAAGTAATACTTCTATGGGGGGGGGGGCACTGTTTTCAAAATCGAAATTTGGACATGGGGCTTCCTATTTCCAGTGATGCTCAAACTCAGATCTGTAGCTATAGAAACAGCATAAGAAATCAGGGACTATCTACTTAAGGTCACTTGTCTAGAACATGACTATCATAAAAGGGATAACTTTGCTATAGCTACAGGGAAAAGTCAGCCAAAGAAACCATGCAGGGGACAAAACTAGGCACAAAACACATAGAAGGAGATCCTTCAGCTGCCAGACCTTGTTAGATCCCATGAGGCCAAAGAAAACCCGGGTCGGGCTGTGCCCTTCCTGATGTGGTTGGAGACACTGGGTCCTGTGTTGACAGGCACAGCGTGCGGGAGTGGCAGAAGTACTGGGCTGCAAGTAAGAGGTTGGCCAACTAGCGACCCATGCGACCTCTGATGAGTAACTCTGGGCCTTGGTCTGTCTCTCTGAAAAATGGGGATGCTCACGCCTGCTCAACTTATTTTCCCACCTCGTGGGAGGTGCAACGGGAAATGGACGCATCCGTGCTCAGCATCCTGAATAAAGCTCACCCAGCTCCACCATTGGGTTGAGCAACTACCACCGCTCAGGGGCGCGAACTGTGGAGCGCAACAAGATCCCCACCCACCTTTTGCGCGGCTACCGGATAGAAAGACAAGAGCCGACGCCTGAGTGCGCTTTTCCTCTTCTTATCCAGGCAATTAGGGCAGAGGAAAAAGCCGCGACCGTCTCCAAGGAGCTGTGGTCTCCTGGCGCCCCCGAAGCTGCCTCTAAGCCACGCGCCCCCTCTGGGTGCCTTCCTCTCTAAAAGCAGAGCGGGTGATGGCTAGAGGCCCTGCGCGCTCTCCACGTGCGATCAATACTTCCTGGCTGGCTTCCGGGCGCGGGGCCGATGCGCGCAGCCTTTCCAAAGCCGCAGCGCCGCCCCACTCCCCGCCGCTTCGGTGTTGACATAATTAGACCAAATCTTGAGAGCAAAATAAATGTTCTGTTCGCCTTACAGCCAAACAGATGTTTACAATTCAAATGAAAGAAATACAGACGGCAGGGATTTTTTTCTCCCCTTCTTCATCTCCAGTGATCGCTCGTTTTTTTTGACACATTAAAAATGTGTAAGCGATTATAGGAGTTTCCTGTCCCTGTTTGTTCTGCGGGTGCATTTCTGTAAGGTGCGCGTGTAAACTGGGTGGGGTAGGATCATTCTCGGCTGCTTCCTCTCTAGCCCCTCGCCCTGCTCAATCCCAAACCCCTCGGGTAATCCCCTCCTTGCTCCTCCCCACCCCTTCGCAGCAGATATTCATTGCAATCAAACAGCAAAGGGATAGTGGTTTAATTGCAATCAAATAGGCCTCAAATGCTGCATCGGCCGCTAACTGCGCTGTTTGAGGGGAAGAATATACCCTTACAGGTATAACTGGATTAGGACGACACGCTCCTCCCTGTGCAGATTCCAGGCAGAACAAAAGAAAGGGAGGTCTGCACGGAGAGACACTGGTTTAATGTGGCGGCGGGCGTGTAATTGTGTGTGTGTGTGCGCGTGTGTGTGAATTAATCCCCATTTCTCAATGCAGGGATTGCTTTGGGTTTTGGTTATTTTCACAGCGATAAAGAAATTGGAGAGATGGCAGTAGGCTACGGAAAAGGAGCTCCCCTCCCCCCCCCCCACAAAAAAAGATTTTTAAGAAACCATGCCTATGGATCTTTTCCTATATGAATTTTAGTCTTCATATAAAGGAGATTGAATTCCGAATCCGCAGCATCTGTATCTGGGGACTAACGAGGCAGGAGAGGTGTGTTTCTGGCTCTATTTTCAAAATGGATGAGCTATACAGATGAGTTTTGGCGATTCTAGTAAGGAGAGATTCTGGGGCCCTGACAAAAGAAGAGGAGGAAGCCTTCCCACCCCACTCCAATCTTACTCCTGGAAGCTGCTGAAAGAGCCAGAGGCTCTTTTTAACTCGAGTGCCAAAACTCAGGGCCCTTGCAAAACTGAAAGAACGGAAGCAGCTCATCTTCCTGCCCAAGCAGCCTGTGGGCAGCCAGCTGTGGGGACTGTAGAAGGGAAGAGCGGTCAGGTCCATCCACCCGGTTATTGGCAGACAGGGCGATTGACGCTAAACTCCGTTTCACAGAAGTATTTTTAAAAAATTCAATCAAATCTGACAATGTTTGTACTGCAGCGTAAATGCCTCCTCCTTGGCGTGCCAGTCACCTCTAAGCGATCTGACAAACTCCAGCTCTCTGAAAACGTGCAGAGTTCAGATCATATTAATTCCCCAAAAATGTTTTGATTCAAAGTAGTTTGTATTTTGTGTAGCCACGGGCAATCCGGAAAGCGCTCCTGCCTGCCCGTGGCCGGGTCCGCTCCCTCTCCGCGTGGCCCAGAGGCTATGGCGGTATTTAAGCGTCTGAAATTAGCCTGGGGCTGCAAGGCAGAGTGATCACAAAGCGAAACAAGGGCGCTTCCCCGCTTCACTTTTTTCATTTTTTTCTTTCTTCCTTTTTTTTTTTTTTTTTTGAGTTTGCCATTCAGATTTCTCAAAAAAGACCAGGGCCAAAATGTCACTTCCAACCCAAATATGGAAAAGCTGGGTCTTCTCATCTCATCTCCACCCTCTTCTGTAGGCCACAGCCCCCTACCCAATTGAGCCCCTACCCCTGCCATTCCAACCTGGATCCATTCATTATTAGCATCATCGTTGTCGTCGTCATCAACACTGTTCTCCAACTATTAAAATCTCAGAGCAAGAAATGAAAGGGACCAGAGCCTGACAAAGGGGAGGAGGCCATGAGGGAGCCTCAGAAGATTCATGGGGAAAAAAAGAGTGGGTTTTCCTTTCTTTTTTTTAATGATTAAAAACACAGACAACTCCTGTAAATAGAAGCCTCATTTCTTCAAGAGACGCCTTTTGAAACCCAGTATCTGAATATTCAACGAAGGCAAAGCTCCACTCTGTACGTACAACATTAATATGATCTCTGCAGAATTTGCTACTCAGAAATATTAACATATCAAAGCCGAAGCCGGAGGCGAGAGAAGCTATCGATACGCGAGCACAGGGTAAAGTAAAGATTATTGGTTCTGATGGTTGGAGTGGTGGAGCTGCGGGCAAAATCGCGCACACCATTAAGCGAGAGTGAGCGCAGGAGCTCCGAGGCGGTGGCAAATATTTTATCTGGGTGGTAATTACCTTGCTGCTGCCCCTCTTCCACACTTTCTTTGGCTACCCGGCGTTCATTATAGGCAAAAAACAATGTAACTGCCACTTACCGAAGTGAGTCAGAGAAATGGAATTTTGTTCTTTGCAAATAGAAATGGCCAAATTTAAAGAACTGAGCCCGCCCCCCCCATATACACTCACACACCCTGCAAATCAGGACAGCCTCTCTCTGGTGAACTCATATGGGGCACTTAGGGATCTTTCTTCTAGATCTTTCTTCTACTGAGTGAAGAGCACTCAGGAGTCTTTGGAAGTGAAATCTGTTTTCTTCCTCCCACAATAAATTCTGGAAATCATTAGAAATGTAAGTTTATCAGAGAACTTAGCAAGGGAGGGAAAATTGGCAAAAGTTGTGCTTTTCAAGAAATCATGTTTCCTGGGGAGAGTTACCTGTAAACATGGATTAGAAGAGAAACTGACATTCCTACCTAAACAAAACCATTACACAACATGGCAATATGGCAGAGTGCTTGACTTAATACCCTCCTGGTTTTTGATGAACAAAGGTGACTCGAGCTATTTATATTAAGAATCTGGTGCA
Source organism: Potos flavus (assembly GCA_028534135.1). NCBI lineage: Eukaryota > Metazoa > Chordata > Mammalia > Carnivora > Procyonidae > Potos > Potos flavus. The sequence goes on from CM052886.1 coordinate 90,495,451, forward strand.
CTACCGTGACAACAGAGAGAAGGGGCTTCCTCAGCTTTCTTAAAAAACGGGGAGTCCTGAGATGAGGGGCTGGGCAGGCTCCAGTAGGATGTACAAAACCTTTTAAGTAAGACTTCTTTGCTATCCATTTGTAAATTGTCATGAACATTGATTGTTTCAGAGTAATAGACACACATAGATACGCACTTGGTCTCTGGAGCTCAACCAAGTTAATTGGCCTTACTCTAAGACACGTGGAAATGGAATAAACTCAGCAGCTAAATTCTGAATTCCTTTGCAGGGAGTGGAGGAGGGGGGAGGCCTGGGATTTAGTCAAACAATACAGATAGAAGCCTCAAGTTACCACCCCTTTCTCTTTGGAGCTTTGCTATTCTCCTAAAAGATCAATATTTGGTTTAAAATCACAGGCTCCATGCTGATTTTCAGGTGAAACGAAGTGACACGGAATTCTATAAGAACAATAAAACATCACCTAAGGAAGACCATTTCTGTGGCTCTAATAGGACAGGACCGCAGTTCCCATTTTGTAGTTATCCAAGAGCGTGGGCTTTTCTTGAGGGAATGCTGAGCGGGTGTCCCCTAAATCTCTCTCCAAAAACTTCAACTGATTACAAAGCCACCTCCCTGCCAGCTCCCGCCCTCGGTCTCAAATAATTCCCACCCTCTGCCAGCTACTGTAAGATCTGATGCAATTTCCACGCATTTGAGAAGGTGATCTTGGAGTAAGTGCGCAACCGAACGCGTCGACCGCAGTTGCGCCGGCCGGGCTCTGGGAGGAGCCGGCTTCGGGCGCTAATTAGTGGCGCTGTCCTTCAGCACCACCGACATCTCCGTGCGCCATGAGTGCTCAGCCTCACCTTTAGCGTGACCGCCCCAGCAGACCCAGATCAGCACATCTCACCTGACCCCTCTTTCACCATGCATTTTAATCCCTCCCTCCAACAGTATGTTATTTTATTTCAGTTTTCACTAGTCTTGGGCCTATTTCGTCTCACTTCAACATGGCTGAATATTAGCCTAGCTGACAAGCCTAATATTATTCATTTAAAAAAAATCCTTATGGAGCAACACTAGTGGTTTTTTTGAAAAATAATTTCAAATCTCCATGGAGTGAAACAACAGAGTTGAATAGCTATTTTACATATAGTGGAAGTTCCAAGTATCCACTATGACAATCGTCAAGTTCCAAAAGAAAAGCAATCTTTGTTTTTGTTCCTCCTCCATTTAAATGGAATTTCACATTGGACACTGGGTTGCAAAACCTGCAGTTTAAACATGAAAGAATCCAGTGCTTTCTTTGGAAAAGCACTGGAATCTTTCAACAAGATTTGAAAAGGATGGCCAGGGACTGAAGGACATTTATTTGGTGCCGTCAGAAGTGACTCAGTCGTTAGTAGTTCAGTTACTAAAGACAACTGCGGCCCTCGAGCTGGAATTAGTCCTGGTGAATAGGCCACATCTTATTAATTCGTATGAAGTTGGGATAACAGCTGGTCCCCTTGCCTGTGTGCTCCTCGGGTTACTCAGCTTTGCTAGGAAAACAAGCTTCAGAGGCTCTGGGTACAGTTAAGTGGGGAAGCCAGCAAAATCTGCACTGCCTTGAGGCCCTTAAAATGTCCTAGTTCAAAACCTTTTGTCAAAATGGAACATCTGAGATGCAGCCCCCTTCAGTGTCTGAGCCAAAATCAACAGCTCTCCACCCTTGCCTTCCCCCCGCCTTCCAATTCCACGGGTAACTCTGGATTCAGATGTTTTCCTCAACAGATGGGAACAAGAAAGCTTTATCCGGTACAGTTAACACCACCTCCTCCTCCCACCTCCCTTAAAGAAAGAAATGTTCTGGACACTTACAAAAATAAGGGCAGCTACAATATTGGTGTTTCATTAGCCTTCCCTGAAGCCTCAACGAATCTAGCCTTTCATAGAATCCTTCAAAGCCTCAAGCTAACACCATCACCTCAATCACCCAGGCTGTGGCTGGCACATTCAGGACTAAAAGAGACCAGAAATTCTGCTTGAGGATGTGGTGATGGGGAAAGGAGGTGTGACAAGGATTTTTTTCCCCTTTCTTTCCTTTCGTCCTTCTTTTTTCTTTTTCTCCCCCTCTAACTTTGATTCTGTCACCGTTCCATGAAGAACAGCAAATCTCTTCTATCATAGCTCTTTGGGGCACAGTCTGGGTTCAAGCCTCAATGAAGGAAGAGAGTATGCCTATGTGGGACAAAAGTAATTGACCAAAAGTAATTGACAAGGGATCTGATGCTTAAAAGCACCATCAGATCTTCAAAACAAAGTATCAGATGAGAGAAGAATGTTTCATTTTAACATGTCACTTACCTCTTCTTATCACTCCACCTTGACCATTGAGAACAAGCCCACACTGGGCTTCCACGGAGCCCTTAATGAAAGAAAAATAAATAAAAGCACTCAAATAGGTACTAATAGGTATGACCACATGAGTTAAGTCTTTCAATCTGTCCCATTGCTGAACTCCATATCCTCGTAGTAGACATTTAAAAGCAACCATTGAGCTGGAACAAGTTTGGCAGCACACATGATTTTAAGGGAAAAAAGTGCCAGAAAAACCACAATCTAAAAGTTGTATAAATCTTAAGGTATGCATTTTGCAGCACCATACAATATTACACTTCAAAGCACCTGAGTGCCTTTCATCTTGGCATAAGGGAATGAGAAGCCCTTTGAGTCCCCATCAAGGCAGATAGCATATATACAGACAGTTTCCACGGCACTTTCTGCGTGGAGCAAATTACACTAAAAGTGTCAAGTCTGGCACTGGGGGTTTCTGGGGAGCTCAGAGGAGCCATTTCAAGTGCAGCCTTCAAGAGATCTGATGTTGGTTCTGCTTTACCACAGAAGTAGGAGTATCCTACCCAAAATATGCCTTAGAGAGGAAACACCTTCAGGTTCACTCACTGTAGATCTTCAGGCTCCTAATGGATTGAGGGATCGTTTGAGCTGGGAAGAAGGATAGGGTTTGCTGATTTTTGATAAAGAAAAATAAAAATTTCTCTCTCTGCCTTTTTTCCCCCTGAGTTGAAATGTGTTAAAGGCTCATTTTCCTTTACAAACAAACGAGGTATTGGACATGAAAGAGGCCTTGAAGGGTGTTAACCTACCCAACAGCCCGTGAAGAGTTAAGTAAATGCGGAGAGAGTCGGTGCATAATAAAAACCCACTTTACAAAACAACCTTTACAGCCCTGGCTCCCTTTTGCTTCCCCATTTTCACCATATTGAGGCAGGCCTGTAAGACCCCCCTTTTCAACCTACTCACGAGCTCTTTCTTATTTTAAATGTTCTGCCTTAAAGTGATTATCAAATCAATATAAAAAAAAAACTTGGAGACTGAGCATAAATTAAAGCGGTGATGGGAAAAGGTGTGACAGTTTCCTTTGTTGGCCATAGCAAATCTTTTTAGGGGACTCAAAGATGGAACTGAAGCCACAAGACTGTTTGCATCTGTTAGGCAGACTTAGACCGCCCTGCAAACCATTGGACTTTCACTTAAAATTCTGTGCAGGGAAAAGTATATTTACATTTGTTGCATTTGAAATGAGGCATATGCTGATGAATGTTTTAAAAAGGAAGAAATAAAAGGAGAGAGACGGGTTTCTCCCACACATCCCCTCCCTATTTCTCTTTTTAAAAGTAGCTATTACTTTTTTTCACTTTCTTTTTCATTCTGCCAACTAAGTCCAAGAGGAGTGCAAGAAAATAACTTGCCAGATTTACAACTTGCTTCATATATATATATACATATATATAGCATATATATACACATACACAATGATATGTACATATATAGATATGTCTATAGACATAGATACATAAATATATCACATATTGTACTCCTCAATTTCTTCTAGGATCTTGGAGTGTTTCTCTCAGTATGACTATTCCCTCAGTATGACCAATAAACTAAAAAACTAAAAAAAGACTATAAATATAAAAAAGACATAAACTGAAGAAAAGGTCTCAAAATATCTGAAATGTAGAAGGTAAAGAGCCTCGAAGCTCTCCAAGGGAGCGAACCACTCTCCCTCCCATTCTCTGGCGCACTGTTAAGATGTTTATTTTCTTAGAAGAAACGAATCTTGGTCTCTACACTTAACAAACTTTTCCCCCTCATAAGTAAAACATGTTGTTTGGTCGGATGACATTGCATAAATGACCAGTTGAATGGCACTAAGTCGAAAATTGGATAAACTACGGTGTTCTTTTGCACGGGATTCGCTCTTTGTTTGGTGCTTGCAAATGTTCTAATCCCCTCTTTTGAAAAATGCCCGGCTTTGTGCCTAGCACAGAAAAAAAATTTGTACAGATACAAAAAAATCAGCAGCAGACGCGGCTATTAAAAGGAGTAAATAGGTTTTAGTTGAGCTAAGCAGTGAATGGCAGATTTTTCCCCCTTGAGACATAAGGGGATCCTTGTGAAAAATGTAAAAATGTTCTGAGCGTATAAAATTATTTTGTGAATATAAATGTAGAAAGTCAAGGTTTATGGAGCCAAATCTTTTTTCTTGTGTGCCGATCTTGTGCCCACGGCTCTTTGTTGGGACTGTGAGGGCTTTCACTTTAATTTTAAAATAATCCCTTGCTCGGAGGTAAATGAGGGGCAAAGATTTTCTGTGCGCAACAAGGGATCTCTTACGTCTCCAACTTGTGCTCTTGGAGTATCTCCCCTTTCGTTATGGAGGCTGTGGAGAGGGTGGCCAGCTTTGTGCAGACTGAAAAAGTAGGAACTCAGCTACAGCTGTCCTTTCAGCCAAAAGAAGCTACAAATTCATGTCTTTTGAGTTCTTTTTTGGATATTCGTGGGTTTATTTGTTTGCAATGTGGCTGTGACAATATGTTTGAAAAATTATAAATTCTATTGTTGGCAAAGAATATGCAAAAATACATTAAGAAAGAAAGTAGGAGAGAAATCATCTGATCGATGGTGTCCACAGTATCTGGATTCCTCCCTCCCTCCCTTCCTTCTTTCCTCTCTATTTTTGCTCTCTCCCTCATCCCTTCTTTCTTTTTCTCCTTTCCTCCTCCCTTATTTCCTTCCCCTCCCCCCTTCATTTATTTCTCCATTTCCTTCTTTTTAAGAAGTTGCATCTTGTGTGAAAGTTAATAACCTGGTTAGAAAAATAAAGTTGTGAATTACCCAACTGGGAGTGGGGGGTGGGATTGGGTGCTCCTTAGACAGAATTAGGCTCAACTCCATAACCCCTTGAAGTGCATTGTCCAGATTCTTTGGTGTAAATTTTTGAGACTTTCATTTGCAATTCTTTACTATCCACAGCAATCTAGTATATTCGGGGAAACTTTTGCTAGAGCCCAACAAAGTCGCAGAACAAACCAGCCCCCAATTCTTAGTAAGTTTCCACGAGCTCAGTCTGGGACAAACACCTGGGGAGGGGGTAGACCCAGCAAAACGCGGAGACTGAGGGTGCGATTGGTCATCTTATCGGGTCTTAACTCTGAGTCCAGTTGGCTCAACCCAGCCTCTGCCCGATCTCCTCCACCCCATCCCCTCAGGGACAGAAGTGAGGATTCACAACCGACTTCTGGGCAGACCCACTGAAAGTGGGGGCCTGCAGATAGCCAGACTCCCGGGAGTCCAGGTGAAATGCCTTGATCCAATGAGAGTGACAGAATGGCACACGCCTCCTCTAATTGTTTTGATAACTTTCCATAATAAGTGGGGTGTGTGCGTGTGTGTCAGAGAGAGACAGAGAGAGAGGAGAGGAGAGGCGAGGAGAGGAGAGGCAAGGAGAGGAGAGACAAGGAGAGGAGAGGAGAGGAGAGGAGAGGAGAGGAGAGGAGAGGAGAGGAGAGGAGAGGAAGGTGGCTTACAGTTAGAGCTTTAACGGAGCGGGAGGGGGAGGGCAAAGAGGGGAGGGCGCAGACAAATTCGCTGCATGTTTATTTACCTGCAAGTCGTCTGCTCCCGCGGCGGCCAGCCCCAGGCTGGGCCCTGGCAGGAGTCTTTGATCTGGGTGCATTCCATACTGAGAGCCATGGCTCATGAGGGACAGGTCGTGGCGGCGGTAGGCATCGAGGCAGCCCAGCTCCCGCCTCTGCTCGTCCAGGCAGGACGACTTGAGCGCCCGCGCATTGTGCAGGTTAATAAAGTCGGCGGGCTCCCCGTGGTGGATCTGCTGGTAGTACTGTTGCGAGTGGTGGAGCGAGTTCAGAGAGTAGGCGTCGGGGGTGACGGCCGGGTGGCTGTGCTGAAACTCGTAATGGAAGGACTGGTGGTGGAGTGGGGTGTACTGGTGGTTAGTGGAGAAGTAGGGGGACGCGAACTCGGTGCCGGTGGTGGAGTAAGTTAAAGGAGAGGAGGAGGAATAGGCGACAGTGGAATTGGCTACGGACTCCAGACAGCCAAGCTGCATCAAACGGTAGCTGTTTGATCCGTCGTGACGTATCTGGAAGGAAGAGGGGGAAAAGGGAGAGCAGAAAAACTTGAGGTTTGTCATTTTGCAACCGAGGCGCCGCTCTCCCGGAGCCAGGAGCTTTCTCTGGCTCTCCAAGGGGAGCGAGCACGCAGGGCTGGGGCCGAGCCGCGGCCCCCGCTCAGCGCCTTTGCCAGAGAGACTTTGCGAGCAGGCGAACTGGGGGTGGGCGGCCTCGTCCTCACAGTCGAGAGGGCGGAAAAAAATCCCCCACCCTATATAGGTGCGGGTGACACACCACACACACACACACGCGCGCGCGCGCGCACACACACACACACACACACACAGCCCCTGCCTAACTTGCACAGGGAGCTGGGCGCTGGGAGCCAGGTTTCCGACTGACTCCGGGGCGGCGGGGAGCAGAACCCGAGTCCACACGCACAGAACGCGGGCCGGCGCCTCGCCACTGCAACCAGATCCCAACACCGGGATTCCGCGGCCGTCCATGCTGAGCTGTTCCGCCAGGGCTGCTCAAAATCATTATCCATATATTTACAAAATCCAGTCTGTGCAAATCGTTCAATTTGCTCATTTCCTTAACCATTTGGGGCAAGGAATCCGAACCCCCTCTTTCTGCTTCACTTTCCTAGAATAAGCCCATTCCAAAAGCGGTGCGTTGTTCCCCACCCCCCTTGTCCACCTACCGCCCCCCCATCAATCTCTTTACTTTGCCTTTCTGAGTATCTTTTTTCCATCTCTATCTCTTTCTCCTCACCCCCTCCTCCCTTTCTTTATTATTAGGATTATGTTTTCCCCCTCATTATGGCAAATGTTTCTTAACATGGCAGAGAGTTGCCCTTCCTGGCGACAGATGTCATAACGAACTTTCTCCCCTTTTCTCCCTTAACTTCCCCCGAAAGCCAGATTATAATTAAACGTAACGGTCCAATATAGATTAGAGACAGGGAAAGCTGCCGCCGCCGCCGCCACCGCCGCCGCAGCCGCCACACACACGCGCGCTCAAAAAAAAAAAAAAAAAAAAAAAAAGTAATAATACCTCGGCATCGTGGACTAGTCCCGGAAAGGTAGTTGACATGTTGGGTTTCTCCGAAAGCTTACGATGCAATTTCCCCCTCCAAAAAAAGAATCGGGAAAAAAATCCAAACTTCTTGTATTTTCCAATTTTTTTTTAAGGAAAAAAAATGTTCTATAGATAGAGATCTAAATTGTAATGGCTTTGCCCGGATCAGATAGCTCCTTGCCTGGTACCCACTTAAAAACCTGTAGGAACAAAATTTTCCCTCTGCACAAAAGCAGCTCCCTGGAACAGATTTTGTACTTGCTGAGTATTTCTTTGGCTGATGTCGTAGGTCCCTTGGTAATATAGAAGTTTTGAAAATTAAGCATCAGCACTGAGAACTGGGAGGACAATAGGCAGAAGAGATTTATCCCAGGAGACAAGGAATAAATATTGTATCTTCGCCTAATAAGGAACTGGAGGTTCTTTCAACATTTTTATCCATTTTTTCCAACCTTTATCATGCTTTTCTATACCGACTGAGGTGGGGACTCCTCTCTACAGAGAGCATTTGCACACATTTTATTGTGAAGATAAAGATCCAGCCCCGATATGTGTATATTAGAGATAGAAATATATATTAATTAAAGCTTCCTTTTACATGGGTAAGTGTTCATTCCTATTGGTTCCACTCCCTAGATGCTGAAAGCTGCTTTTTCCAACAAGCACCCAAATCAATTTCACCCAGATTGGGGTGTCTGCCTTTACTCAAGTGGAAACAATACAGCTCTTTCCATATTTACATCGAATTTGGGTTCTTTTCCCTTTTTTGAAAGGAAACAGCCTGCGGTAGCTTACCCTTTCAGCAGCTTTTACAAGAAATAGCCATGGTGGACAGCCCCAAATTTTCATCATAAAGAAATGGTGTAACTGGCAATATATTTAAGTAAAATACAAGAGAATAAAGACGTGTGACAAGATTCTACATTTAGGTAAAATGTTGTCTTCCACTCCCCAATCCAGCCCATTTTCCCCCTCTTTTGTGTTTTCCTTCTTCCCTTTCTGAAACAGTGCTGGATGGGGGTGTGTGTGTAGACCATTTAGCAGTGACACCAGGTATTTGAACACTATTACCCCCAAATAACCCTTAAATGTTTGAAAGTTATATACTACAAAGAGAAGGCAGAAAGGAGGCAGTGCACACCTATCTCTGTATCTTTGGTGGATTTCTCGACTTCCGAACAGTATTTGAGCTTTACTTCGTTCAAAATTCAGGTTCCTGCAGCAAGTGTTCTAGGGGGGAGCGGTGGCTACATGCCCGCAATACTGAGGCTTTGCAAGGTCTGCTCTCCAACCCTATCTCGTAAGAACTGGCTGGCCCCACAGACTCATCTCAGAGATAGAAGGGGTAATTTAGTCTTAATTGCCATTTCATTTGGTTAGCTTTTAAGTGTTTAAGCTGAGAAGGTGTCTTAATAATAAGCCGCAGGCAAACAGGCATGTGGCTTTTTTTTTTTTTTTTAGGTCGGGGTTTGGGAGGGTTTATTAGGATCTGCTCATGCAGGCTAACTGGGGCTGTCACTCAGCGCTCTTTGCTTTATATAAATGGACAAAGGCACACGACAAGAATTGAAATGCACTGTCTGAAATGGAGATCTGTGATGCTTCAGTCCTGCACAAGGGTCAGCAGCCAACACTTGCTCCCTTTTTCAAGGTGCGCAAGCGCCCCTCCCCCTTTGAAATTCTATATTTTGGTCTAATGAAGTCAGGAGAATGAGAGCCCAGTGAAGATGAAAAGAAAGAATGCCCAACTTAATCTTTAAGCAGGAGGGGGTAAGATGAGTGCCCTTGGCACGGAGGGCTGAATCACAAAATGCTTGCAGCGGAATCTTTTGTTTGTCAGGACATAGCGAGGCCTCTATATTCCACCCACAGAGGAAATAAATAACCGTCTGTGGGAGCTGGGGCCTGCCCCCACTGACCTTACCCCAAGAACCCCCGCCTCTGCGAAGGTGTAACACCCCTCTCACCCCCACCTCCCCGCCTTCCTCGGAACGGGTAGAGCCCGCAGGTTATCTTGGGAATTGCCAGACGCGCTTTTCTAGGTAGATGATGTTGGTCTGAGCTCAAATGGAAAAGGATGGCCCCTTCTCAGACAAGCTGCAAACCCCTCCCCCAACTCCCCTACTGTCAGATACGTCTTCATTGAAGGCGAAGGGATCTTCTTTCCCCGGCTTACGTCCAGGCAGCAGACGCAAAACCTTCTCCCCTGGGAACGACCAGGAGGCTCAGGACGCGGTGGCCTCCTGCTCTGCCTGGTGTGCCAGCGCGTTTGGCCCATGTGTTCGTCCCCGTCCGGGAGAAGATCCACACTCAGCCCTCGCACTGCTGATCCTCTTGGTAATGAGCTCTGGTCTGGAACTGAGTACATCCACAGAATGACCTCCAGTTGTCTCGTCCCTATAAATCCTTCTGGACTTCACGGAAGAACGGGCAATCTGAACTCTCCATTCCACTCCCTATCCCCATTTCATTCTCCCGACTGACTTCTAGATACCAAGACAAAAGGTGTCCAGGGTTCATTTACTGTTTCTCCAACCTCAGTGGAATTAGAGGAAACTGAAAATCTGGCAGGATGAGAAAAAGAGACTTGTATTTGTATTTAAAGGAAACGAAGCGCGGAGGGTAAAGTGTGTCTCTCGGCTTAAGGGTCTACTTTGCCAGGGCCCACATCTGCCTTGAAAAGCTTTCCCCCCACTCCAGTGTCCCAGCTTCCCACGCCAGCGTCTGAACGGTAGGAAACTCCATTTGGCCAACTGCTCCCTCTCGCCTCATCCCAACAAAAAGAAAAAAAAAAAAAAAAAGCTGTCTGTCCCTGAAAGAAAAGTTGGGGAAATCATCCGCGCCATATGCACATACTGGTCAGCGCTCCCTTCCATCTGCTCTGGGGTTGCTCGGCGCGCCCCTTTTCTAAAGAAACTCATCGAGGCAGGTGTGTGACTGCGCTTGGTGTGTGTGTGTGTGTGTGCGCGCGCGTGTGTGTGTGGCGCGCCCGCGCGGGCGCGGGATTTGTTGCTGTCAGTCCCTCCACCCCCCACCATCTCCCCTTCCCATCCAATTAATAGTCTTGAGCAATTAATAAGTGCCATCCTGCTTGACCCAAAGGCTGGGCTTTTCAGCAAAGCTAATTCCTCTTTCTCTGCTTTGCCCCTTTCCGGGAGAGCGATTGGCCACACATTCTCCGGCGGGCGCGTAATTGAATTAACCGGCCACGGCGAGTTGGAGACACGGTGACAATCGCCTGGGGCTCCCTCCCTCGGGAAACCGGTAGTGAGCATCCTAGCCTGAGCCCAAGGCCCGACGGGCTCCCGCCCACTCGAGATAGCTCATAAAAGCACAGGAGAACCCCCGCCAGCCTCGCACCCTAGAAGCTGAAGAAGGGTCTCCCTTAGCACCCAGCGCTTCTGTTCTGCCTTCTGATTCCACGCCCCACACCCCAGGAGGGATTGTTCTACTGCAGTCACTTTAGGAATCTGCAATCTTTATATCTATCATTACTGTCTTGGTTAGGATCCAGAGCTAGAAAAGGGAGGTTATGAACTATTTCCTACACTTCAGATGCTGGTGTGGGAAGCTCAGATCCCTTCCTGAGCTTCTGGGCTGGTATCATACAAGTCACTTCAGTTTTCATCCAATTCCAAACATCTCCACTGAAAGAGCCTGACACCCTCTGTGTGTTTGAAGTTGGTGGACAATTACCAGCAAACAAGTGCCTACCCTAACTTTTATTAAACACATATTTCTCCTTTTCTTCTTCCTTCCCCACCCCCTTCTCACCCCTCCCCCAACTCCTCTTCTTTCTTTTTCCTACTTGGGATTTCCTTTACTCCTCCAAACAGATTTTGTGTGTTTTCCTGTTTTCCTAAATAGATTTTCCTCACAAAATTGCCTGTGTAATGCTAAGTGAAATGGAATAAAGATTGTAATTAATGTAATTATTTGGATATTTTTAACCCAAACTATTTCCTTGAATATATTTATTCATGTGAATCAACCAGAGTATCTTCCTTCTTTCTTTTTCCTTCCTTCCTTCCTTCCTCCCTCTCTCCCTCCCTTCCTTCCTTCCCCTTCCTTCTTCCCTCTTTTCCTTCCTTCCTTCCTTCCTTCCTTCCTCCCTCCCTCCCTTCTTTCCTTCCTTCCTTTCTTCTTTCCTTCCTTCCTTCCTCCCTCCCTCCCTTCCTTCCTCCCTCCCTCCCTCCCTCCCTTTCTTCTTTCCTTCCTTCCTCCCTCCCTCCCTCCCTTCCTTCTTTCCTTCCTTCCTTC
>CM052886.1:90507700-90579995 GCA_028534135.1 Potos flavus
CAGCTAAGAACAATTGCTTGCCTTTCCTACTTCTATTAGCCTGAGCTAATGCTGACCCTGGATGTCTTTGGAAAGGTCCCTCAGGTCCTTTTTCCAGTCAGGATGTGATAACTCTTCTGCCTCCTCTCGGTATCTTCTTCCCCGACCCCCACTTCACTTTCAACAACAGAAGGGCCACTTTGCCTAAAATGTTACCTAATTCCAAACGAGAAAAGGCTCATTTAAAAAAAGAGCTTTGGGATATTTAAGGGAAATTAACATTTCTGACAGACTCTCCAGTCATTTCAGTTTAAGGGTTGTCATTGATTTTTCTAAATTCCTTTCCCTTCCTTACTTTTTTTTCTTTTTTTTAACCCTCCTCCCGCACGACCCTACCCCGCCCTCCGCGCTGTTTGTCAAAAGCCTAACGCGGATCTGTATTCCGCTTCAGCCTTGCAGCCGACAGGCAACACTGATTCCATCCATAATCGTACAGAGAAGATGCATTTGCAAGCAATTAAAAAGCCTTGCGAATGTATTAGTCGAAAATTAAATAGAGGAACTCTCGTCTCAAGTCTTCTCTTTGATAACAGTGCAACTTGGAGCCGAGGCCCTCATACGAGAGGGCAGCCTCCTCGCCCTTCTGCCTCGGCTGCGGAGCTGGACCCAGGCAGGGCGCGGGCACGGGCTCGCGCACCCTCTCCGCGCGGCGGGGGAGCCGGGGGAGCCGGGGGAGCCGGGGGAGCCGGGGGAGCCGGGGGAGCCGGGGGCGCCGGCCTCTCCAGTCCCGCGGCGTCCTGGGGGGCGCTCACCCCCGGCAGCCGCGCGAGTCCGGGAGGGCGCGGCGCCCCGGAGGCCTCCTGGCTCATCAGCTAAGGCCTTGCTCTCTCCTGGGGAAACTTGCTCCTTTCCGCAAGGAACTGCGTGAGTTCACAAAGGGCCGCGCTCTGTCCTCTCCCCCCCTTCCTTCAGTGTTTCACCTTGCCGGGCGCTAGGGGTGTTTGAGGCGTTCGGGTCGCCTCTGGGGCCTCCCTTCGCTAAGCACCTTTACAAATATTGACTCATTTGATCCTGAGAACGCTCCCCTTCCCACAATGCAAGGAGGGAGGATTTGCATAGTTATTACTTTGTTTTTATAGAGCAAAGAATAGCAACAAAATAATAGCAGAGCTGGCATTGATGGAGCATTTGCTGTCTTCGGACTCCGTACAAGCGTTAGGTCGTTTTACCCCGACAACAATCCTATGAGGTAGGTAGAGTGTGTGTTAATATTAGTTGGAGGTAAAGCGGGGTAAGTGCTCCTCCCAGGGGAAACTGAGGCACTTGGCAGTTGCTCAAGAATCTCCGGCTCCCCGCTGGTAGGCAAGCCTCCAGAAAGTGAGGCTTAAAAGGGTAGGAGTGATCGCCCAGGTGTCCTACTGCTACATCTTCTGGCCCCTGCTGTCAAATGGAAGCTTTTCCAGAGTTTGCATTTCTTCCTTTGTATCCCTCAGTTCTAGACTCCTGACGGAAACCGCCTACCTGGAGGCCCGGTCCGGGTTTCCTTCGCAGTAAGAGATGCGCCACCTTGACGCCTTCCAGCGGAAGCCTTCCGGACTCCCGAGACCTCAAATCCGACCTCCCTGATCTTACCCCTCTCTTCTCTGGTGGCAGCTGTTTACCGGGCTTCCAGAGCCTGTCCCCCGGCCTCGCGCGCTGGCCTCGAGCCCTAACCCTGGGAGTCAGTGGCTCAGGGCCTGCCGGAGCCAGGCCGCCCCAGGCAACCTGAGGGTCCCGCCAGTCTCCCTCAGCACCTGCTCCCGGGCAAGGTGGCGAGTGCCTCTCTGTGGGTCCAGCGCTAGACTCCGGGACCGCCTCCAACCACAGGGCCTGGGACTTCGATCTCGATTCTACCTTAGCCACTTAATTTTCTCGCCTGTAAAACGGGCAGAAGATTATGAACACTTAGCTTATCCGGACATTGTGAGGCTCAAGTGAATATATATATCCCTTTGATCAGCCTGGACCGAGGGAAGCTCTGAAGAAATGTTGGGTATAATTATTTGGAAGGAGGGGGCTTGTTAAGGAGGTAACTGAAGAGAGACATTACTAGCAGGGCAAACTAGCTTCCCTAGAGTTGGTCTTTGCAGCCCTTGGATAGATGGCAGCAAAGAAAATCCAGCTGGGGAAGATGTAGGAGGTCATCGGGTCCTACCCTTTTTGCTCAAGTCACACAGCTAAGCAAGCGACAAGGCCAGGGCTGAGACTAGAACTCAGAAGCTTGCATCCACTCGGTCCAAAGTCTCTCACTCAGGATCCAGGGAATAGATAGTTCATCCCTCCTTCTCCGCACCCCAATTCCTTTTCCTTTATGGTTAATCATTTCCAGTATTTGCTCCTGGATTAATGAATATGTTGGTCTTTTAAATTTTTGAGTTTCATTTCTTCCTCTCTTCTTCTCTCTCTTTCTTCCCTTCCTCCCTTCCCTCTCCTTCCCCCTCTCTTTCTCTTTCTCTCTTCTTCATTCTTTTCCTCCTTCTCTCTCCCCTACTTTTGCCCCAGGGTCTCCACACACGCCCTTCTGGGATTCTGCTCTGGTTTAGCTCCCTCCTTTCCAGTGTCCAGAGGTTTCTGTCTCTCGGGTATTTTCTCAGTAACATGAGGGCTGGGAGTGTGTGTTTGCTTCTCAATTTGCAATACTTCAAGTTCTGGTCACCCTAGTACATATCTCATTGCCTACCTTCTAACTGACCCCTGTTGATGTGTCTGGTGGCTGACCCTAAGCCCCTGCCTCTTCTCCCTGTTAGTAGCCTTGAGGAGCTTGGAGGCAATCAAGGCCTCCAGTTACTTTTTTTTTTCTCCCTGAAACAGCTTAGTCTTCCTCTTCTGTCAATTACCCCAGCAAGCCTCTCAGAGGTCCCGTTTATTTTTCCATTGACCTTTTCTTCCTTATGTACTGGAACAATGCCTTATTATTTTATTTATCTTAATCTCTGGTGCAATCGCCCTTTATTCTTCAACTTGGCTGTGCTAGTGTTTGCCTTTACACTTTCTTGACTTCATTATGTAATCTTGCTGAATCTCCACGCTTTGTGCATGCTGTTTGGACCTCACGTCTGTCTTTTACTTACCCTTGAACACTTTTGTTTTGAAACTCCTGGTCCATCCATATTTACCTTATTCCTTTGTTTCCTGCTGTCTTCTGCCTGGAATGTTCAGGGACATTGTCCAGAAATGTGTACCTGTTCTGCCTTATTATGTATCTTACCTAACAGGACATCCCATTAAGTATTTTTTTCTTGCTTTGGCCCTGCCATTTTTGGTCACCTGAGGTAATGTCCCTTCCTCCCAAGCCACTTCTGGTTATACGCATCATGCGGGCATTAGACATTTGCCAGGATGAATTTACCTCTTTTGATTTCCCTCCACTTTTGAGCAAGTGAAAGATGGTGAAGAATGCATGGATTCTGCCACTGACTGGCTCTGTGATGTCAGGCAAGTCACTTAACCACTCTGCTCTCTTTCACGGACAGTTTATATTAAATGGGGGTAAATATATATGAATCAACTTTGTAATTGATAATGAGCTTTAAAATGATTAGGTATGATTTATTTCTGCAAGTTAACTTCCTACTGGTAGGCCAACTCTTCTCATGGGTTTCTATCAATCCTAATAGTGATGAAAAGTATTACTTCTCTTCCATGACCCATCCTTTCCAACACCAAGTTCTGGTTTGTCCGTCTCCATTGTAAACATTTCTACTGCTTTCCATGTCAGAGTACTATCCTTCTGAAGTCTAGATTCAGAGGGGACAACTTTGCTCAGGCCTCTTCTCCATTCTGGTGTTATGAAAAGCCTTGAGGGAACCTATAGACATACTCTCAAATCCTCTCTGTCTCTCAGTGTTCTCTGCCAAGGATGGAAGTCGCAATCCCAGAAACACTCTAACACCACTGCTGCCCTTTGGTCATCCTCTCACTGTTAGTATTTTTTTCCTGCTCTCAATCACTCCCTTTCTCTCTCTTCGTCCTCAGATAAAGCATCTTTAATGAAGAAATTACTGCAGAAAAGAAGACAACCCACTCTAATGATTCTTGAAGTCTTGCCCCTCCCCCCCCCCCTTGGGAGCATCCTGCCAGTCTGGCTGGGACGAGGGCATGTCATGGAATGTCCATTCAGTGAAGTAGGGACGGTACGGGTTAATGTAAATCCTCAGATGTAAAAATAACATCTCTCAAGCTCTCCTTTTGGAAAATTAGAGACTAAATCTAGCACTGAGACTTCTTTCTGGTATAAGACACTGGGAACATGTATAGACTGTGATGTATTAAATATGTACCACATATTAGAAATATCTGTAATGAATGCAGACATTCTGATAAATAATACAGTGTAAGGTTCTTTGTATGATTGAACACTATCTACTTCTCATATATTTATGTGCCAGCAGTTAAGGAGAACAGGTTTCTTTCCCTAGTTAAATACGTTGAAATAGCATTAGTCTTTTAGGAGTGTGTTCCAATCTGAATGCTAAGATTTAGATGGTGACAAAACTAAGCATGTGTAGATGCTCTGTGCTGGCACGGCCAGTTTTCTTAGAGGAGGAAACTCTTCCATTAATTATCTGGACTCTGGCAGGGGAGGAGGAGTAGCAATGCAGAATGTTAGAGAGACATCATTTTAATGCACTTTTCATTTACAAGGTCAAGTGTGTCTCAGGTACAGTTGACAGCAAACTGCAAAATTCTTGAGATGTAGAAATTGTACACCTTGGCAATGTGCTTGTTTACCACCATTATGTAGATTATGGTGGCTGGAATAACTCAAAAGGGTTATTTTCAAAGGTCCGGGATTTCAAATTGTTCACGCTAACATTTTTCTCTCCCTTTTCAAAATCAAAAAACCAAAGACCACTCCAAAATCTGTGATTTTCTGTAGAACACGGAACCTACTTCTATTTCCACAGAAAAGTAAGACTACTGGCCTGTTAGGAAATAAGTATAAAAGTTCATCCTGTCCCTTCCTAAGGTGGTATATCTAGCATGAGACAGAGGCTCTTTTATGATTCTTGCTAGGTTGGGAAGAATGCCACTTGGGTGGCTTGGAATGACAGAGTTAGGGTTCCTATGACACTGTTAAATCTATTCTCAAGAAGTGATTCATTGACTGGCAATCAGGAAATGTAAAAGGATAGGGAGATGTTTCATCCACTTTATTTAACTGCTCATGGAATTCCACCCTAATGTGAAAGATTGGGTCATCTTGACACCTAATTACAGAACTCTTTACCATGAAGTGAGTACATTACATTATAGGGAAAGGACATAATAAAAAGAGGGACCAAAAATATCCAGAGTTCCTTTTAGCAGTGAAACTTGCACAAACTTTTTATTCTACTGATAAAAGTCCCCAGTCAATGTGAGTCTCTAGCAAATAGACACAATCAATTTCAAATTGTCTATAATTGTACTGTTTTATGCCTGGCTACATGTGGTTATGGAGTGTCATTATGGACAGAATTGTTCCCTCCAAAATTCATGTATTGAAGCCCTAACCCCCAATGGTGCCTTTAAGGAGGTAATTAAGGTTGTATGAGGTCATAAGAGTGGGGCCGTAAGGTGGGTGGGGGGACGGGGTAATTGGGTGATGAGCATAAAGGAGGGCACAGATGTGATGAGCACTGGGTGTTATACGCAACTGATGAATCATTGAACACTACATCTGAAACTAATGATGTACCAAATGTTGACTAATTGAATTTAAATTTAAAAAAAGAGTGGGGCCCTAATCCAATATGACTCATGTCCTTCTAAGAAGAGGAACAGGAACCAGGAATGTGTACCCACAGAGGAAAGACCATGTGAGGACACAGAAAGAAGGCAGCCAAGCCAAGGAGAAAGGCTTCTGCTGACCCCTTGATCTTGGACTCCAGCCTCCGGAACTATAAGTAAATAAGTTTCAGTTATTTAAGCCTCCAGTCTGTGATATTTTGTTATGGCAGCCCTAGGAGACTAATACAAGCACTTTGATAAAAAACTAAAGTACTCAACCTGCCCCCCCCGCCAATAGCCCCCAAATGGCTTCTGATATCCAGGAGTTGAACTCATATTATCGGCTAGGCCATGGTGTTGCTATAGGATGGCCTAACTCACAGTCAGGTGTTGGTGTTCTGTTGAATACAAACCATCTCCAGGAACATCGACATTACACAAGGCCTCTCTGTGACCGTGACAGATTTAGAGGAACACAAGACTACTCTGCAATCACGTCTGAACATAGACAAGACATGAACATTGTTCACACCTGAAAATACCTAACATACTCCTTTCCTGGCTAATGGGAGGGACTGCTGCTTCTTTACTAATTACAGCTTTTGCTTTAGCCTTCCCTCAGTGTATAACGTTTATTGCGATACCTCATCACAAAATGTCCCCCTCTTTCTGAGAACACTCAATCCAGTGTGAATCTCTACTTCCTTGGGCCATTCCTGAAGAAACTCAACCAAAGTTCAAATCCTATAATCGATCCTTTCTAACTCCCTTTATTGAGGTGTTCCATGATTCCCTATGAGGTACATAGAAGTCCTAAACCCAATTTCTTCAACTACAGGTATGTGTTTGGTGATTTTGGCTAGAAGGCATTGGCAATTTGAAATAAAGTTAGTCCAAATTGAGCTGTGCTGTAAGTATAAAATACACAGCTGATTTTCACATACTTATTTGAAAAAGAAAATTTTAAGCATATCAAAACTTTTGTATTGACCATAATGATAATATTTTGATATATTGAGAAATATATTATTAAAAGAAAATTTACTTGTTCTTTTTTCTTTTAAAAATATAACTACTAGAAGATTTAAAATGACTTATTTAACCTCCATTTTCTTTCTTTTTTTAAATTTAATTTTATTTTTTCAGTGTTCCAAGATTCATTGTTCATGCACCACACCCAGTGCTCCATGCAATACGTGCCCTCCTCAGTACCCATCACCAGGCTCACCCAGCCCCCCACCCCCTTCCCCTCCAAACCTACATTTTATTTCGTCGAACAGCACTGATTTATAACATCCCAAGAAAGGTCAATCCTTGGCAATTCTGACTACGGGAAGCTTACTATTTTTTTTTCTTTAAAGTTTATTAGTTATGCATTGTGATAACAAATAACTTCCAAATCTCTGTATCTGAACACAACAAAAGTTTATTTCCCTCACATATACAGTTCATTGTGGATTTGGACATCTCACCAGGGCTGCTATTCTCCATATGGAGGCTCAAGGATCTAGTGAGATCTTTATCTCTGCGTTATCACAAGGTTATGTTAGAGAGGGTTCTGGAGGTTCTGGCACAAGTAAATAAGTTCTTTGTTCCAGGCCAGAACTAGTCATATGGCTGTGGTTAACTACAGGGCAAGGAGAGAATGTAATCTTCCCACATACTCAGAAGACGGGGAGAACTACAAATGAGGAGCAATAGTTACATTTCCCATATGGGGAGAAGTGTAAATGGAATGCATGTTCTAGGTCTTAGTTTAACAAAAATGTGTGACATATTTGATATAAGCCTAATGTATTTCATTTTGGAGACTTTGACTCAGAGGATATCAGTACTGATACTGAGCATACCATCAAAAAAATCCTTAAATTTTCCAACTCGTATTTCTGTGAAAACACCTTAATGTTTCAAGGCACTTAAATGAATGCAATGTGTGATTACCAATAGCTCACAATTCCTTACATCTTTTTCTTATTCTCAGATGAACTTTAAAACAAAGTTCAAATCTTGTCTGAAAGCAGTGTGCCAGTGGAATAAATAGAAGAAACTTTTCAAGATCATTGATATTTTTAAGTTGGTTGATCAGGCTCTATGTCCATCTATATCTATGCACCTATTTCCATCTCTCTTTATATACATATACATACTCTATATACATGCACACTCATATATATAGACACACATATATGTATATATGTATACATACACACAGACACGTATTACTTTATTTAACAAGGTTTTATAACATTAAAAACAAATGGGATCCTTGAGATTTCATTAGTTAGAATCCTCCCATCTGCAGGAGGGATTCCTAAAATGCAGGCGAACTTGCCTTTATCTTCAAAGGTTTCCTCCTAGCATCAGAAAAGTTGTTTGTAGTAAGCCCAGGGGAGGGAGGAGGGTCTGACAAGCTTTCTCCTCCCCTTTTGTGGCTGAACTGAGGAGGCTTCTAGTATGACTAATTTTACCAATATAGATCAGTAGGTTAATTTCTGGAGGAGGCAAGCCTATGGCTGTGTGGGGTATAAAGAAGAGGGGGGAGTCAGCACTTGATTTCACTCTCCCGGCCTCTTTTCTCTCCTCTGTCTTCAGGGTCTGCCAGTGCCCTCATAGACTGCTAGCCCCCAGCGCACAGCCTAAGAGAAAGGAGCTGTCCGTTCAGTACCAGGACCACATGCAACCTGCCCGCCAAAACACAAAGAACTGAAATATTAATTAAAAAAAGCCAATCTGCTCAATCCTCCGCCCGCAGGCAGGCTCTAACGGAAAACCGCATATGCTTTCCCTTTCTCCTCAATAAATCTTCATGTGGGCATTAAAATACCTAAAAGGATTAGTCATTAAATGCTTGTACATTTGGCTTAATTCGCAAGAAACTGTATGTCACAGGGTTACATAAGAACCGCAGTTTAATCTAATTTGCAGTGTTTGCGTAAATGCTTTATTTCTTCTGCTGATTGTTACAGAGGATAATATTAATATCCCAAGTGTCCAGAGGGAGAAGGTTAACACACCAGCACGGAAATGAGCTGGATGCTGACTGATGTATAAAAATATCAAAGCTTCTTTTAAGGTAAAACACAGAAAAGAATAAATGGGAGTGTGGCTTTTCCTCCTCAAGCTGCATTTATTATTATTATTTATTATTTGATCCTCAGGTAATAAGGAAAATGCGTTTTTTGAAAAGGATTTTTGCACTTCAGTTGGGTATGCTGTCCTACATATTGCATTCAAAAGCCGTCTGTATGGAAACAGTGACACAACTCTTCAAAGGATTTAATTGCAGAATCATTCTTATTTCCTTCTGAGACATTTCTGTTGTAGCAACAACATCCAGTCCAGTCATATGAGCCATCCCTTTCCCCACCCCCTGCCAAACATTTCTTCTTTCACTGACTTACTGGAGCATGCATCGTTGTCTATATTATGCATCTACATCTGGCCCTGATAATTTACCTTTTGGTGCGCCTACTTATTTTTGTACACAGTTCTTATAATTTCACTGGACAGTAAGTCCCCAGGCAAAGGGGATCAAAACTCTAACACTATCTAGAAAAATAATTGTATTCCTTAAATACACGTTTATTGATTAACTACTCTGTGTGAGCACTCTGCTGGTTTTTACTCATAGTACATTTTCTGAAATTATTTTTTGTTCACATATTGGGGACGCATCCCAAATTAATGAAAGAAGCCCTTATTTGGGTTAATTCTTGCTTTCTTTTGCCAGAATGCTCATGGAACACAAACTATTGTATTTATTAAATGCATTTTTTTAAAAAAATCAAAGTTTGTGTCAATTTTAGTAGAATTCATTTTTAAGAATTTAATAAGATATTTGAATATGAAGTCAATGTTTGAGTGTCCAAACTTTATCTACTGGTAAAAAGTAGCCTTAGACAAGAGTCCATTTCAATTTAGGTTTTTCCTTTGTCCATGACGTACTGTATGACATAGACAATTGGTTAGCAGCAAAGACTCTATCGATATATTGTGTAGGTGGTGAAAAAAAGAAGATTTGAGGCATTTCTTGGAATAGAAGAAGTTTTTTAGGGCATTTATAATTGAGCCAATGTGTATTATTATACATGATAGATAAGTGAATGTCTGTCTATTGTGGTAAAAAAGGCACATTGTGGTAAAAAATGCACTTACAGAGTTAGATGTTTTTTTTATTCCTGGTTCAGTCACTAATTTTCACTCCTATAGCAAATCTCTTAGTCTCTGATCCTTATCTCTTATGTTAAGCAGGTATATTAGGCATCTTTAAGATTTCTTCATGTTCTGACCTTCTATTAGTGTAACTGAACATCAACTTCTGAAGTTCTCATTCCATGTCCTATCATGACATTCTTTTTTAAGTTAAAAGGTGTCTTCTTTGGCATGCCTGGCTGGCTCAGTTGGAGGAGCGTGTGACTCTTGATTTCCAGGTTGTGAGTTCAAGTCCCACGCTGGGTGTAGACATAATTTAAAAATAAAATCTTAAAAATAGTGTGTCTTCTTTGAGTCACTCTTTTTAGTTTATTTCAAATATGGGTAAATAATACAGAAATTTTGGTCAACAATCAAAGCTGAAATCATCAGATCATTTCAGCTTTTACTTATTTTCTCTGACAATTTATGGTTTATCTGTTATTTTTACTCCCATCTCCTTTATCTTGTATTATTACTGAATATATGAATTCTTTGTCAAAACATAAATGATTATTATTGCTTTCTTGATAGTTAATCAGGGTCATGATGATTTATTTGTCATCAAAGTTTTGTTTTTATTTGAAGAGACTGAATATACAAAATTAAACTGATTCTGGTACTCAAACCTAGTATTTTGCCCTCTGTTAGATATAAGTTTAACATGTTAATTCTCAATAATTTAATTAAATTCTATAAAATTAAGTAAACACCTATTTTATTTATACCTCATACCTCATTAGATGGTAAGGAAGGCACCAAGAAGTGTATAAAGCATAATTTTCAGAATTTGGGGAACTTACAATCCAGTTGAGGAAATAATACTTACATGTAAAATCAATTATATGAATGGCAGTCAATTATATGAACGGCAAAATATAACAAATGTGACATAATAATGTGGGGCAGGATGGTTTAGGTTAGTTTTCTGGGACTTGGTGGAGAGAGGCACTCTTAAACAACATGGTCATAGCCTAGGCATTGATATATGGCATTAAAAAATCAAAGTTACAGAATTGTAATAATTAGTTCACATTTACCTCAAACTCTTGTTTGACAGATCATTTTTTCTCCCACTTTTATACTAGAACATAGATATCATTTCTATTTTGTTCTTTACATTAAGCCTTTCTCTTTCCAGGAAAATCTCATGTTTTCTTTGCTTTGAGGAGGGAAATGATATTCACATTCAAAGCACAAACCCCAACTTCTCATGGGATTGCTTAGATGATAACTGGATAAGAGAATTACATTAGGGTAGAAGTGTGAGTCCTATCATATCAAGCCAAAAGCATGAGGTTAGAGTCAAGTTTGGTGAATTTTCCTAGTATCGGATCATTTTCAGGCCATTCTACTATTTAGCCTTCCTTAAATAAGGATAATATTCTTGTCACTGAACAATAAATTGAATTTTTCTAAAGCAATAATTAGCAAACAGGGTACCACCGACTCAGGAATTAGATATGATCTGGAATGAATTGAGATAAATAACTTCTAATTAAAATAATGACAATTCAAATATATGACCCACAAAATTGATTGTATGAGCATCTAAGTTAAGGATACCGCTTTTTAGCAAGTGCATCATTTCTAATGCACTGATAATTCTAGGGAGGGAAGTTTTGGGGAAACATCTACAAGACTATTTAATGTCATCTGTTGTCTACAAAAATACATACCATTTACATCTAATTTGTATTTTTAACAATCATTTTGAGAAAGTTCTTGCTATGACAAACACTTTTTTGCTAATATATTCTGTCTGTTACATTTGATACATATTTACAAACTCTGGAAAGAGAATTTAAGGTAACGGATGCCATAATAATTTAAAAATATATATTATGTGTGATATAATGGCTTTGTTTAAATAATGTTTGAGCTGTAGTCTTAAATTTCAAAATATGTGACATGTTCAGTATAGACTCAGAATACATATATAACAACTTAGGACCTGAGTCCAAAAATATAATAATACATCATATGGAGGTTTTAAAACATGTCTGCAAAATCCTTTACACTCTTTCCATCAAGAAGTGTGTGTGTGTTGCTTATCCTTGAATCTAAGCTGATTTTAGTTATTCTTTTCAGCTAATAGAATGCTGTGGAGGAGACACCTCATGACTTACAAAACTGGAAAAGCTCCCACCCTGTCTGTGGGCTGGGATTCTTGCTTTGGAGCATTTTTTGTTTTTTAGAAAGTGGCGGGTGGGTGGACAGGGAGAGGAAAAGAGAATCTTAAGCAGTCTCCATGCCCAGTGCAGAGCTGATGCAGGGCTCGATCTCATAACCCTGAGATCACAACCCTTGAGCTGAAATCAAGAGTCATCCAGCTTAACCGACTGGCCACCCAGCCAACCGAATGAGCCACCCGACTGGAGCTTTTTATTTTCTTGTTCAGCCTAAGAATTCCTATACTATTCTAAAAAAATATTGAAGTAGGGAAGAAGCAACAAGTGATGCTAGAGTTTTGTAGTATTCTCCAGAAAAAATTTTATAGTTCAAGGAGATCATTTTTTTGTTTCTTCCTGTTTTGGCATGTTTGTACGTCTGTCTTTCCTTTGCTGCCCTCCGCTAGATATATTAAAGTCCTTATACCATCCTCGGCCTAGGCGAAGGTGAGCATAACAATATGACTATCTTTATGAGGTTTAGCATTACTTTTAAGCTATTTGGTCTAACAGCTGACTGAGGTGGTGATGTCATAGTGTCCCACTTATTTCTTAGGAAATAAACAGACCTATCTTTGCCTTACTCAGTTCCCACAGAAATGCAGTTCTTAATAATGATTGGTTTGGCACATAATATGTTCTAGATACTGTGCTAACTATATATATTGTCTTTTTATTTATCACCAATATTCTATAAGGTATTCATTATTGTTTTCAATAATTCATAGATGAGGAAATTGGTTTAAAGACACTAAGTCACTTGCCCAAGCTGACCTGTATAGTAAGGACAGGAGCCAGGATTTAAACCTAACTATCTTACTCCAGAGTCTGGGATTATTTCATTTTCTTAGAATTTTGTCAAGCAACACACATACACACACACACGTACACACACAGAGCCACTGGTATAGCCACTATGAAAAATAGGAGGTTCCTCGAAAGAGTAAAAATAGAACTATCATATGATCCAGCAGTACCATTTCTGGGGATATATCCAAAGGAAATAAAATACTATCTCAAGGAGATATATGTACCTCCATGTTTACTGTAGCATTATTCACAATAGCAAGATATGGAAACAATCAAAATGCCTGTCAGTGGGTGATGGTGTGTATGTATGTATAAAGTGTATGCATATATATGGAATTTCATTGTATATATTTCATTGTATGAATTATAATTATTATATTAATATTATATATATATAATGGAGTATTATTCAGTCTTAAAAAAGAAGGAAATCCTGACATTTGTGACAAATGATAAAACAGGAGGACATTATGCTAAGTTAAATAAGCCAGACATAGAAAGACAGATACTGCATGTAATGTCCACAATAGCCAAACTATGGAAAGAACCCAGATGTCCATTGACAGATGAATGGATAAAGAAGATGGCGCTCCATCCACAATGGAATACTATGCAGCCATCAAAAAGGAAATATTGCCATTTGCAATGACATGGATGGAACTAGAAGGTATTATCTAAGTGAAATAAGTCAAAAAGAGAAAGACAGTTATGCTCTCACTGATATGTGGAATTTGAGAAACAAGGCAGACGATAAAGGGGAAGAGAGGGAAAAATGAAACAAGAAGAAACCAGAGAGGGAGACAAACCATAAGAGACTCTTAATCTCAGGAAGCAAACTGAGGATTGCTGGAATGGAAGGGGGTGGGTGGGATGAGGTGGCTGGGTAGAGGACATTGGGGAGGACATTGGGGAGGCTGTGGGGGGACACTGTGAATTGTGTAAGACTGATGAATCACAGACCTGTACCCCTGAAACAAATAATGTATTATGTTAATAAAAAAAAAAGAAAGACATATACTGCATGATCTCGCTTATATATGAAATCTGGAAAAAAAGAAACAGAAGAAGAAGAAAAAGAAGGAGGAGGACGAAGTAGAGGGGGAGGAGAAGAACTCATAGTTTCAGAGAGTAGAGTGAGAGAGAAGGTCATGTGGAGTTATGATTTAATGGGTGTAGAGTTTTAGTGTTGCAAGATGAAAAGTATTTTGGAGATAGATGATGATGATGATGATGATTGCACAACAATATGAATGCATTTAATACCACTGAACTGTAAACTTGAAAATGGTTAATATACTAAATCTTTTTTTTTAAAGAGATTTTCTTTATTTGACAGAGAGAGACACACAGAGAGAGGGGACACAAGTAGGGGGAGTGGGAGAGGGAGAAGCAAATTCCCCGCTGAGCAGGGAGCCCGATGCGGGGCTCCAGCCCAGGACGCCAGGATCATGACCAGAGCAGAAGGCAGACGCTTAAAGACTGAGCCACCCAGGCGCCCCTATACTAAATCTTCTTATGTGTATTTTAGCACAATAAAAGAAATGGAAAAAGAGGAAAACATTTAAAAAAGAAATTGTGCATTTTCCATGTTTTGCTTAACTACTCATATGATAGTCATCACTCAGCCTCTACCAAGCAGAGGAAAACACTATCCCAAGTGTAAAAGAACAATGAGATGGCAAAAACCTTGGTCTGAATGATCACACTGAATAGACCTGTTCCACTAGTGGGAGCCACTTTTCATGTGGAGAGAAATAAACTACTCTCGTCGAAGCCATTGTATTTTTATATTTATTTGACACCACGGTTTAGCCTATAAAATAATCAATTCAATCCTTTAAGTTCAGTTTTATTACTAAGAAATTAAATGATTGAGAGAAATTAAATGATTATTCTAAGATTACACAGATCTAGCTGCCTATCTTCAAATTCCATGCTTGTTTTACCCCAGCATATCAGTTCTAGACACAAGAGGAAGAGTCCTAGGAGTTCCGGTGAGATAGATTTTGGGAACTCACTGAAAATCAGACATGTATAGTCCAATCGTGGAAGCTGTCTGGGGGTTTTCCTTGTATACTTGTATACGGGTTCAGACCCATCAACATATTCTGAGAACTTTGTGCGTGATGGGCATTTTGCTGAACATTGGGATTAAAAAGTGAGTCAGATCCAGCCTCTGTCTTTAGACTGCCATGTGAGTCGGGGTTATGGCGGGAAAGGGAATTCAGCTAAGATGATGCAAATAATGAGACTTTCATGAAGGAACTATTTGTAGAGATGTGGGTAGGGTTAAAGGAGTGAAGGATGTTGTGTTACCCAAGGAAAATCAATCTGTAGGCATAATAGTAAGAGACTGCTAAGACTGAAGAGAGAAAATCAAGGAACCGGTGTTATTAGAGACTGGTGAGAGCTGAGTCAGATAGAAAGGGGCTCTGAACAGGAGCTGACCCACAGCTTCTTCTGCTGAAGACATTGTGCAGTTGTTGCTACCCATTGACCAATTCAAAGGGAAAAATAAATGACCACAGAGTCCAGATTACAGGGTGAGCCTACTGGGGTACAGAGAAGGGTATAGAAAGATGGAGAATAATCCTTTTGTTCCTAGAGGAAACTAATTGAGAAAAACTAGCACAGAGTTTTTATAGCCTATTTT
Organism: Potos flavus; assembly: GCA_028534135.1. Lineage (NCBI taxonomy): Eukaryota > Metazoa > Chordata > Mammalia > Carnivora > Procyonidae > Potos > Potos flavus. Next base: position 90,523,256 of record CM052886.1, read on the forward strand.
AAGAAGTGGGAGTGGGGTCGTGACCCTATGTGTTGATAGACAGAATGTAATTTTAGAAATGTACTTTAAGTCTTTAACTTCACATAAAATCTGTCCTCATTACTGAATAGAACAGATATGCAGATTTCCAGTGGCCTATTGAACTCAGTAAGTCATGGTGGAAGAAGCATGTCAGAGGGGAGCTATCCACTACTTATTCAGTTTAATGTTAGATGACCAACTATTACTATTTTATTAAGGTAGTTACAACTAGGAGATTGTATGCCATGGCTCCCTCAAAGATTGCCAGACACCACAGCTAGCATATTTCACACCCTGATATCTTTCCTGCAAAGCCCAAGTTTTCCATTTTTCACAGAATAGTGCAGCTTGTCAAGATTCCTTCTAACAAGCAACCCAAACTGATTTTAGCTGATTATGCAGAAAGGAAGTTATTAAAAATATTTTGAGTGGCTCACTGAATTGCCAGAAGATTGGATGAAGTGACTTGGAGAACAGGCAAGGTAAATGAGCCACGAAGTGTGAACCTCAGGCATAAATCATGGCTTAGAACCATTCTGCTGAGGGCAAGACTACCTCTGCTTATTGAACACCGAACCATTGTTACTACCTCCAACATGCATCCACCACCACTCCTGAGTTTTGTTCTACTAGAAGCTCTGGGAATCAGACTTGGAAGAGCTATGTCTGATTGGCCAGTCCTAGTTCATGTGTCCTGCTTAGCTGTAACAGAAGCCAAAAAGCAAGTTTCCAGATTTTTAGTTCTTCGCCCCCCACCAGGGGGCAGATTCTTCCCCCTACCAGGACCTACAAAATAAGGAATTCTTAAAATCTAGAAATAGGATTAAAATACTGGGAGTCATACCTGTTAATTTCACCCGGATATGCATTTTGCATCTATACCTTATATGTAATAAAATCTATTATATACATATTATATATATACATATATAATGATAAAATGACTGGATGATACAAAAAACTCTGTCTTAGGGGGAAAAGACACTGACAATTATTGACTGATGTTCTCCTAACTCTAAATGTAATATCGATCTTCAATGATAAGATAACTTGTTTAAAAGATCAAAAAGGAAACACTAGTGTAGAGTAAATGAAATCATTTAACACTTATATGAGTGCCTACATCTAAGCAAAGAGAGAAACACAAATCCTGCATCCCAAGGCTTTCTTAGAAGGTCCACACATGGTTAACAGCACTTTATAAATTTCATCTTAAATCTCCAAATTAGATTCAACGACTGTATGGATTTAGTTTTAGACCAAACACATTATAAAATTCACTGTTTAACGGCACATTTCAGCAGCTATGCCTCTTAAAAGGACTTAATTATCACTACAATTTCAAAATTTCATTTGTTTTCCAACTCAAAATAATTTATAAAGATGTAGGTTTTCCCATGTTATCTTACAGATTTGGGACTGAAACCAGGACTTGGACTCCATTTCAATGTTCATTTTCCTTTTGATTTGTTTGAGGAGTAAGTAAACTTGAGTTACATCCCCCATCTCCTTGCAATCTTGGCTATAATCATACCAATAATAAGAAAACCTCATGTATTTTGAATAGGGTAGACAATGCTGGGATTTTTAAATTTCATTTTCAGCTGACACTGAAATATACAGAGAACAGCTTAGTTGTGGACATAACATGTCAGAAAAATTTCATGTTTAATTTTCATGTAGAGTAACAAGGATTTCTGCTTTTGAATAATGATTCAGATGTGATTTGCTGATTGCAGAGACAATATGCTTCAAACATATGTTATTCAAGATTGGAACAATTTTCAGAGTCCAGTCTTAAATTATTTCTGAGAATGTCCTGTGGAAGGAAAATGAATTAGAAAGGATCTGATAAGGGAAATTCATTTGCATCCCACGTACAGCAGAGAACCTGTTGAATGACATTTAAAAGAGGATTAAAGCTGATTTCTTACAAGCTCTAGGATAATCAGATTTCTAAGCTAAAGCAGAATTAGGACTTCCAATTCATTTACAAAGTAACTGATGTCATTGACCAGAGGGCTCGGGGTGATGCAGTTGCTTCTGGACATATGATCCCTCTATCCTTTTATCTCTTTTAAGACTTTGCTTCTTTCCAATATTTTTTAACGACAGGGGGTTATGTGTTGCTGTTTTGTGTTGCTGCTATTATTGATATACAAACTTTAGAATGGTATTTTATAGTCACCACGAATTAGGCCATGGCATGGTTCCTCAGGCTCTACTACATTTACTTGAATAGTATAGATACTTCCTGTAATGAGTATTAATTTAAAGACATAAACACAATGTTGAACAGAGCATATTCCTTAAGTGATTAACAGTATGACCATTTTTGTGATATGAGTGTGAAATGCACTTTTGAGATCATGCCACTCTCCTTCTGGAAACTCTAGATACTGGGGTTTAATGGATCTCCTTGGGAATAGCCCTATGTTCCCATTATACTTTCCTTCTGTATTTATCAAATTTCACTCTGTGAAAAGCAGATTTTGAGTATGATTTCTGGGCCATGAGAGACAATGAGAATCTTTTCCTACACTATTTTTTTTTTTTAAATTGAGATGTAACTTTGTGTTAGTTTAAGGTGTAGGATGTGATGGCTTGATACATTTATATATTGCAATATGATTGACACGCTAGCATTATCTAATACTTCTATAATGTCACATGATTATCATTCCTTCTTTGTGGTGAGAAAAGTTAAGATCAAGTCTCTTAGCAACTTTGAAGTATATAATATAGTATCATTGACAATAATCACTGTGCTGTGCGTTAGATCTCCAGAAGTCATTTATCTACTAGCTGAAAGTTTGTACCATTAAACTATATCTCCCCAGTTTTGCTACCCCATACCCCTTGGTAACCACCATTTTAGTCTGTTTTTACAAGTTCTTTAGATACCACATATAAGTGATATACAGTATGCACCTTTGTCTGACTTATTTTACTTTACGTAATGCCCTCAAGATCCACCCATGGTATTGCAAATAGCTGGATTTCCTCCCCACACTACTCTTTTTTTTTTTTAAATTATTCTCACCTTTGATATCAGTTGGTGTGCAATAGTTAAGAGTATCGTTTAACACATATTTACTCTCTTCTTACTGAGGGTAGAATATGTTTTATTGCCCCATTTAATGTCATCTTTGGGCATGGGACTTGGTTTGGTCCATGGAATGTTATGAAAGTTTAAAACATGCTTTCACAGTTTTGCTTGGCTCCTGGACTTCTGCCATTTCCATGAGAATATGTCCTGGTAGCTGCTGTCCCTCAGCCTGACCCCAGAATCAGACTCATGGAACAGGCTTGATCTAGCCCTTGTTCTAGAGCCAAGTCTGGCTGAGTCTGGCTGAGATCAGCCACACTTCAACTCCTGTGAACGAGAAAAACAAGTACTTGTTGATGTAATCCATCAAGAAGAGGGGGTTATTTGTTATGCGGCATTATTGTGGCAATAGCTGATTATACAGAGGGTAAAGTCATTGATCAAGACAAGGAAAAAGAATTCCCAGGCTATAACTGAATTGTTAAGAAGACACTGGGGCTATCACTTTATTATTTTGAGAATAAATTGCTTATTTTACATTATTGTGGATGATATTTAAAACTAATTGAGCCCCTACTATATATCCTGAATTGTGCTAAATGCTTTACACAGAGTATCTCATTTAATTTTCACCATAACTCTGAGAGGTAGGTCAAGTTATAACTACTCTAGAGCTAAGGAAACAATGGCAGTTACTTTAAGGCATGTGATGGATCCAGGATTCAAACATAGAAGAGGCAAGTAGACTCAAAGCCCACACTCTTGACACTGACATGACAAAGAAACACTTCTTTAGGTGAGACAAACAGCCCGTTGTGTCCAATCCTGACACACTGACAGGAAGGCAAAATAGTATTTTGTGTGAAAGCATCACTGTCTTTATTTACTTTTACCTAAAAAACTCAGAGATATGAAACGGGATTTCCTTTATCTAGTTATACGTTTATTATTTTGATCTTTTCAATGTATATGTCTATACCTCTTGTTTATGCAACTACTTGATTTAATCTATATGATAAATTCACTACTCACAAAGGTGATTTGTTTATCCTAAAAATATCTCCTTCAAATTTCATGGTTTAGGTCCTGGTTATGAAAATTTCAGATTTGGTGAAAGTCTAATTGACTTTACTCATAGCTTTAGCACAAGTTACAAACATTGACCTCTCAAATTTTATTTTCCTAAGATTCCTCCATCTCTCTAGTTAATGATCTTCTGACCAATTTCCACTAAGGCGCCCCCCCCTTTTTTTTTCAGGGAGTAGTCCTTATTTTGTATCAGAGTTAAAAAATACTTTCAATTTTGTGTCTAGTTGCCCTTCTGGAAATCTCCAGGATTACTCTGAACCTTCAGGCCTTGGCCTTATCATCTTCAGGATATGCACTCTTTAGAGGGACTTCAGCTCACCTTCTGAATTATTTAGCAGCATTTAGGTCACATTTCACCAATGATATGTTACTTTTCCTAAAATAAGCTTTCCATAGAACTACAGTGAGTCAATTTTGCAGTTCTCTCTGTGGTAAGGATGCTTACATTACAAGATTTTGTTGGCTTGATAATGCAAATATTGAAGGATTATCTGTATATGTTATAACTACCTTTGAAGCATTCCTGAGAAATGCCATGTAATAGGAAGATTGTAAGCATGTCCTTGCCAAAGCGTATGTTTGATGGTGGTGGTGAGGTGTAGAGTAAAAGTGAACAGTGTGCTTGGCTACGATCTTCTTTTAGCCATGACAAACACAAGAGAGGACACATAAATATCATTGTAGTAGTCAGGTGATTCATGTTTCCTCAGGCCAATCAAAAGCAATTATATACAATCTAAAGCAGAGCAAAATCTAGCATTGTTGGTTGGGTTGGGGGTTGGGATTTGGTTGAGGATAGGATCTGTTAATTATGATTTACCTGACTTCTCATTGCTTCAGTGGGGATGTGTTGGATGGTTTACACAGTGATGAAGTAGGCCTTCTAAAGTGTCAGTATAGAAAGTAACAAGATACACACACACACTCACGTGTGCACGCACTCACAGGCACTCATTCATACTTGGCCTATGTTCCCTGTCAACAGAACTACTGATATAGATGTTTATTCCTTGGAACCAGCTTTTCACAAATTTGTGATTTGGATGGGTCCAAGGGCTCAAGACCAATCATGTGATAATATCATTACTCTAGATGGATTTTATTTTCCTCCCTTTTCTTGGCTTATCACAAATGCAAACAGAGAGACTAATAAGTCTGAAAAATCCATTTTCATCCATCTTAATGGTAAATGTAACTTTTACATTTAATATTTTATTTATTTATTTATTTATTATTATTATTTTTTAAAGATTTTATTTATTTATTTGACACAGAGGGAGAGATCACAAGTAGGCAGAGAGGCAGGCAGAGAGAGAGGGAAGCAGGCTCCCCGCTGAGCAGAAAGCCCCACGAGGGGCTCGATCCCAGAACCCTGAGATCATGACCTGAGCCGAAGGCAGAAGCTTAACCCACTGAGCCACCCAGGCACCCCTACATTTAATATTTTATATCTGAAGAAAGTCTCACAGCCTTATATGAAAATACATGGGATGTGACATCCATTATAAGGCAGTTTGTCATGGAATGGAGGCTAGTACAATAGTTCAAGGTTTTTACATCATCTACCAGTGGAAATGCACAGGGATATTACCAAAAGATAGGAGAAATTATTTCTTCTATTCAGAAAAAGAAGCACTCTGGAGGTTGAAGAAATGATTCTCAGGGTGATTTTTAGTCCTGTTCTCACTTTAATTGGGATTGGTTTTGAGTGCAGCAAGAGGCTACGCACACATAATAATGGTTTTTGTGCAAGGCTATGTAAAAACATTCTTATACTGATTTCTTTTTCTAGGAGCAGCAGGGGCCTTGGATCATCTTTTCTCTGTCACTCAGGTTTATGACTAACTAGAGAGGAAAACTCTGTAGGAACTAAAGGGACATTCTTCTCCTTTCCTCATCTCTCCAGGGAGACCTTCAAAGAACAGAGTCAAAACCACTGGATATCTACTACTTATTTTTATAACTGTAGCTAATTTCTGCCTGTGACCATCGACCTTCTATCCTTCCTTTCATCTTCCTGGACGCACCCCTGGACAATACTGTGAAAAGAAGGAGGGAGGGTGCTTTGATGGGTAAATGAAAAACTCCCATCTACTAAACAATAGATTCAGCCACGTCTTTGAAAGGGAGTAATACAATGTCCGGAGGAAGGGTAAATCACTAAAACAAACAGAAGCGGCAAGTCACTTTCTGCTTCTTAAAAATTTCAATCGGCAACCCCCATTTTGAGCAGCTTGACTACAGTTCAAGAGCTCATTTGAAAGCAGGAGAGTCTGGCCCTCTGGATTAAGAACTAATTTCAGAGTTTTTTTTTTTTTTTAAACCATCTTTCTTTGTTTTCCTAAATCTCTCCAGACTTTGCTGAACTTCAGTTCTCCGCTGTCGTTCCAGCAGCTTATATTCAGAAGCTTCCCTCCAGGCTAAGAAATCATCAGAAGGTGGCCAAATATCTTCTTCCTTCAAAAAAATAACGATTGCATTTCTTTTTATTTAACATTTACTTACAAGATATGATGAGAAGCTACTAATCAAGTTACCACATTCTCAATCCTTAATACTCAGGTGCAGTGTAAAATTTTAATTCAACTATTACTGTGTTCATAACTTTTGTTTTGTGGATCCTTTATTATTTAAAATGTTAAATATCTGCAGTAGTAATTAAATAAGATAATTCAGGAAGGCAGGGTAGCAAATCCCCTTCCATAAAAAACAGTGAAATGAATAATAAAGTCTTCAGTTTTATTCTACTTAGTGACCAAATCTTTTTCTTACAGAAAATTATATGTGTGGGAAAAACATTTTCAATTGCTTAAGAAAGCACTGTGATTGTGATATGACAAATAGTTTAGATAGTAAATTGTAAAAACACTTTACTAAATAATAATATATTTAATACACTAGAGGAAGGGAAATTCCATTTACTAATTCTCTACCGTGCATGTACGAGGTGGGTGCTTTACATTCAGTGTGTTATCAAATTTTATTTTCTTAGTTGGTGAAGATAAAATTCAAATTAGATTTAAACTGCTTCCTCTTCTTCCTACGTCTTCCTACAACAGAGAAATGAATAAATTCCTGCTTGTCTGTAGCAAAGACGAACAACCCTTAATTCTGTGAAATTTTCATCTGTTAATATTCTCATTCTCGAGATTTTTTTCCAAACTATTTTAAGTATGTTAGTAACATCCAATTGTTGCCAAAAAGTTTATGTACTCATTACAAACAACTCTTATTTATTAATTGTAGAAAGAGTTTAGAGGCCTTTCCAAGAATGTTGGAGGCATTTGAAAGTAAGTTTCATTTCTCAAAAATTGTCTCTAATAGGGGCACCTGGGTGGCTCAGTGGATTAAAGCCTCTGCCTTCAGCTCAGGTCATGATCTCAGGGTCCTGGGATCAAGCCCCACATCCGGCTCTCTGCTCAGCAGGGAGCCTGCTTCCCCCTCTCTCTCTGCCTGCCTCTCTGCCTACTTGTGATCTCTCTCTCTGTGTCAAATAAATAAATAAAATCTTAAAAAAAAAATTGTCCCTAATATGGACTATGTGGCATGGTGACTTCCTTTCTTTCAGTTCATTCACTAACTATGTAAGATCCTGCTATGTTTCAGAATAGGGCAGGAAAGGGGGAGAGAGACTGCTGGAGGTTGTGGGGAAGGGTTGAAATTTTAGGTAAGTAGTACAGGGAAGATCTTATTGAGTTGACATCTGAGTAAAGACCTAAGGGAAGGGAGGGAGCAAGCTACCTGCGAGAGGAATGTGATAGATTGTACAATACAGCAGGTGCCGAGGCCTGAATAGGAATGTACCAGGAGTGTTCAGAGACCGGCAAGGGGACCACTGTGGCTGAGTGGGACAAAGCAGGGGAGGATGGACAAACAGGGGAGTTCTAAAGGGTCTGACAATTTTGACAAAGCTTTTATTTATTTAGGTTTTCTTTCGCTTTTACTTTGAGTGAGGTAAGACAAGATGGCAGAATTCTGACTTAATTTGATCTAGTGGGATCATCCTGGCTGCTCTGTTGAGAATTTTCTTGAGACAAACACAGGCAAAAGAATTAGCTCGTGCAATAATTCAGATGGGGCATGATGGTGGCTTGAGCCGGATTGGTGAAAGTGAAGATGTGAAAGACAGTTGCATTCTCGATATAGCTCATAGCTCTATTTTTTTTTTCTTATAGCTCTATCTTGATAGGATTTGATTACAGATAGGAGAGAAAGGATGAATTCAAAAACAACTCCAAAATTTTTTGTTTTTTTTTTTTTGATTCCAAAGTTTTTGGCTTGAGCAATTGGAATTGTTGAGTTATAATTATTCAGGATGGAAAAGCTTAAGAGGAGCAGATTGAAGCAGAAATTTATGACTTTGACTTGAGGTTGGACTGAGTTTCAGAGGCCTATCAGACTTCAAAGTGGAGATGTTAAGAAGGCAATTGGATATACAAGTATGGATATGGGGAGTCTGGTTGGCCTTTGTATTATAAACTTGGTATAAATTTTGGAATTATGAGCATTTTTATGATTTAGAAATCCATGGATCTGGCTTGGAAAACACAGAGTAATAGGAAAAAAGAAGCCCAAAGCCTCAGCTCTTGTATTCATCACTGTTTATTTAGAGTCTGGGAAGGAGAGGAGAGACCCATAAAGGAGGCTGAGAATGAATGTAGTGAGGTAGGTACGAATATAGAAGGAACCTTAGTGTCACCATTTGCAACAACATGGATGAACTTAGTGGGTATTATACTAGATGCAACAAGTCAGACAGATAAAGACAAACACCATGTGATTTCACTTACATGTATGATCTAAAAAGCAAGACAAATGAAGGAACAAACCAATAAAACAGAAACAGACTCAGAGATATAGAGAACAAACTGGTGATTGCCAGAGAGGAAGCAGTAGGAAGGATGCATTAAATAGGTGAAGGGGATTAAGAAGTACAAACTTCCAGTAAGTAGTGGGGATGAAAAGTAAAGGAGAGGGAATAGTCAATAATACTGTATTAATGTTATGTGGCGAGAGATGATTACACTTACTGTATGAACATGACATATAGAATTGTCAAATCACTGTGCTGTGCACCTGAAACTAAAATAATATGGTATGCCAATTATACTTCAATAATAAATTAAAAAATAAAATAGGGCAGTGGTTAGAGGCAGAGTTTCTGTGTTTTTTTTTTTAAGGTGAGAAAAGCAATAACATGGCTTGTGCACTGATGGAAAAGATCCAGAGAGAATTCTTGTGATTCAATAGAGAGTGAGGAGAATTCTGGAAGGAATGATTATTCTTTTTTTTTTTTTTAAGATTTTATTTATTTATTTGACAGACAGAGAGAGATCACAAGTAGGCAGAGAGGCAGGCAGAGAGAGAGGGGGAAGCAGGCTCCCCACCGAGCAGAGAGCCCGTTGCGGGGCTCGATCCCAGGACCCTGAGATCATGACCTGAGCCGAAGGCAGAGGCTCTAACCCGCTGAGCCACCCAGGCGCCCCAGGAATGATTATTCTTGTACTGATGTAAGAGGATGGATGTGTTGTACAGGTGGACTCACTGACTTGCCCAAGAGCATAGAAAGTTCATTCTTACTAGCAACAGGAAGACTTACCATATGGTAGAGATGCTGATAGGGATGCGTATGGGAGCTTGCGAATGTTCTCTTTTGAAGCAAGTATGAGGTAGGAGGTGTTGGAGGATTAGAGGATAGAAATTGAAGTCTGAAATGGCATCCACGAGTGTAGCATGGATGAGCTAGTGGAATACAGTATGATTTCCAGGCAGCACTGGGGAACCCCGAGGCTCTTGGTCATGCCTTGGAAGTGAGATCACTCAGCATGCTTTTCTTCCACATGCTTCTCTCCTGCCCGGATTAGCTGTTCAGATTAATTATTAAAAACATTTAATTTTTTTCATGCTAAATATCATGTACTGGGGATATAAAAATGATGAAGAAACAGTACTGTCTCAAAGGAGCTCATAGTCTACTGAATTTTTACAAAAGGATTTGTAAACTGATGATAAAAAAAGTATTGTGACAATTTCTTATTAGTTGTACAAAGTATGTTCACACCTTACTGTACACTGAATGGAACTCAGTCTTTTACATACCAGTTGGTCACAGCAAAGTTAAAAAAAAAAGATCTTTAGGGAATATTTATTCACTTTGATATTTGGCATGTCTGTGCGAAATGTATCTGTGGTATTTGTAAATGATTGCAAAGTATGCACTTTAGGGAAATTGTTAGAATTATGGAAAATCAGAACTGGAATGAAACATGACTCATTCCTTAATTTTAGAAATGAAGAAGCTGGATCTCAGACTGAGAAGGCAAATGGTGTAAGAGGACATGCCGGGTTACTCAGCCTAGGGCTCTTTCCACTTCACCACTTGCTATCTCCAGACCTGGACTTCACTCAACCCAAGGCTCTGTGGTCATTCTTACCTATTATTCTTTTCTTTTTTTTTTAAAGATGTTATTTATTTATTTGATAGAGAAAGAGAGATCACAAGTAGGCAGAGAGGCAGGCAGAGAGAGAGGGGGAAGCAGGCTCCCTGCTGAGCAGAGAGCCCGTTGCGGGGCTCGATCCCAGGACCCTGAGATCATGACCTGAGACGAAGGCAGAGGCTTAACCCACTGAGCCACCCAGGTGCCCACTTACCAATTATTCTAATTGGAAGTGGCATTGGGCTTTCCTACTTTGTAAGACTTTCCACCCTTCTGTGGTTTGAGAACAAATTTTGCTCTGGTATATTTCAGAGGCTAAACTCCAAAAGAACTAAAAAGCAACCTGAAAGTAAAAAGGAGACAAAAGAAAAAAACAAAAGTGAAAAACCCTTCAGGAAAGAGTTACTATGGGGGATTTAAATTTTTTCTCAATTTCTGCCTTTTCTTCATATAACATGTAATTGACGAAGATCTATTATTTATCACCAGGCATATAGAAAATTATAGAAGAAGGTCTTTACCTTTGAGAAAATTAGTATCGTTGGACCTGCTTTCCTGTTCATTCTGTCTTTCTTCTTTTTATGGTCTCCTGCATTCTATTCCAGGCTTACAAAAATTTATAAGTGAGAGGAAGCATTCTCTGTCATGAAACTAGTCAGCAAATTTCTCCTTAAATTTCTGAAAATATCAAGTGAGTTTGGGTAAACAAGACATATGAAAAAGAGGAATGACTTTTTTCTTAAAGGACATAGTAAAAACTCATAGTCCAACCAGTCCAATTATTCAATTAGTTGACTAATTATTAAATCAACATTTGTGTGTCTATAATATGCCCCAAATTGTTTGAGAAGCTAACATATGTGTATCAATGGCCCATGCATATAATACATAAAATATAAAAACTGATGGTTAGTCATGAGTTTAAGTTGATAGAGAATAGTTCTTTAAAAAATTTTCTGTCCATATACTTAAATAAGAATATTTGGTTTCTATCTTTTGCATCATATACTGCTCGCTAATAAAATGAACATAACCTCAAAATGTGTGTGTGTGTGTGTGTGTGTGTAGAGTCACACCTGGTAAAGGAGCAGTGACAATGATGACTTAGTCTGGTGTTTGCAGGTGAAGGCTACTGGGAGTTAGAGAGGACAAGGACAGAATGGAGTGCACAAAAATCCCTTTTTAATGATTATAAACAAATAACAGGATGAGATATTTATTATTATTATTTATTTTTGGCTTGGGTTTCCATCTTTACAGTCAAAACAAGAGAATTGGAAAACCACATCCATCTCGCACCATTATTCTTGCTTTTTCCTACTGGTGAACAATCTTCCCTAGTTCTCCATTCCTTTAATTGGTCCTTGGAGAGTCCTCTCAAACCTTTACAATGACATTCAGTGAACATTTCTGAGTGGTGCCAAGCCAGAATCTCTGTGATAGCTCACAAATTACAGATTGAACTAAAGCTGTATTATTTCCTTTTGCGATGTTTAATGCATGAGTTTTCTTATTTGGTACGGCTAAGCTGATGGCATATAATCTTCTTTTCTTAAAGCTTCACGAATTTCTGGGAATATGGTTTAAAATGTATCCTTTAAAAATGATTACATGGCAAACCTTTCCTTCTATTGTTTCCTCTGCACTTGGGTTGAAACAAAATGATTACCCATGAATGGTGTATTTCTGAAAAAGAAATAGTCTGCAGAGATGGATTTAAGATACTTAAAAGTCACAGACTCTACTTTGACAGTTCTACACAAAGAAAAGTAAGTTTTGGAATATCTGCAGATCTCTTCAACATCTCATAAATGAGATAAAAGGCCTTTTTTGGTGGTTACAATATATCAGCTTCAAAATATTTTCAGTATTGACCAAATAAGCCTAAGATGTAGGAGAAAACTTAAAAAATTTTTTACTAGAGAGGAGAAAATTTTTCTTTTATTTATTTTTTTAAAGATTTAATTATTTATTTGAGAGGTGGGGGACAGTGAGGGGCAAAGGGAGAGAACCTTCAAGCACACTCCCTGCCGAGCGAGGAGCCCAATGTGGGGCTTGATCGCAGGACCCACGAGATCATGACCTGAGCCGAAACCAAGAGTTGGATACTTAACTGACTGAGCCACCAAGGAGCACCAAGAGGAGAAAAATTTTCAAAAGTTACTCATGACCATTTTTGTTTTCTGTTTCCCTACGTTTCAAGATTGAGTGTACTGTGCATAAAAATCCAATAAATGTTATTTTCAGTTCTGACTTATTAGTCATTAAATAATTTTCTCTTTCTTTCTTTCTTTCTTTCTTTCTTTCTTTCTTTCTTTCTTTCTTTCTTTCTTTCTTTCTTTCTTTTCTTTCCTCCTTTCTTTCTCTTCCTTTGTACATAACATTTTCAGACATATTTGATATGTATTAATTTTTATGTTTCCTGCTTTTCTCTAATGATTAGAATGAAAGCTCCAAGAGGCCAGGGGTTTGGTCTATTTCATTCACTGCTGTAGCCCCACTACCCAGAACTTAGGCTAGGGAAAAGGTGAGGTCAGCCCTATTCAAATGATACATAAAGATTCTCCATCAGAAAGGAGAAATTCTTTTCCAGGAGGTAAGAGCTGCTAGACAGATAAAGTAACAGTCTACTGTCTTTGACTTACTGCTTTCTTACACCCTCAAGCTAAGACATACATATTGCAGCACATACAGTTGCACCTGTGTGCTTTTTGCCATTTATGATTTTAAGAGCCATCTCAGATTGCAACTAAAAATATCTCACTCCTCCCCAGTGGGAGACACATAGTGTCACTTCTTGCTACTGCATCTAGTCCCAATTCCAGATGATAGATTTTCCTTGAGGTTGGGTCCAGATTTGGCTCCACAGGATTTGACAATGAATCGATTACACATTTCACTGTCTCTAACACTCTCCCGGGCAGGAAGAACAAGGAACCTCTCTGCGGTGGCGGGGGAGATGGTTTCTTGGTGAGCCCAAGAGAAGCCTCTGCCTTGTTCATTGTTTTCCATGACCACGACTGCAGTAGACGCAGAGGGATTTCTATTCTAGAAGCTGCACCCCTTGAGCCTCTCACCCTCTGGAGTCGTGGTTTGTTGGGGGCAGCAGGTAAAGAATTAATTGCCTTGCTACTTTATTGAATTTCTTTTCCACACTGGTTAGCTATTCGTCAGTGTTGGTGTTCTTAACCAGACATGGTCCTTGAATGCATACTACCATCATAATCTTCACTCTGGCTTTCCTTTGTAGGAAGCCACCAGAGGCTTTTATTCTTGGCTGAAGTTAGGAAAAAGACAAGGATGCCCACTATGTACTATTTGGTACAATGTTACTCAATAAACTTAGAGAAGAGAAAGCAAATAGAATGATAAAAATGTGAAAGGAAGAAATAAAACTTTTTTTTCTACATATGAATATAATTACTCTTCAAGATAAGTATCTTTCTTTCTCTCTCCTGCTTTCTCTCTCCAGTAAATAAATAGGTCTTTAAAAAGATGTATGAAAAGATGCTTAATGTTGCTCATAAGAGAATGGAAATGAAAACTACAATGAAGGGAAGTCTGTCTGCCTTCCGCTCAGGTCGCGATCTCAGGGTCCTGGGATCCAGTCCCGCATTAGGCTCCTTGCTCAGAGGGGAGCCTGCTTCTCCCTCTGTCACTCCCCCTGCTTGTGCTCTCTTTCTCTCTGACAAATAAATAAAAATGTTTTAATAAATAAAAAAAAGAAAACTACGATGAGAAATGACATCCAAAAGTTTGAGAACACACTCTGTTGGCAAAGATGTGAGGAAATGGGCACTTCCCTATATTACTGAAAGGATTACAAAATTATATATAAATTATCCCGGTGACCAAGAAATTACTTCTAAAAATATATCTCCCAGATAAACTGGCAAAACAAAACAAGACAAAAAGAAAAAACAAATCATGTATGTGCAAGGCTATTCATTGCCATAGTATTTGTATAGCAAAGACTAGAAACAACCAAAATGTCCATTAATAAGGGAATGATAAAAAAAAAAAGGCACATTCACACAAAAGAGTATTCTGAAGCTGTAAAAAGGAATGGGAAAGATTTCTATATCCTGTTAGGGACTGAGTGACAGAATATATAGTGTGATAAAAAAAAATGCCAGGTGAGAATAGTGTGTATAGAAGGTTTCCTTTTGTGTAAGAAAAGGGTGGGATATGTGATTCACAGACTCTACTATGACCCTCAGTCATCCTTGCCTCCTGGTTCTCATGTCCTTGTGTAATAGTCTTGGATGTTGGTGGGAACCGTGACTTGTTTGCAACAATAGAATATGGCAAATATGATGGGTTGTCATTTCTATAATTATATTATTTTTCTTTGCCTTATTTTTACGATGTTGGGATTCTTTGTATTTTCTGGATTACACCTACATACACTTCTTATCCTCTTAATTTTATTCTTTTTGATGAATGGATGTTTTTAATTTTAAAGAAGTATGATTTATTAATCTTTAATGGTTAGGTTTTTTGGTGTGTTCACTTATTTATTTACATTTGTTGTGTGTGTTCTTTTTTTTTTTTAAGATTTTATTTATTTGACAGAGAGATAGAGAGAGCCAGAGAGCACAAGTAGAGGGAATTGCAGAAGGAAAGGGAGAAGCAGGCCCTCCCTTGAGCAGGGAGCCAGATGCAGGGCTCAATCCTGGGACCCTCGGATCATGACCTGAGCTGAAGGCAGACACTTAAAGGACTGAGCCACCCAGCTGCCCCCTCTCTGTTTCTTTAAAGAAATGTTTGGATATGTGGTGGTTATGGATATATTCTCTTACATTTTCTTCTAGAAGTTTGTATTTTTAACTTTCACATTTAGGCTTATGAGCCTTTTCAAAGTAAGTTTTGTGTATGATATGAATTAGAGATCAGAATTCACTCTTTTCCCATATAGATTCCTGCATCCCAGAGCTATCTATTGAAAGGTCATCCTTTCCCTACAGAACTGAAACAATCTCCTAACTGGTCTCCTTGCCTCCAGTTTTGCCTTCTAGAGAGTCTGTTCTTCATGTAGTAATGAGGGTGATTTTTTAAAATTGTGCGTTGTATGGTATTTCCATGCTTAAACCTCTCTAATAGCTTCTCATCACACTATAAATAAAATTAAAGAATCCCATATCACACAAGAACCCACATTACCCGGTTCATACGTAACCTGCCTCTGTATTTAATGTTCCATCCCTCTTTCCGTCACTCCTGCTGCTGTAGTCACACACATATTGGCCCCTGGTCCTTGGACTCTCTAAGGCCTTTGAACTAGTGTTTCGTATTCTTCAAAATGCCCATCTCCAGGTATATGTATGACTCACTATACCCCAGCACCTCCAATACCATTTCCCCAGAAAGGCCCTCTGTGACAATTGTCCTAAATGATCTATAAGAGTACTGAGTCTCTATTCCTCTGGTACTTTATTTTTCTTCATGGCACATTTCACTACCTGACACTATACTTTTTTGTTTGTTGTTTGACTCTCACATTAGAATATAGGCTCCATAAAGGCAAGGACCATGCCTCCCAAAACTAGAACAGTGTGTGATATACAGTAGGAACTCGACTGGTATTTGTTAAATCAATTATTGAATGCATGGAAAAATAAAAGTTGATGCCAATGATGTAGAAAGACATAAAAGGATGCAGAGAGAAGAGGAGGATTGAAAATGTACTTCTCTCTTTCCTTTGAACTTTTAATTATTTTGCATTGTGATACTGTGCTTCTGACATGTAGCTTTGCTGTTACTCACATAGCAAAATGCAAAAAAAAAAAAAATATGGGTTCAAATCTTAATTTCATCATGTACTAGTCCTGTGATCTTTGAGACTCTCTGAGCTGCAATTTCCTGTGAAATGGGAATTAAAAGTACCTGCCTCACTGTGTCATTATTGTCAGTATTATAACCTACCCATGTAAAATGCCTACCCAAAGGTATATATGTAGGATGCCAAATGGTAGCTGTTATTATTATTATATAATTTCCTATTTATAAATTAAATGAAGGTATTACTAATTAAAAAAAAATCTCTTGGTATACTGCAGTCACCAGTAGAATTTTTTGCGTATATGAAGAACACAATAAATGTTTTTAGAATAAATGAATAGATACAGTCAGGCTATCTTAAGAACGAAAATTCCAACAAGAGTCTTTTTTCTTCCTGTCTGTATTTCACATTGATTTATTGGTTAATAATGGAATTAATCTGTCTTTGGACTATTTGGTTAGAAAGATCTCTGGCGAAAAAAATCCCCAGTTTACATAGTCTCTTAGTCTCTATAAAATACTTTTGACTTTTTATTTCTTCTCTTACTTTAGAGTTAGACCTTTTTGATTCCTCGGTATGCACAATTGTATATTTCAATGATTTTTTTCAATAGGCAAAATACTTCTCCCCCTTCCCTTTTCACTTCTAAAACCTCACAAGCTGTTAAAATGTCCATCCCTTCTGCTCCATTTCCTCACCAAAATCCTATCACATATCATATGAATTTTTAACCCTAACACCTGTCTACCCACATGGTTCCAGAGGGGTAAATTAAAAACAACAACAACAACAACAACAATAAAGCTCACACATATCCCTATGCAACTAGCCCACAAAGTATACAAAACACAGTTTGTCTACACTGATTACCTACTGTGTACAAAACTCCAGGGACTAGAAGAATGTAAATTGTATGTATTAAGATCACCGCTTTTCCACTTTCCTTGGTTCCTGACCAATGATTGTGTTACTCTTCAGTTCGTATGGCTTCCAAACCCTTGAATTTAATGCTTTTGTCTCATCATCCAGGTGTCAAGCCATCCTCCAGGCTGCAGAGAAAGCTGTTCTGTGAGATCTGCTTCCGTCTTAGGGTGTGGTGTATGACAGAAAAGAACAAGAAGGAAGTGTGTTAGTGCCAATTTTAATTTAATTCATTAATTACACAAATGCTTGATATTAATAATTTTCTTATTCTTGTATTGGGTGTGGGTAGAGAAACCTTTAAAGAAAGCTTCCGTATAAAGCTGTAGCTCTGTGAATATTTGGATTTCTATATACCAGAAGTCAGTTAATGCTTCTGTACGGTACCCAGAATGATTGACAAGCTTCTGCCCTAAGCATCCTTTATTATCCCATACCTCATCACATTAATATTTATTTATTTAGTTAGTTAGTTAGTTAGTTAGTTATTTGTCTATCTATCTATCTATCTATCTGGTGATCCAATTGGGAACCAAGGGGAAATGAGGTGTAAGAGTAGCTTTACTGGGGCAGGGAGGAGTATTACTCACACTGTTCAGAAACGCTGGTCCACGGTGATAAAGAAAAGCAGGCTCTAACTTTGAGTTGGTTTTATCATTGTTTTGAGATTTTCAACAGACAACATAGTCTCTTATTGTTGGCGTCCCGGACATGCCATCATTTGCATCCTCTTTGCCCCCAACATACTATTGATAGCTTGGCATAGTTGATGTCTCAAGCAATACTGAGGTATATCACAGAGAGTTTGATTCAGTAATTAGAAGATGCCTATTTTGATGGAAAAAAGAGAAAGACCTATCTTAATCTTACTCTGTGTTAGGTATTTTCTTTAGGGAATTGCACTTAGCTGGGTTTTTGTCCTCTTTATTTTATTTCATTTTATTTGTTTAATTATTTATTTATGAGAGAGAGAGAGAGAGAGCAAGGAGCATGGCGGGGGAGGTGTAGAGGAAGAGAGAATCTTTTTTTTTTTTAAAGATTTTATTTATTTGACAGAAAGAGAGAGGAAGACAGCAAGAGAGGAAACACAAGCAGAGGGAATGGGAGAAGGAGAAGCCGGCTTCCCGCCAAGCAGAGAGCCTGACGTAGGCCTCGATCCCAGGACCCTGAGATCATGACCCGAGCTGAAGGCAGACGCTTAATGACTGAGCCACCGAGGTGCCCCTGTCCTCTTTATTTTTGTTCTTTTATTTATTTATTTGAGAGAGAGAGAGAGTGAGTGAGAGAGAGCACAAGCAGAGGAGAGGGTCAGAGGGAGAAGCAGATTCCCCACTGAGCGGGGAGTCCGATGTGGGACTCGATAACTGGGATTCCAGGATCATGACCTGAGTCGAAGGCAGTCGCTTAACCAACTGAGCCACCTGGGCGCCCTATTTTTGGTCTTCTTGATTTGAAAGGTTTCAGCTTAAGGGTTTTGCTAGTAGGGGAAGGGGGTCAATTTTTGCATTATTCAAGCAGCCTGGTCTATATTCTACCTCCTGCTTTCAAGAATAAAAGAAAGAATAAAATAACAACACATTTGGTAGAACAGCTTTTATGTGAGAAGAATGCTTTTTATCACTTATTAATATAATATTAATGAGGCCAAGTTTGGGGATTCTAATTCAACAATATTATGTTTAATAGTCACAGAGCACAGCCCAGTTTCAATCTTGATTCTTTATCTTTTGTAAGATATTCAGAAGTTGTAATGTGTACAGATACCATTGATTCTATTAACATTTTGGAAAAACAACTCACAAGCCATGTCTTGTCCAGTGATGTATCACATTTTATTGTATCTAAAATGCCTTTGATGATTAAGATGCCCCTTCATGTCATGTATCATAAAAAAGAAAAAATATGCCAATTATATATGATATAAAGCCTCCTTATTTTATTTATATATATATATGCATGTATATATATATGTATATATAATACATATATATATATAACAGGTTTTGATAGCTATTTAGACGCAAATTTTATATTTTATTACACTTGGGCATGCAAATAAAGGAGAAATATAAATAAAATGAATGTTCAAGATACTCAAACTTTTCTCACACTGAGTCTGTCCTATTTGGAATTACTTTTAAACAGCGTTGTCAATGTTTCTGTTTTTCTAAGCAACACTGTGTTCTGTGTCATCAAGAGTTTTGGTGATTTAGTATTTCTTAAAATTATATCCTACTATTATTGTTAGGATTTTCTTTCAAGGTATAAATACCCATTCTTCAAATTTTGACAGTAGTGCTCTTTTTATCTTTTTGAAAGACATTGTACTAGCAAAAGCAACCATAGATGCATCACAACCACTAACTTTGCAACAAGAATTCTTTTTTTTAAGATTTTTTTTTAAGATTTTATTTATTTATTTGACAGAGGGAAAGAGATCACAGGTAGTCAGAGAGGTGGGCAGAGAGAGAGGGGGAAGCAGGCTCCCCGCTGAGCAGAGAGCCTGATGCGGGGCTCGATCCCAGGACCCTGAGATCATGACCTGAGCCGAACGCAGAAGCTTTAACCCACTGAGCCACCCAGGCGCCCCTGCAACAGGAATTCTAAGATAAATGATAAGATCTGCCATAAAGCGAATTCCGATTGCTGGTTTTTAAAATTAATAAGATGTGCTATGTCTCAGATCATAAGGATCTCACTCAATTAGCTTCCTAGTACCCCAGCAAAATAAAATCTTTATGGCAGTAGTGTGGGGTAGTGTAAGATATTGACTAAAGAGCATGAGACCTGAGTTCAGAAAGGCCTCATTTTTCTCTGCTATTGTGTAAACTTGACAATGACAATCTATCTGAGTTTCAGTTTCCCCATAGGTAAAATGAGGATAAAAATATCTCGTCTTTATTATAGGAATTAAATGAGATACTTTATGTTACAGTATTCATCGGGACTCTTGGAAAATATTAAGTGTTCAATAAATGGTAGCTGTATGAATGAGGATGATGACTTGATCGGCAAGAGATATATTTGTAAAGCAAAGACTCGACCTTAAAGTTATAGAAAAAAAAAGGATGGAGGGACTGTTACAAAGTTACCTTTGAGAATGTGTGTTAATCTTGGCCATTAATCAGAGTATCTGAATATATCAGACATAACAAAATTTGAACAATTTATTACCAGTAGACCCTCACTGCAAGAACTATTGTAGCAAGGTCTTCAGGCAGAAGGAAAAATGGTATCAGATGGAAATAAAGATCTATATAAAGGAATGAAGACTATCAGAAATGGTAACAACATGAATAAACACAAAGTATTTTTTATTACTTAAATGACCTTAAAACATGACTATGTTAACATATATAATCACAATATTGTACGAGGTGATAATGTGTAAAAGTAACATGGATGACAGGCACAGTGCGGGGTTGAGAATGGAGACATGTAAGTGAGATAGTTGGGAGCAGGGAGCCTGCTTCTCCCTTTCCCTCTCCTCCTGCTTGTGTTCTCTCTCTCTCTCTGTCAAATGAATAAATAAATAAAATCTTTAAAAAAAAATAAATAAAAGTCAGAAATGGTCAGATTGGATAAAATAAGCAAGACCTAATAATATGCTGTATACAACAGAGTCACTTCAAACATAAAGACACAGCCAATTTAAAAATGAAGGTCAGATGAAGATATAATATGGAAACGGTAATTAAAAGAAAAACAACCCGGAGTGGCGGTATTAGTATCAGAAGGAATAGATTTCAGAGCAAAGATTATTAGCAGTGATAAGAAGGTCATCTCATAATGATAAAGGAGCGCTTTGATCAAGAGTATACAGTGATATTTTTTTTTTTAAGATTTTATTTATTTGAGAGAGAGTGAGAGCTAGAGAGACAGCAAACATAGAGGGAGAAGGAGAGAGATAAGCATACTCCCCGCTTAGCAGGGAGTCCAATGTGGGACTCGATCCCAGGCCCCCGGGATCATGACCTGAGCCAAAGGCAGATGCTTAACCAACTGAGCCACTCAGGCATCCTGAGTATATAGCGATCCTAAATGTTTACATACCTAATAACAGAACTCAAATGCTGATAGAACTGCAAGAAAAATAGACAATGTCACAATTATAGTTAGAGATTTCACATCCCCCTCTCAATAACTGACAAAAAGAAAAGAAAATCAGTATAGTTTCAATACTATCAACCAATTTGATCTAATTAGTATTTGTTGAACAGTGGAAGTATATTTATTCTTTAAAAATGCACACAGAATATTTACCAAGGTAGATCAGAGGTGGGCCGTAAAACAAGCGCAAATAAATTTAAAAATAATAAAGTCATACAAAATATGTTGTGTCAATGGTATTGAATCAGAAATTAATAAGAGAAAATCTCTGGAATATAACCAAATATTTGAAAATCAAATAACATACTTTTGAATAACCTATGGGTCAAACAGGAAAATTAATATTTTGCACTGAGAGAAAATAAAAGCACAAAATATAGAATTTATGAGATACTGTTAAAGCAGTACTTAAAGGGGTAATTTATAGCATTAAACACTTATATTAGAAAAGAAGAAGGGTCTTAAATCAATGACCTTAGATTCTACCTTAAAAAACTAGAAAAAGGAAAGTAAGCATAAAATCCAAAGAAAAAGTAAATATTAAAGACTGGACTGGAAATCAATGAACTACAGTATAGAAACACAATAGAGAAACTAATCGAAATTAAGGGCTGTTTTCTTGAGATCAATTCAATTGAGAAACATCTCTAGAGACTGATGAGGAAAAAAACAGAAAAGATAAAAATTACCAATAACAGAAATCTGAAAGATAATATCACTAAACCTATACAGATATTACCAAAACAATAAGCGGATATTATCAACAACTGTATTAATAACTTTGACATATTTAATGAAATCAACAAATTCTTTGGGATGTCCAAACTATCAAAGGTTAGTCAAGATGAAATAGCCTGAATATCGCTATACCTAGAAAAGAGATTGAATTTTGAAGTTAAAAACTTTTCCACGAAGCAAACTCTAGTCCCAGATGACTTTACTGGTGAATATTGAAAAACATTTGATACCAAGTCTATGGGAACTTTTCTATAAAATCGAAGAAGTGGAAATACTTCCCAACTCATTTTATGAGGTGGGCATTACCCTGATACCAAAACTAGGCAAAGATATAGGAAGTGAAGAAAACTGCTGACCAAAATCCCTTGTGAACATAGATGCAAAAATTCTAAACAAAATTTATGGAAATTGAATTCAATAATACATAAAAAGGATTATTCAAAAGGAGCAACAGGGGTCCAATTCCAGAATGCAAGGTTGGTTTCACATTCAAAAATCAATCAATGTAATGCACCTTATTAACCAACAAAAGAGTAAATCTATTTGATTATCTCAATAGATACGGATGAACATTTAATAAAACCTAACATCAGTTAAGACTCTTGATACATTAGGAATAGAGGGAAACTTTCACAACCTAATAAGTTCATCTGTGTACAACTTATAACTAACATCATTCTTAATTGTGAAAGACTAAATGCTTTTCCCTTAAGGTCAGTAAGTATAAATGTACATCAGCTTTCATTTCTTCTATTCAACATTTTACTGGGAATGCTAGTGGTGGAATAAGCTGAGAAAAAGAAAGAAAAAGCTCCTTCTATCTTGGGACTTCACCATCCCCTAGAGCCATGCTGTCCAACATTGTTGTCACTAGCTTGCATGTGGTTACTGAGTATTTGAAATGTGATGCACTGCTGAACTAAGATGTATGGGAAGTGTGAAATACATACAGATCTTGAAAACTGTAGTATAATTAAAAAGAAAGTAAAATATCGAATTAATAGTTTTAAAATTACCTATGGAAATGATATTTTATATATATTAAGTTAAATAAAATACGCTATTCAAATTAATTTCACCTTTACTTTTGAACTTTTTTGTGTGGCTATTAGAAAAGTTAAAATTCCACATGGGACTTCTGTTATATTTCTAATAGACTATACTGTCCCAGAGTCCTCTTGGAAGATAGAAGAAACAGTGCAGACGATCGTAAGCTTTTTTTAATTTAATTTAATTTATTTATTTGTCAGAGAGAGAGAGAAAGAGCATGAGCAGGGGGAGGGGCAGAGGGAGAAGCAGGCTTCCCACAGAGCAGGGAGCATTCCAATGCAGGACTCCATCCCAGGACCCTGGGATCATGACCTGAGCCTAAGGCAGATGCTCAACCCACTGAGCCACCCAGGGGCCCCCGATCGTAGGCTTTTATGAGCCAGTCCTGAAAGAGATTTGTATCACTTCTGTTCCAGTCTTCTGGCCAGAACTCAGACATACAGCCTCACTTTCCTGGGACATGAAAATAAGTGTGTGCTCAGGAGAAATAGAAAATGGATTTTAGTGAGCACGTAAGTTATCCTTTTGGCATGTATTTGTGATTATGTGTGTGAATAAATGTCTTGTTACCCATGTCAGACACCAGCTCCTTAAATCTTACCATTTGGAATCTTTCCCTTCTGACCTTGCACAGTCTCTTAAGCACATGGAGTCTCATTGAGTACTTTTTAAAAAAAAGATTATTTATTTATTTATTTATTTATTTATTTATTTATTTATTTATTTATGAGAGAGCATGGATACATGAATGAGTGAGGGGAGAGGAGCAGGGGGAGAGAGACAAGCAGACTCCTCGGTGGTGTGGAGGCGCTCTCAGGTCTCCATTTCAGGACCTTGAGATCATGACCTGAGCCAAAACCAAGGGTTGGACGCTCAACCGACTGAGCCACCCAAGATGCCCCATCACTGAATACTTTTTGACTGATTCGAGTAAATTGAATTCACTAATACATAAAAACGATGATACATACTGAGTAACAGAGAATGCAAGGTGGGGTGGGGTGGGCGGTGAGTGCAAATGGAGGAATAATTGGAAATTTGACAGAGGAAAAAATTTGTGGAAAGTAGGGAATATAGACTCGATGCTATGGAGTATAAAGTGATTTCAGGATTGGAGTGCAGGGGAGATGGTGAGATCGGTATTTAAGACATTTGGTGCTGTGTGTCTGATATATTGGAGTGGGCAGAAGTTTTGAATCATTGAGGCCTGGGAGAAAGCTATTGATGATGTACTGAGGTCAAATCAGGTTTATCTGGAATATGTATTAGGAGGCAGGAAGGGAAAAGTGCGGTGTTACTAACCTGCTAAACTTTGCTGCTTCTCCTTTCTAAACAAAGACATCAACTCTGTTTTTTTTGACATGGTATGCAGCAGACTTCTGTTTGTTTATTCTTCACATGCAAATTGCCTCTTGTTTTCCAGCCGGTCTGCTCATTTCAAAGCCAACCAGGATAGGTGGGAGGCTTATGGCTTTGTAGCCCCAAATAACAAGGAAATGCTAAAGTTTCTTCATTTTTAGAAAAATTCCATGTGGCATGCCATGAAATCATGCTGTGTCTGTTTGGTGTCAGTCTCCTTTTATCATACCAATGGTTTCAGAACTTTCCTTCCACTGAAAGGGTAGTGGAAGTCCATACACCTGAGAAAGGAGTCATCTTGGTGGTGGTGGTGCGTGTGTGTGTGGGGGGGGGAGTCCTACAATTCCCATGGAGTTGGTGGGAGTGTTGGTAACAGTAACACTTGGGTGTTAAACCACCTGTATTGTCTTACAAAGAGATAGCTTTAATCTTTTGATGATGTCTAGAGTGGAGACAGTGGAAATCTCCCATTAACTTAGCAGTGGCAATCGTGTGTGTGTGTGTGTGTGTGTGTGTGTGTGTGTGCGTGCACGCGCACGTGCGCGCATGTGTGCATACATTAACAAAGGATTTTCTGCACTCCACAGTGGTTACAGATGAAGGCGAAGCAGATTGAAAAGGCTGAATGTCTAACTATTCTTTGCAATATTGCGATCGGACAACCCTGTATTAAAGCATACAAATAAGCTTGCATTTTATGCTTTTTGTCATTGGAATATCTTTAAAACATTTAAATAACATTTTCTGCTGTTATAAATGTGTGGTATCTATCATGGCATTTTATCTTTCCATCAATCCTTTAAGGTAAGGAGAATACAATTTTTCTCATTGAAGAGGCTAAAGAAACCGGGATCCAAATGGGGAAGTGGTTTGCTCTGGTTTATACCATATGGTGATTGGTGGTGTAGCTGTGGATGTGTGTAATCTTGCTTCATCTCCAGGGGCAGGTGAGAGGAGGCAGGTACAGGCAAATCTTTTTTTTTTTTTTTTTTTGGTTTCATCTATTTATTTGACAGAGAGGAGAGAGATCACAAGTAGGCAGAGAGGCAGGCAGAGAGAGAGGGGGAAGCAGGCTCCCTGCTGAGCAAGGAGCCCGATGCAGGGCTCTATCCCAGGACCCTGAGATCATGACCTGAGCTGAAGGCAGAGGCTTTAACCCACTGAGCCACCCAGGTGCCCCGGTACAGGCAAATCTTAATTGGAATGTGATCCAATTAGTTGGAATGTGGATGACTTGATTTAGAACCACTTGGGATCACTGTTAAAAATTCAGATTTCTGAGCCCAAGGAAGAGCCCCAAGTCACAATCCCCAAAAACAGTGCCTGAGAATCTGTGTAAAAACTACCTTGGGTGATTTTATGCACACCTAAGTTTGAGAACCACCAGAAAGTAGAGAGCAAGTAGGCCTTAGAGCCCAACAGTTCTAAATTTGGGGCAGAGTTGTTCTATGAAGGTATTTGACACTGAACTTCAGTGTTCTTATATTTAAAATATAGATAATAACACATGCAATTATAGAAAATTTTTAACGTGCAAGAGGAAATGCACCAAAAAAGTGATGTCTTAAAAAATGTGAGCGTAGCTTTATCCAAATGTGAGTTTGCCCTATTGCTGAGGGACATGTGCAAATTCAAACTCTTTTGTATTACCCACATAAGACTAAAGGAAGAAATTAAAAAGTTAGCAAAAACAAATACACACTGAAAAATAAGACAAATTTGGCTATAGGTCATGCAAACTTATGTAGCTAACTTAAGAACCCATGTGAAAACCATGGGCTCCAAGTTGAGAAGGAAACATAAAACTTCTGAACTTTAGAGTTTAGGTTGTTTCCAGCACAATGTAATTCAACTTGGTTAAATTTTTTTGAAAATTCAATTCCCCTGGCAATCCTAGAAGCAGGACATGAATAACTTTCAAAAGAAAAAAATCTTTGTTGTTTGCATAGCACAGCTTTCCATTCAGTTGGAAAAAATTACTAAAATTTCCCTTGAAAAGCAGTGATTGAAATGTTCTAAAAAATTCAAAGAACTTTTTTGAAAATATCAGCTTCAAAACAGAATTTCTCAAGGTTTTTATAAAACCAAAACACCAAAACCCTGATGGGTGCTCTCTTATCTCAGGCCTGTGTGTCATCAACTTATTTGATGCTCTGAATATTTTGGGGAAAGAAAGTTTATGTATCATGGGACCGGATATATCCCAGTGCCTCAGCTTCATGCTGGGATTGGGCCAAAAAATGATGGAAACTTATTTATTTTTGTCAGACAAAGAAGTAAATAAGAATAATAAACCTTTCTTGAACCCGTTTGAGCCAGATGCTATACCAAGCACTTGGAAAATATGAAATAAATACAACAAATTCTTATTCTGTAAGCATCAACGATTTCTTATTTATAGTCTATAGAGAGGAAATTGAGATGGTGGGGAATTTATAACAGCATCTATCACTACTTTAGAATTGTTTAGGTGCTCAAAGCATGGAATTACCAACTTGATTTGGAGCATCTTTAGGAATGAAACATTTCCTGTAATATCCATTAACACAAAGAGATGTTTGGTGAGTGGTTTACATTTGGTCACCTAGAGAATCTAGAATTTAGGATGCTTTTTTGTTCTGACTCTGGCATCCTATGTGAGCAAGGACCAGCCTTTTTGATATTTCACCCAAACTTCAGAAAGAGAAATTATTTAGAAAACATCTAAATCATGTTGGTATGTATTTTTGCTGAACCAGTTGGCTAGTTTAATGTTCAAGAGATAGACCAGTGAGGGGAATTGGTTTAACTGTGCCATTCACAAAAGTTGAAAAAATTGATATGGAAAACAAAGCACCACAGAGATGGGAGAAATTTTACTTTGCATATTCTGAGTGAGAGAGCAGCTCATTTGGAAAAACTTCAAATCAAAGATGCTAGGTTGATCACTATCCTACTTGTTCTGCCTGTGAAAAAAATTTTTTAAAAATATTTTATTTATTTATTTGAGAGAGAGAGCGCGCACGAGCAGTGGGGAGAGGGAGAAGTAGGCTCCGTGCTGAACAGGGAGCCTGATGTAGGGCTCGATCCCAGGACCATGACATGACCTGAGCCGAAGGCAGATACTTAATGGACTGCGGCACCCATTGTCTTGAAAAATTCTTTAAGTATAAATTTAATTCTTCAAATCTGCATTTCAGTAGGTCATCATGGCCCCTTCTATACTATACTTGTTAAGGGTAGCAAATAAACATTTGCACAGCTGATGACACACAAAACCAACTCAGAAACAGATAACATAGCCTGGCTTCTAAATCAAGAAATATTAAAATAAATAAATAAATAAAATAAATCAAGAAATATTGCTGAGATGTGAGTTGTCCATAAGATGCCACAGCTCTTGTTCTTCTGCTGTTGAGTACACCAAGACTATTTCACAGGAAAACTGGAGACACCTAAATAAATGAGGAGAAGTTCTTTGAAAAACGTGAGAGTCACATGCATACTTCGTCTATTACTGTAAAGTCTTTAAAAATTGGCATTACAGGGGTGCCTGGGTGGCTCAGTGGGTTAAAGCCTCTGCCTTCAGCTCAGGTCATGATCTTGGGGTCCTGGGATCGAGCCCCGCATCGGGCTCTCCACTCAGTGGGGAGTCTGCTTCCCCCTCTCTCTCTCCCTGCCTCTCTGCCTACTTGTGATCTCTCTCTGTCGAATAAATAAATAAAATCTTTAAAAAAAATTGGCATTACATCTAAAATTTCTCTGTGAGGTTGCATCGTTAACTATGATAGCTATATTTGAAGGGGGGAATTTTACCGACAATTGAATCAATGAACCAAAACATTAAATAAAATTTTACATCCCACAAAGTCAAATTTCATTAGATCTTATGAAAAATTGTTTGCTAATTGATTTTCAAACCTGACGTGGGCTTGGTTTCAAGGACTTAAGCAGATTCTACGAAGCATTATTTCTTCAAGTCACTTTGGAATTAAGCATCAAAAAATTTAGAAAACAATGGCATATTCTTTAAAAATTCACAATGAAAATAAAAATATTATTGACTCTGAGGAGTCCTGCAAAGAAAAAAGCCATTGTGTTTATTTTTGTTTAACCAACATTTCTTTAACTTAGTGGATGAGAGGAACCCCCTCTCACTTTTAGTTGGCAGAAGGTAACATCTATTCACATCTTTTTTTTTTTTTAAGTTGGATATAGGCTCATCCAGGGAGTTTAAACAAGTTAGTTAACTGAAGTAGAATATCGTAGACTTAGGAATTAATTATGGTAGCAATCTTGTATGGACATCTTTTTCTCAAGTTGTAATCACTACCACCCCGCAGGATTTATGGTGTACAGAACACATTCCCAGAAATACTGGTCTCGGGGAATGACAAACTGTCCATGCCGGAAATCAGGCTTGCTGAAGGTCTATGAGTCCTCAGTGATGATCGCATCTGGATTAGAGATATTGTCTGTCTATCAGCAATAGCTTCTGTCCACAAACCCTCCCAATTGTCTCATTTTCAATTACCTGTTGAATCAATGCTGACCACACTAGAAGGCAGATCAAGGGGCAGAATGTTAGTTTCTTTGATTCTTAAAGTCTTTGTATGCACAACATTCTTTTTACCTTTTCCTCTTCCTTAGTTTTTGCTTACCGAATCCTTTTAAGCCTTGTTATCTTGTCTTTCATTCATTCAACAGATATTTGAGCACCTGTTTTATGCTCAAAACCACGCTAACTGGTGATATAAGAGAGAAATAAGATGTGATCCCTGCCTGGCAGCCTGTGGGTCCAGCAGTAAACAAGAACAAGGCTTTCTTTGCTCTCAAGGAGCTTCTTGTCTGCTTTTAGGCTTCTGGTCCACCTGCCTGAATGCTATCCCACTTGTGCAGGGGCCGTGCTAATCTTCTCTGTGTCGTTCCAATTTTAGTATATGTGCTGCCGAAGCGAGCACTGCTATCCCACTTGTAAGCTTAAACACTGATATTTTTTTTTTTTACCCATTCTTCAGCTATGATTTACATAATTGATTTCTGACTTTCAAATCCTTCATGCTACACAGTTGGTTGCCAGCACTCAGTATGGCATTGACAACTAATTTCTCAGACTTCCTCTAGACCCAGGGTCCTCTCCAACATGCCCATGGGGGCTCAGTACTTGGTGTTGTCTCAAGGCTTTCAGCCTGTCCTGCCACACGACCACCGTGAGTGGAATGAGGCGATGTTTAAAGGTTGCGTAAGTCCATCAAACAAGCTTTCAGAAGCAACTTCCCTCATCTCGTGAAACAGGCTGAATATCTAAGATGATTTAGGAGTGCCAATTTGAAATTTTTTGGTGGGTTTTTGAGC
This sequence comes from Potos flavus, assembly GCA_028534135.1. NCBI lineage: Eukaryota > Metazoa > Chordata > Mammalia > Carnivora > Procyonidae > Potos > Potos flavus. The sequence goes on from CM052886.1 coordinate 90,553,146, forward strand.
ACAGAGAAGATTATGATGTTTCCTTAGTCTTTTAAATTAGTGCTAAATGTATTACGGTATTAAACTCAAAGTCTTATTTTACTTAAGCTTTTTGATTTTCATATGTAGCAAATTTTAGCACTTATTTTCAAGGGGGGTTTGATCAATACTCAATTTCAATAGAACACAATAAATGCTTTTTATAATCAGTTCATTTTCAAAGTTTGATAGTTTAATATCCTTAAACATTTAAAACTTTGTTTATAAGTTCAATATATTCAACTTTTTAAAAAAGATTTTATTTATTTATTTAAGAGAGAAAGCGAGCAAGCATGAGGGTGGGAGCAGAAGCAGGCTCCCTGCTGACCAGGGAGCCTGACGTGGGGCTCAGTCCCAAGACCCCAGGATAATGACCCAAGTCGAAGGCAGAAGTTTAACTGACTGAGCCACCCAGACGCCTCCTATATTCAACTCTCATTTAAAAATTCTTCCAATATTCAACTTAGCAAGTAGACAATGCAAGTACTATAGGCCATTATGTTTAACCGTTAAAACTTATAAATACATTGAACCACATTTTTTAATCATTTCAAGAATGTTTACAAAATCATTAAATAAACTTACACCTTTCAACTTGAAGTCAGAAAGCTGAAGTCAATTATTTAATTACATATTTTGCATGTTTGATTATATATCCTCATTTACATATTCAATCATGTGACTGAATCTTAAAGATATTTCTCTAACTTACAAATAGTTTAAATATCAAATCTGCAGAGTAATCTTTACACAAATTATTAACAGGATTTGGATCTACTTAATACTTTTTCTTGAATAAAAAGAGACTTCTTAGAGTTATAAGACATTTATCCACCAGTGAATAATTTTATCTTTCTGAGAAAGTTGTGGCTATCAATTCCAGGAAACTCAGGCCCAGGGAATTTTGGCCAGGACATAAAACCTAGGATTACAGATACACAGGGTAATTCTAATTACAGTGCTGACAGATGTATTGAATTCTTGTTTGTGGTCTCCACAATGTTCGTGCGCTATAAAGAAGTTAGTCCTATTGTTCATAATCCTTGTGCAAGTCATACCATTAATTGATTTTCTGTCTGAATTGAATAAAGAGAAGTCTTATAACTTCCTCTGCTGCTGGCTTGAACTTGAACCCTTGTAAGACAAATCTGACTCCAAAGATACCTTTAATGTAATTCCATTGGCTAGTTCACACCCTTGTATAAGTCTTTTCTAACCTTATTTAAATTTAAAAAAATGTAGTTGTGGCAAAATACACAGAACATAAAATTTATTATCTTCACCATTTTTAAGTGTAGGGTTCAATGGCATTCAGTACATTTACTTTGTTTTGCTACTTTCTGTCTCTATGAGTTTGACTATCCTAGGTACCCCCTGTAAGTGGAATCACACGGTATTTGTCCTTTTGTGACAGGTTTATTTCACTTAGCATCATGTCCTCAAAGTTTTGTCCATGTCATAGCATGCCATTTACCTGTCAATAGACATTTGGGGGGCTTCCAACTTTTGACTCTTGTGAACAATGCTGTTACGAACATGGATGGACAAATATCTCTTTGATTCTCTGCTTTCAATTTTTGTGCATATACCCAGAAGCAGAATCGCGGAATCATACAGTAATTCTATTTTTTAATTTTTAAACAAACAGCTGTACAGTTTTAATTTCCTTTAATTTTATGTCCTGATTAGGTAGAGGGAACTCTGCTCATTCACTGTATCGCCACTAAGGGTGCTGCTGACTTTTTTTTTTTTTTAGCTAATTCTTGTATGGCTGACTGAATTCATTTAATAATGTTTATTATTTTTTTATGAGTTTAAGACCATATTAACTGGATCCTGAACATCTCTCGTGGCTTTGCCTTCATTCAGAAGTGGGAAAAAACTAGAGAGCTTTGCTGCTTAAAACTTATCCATGGACCAGAATCATGGATATTAGCTATGAGTTTGTTAGAAATGCAGAGTCTTGGGCCCCATCTCAGACCTACTGACTCAGAATCTGCATTTTAGCAACCTTTCCAGGTGATCATTATGCACATTAAAATGCATGTATGTGGAGCACCAACTTAGATGATTTCTCACAGCTCTTTTTATTTTGGAAAATCTGTAAACCTTAGAGTGAGCACAGATAATGTTGTCTAGTATTTGCTAAGCATTTTTATTCCTTCTGTTGGGTCAATATCAAATCTCGATAGTTTAGGACTACAAGAAAAACCTTTGGTCATGGGTCATGGCACCGGTGAGCTCTGGAACATTCTAGAATTTAGAATGTCTGGGATATCAATTATTTAGGTGATATTAGGCCAGGAGTCAGGGACCTGGAAAAACACAGAAGTAAGGGTAGAATAATGTCAGAGTAAAGAAATTACCAGAATATAGTTAATTTCTCAAGGGCAGGAATTGTGTCTTATTTAAATTTACTTTCTCAGAGCCTAGTGCTGTATGTGGCATAGTGTTGAGTGAATATTTGTCCAATCCAGTATTTGCAGAACTAACAAAACCCAAGTCTGGAATCTAGATATGTGGGTCTGTAGTCACAACAGTTGAATGGAGCAGTTATGGAGTCTGTCATAGGAGTACCGTTAACCCTTCTGAAGACTGAGACCCTTTTGAGGGTAGATTTGGGCATTTATACCTGGCTGTACTTTGACCTCAAGTGGCTCTGCCATGGGAGTCTGGAGAATTTTAAGTTCTGACAGTGTGAAGTTGGACTCTAAGTAGAAAAAGGTAGTCTTTGGTCTTTAGGAAATCACTTTTTAAAACAGACCAAATGGTTGCAGAGAAAGGTGACCTAGCTTTGAGAAAACCCGATACATAAATATCAGATCTGCCAGAAGAGATCAATGTTACTGTCATGAAACTGCCTTAAATTTCCATCCCCAAACCTCATTTTAAAATAGTTTTATTTTAAAATGTTCTTTTCTTTAGGAAGAACATGAACTCTTTCAGGAAACAGCTCTGGGAACTCTGTACCAGGGCAGGTTGGGAACTCAAGTTATTACCAGAGTGTTTCTGAAAGAAGATCTATTGGATGTACAGTTCAAGGTCACCCAGCTACTAATTCTAATGAAAGAAAAACATAGCTAGTGCTTGTAATGTTTCCTTTTAATAAGAAAAAAAAGAGTAATGTTTTTCTTAAAGGTTCTAGTGTTAGATGTAAAAAGTAAGCTTAGACAGTAAGCAGAGAGACTCCTGAGCAAAGAGTGGGCTAGAATTGGAAAAGAAGACTCTCTTTAATTGATTCAAGTAGTAAGTGGGACAGAAGAGAAACCCATCTGTCCAGTAAACTGTAAAGAGGTTGAATGAAGACTTTCTCCAACAGAAAGACTGAGTATCTCAAGGAAGTGTTAATACGTAAAGAATATTGATTCCGGCCCATCCAACGCTTGAAGACTTGACACTTCAATGGCTTTTAAACCACAAGATAGGGAATTTGACTTCAAGTTAGAATTCAGAATAAATGACAAAGGGAAGTTAAGGATCAATAAAAGAAGATAATAGGAATAGGGGTTTCCTTTTGCAAATTTTTCTCTAAAATGTGTTATTGAAGCGCATTAACTCAACTAATAGTTATTGAATACCCAAATACTGTGCTAAGGACTATGGAAGATTAAAATATGGAATTAATATTCAAAAGCTACAACTTCAGGCAATGTAGAAGAGCTGTATTTGTGCTAAAAACAGAGCACTTCTTATGTATGGCAGGGGAAGACCACTTCCTACTGGAATGATGATGGAAGAATGGAAGAGGTGACAATGAAATTGAGCCTTCATTGAAGGATTTTTAGAGCTAGATAGAGGAGATGACAAAGCATTTTAGATAGAAGGAATGAGTGAACAAAGGATTATAGTAAGCATTCGTTTAGTCCCCTCTATGTACTAGGCATTATATTCTTGCACTAGTTTAAAAAATATGAGTGTGATACAGAAGTGTAATGAAAAAAAAACATGTAAGAAATAGTGAACACGTCAGATTTGACTTAGCAAATGGTTTTTAAACAGGGAAAATGTGGAAGATGAACCTGAGTAGGACATTGGAGACTGATGATGGAGATACTTGAATGCTAGACTAAATCTTATTATTAAAGTAGCTAAATATAAAGAGCATGAAAGGATATATTTCGGTGAGTTAAATGGAAAATCATTCCTAGTTTTGATTTGAATCGCAAAGCAAATATTGGAGGGACCACCACCTGGTGGCAGAGTACTTACATTGCAACATCTGTTATTAAGAGATGCATAAACATTCTGAAGCTTCAAGCTGCTATTCTTCATTTATAAAATGATAAAGAACATGATAAAGAAATAAGAGATGATTATTCTTTGCGTACATCTTTTCCACCAGATTCCTTTCTAAAAAGAGAAATCCCTGAGAGCATCTAAAATGATTTTTTCCTAAAAATTTCAATATATTTTTAAATCGAAAAATGGTGAGAATACTTCTATTTATTTGTTCAAATTACTTTGGCAATTAATTATAATTCCACCAACTGTGGGTGGTTGTCTGATAACAACATTAGGAAAAAGATTTAATAATTTTATTTTTGGGATATTTTAATCTTAAAATACTCTGTATTCTTTAGATGTATCTTGATTTGGTGGTGGTTACACATGTGCTAAAATTTCGTAGAACTACATACACACACGCATAAAACTAGTGAAATCTAAATATGTGAAGTATCTAAGATCTGAATTAAGTCTGTGGTTGTACCAATGTCAATTTCTGGTTTTAATATTGTTCTATAGTTATGTGAGATGTTACCATTTGAAGAAATTCAGAGAGAAACTCAGTGAATCTTTTGTGTGATTTTTGTATAACTTACATAATTATTTAGAAATGAAAACTTAATTATAAGTATCATTTAGCTCAACTTCTACAAACTTCAACCGTAGAAATGAGATATAAAAAGATTTACAAATGTCTAGGGTGCCTGGGTGGGTCAGTCAGTTGACCATCTGCCTTTGGCTCAGGTCTTGGTCCCAGGGTCCTGGGATCCAGCCCTATGTTGGGCTCCCCACTCAGCAGGGAGCCTGCTTCTCCCTCTCCCTCTGCCCATCACCCTCCTCCTCCACCTGCTCTTGCTCTCTCTCTCTCTCAAATAAATAAATAAAATCTTAAAAAAAAAGATTTTCAAATGATCATTTGGAGCTATAAATTCTATCAAAAAAGACTATATCTTGGAAATTAAAGGATGTTAGGTATGGGCATTATATTAATTTTCTTTCTTAATTAAAAATATACTCACCCAGATTGATGCACTTTGTTCTAACTTATTATTTATAGATTTCTTTTGTCTCTCAAATAAGTTTATACATTGAATAGCATATTAACATTGTAGAAAAGCTAGAACAAATCAGACAATAAAAAAAGTAAAAGTAAAAGGAATTATTATCACTCAACCCCACTCAAATAGTATAGTTTTTTCATTGATCCATTCATCCATTCAACATTTATGAGCAAGTCTCTGCTCTGGATGCGCTTTGATAATATAGATTGGTGAATGGTGCAGCTTCTGGTGCCTTTTCTAATTTGCACAAAGCTTCCCTAAAGGCCGGCACTGGCTCAAAAGGTAGATATATACAAGGAATTTACATTAGTAACTATTTCAAAATATTGTTGTAACAAATGAGTTTTTCTATATGTCTAGCAGACAGTAAGCACTATGCAAGCTATTATTACTATTGTTATTAAAGGACTAGAATTTGTCATAAGTATTTGATCACAAGAAAAATAGCGGAGTCTGATGATCTATGTTCTGTAGAATCATAGAACTTTTGTTTTTCATTCAACAAATAATTTTGAGCACCCTTCACATGCCAGGCACTGTCCTTGGCATTGGGACTGGAAAAAAAAATAGATGCTCCCTCCCACCATTCTCATGACATAGCTTACATTTATCAGTATTTTGAAAGAACCTGCCAAGATTAATGAATCACATTTATTTAATTTAATGGCTTTAATTAAGTGCTTTGTGCTGGATGAAAAGTGAGAGGGTAGGAGATAGGACGTGCAAAGTTTAAGACCATCTCTGTTCTTCAGGGTTTCCGGTATTAACAACGGAGACATACTTTCATCCAGAATATCAAGACAAAATGGTGAAGTGTCAAAACACACGGCACCGGTAAAAAGTTTAGAGGGGAAAGTGAGTTGTTGAGGACTGTGGTAAGCAAGCAAATTTTTGTGGAACAGAGAGGACTTGAGCTGGGGCTCAGAGAATGTATACATCATATTCTGCTCTGAAATGACTTTTTGGATATGTGGCACAGACTTGTTAGCCGCTCTCTAAATCTGACCTCTTCCCCCCTCAGGAACAGAGCAAAAGTTAGACATAACACTTACAGTCCTAGCCTATGAAACTCCCATTTGATGTTTCATGTGCCTTGTTTTCTCCAAATTTTGGCTGAATGGTGACACCAAGGGCAACCATGGAAGCCACATGTCGAAGTCAGCAGAGACCCCATGAGCTTGGGGAGATCCCATGAGCCTCCATCCCTCAATGACCACATGGAGCCGAATTTTTCCCTCCTTCCCCTTCCCCCAACTACTGGTCTTTACTTGAATGAAAAATCAATTGTTTTCTCATCTGTTTCTAGGTCTGCCTGCTACAGCAGCCAGCTTTAACAAATTATGTAACATGACCGGATTGACTTTAATTTTTGTTACCACTTTGACAGTGTGAAAGTCAATATAATACAACATGCAAACTCTGAATCAGCTGAAGATATCCAATCTACGCTGAGGTTGTGGTGAGGTTGCCAGGGGAGGGAAATGTGGGGCAGGGCAGGGGGGGAGGGCTCCTATATAGTCATTAACAGAGTCCAATAAATTCGGAACTGAAGAGTACATGCATGAATCTTTTGTTTTACAGATATAGGTAGACATGAGAGAAAAGACGATACTAAATGACTTGCCTAGTATCTTAACTGGGGTATGTGGAAATGCCTGTCCCCTCCTCAAGAGCATGTGGGACTCCTGACACCTGGGATGGTTCACTTTCCATTATTTTATTTTATTTATTTTATTTTATTTATTTTTAAATATTTTATTTATCATCTGACAGAGAGAGAGATAGAGAGAGCACAAGTAGGCAGAGTGGCAGGTAGAGAGAGAGGGAGAAGGAGAGGGAGGGAGCCTGGTGTGGGGCTTGATCCCAGGACCCTGGGATCATGACCAAAGGCAGACGCTTAATGGACTGAGCCACCTGAGCTCCCCACTTTCCATTATTTTAAATAACTGTTAAGTCTCATCTAAATTATATTTTAACACATGTACCAGTGGTAAAACTACAAAAGCAATTTCATCATCCTCTTTTTAAAAATGACTGTACTTAAGACATAGTTGTCACCTCTACTTTATCTTCCCTGGCTATAATCCAGCCATTACATTCCTCGATGAAATTTGTCAAATAAAGCTCACCAGTTTATAAACGCAAATGTTCACAAGTTTTCCTTTTGGTGTGAATCTAGCTCTCTCTTTGACTTTGTGGGCCTCAAGCAGTCATGTGGATGTTTTTTTTTATACATCATAAGTTCTGACATGGCCGAATAAAGAGCAGTTCATAGCTGATGGGCTGTAGTATGGATTCATGTGCAGGTTAAATGACCATGACTGGGCAAGTGGTCACAGCTGGATCACAAGGGGCCAGATAAGGACAGTGATAGCAGAAGCTGAGACTTGGGACTTTAAATTAGGACTTCTTATGTTCCCATTGCTTAGTATCAATACTGACTCTTGACCTTGGAAGATGCTAAGCCTGTAAGCAAGGGAAGAAGAGTTTGAACTTTGGGTAGAGAAATGTGGGACAGAAAAGAGGCAGGTCTCAGCACACATCTGGGTCTTTCAGTCCATCTTTCATGATTGACACACTTTCTCCTTTTGGTCCGAAAGTGCTTCTTTCTTTAGACAAAGCCCCAGTGTATTTTGTCTTCAAATGACTCAGTGTATTTTGTCTTCAAAGCACTCAGGTGCTTACCATTGGCTGTGTTCTTACACCGACCCTACCGAAAGAGGAGGCAGAGTAAACCTACCCATATATACCCCGGCCTAGGCCCTTCGCCTGGTCTGTATTGAGAATGGGGGAAATGGAGAAAATAAACAAATAAGTAAATAGATGAGACACCTGGGGCAGTGATAACACTCTAAAAACTAACTCCTTTCTCCCTGATATGAACAAAGGAGAGACTCTAAAATCTCTTGAGTCCTTGTCAATATCCTTGGGAATAGTTGGAAAGTCTCCATAATGGCAAAAGGAACTATGATGGAAATTTGAGGGATTATCTGCAAGTATAGATCCTAACTAAGGAGGTTTAGTTTTTTGAGTTCTGCTAGGAACACCATGAATGTAATATGACTTTAGGCTATGAAGGCACTTGTGTTTTTAGATGTCAGATGGGTGCTTAAGACAGAGATCCAGGTCTCGCTGGCTTTCAGTGTGTCACCTAGAGAGTTGATGGACAGACAGATGCCCCGTATTCCTTATGTTTTTGTTCCGACAACGAGTACTGCCAAAACCACATCCTGTGACAGGGCTGCATCTAAGAGGACGTGTGTCACTGCGGCATTAATTAGGAAGCGCCTTTTCCAGTGGCCAGACCCCTACTTGCTCTGATCATGCTGTTACATCCAGCCAAGGATCTAGCTCTGCCAAGTGGACCACAAAACGAGAGATGCTCTTTCTTTTTTTTTTTTTTCACCCAAGTGGAAAAGATGCCTGTGGTAAGCTCCTCCATGTTAGAAATTCATTCTTGCATATCTTATGTCTCTCAATGATACCTCCAAGGATTTTATTTCTTTAAACCTTAAGAAATCTTTGAGGAGATAAAGAGTGAGGATTATCAGGCAGTCACTTGAAGAACAATAGACAAAGGCAAAGGCATCAGAACACACACCAGTGCCTGCACACATCAATGCCTTTGTTATGATATCATCACGGTAATTTTCAAATGTTGTAATTTGGCAAATTGGATCTTCAAATAGGTGAATAAGTTCACCTTAAAAAAAATAGAATTCTCACATAGAGACTGATTGCTCTTTTTTTTTTTTTTTGTAGTTTCTCTTCTCCGAGTGTTTGTTGTGTCTAATGCTCTATCCTTTGTTTTCCCAGCCCCACAGAAAGTGTGCTACTCTCTGCTGGTTTCTTATGATAGCTTTGCTCACTGAGGCAGAGCAGCCCGTGAAACTGTTCAATATATCTGACTGGCAGCTATCCTCAAGTGAAGCTGAAAGACCCAGAGAACATCCTCCCCCCCTCCCCTGCCCCCTGTTTCTGAGGTATGGCTGCAGTTAATGAAAATTTATTACCTTTTACCTGTTTGAATTTTATGTTGTCAAAGACAGTCCCATTGTTTTCACACACAGAGTGATGTTTTTCTTCCTGTAGTAGCAGAAATAAATAACCAAATTATGAATGACTTATTTGCTAGATTATTTTAAGATTCATCTTTGGCTTTTAAATGAAGGTATGCACACACGCTCTATTTTCGAGGCAAAGGAAAGATGGAACATTAATTTCAGCACAAATTGTAAAAAATATAATGCGGGGGCTGTGATGACCCACTTGCTATAGTTCAGCTGATCTTCATAGTTCATTTACAGAGAATAAGCTATAATATTTAGTGCTTAACCAAGGATGGCCTAAAATTACTCCCCTTCTGTAATATTAGCAAATGTTAAATCCTATACGTATCTAATCAATAAGGAATTGTTAATGCCGAGGACTACTTTTTTCCTTGCTTATATTTCAATCTCTCTCTTCCAATAGATTCTTCTTGTTGCCTTTAAAATTCTCATATTTCCCACTAAAAATAAGTTACGGAACACTTACTTGCATTCCTTTAGCAGCACATCTACCTCTTTCTCTTCAAATGTAAACTTCACAAAGTATTGTCTGCATTGTTTCCTTTTTAATGAATCTATTAATCCAACAAACATTTATTTAATAGCTGCATTAAACCACATACTGTTCTAAAATTAATTCGAACGGTGCCTGGCTGGCTCAGTTGGTGTAACGTACAACTCTCGATCTCAGGGTTATAAGTTCAAGCCCCACATTTGGTGTAGGATTACTTAAAAATGAAATCTTTAAAAAATAAATAAAATTAAGTTGAGATTTCTGATTATCAAGATAGTATAAAGAATCCAAGGGGTGCCTGGGTGGCTCAGTGGGTTAAGCCTCTGCCTTCGACTCAAGTCATGATCTCAGGGTCCTGGCATCCAGCCCCATATTGGGCTCTCTGCTCAGCAGGGAGCCTGCTTGCCCCTCTCTCTCTGCCTGCCTCTCTGCCTACTTGTGATCTCTCTCTGTCAAACAAATAAAATCTTAAAAAAAAAATCCAAAATGATTTTTGGGGAGATGAAACTTAACTCAAGTTCTTCCCTCCATGCTATATGTGCCAATAACATATAATGACTGTCAATAAAGCCTGTCTCCCGACTCTTATCTTATTTAGCATATTCTAATTTTTTTTTTTTTTTTGCTTTACTGTTTCAATCAACCCTTATTTAATGTGATAGCCAACTCAATCTATGTCTGTGAACATTATACTTTAGTGTTTTTATCTATGTTATGTAATCTGTTAGGGCTCTTGAAGCATATGATGGATACAGAGATATCTTGCTCTTTGGGGGAAGGAGATTTTTTAAAGATTTTATTTATTTATTTCACAGAGAGAGAGAGATCACAAGTAGGCGGAGAGGCAGGCAGAGAGAGAGGGGGAAGCAGGCTCCCCGCTGAGCAGAGAGCCTGATGCGGGGCTCGATCCCAGGATCCTGAGATCATGACCTGAGCCGAAGGCAGAGGCTTTAACCCACTGAGCCACCCAGGCCCCCCAAAGGAGACTTGCCTAGGGTGTGAAGAATATGACTCCATCATTTTTTTTTTTTTGACTCCCTCATTTCTGTAGGGAGAGAAGTTCTCTATGAAGTGTATAGATGATATTTCTAAAGAGTTACCAAGAACCTTATATATGTATGTGAGTTAGAAATATGGTTTCTCGCTCAACCTTCAATGATTCCTTTGCCTCCCCTGTGGTACTGTTTGCACAACACGGTAAAAATATGGACGGGAAGTAATTCCATACTGCAGTTCAGCATTTGCCAAATAGAGATTTTCTGCCTTTATATACTTGAGAAGTACTGCTTTTGTCAGTATCTAGGGAGTTTAGATGACTATATGACACCAGCTTAGCTTGCAATAGTTACTCCTGGCAAATGTTAGGGCTTTATAACTCCCATTTTCAGGATCCTGGTGCTTGAATGCAACTCAATGGCTGCTTAGAACTTAGATGTTATGTATCCCAATAAGGGGAAGAACTCCTCCATGATCCTGGGGTCTTTTCCTTCAAGATTTTGCCCTGATCCATGGCTCAGGACACTAGTGGGTGACTGATACCTGACAACGTTTCAGGAATCATAACTGCTTTAAGCAAGATGGGTTTAGATGACATTAGTAATGGGATATTAAGGGTGTGACAAGCTATAGCGAGTTTTTAAAATTTGATGGGGGATATTTAGTGCCCTTGAAATTATAAGTCATCAATCAACTGTGCATATGCTGGCCTTGCTAGAACATTAAATACTGTCAAAACATAAAACAAAGTAACAAACCCAGCCCTCAAACTTAAGGCTGTTGATATGTTAACTATATTGGTTCTCTAGAGCCATATATCCTTGTATTCTCTGAAAGACATGTTATGATAGGCACTGGTAAATGATTTACAACCCTTAGTGTGCTCAGCTTTATGCAAAGTACTTATTTTGTAAAACAATAACAGAGCACAATCCCCCCCCAAACACAAAGAGCATTTTATGAGTATTTTTCTATTTATTTGAAGCACAGCAAAAAAAAAAAAAAATTGTACACTTTAAAAATTCAGTGGCACGAGGTAAACTGTGATAACTTGAGGGACATTATACAGTTAAAAAAAAAGAAAACAGGAAGGAAAAAAAATTCCTGCGTTTAAAACATTGCATGACATAATTATACCTGCTCAAAAAGACCATTTACAAATACTAGGTCAATAAACTGCCAACATTCATAGAAAGGTAGCTTTCTTACTAAAATGCAACAATTTAAATGACTGGTATCTAAACAAGAAATAACAAAAGTATTTGAAATGGAGTCAGTATTTGAACATGGAGGCCTCCTGGCTAAAGTGTGCAAACTTCTAAAAACTTTTACTAGAAAATCACTAATGATCTTCTGATTGTTCAACCTTATCAAGGTTTTGGTCATCTGAGGTCAGGAGGTTATATGGAACAAAATAACTTTTTACTCTCTGCTGTGGCTGAGTGGGTGTGGCTGGATGGGATGTCTTGTGAGCAGGGCCAGTGTCCCAAAGGAACCCAAGTACAGAAGATCACATGAAGTAAAGTAGCTAAAACTTTTAAAGCTTTTAGCACAATGTATGGATCATGGTTAACACTCAATTAATGTATAAATTTTAGATTTAAAAATACGCTTCTCATGACGTACAGCATATGAACTTGGACTTGAGGGATAACACTATTTTGATAAACTTACTCTGCTATATTTGCATATGCTATGCCCTCACTAAATGGTTCATACATGAATCTACACTGGTTAGGACATCACTAGCCTCTGTAGTAAACACACTTCAAGGTTTCAGAGATTTTCCCAATAAAAGCTTATTTTCTTGCATGTGTACCAATCCAATGTAGGTGTTCTTTTTTTTCTTTTTTTAAAAAGATTTTATTTATTTATCTGAGAGATAGAGACAGAGATAGTGACAGAGAGCATGAGTGGGGAGGGGAGGGAGGGGAGGGAGAAGCAATCTCCCCACTGAGCATGGGGATGGGGCTCCATCCCAGAACCCTGAGATCATGACCTGAGTGGAAGGCAGATGCTTTTTTTTTTTTAAAGATTTTATTTATTTATTTGACAGAGAGAGAGAGATCACAAGTAGGCAGAGAGGCAGGCAGAGACAGAGGGGGAGGCAGGATCCCTGCTGAGCAGAGAGCCCTATGCGGGGCTCGATCCCAGGACCCTGAGATCATGACCTGAGCTGAAGGCAGAGGCTTTAACCCATGGAGCCACCCAGGCGCCCCAGAAGGCGTATGCTTAACTGACTGGGCCGCTCAGGTGCCCCAGTGCAGGTGTTCTTGCTTGGTGTATGAGATTCTCCAGCATGTGGTGATTCATGGACCCAGTCTCCTACTATGTTGCGTCTGTGCTATTTCCTGGGGCCTCAGAGTCTTCATTCAGCAGACAGATGGGTAGAGTGAGGAGAGAGAACTTACATTCGCTCTTAGTCATTTGGAAGCAGCACGTACCATTTCTACTATGACATTGTCAAGAACTAGTCACATGGCTTCTTAATGTACAAAGAACCTGAAAAAAATTGTCCTTGGCTGGACAGCTGATTCTTATGACAGTCTACACTCTGGAAAGGGGTGCAGAAATTTTGGGTGAACGACTCAGTCATTTCTGCTATAGGATTATCATAGAAAGTTTCCAGAATATAAACTGATAAATCCGAAGAAGTGGAAATGTAATTTGTATTGACTCACATAAGGGAGTTTCATTTAACACTTAACACAATTGTATCAGTCCTCTGACTTGGAGCTTTAGATGTCACATGGACCATTTCAGGAAGTACTACCCACTCTAGTTGGATCAGTTACTAACATATTTTAAGGATCTATGTTATTCTTTGATGTTTTTCTGAGTCCTTTTTTTATGTTATGAAGCCTGCTGGTTAAGCTCATGGCTACTAAACATACAGGCTTGGGGTTTGACTGGGGGAGAAAATCAAATAATTTATTTTTGTTAAAGTTCAGCCTTGGTCATCTATGTCATTAGATCAGACTCCCAGAAGCTCATCTCTGCCTCTGTTTCCTCTAGGCTAGATTATACAAATCCCTGCTTGCTGGCCACTGAATAAATTGCTCTTTGAACTTGCATTTTTTATTTTTTTTATGTTCATCTGCTATTCTATCTTATGTGGAGGAGCCATATTTTGCTACCATTATTTCATGTCATTATTACTACTATATGCTAATCTAATTCGAAGTTTCTATTTTCAGGATAATATGCATATTTATTCAAAGAAATAAAATAGTTCAAAAAAATGACACTGAAATGAATTCCAAGGCTCATATTTTATTTCTTATTCAATGAACAACGCAAGTTATTTCCTGTGTTTAATGGGCATACTTGTTTGACATCTCTCTTAATTTCCTTGCATAGATGTTCTACCAACTATAATGTGTTCTAACTAATTCATTTTTTTCAGTTTTTATTTAAATTCCAGCTAACCTACAGTGTAATAGTAGATTCAGGTGTACAAACAATGATTTGGTACTTTCACTCTACACCTGATGCTCCATTCTAGCTAATTCTTAAGAAAGACAAGCCCATTGTATAAACATAAGGAATTTTAAAAAAAAACTACTTTTACTTATATGCAATTTGATATTATTGACTTTATTAAGTCATAACCTGCACTCGCTTTCAGATTATTGTTTTTAATGCATTTTTCCTGATTCCCAATTTTGAGGATTTTTATCCCTATCACATTCTCTGGCCTATGCAAGAGAGTAATGGCTATGATTTCTTAAAAATAGTTGAATAGTTGTCTGGATGAATTCTGAATTAAAAACTAAAAGAAGCATGTTTAAAGAATATTAAATTCTTTAAGTCCAGATTTTGGACTCACTCCAGCCTCCACGGACCCATGAGCCAATTCCTTAAACTCTCTCTCTTTCTCTGTGAATATACACACACATACACACACACACTAATATGTACCAAACTGAATAGTTAAAATCCTAAAATTCTAGTTTTGGTTGGTAGGAAGGTATTTATAGCTAAAGTCTATTATTTGATATTATTGAGAAATGCGTTATTCTGGATAATTGATTATTTTAACAGAATATGTATAAATAGTATGTATTTACAATCCACATACAAATTTTTTTTGAAATTTAGGTAATTTGTAGAAGTACTTTTCATTTGTAGGTAAAAGTAAACAGTTTTGAAATGATACACAGTTTTAAAATCAATATTTATATCTACAAATGTAATAAATATGAATAACACAATACATTAATAAAGTCAGTACTAATTCTGGCCTCAGTGACCTAACTTCTTAAGAGAAAAAACTTTTCTAAGCTCTAATAATAGTTCAGTCATGTTATGTACTGTAATTATTTCTCTTCCTCACACAGCTTCTTGCTTCCTCTTGTGTTTATAATTGTCATGTTATTCCCTTAATTTTCTATGTACCTGCCAATGACCCACCTTCAAACTCTCTCCCATTTATGTAAACGTAAATATCAGTCTTTCAACAGATTAAAGCCCAGTGGGTGTACTACTGATTCCTTCTTCAAGAAATCATTGTTGTAGGAGTGCCTGAGTAGCTCAGTGGGTTAGAGCCTCTGCCTTCGGCTCGGGTTGTGATCTCGGGGTCTTGGGACTTGGGATGGAGCCTCTCTGCTCAGCAGGGAGCCTGCTTCCCCCAATCTCTCTGCCTACTTGTGATCTCTCTCTCTGTCAAATGAATAAATAAAATCTTTAAAAAGAAAAAAAAAGAAAAAATAAGAAATCATTGTTATAGCTTTCTGGAATGTAACCTGTTCCACTCTGCATTGGCTACTCTCTGGGTCTGATAGGATTCTTTTGAGATTTCTCTTGTTATAGATCTTCTGGTGCCTAGGTCTTACATCTTCCTTTTTCTAAGTTACTGTGTCATTTTTACAAGTACATTCTCTAGTTGCTTTCTAAGAAAGTATCTATAGGCTTATAGTTGTTGAGACCTTAAATGCTCAATCTTAATTTAATCTAATCTCATAATTAGAGTTTCAGAATAGATTTCTTCCTTGGAAATCATTTGAGAATTTTGAAAACATGCTTCACTGTCTTCTAGTTATTTGGTCCTTTCTATAAATTTTGGTTCTTTTTATATATTTTGGTCCTTTCTATTTTCCTATTTTCTTCTAGAAGCTGAAAGAATTTTCTAAAATTTAATGTGATTTTATTTTTCTTCACTGTGTTTGACATTTGGTGGATTTTTTTCAACCTAGAGTCTTATGTTTTCCAAGTTTGGGAAATTAGAGAAAAAATATTTCTTTGATTTCCCTCCTTCTTTTCTCCCCTTTATTCTCCATGCCTGAGGTTCTTGTTATTTGGATGTCTAATCTCCTGAACTGGCTCCCAAATTTTTGGTTTAAATTATTATACCTTTCTTTCTTTCTGCTCCGTCTTCTTTTTTTTTTTCTCTATTTTTTTGGGGGCAGGTGAATACCTCAAGTTTATTTATCTTTAAACTCTTAAATTAAATTTTTCATTTTTTCTATTATTATTATTGTTATTAGTTTTGCTCACTGTTTCAAGATATAAGCTTATTTCTTTGGGGATAGTTTTCATGTCTCTGAATATACTCTGGTTTTGGAGTCATTTTTTCTCTTGGTCTATTGTGGTCTCTGTCTTTTAAAATAAAGCATTTCCTCAAAGGGTTATCCTTGTCTGTTTATTTTGAGGGGGGGTGTCATAATTTTTTAGTATTTTTATGAAAAGGGAAACAAAAGTCATCCTGGCATGCATTTTTTTTTTAACTTGAAAGAGTGGCATTAACAGAAATGGAAAAATTAGAATTAAAAAACTATAAAAACACAAATGACTCAGGCAAAGTAAATTTTCCAGAGAAATAAATTTTTTTTCCTGGTGATCTATGTTACTTCCATTTTCCATATTACAGAGATATAAAATTTCCCATTCACTTTCATACTTGGAGAAGATGTCACCCTTTGTAGATGGTTTAACTGGTTTAACTGGGTTATGAATTGACAACGGGAGAATGAGCCAAGGGTCTTGAGCTGCCCTAAGACAGAGTTAGGTAGGCGCGCCTGGGTACCTCAGTTAATTAGGCTGCTGACTTGATTTTAGCTCTGATCATGATCTTGGTGTCATGAGATCAGGCTCTGTGCTGGGTGTGGAGCCTGCTTGGGATTCTCTCTCCCTCTGCCCCCTCTCTCCCTCGTCTCCCACTCATGCACATGCATGTGCACACTCTCTATTTCTAAAAATTAAAAAAAAAAAAGATAGAGTTGGACATATATAATGAAATAGTCAGGCAAGAAGTAGTCAGGCAGAATAGGTGAACATCATATAATTAACTATATCCAGGCAAGGGGACAAGGTTCAGAGGTCAACAGATTGAAGAGCAACATGAGACTTCTAGTTCTACTTTCCTTTTGTGGTGGGCATCCCTGTGCCTGTATTTATCATGGGCCAGGGATTGGTCAGAAGACTTTGGTTCAACCCTGCTCCTGCTGAGGTAGGATAATGATATTTAGATTCATTTAACATTCACTCAACAGTTACATATCGCACACTATGTACCTGGTATTCTGTGAAACATTATTGATAACACTGGAGAGCAAAACACATGGACACTATCTTCAAGGGTTTATGATGTAGTGGCAAAGACAGGTAATAATCAAAGACACAGGTAGCAAGCAAAGGCTGGGATAGCACAATAAAGGGAAAATATAGAATGCTGTCTTATGTCAGGTTCCCAAGAAACAGGCTGAGATCAGAACACTTGTGCAAGTTACTTATTAAGGGAGTGCTCTCAGGGAGAGTAGAGAGAGGAAAGCGGGATAAACCGAGAAGAAAGCTAGGCAAGATGTGGTCTCAGCAGGAGACTGGTTTGAGCCCGAGCTTACAGGGCACTCCAGAGTATGAATGACACCACCAACTTGATCCCACATTGAGGAGGCAAGCCTTTTGTAATTCAGTCATTGGGTTAGGGCTGTTTGGTAGAGTAGGGGTGATGGGAATGTGGGAGGAGCATACTTTATATTTTATTTGGCTTTTTTAGTTGAAAATATATGTAAAATGGTAAAAAAAATTTACTTTTTTTTAAAAAAAAAAAGAACAAAGAAGCACATCATGAAAACCATTTCTCTTCCACCCTAGCCCATGACTTATTCAGTCTACTTGCAAATATTCTGAAAACTTTACATGCATATGCAAACATACATGTGTGGGGGGATATATTTGTGTATTTCTTTTTTTTTTTTAAACATATTAACCATTTAAAAGGTACATTTCAGTAGCATTAAGTATATTCACATTGGTGTGAAATAGATCTCTCAAACTTCCTCACCTTGCAAATCTGGAACTCTATAGCCATTAAACAATTTCCCTTTCTCCTTTCCTCTCAGCCCCTGCTAACCATCATTCTACTCTCTGTTTCTATGAATTTGACTATTTTAGATACCTCCTATAAGTGGAATCAAAAGTATTTGTCTTTTTGTTTCTGGCTTATTTTACTTAGGATAATATCCTCAAGGTTATTCTTATGTTGTAGCATGTCACAGGATTTTCTTCTTTCAAGGCTAAATAGTATTCCATTGTATGTGTAGGCAACCTTGTGTTTATCCATTCATCCATCAGTGGACATTTCAGTTGCTTCTGCTTCTTGGATATTGTAAATAACACTGTCATGAATATAAGTGTACTAATATCTCTCCGAGACTCTGCTTTTGATTTTTTTGGATATACACCTAAAAGTGGGGTTGCTGGATCAGTAGTTCTAGTTTTAAATAGTTTAAGGAAATTCCATATTGTTTTCCATAGTAATTGCCCCATTTCACAATCTTCCCAAGAATGCACGTGGGTTCCAATTTCTCCGCATCCTCTTAAATGCTTGTTACTTGTTTCTTTTCTTATAGTAGCCATCATAATGGGTGTGAGGTGATGGCTGCTTATGTTGAAACATGGGAAATAAAAGAACTGAGTGGAAGCTCTATCCACGTGTATGTGACTATTAGGCTTTTGGCTTTGTTTTAGCACGATCTGTCTGAGCCATTTTCAGTGAGAAGTTTCTGGTGTCAATATGTTTATGTCTTTTCTCATGGGCCAACCATGTCTCCCATGAGTATGTTCAGTCTTAAGTATGGTGATTTACATCTGGCTACTTGTGTGCTGTGTCCTGAGGGCCAATATAGGGAAGAGAGATAGTGTTTTCAACATTCAATGCGTTAATTTTATTTCTTGCCCTCCTCCAGCTACGTGTGGTGTTTCCACATCCAGGAACCCAGACAGCACACCTCCGTTTTTCTGCTGAGCAGTTACTTGCTGGAAGATGCTGGTGAGATCGGGCAGAGGAAGAACTACATGGATAGACTTTCATCTAAACCTTCTGTTTTAAATTTCATCTTCATTCCTACTTCCTGGGTAGCATGGGTGACAATCCTGAACTTTGTGGGATTCCACTATGTACATTGGGTTGTTTCTCAGTTTTTTTCCACTGTTAACTGAAGATTCAGCTTTCTTGGGTCTTATAAACCAGTTAAAATACATCCAGTTTGATTTCCAGCTTCAAAAATAATGTTATTCTTCTTATACCTTTTACTTTTTCTTTTTTTGCACATTTATATTTTGTTTATTAAAACACACAGCCATTAATTTAGTGATTTTTTTAAGAGAGGTTGTGGGAGTAGTGACATTGAATAAAAAAAATCTGGGAGCTTAACAGAATTTTATTAGTGTTGTTCCAACCATTATCAATGAAAAGTGATCCCCAGGGGCGCCTGGGCGGCTCAGTGAGTTAAGCATCAGACTCTTGGTTTCAGGTCAGGTCATGATCTCAGGGTCATTTGAGCCCCACATCGGACCCTGGGCTTAGTTCGGGGTCTGCTTGGGATTCTCTCTTTCTCCTTCTGACCCTCCCCGTGCTCTCTGTCACACGCAGGCTCTCCCTCTCTCCGAAATGAATAAATAAAAATCTTAAAAAAAAAAAAATGATCCCAATCTCACTTTTGTGTTACAGAAGACTGGTGCCCCCAGGTCCACGAGTAGGTTGTTATGGTTAAGGTTCTGCTGAGTGCACACAAGTAGACCTGATCTGAAGACACATGAAATGGACCAGTTTCAGAAAAATTCTCCCTCCCTAACTGTTGCAAATCTCAGATTCTCTTTGCCACTGCATCTTGGGCAGCTGGTGCCATGACCTTTCAAGTATGCCAAACTGTGGGACTTGGTACTCATCCAGACCTTGAGTCTTGCATGTTCTGTCTTCTAGTCTTTCCCAGAGCAACTTTCCAAAGGTTCCAGCAGGTGCTTAGGGCTATTTAAATAAATGAATCCCGCATCTTACTTTAGTTGGTTTCCATATTACCAGTTCCACATAAAACATTGTATAGTTAAACGAACCTTTATTTTCCTTGATAACTCTTAAAACATACTCTTCACGTCGGATTATCAGGTTCTAGATAATAGGGCAAATGATGTTTGGTCAGAGACTCAAATCAGAGCTCAGGGATCATAGATCTATCATGTTTATGCTTTAGAACCACCCTACATGTGGAAATAAATTCCAAAATGGCAGTCACTGAAGAATGTGCATTTTTTTGGATTATTTTGTTTACCAATAGAAACAATATCACAGGACAGAATAAAAATTTAAATATAGTAAGTTACCCATGATCTCATTATCATTCTAAAACAGAAGCTCTAATTTTTCTATTAAAGTTATAGTCATACAGTATGTTTCTTTACATGCTAAATTTATTCACTTAGCATTATATATTATGTCATAATCATTTCCTTGTTCCTTAGAAGTCTTTATAATCCTATAAAGAAGCCTTTATAATCATAGCTGTAAAATTTTCTACTGAGCGACTGTACCATAATTGATTTAACTATCCTCTCATCATTGGTAATTCAAACTAGTTCCAGGTATTTCTCTATTATATGGTGTATCAATCAGGGTTCTTCCATTAACACTGAAACCACTCTAAGTATTGAAAACAGAACGTAGTGTAGGAAATTGATTTTTCTGGTGGTGGAAGCACTAGAGACAAAGGGTGCCGAGGCATCCCAGAAATTAGCAAGGGCGCATTGTCACTTCCACCCCCAAGCTGGGGACAAAGGACAATGGGGTGATGTTCACTAATAAGCTCAGGGGCTGAAGTCACCCTATGAAAGCTGGAACCATTGCGGAGACCCTGAGGCAGAGGATGGGCACAGAGAGAAAAACCCTGGCTTCTTCCTTCCTCCTGCCATCCATTTTTCACTATTGCGTCTGTCATAGTGTGATTTATATTAAGAGAGATATATTTGGTTTTCCTCCCCATTTCTGACACAGAGCTCCTAAAACATTTGGAATTTTCTCGGTGAGGAGAGTTAAAAAGGTGTTTTTGTTATGTTAATGTTGTGACTAGGGACCCCACCCAAGGATAGGGCTGGTTGCCAGGAGACCCAACCACATGATCAGAGAGTTGGAAAGTTTAGTCCCACACCCTGACCTCTGGGGAATGAGAGGGACTGGAGATTGATTCAGCTGTGCTTGGCCAGTGATTTAAATAATTATGACTATGTAATGAAGCCTTCACAGAAGCCCAAAAGGAGAGCTTCTGGGTTGGTGAGCCCTAGGGGGTTCTGGGAGAGTGGCAAGCCTAGAGAGGTCCTGGAAGCTCCTCGCCCTTTCCCCAGTCCTTGCCCTGTGCATCTCTTACATCTGACTGATCCTGAGTTATATCCTCTTGTAATGAACAAGTCTTCTGGTAAGTGAAAACATTTCTCTGAGTTCTGTGAACCACTCAAGCAAATTAATTGAAGTTGAGGAGGAGGTTGCGGGAACCTCTCATTTATAGCCAGTCAATTTAGAAGTACAGGTAACGACCTGGACCTGCGTTGGACGGGGTCCTTGGAACCTCTAATTCAGAAGCCCTGGTCACAGTGTGGGCTTGCTAGTGACGTCTGAATTGGCAAAGCACAGGAGAAGTGGGGGAGGGGGAGCAGTTTTGCCAGACTAAGACTTCAGCGGTGGAATCTGATGCTATCCCCAGATAGATAGTGTCAGATTTGAGTTGATTTCTTGGACCCCTGTTGGTGTTCTGAGAATTGCTTGTTGGTGTGGGGAACCCCACCCCCCACATTGGAAATGGTACCAGGAGCCCTAAACAGCCTCCCATTGGCATAATCCAGCCTGCAGCCAGTGGACACTAGAAGCTGAAAGCCCAGTCTGTATCTCAGTCAGGTCTCCTGAGTTACAGAATTGAACAGAGGATGTGTGAAGCTTAAGTCTGAGGAAAATCAGATCTATATAGTGGCATATATAATTTATGAAATTTTGAGAAGACGAAAGTCATTGATTTTCTTCTATAAAGAAAATGTTCATTGTCTATAAAATGTTCATTGTCTATAAAATAATTCTAGTCATTGTCTATAAAATAGACAATGTTTATTGTCTATAAAATAATTCTATTCCAAGATATTAAAATAAGATTGTCTATAGACTCCACTATTTAAAATGCAACTCTGTATTCAGTGTCTGGCCCACAGTGGTAGCTCAATAACAATTTTATGAATAACTGCATGGATAGTTATAAAAATATTTTCCATTTGTAATTTAAATGATTTTGGTTCTGAAATATCCAGTGTTTGTAGTCCCTTTTCAAGCTCCGTGTGAATGGGGTCAGTCTAGTAAACTAATTCATGACAGCAATTTCACATTTTTTCCTCCCGGTTTAGGCAATGGTGGCCTTAGTGTATTCATTTATCCTTTCCTTCTTTTAGAAATACTATTGGCTTTGTTGCCAGGACTATCTTGAAGTAGTCTGACTCCCAGGTTGAAATTAGTTTGACTCCTAATCATTTATCTACCTCTCTTCGCCAAGTCCTGTAACTTGGTCTTTTTCAATTACTTCCCAGGATTCCTGAGATCAAGTAAGGATCTCCTAAGCCCTAGAATAAGGTAGGGATAATGGAAATATTATGTAACATAATCTTTACAGATTCATTGTAAAATTAGCAATGGAAAAGATTCGATAAAACAAAAACATATTTCCAGAAAGGAAAAGAAACTCTTTCATAAAGATTTATTTATTTATTTGAGAGAGAGAGAGAGAGCAAGGGAGGAGGCAAGGGCAGAGGGAGAGAAAATTTTAAGCAGACTCCCCACTGAGAGCGGAGCCTGACTCAGGGCTCCATCTCATGACCCTGAGATCTCTACCTGAGCCGAAATCAAGAGTCTGATGCTTAGGTGACTGGGCCATGTGGGCATCCCAAGAAACTTTTTCTTTGAGTATGCTTGTATCGTAAGTTACAAAGAATTGTAGGGGATCATGATTTTGGTCTGTCTTAGGTTACTAATGACAGTTAATATTCATAAAAGGATTTGTTAATTTCTCTTTATTAAAAAATGATTTTTATGGGGCTAAGTCTTAGTGGTGCTACTAAGTTGCAATATGACACAACCAAATGGATTTAAATAGGGAAAGAACACTGCCCTGGATTCAGTCATCGTTAGACTCCCTCATTAATCAAGGGCTGTTCAACACTTTTTGTTGATGCCACTCTATTGTTTTTACAAATAAGATATGATAAATTGTAGTCCTCAGGAGAGTCAATCAATAATTAATAGTAGGCACTACTAAGTGAATTATTGCAATCATATCTATGCTTATCCAGAATTTGTAGAGAATAATTAATATAAAATTACTTTGTAGAAATTAATTTTGTAAGTTGCTCCTTTCACTAGTAAAATGTCAGGTGTGCTTTACAAGTGATGCTGGCAGAAATTATAACGTAATCTCTGAGGATATAATGGGTTTTGAGCTCTTTTCGTTCTTGGAAATGTTTGGCTGCATCACATCCTCTCTCCCTTTTTCAAGTAAGTATGAACTCATGTCAGCCCTCGTTAGCTCCTCACTTCATCTTGTGCTAACCCCCTACAGGAGAGCAGGTTACCAGGCAACCACTAGCTGTCTCTAAGAGTGTCTGTGGCAACCATACCTCCTGATACCTCCTGTCATAATGTCTCCTGTTAAGTTGTCAGGATCGGGGCACCAACGTGGTTGCTATAGTCACTCTTAGCAGTGGCCTGTGGTTGCTGGACAGAGAGCATAGTTGGAGTTCCCAAGATAATTAATGAAATAGTAATGAAATAGGCTATTCTGGCTGTCATTTTTTTCTGTCTCGGGGGGCTAACCAAAATTCTGCGTATGAAGAGATTTAGACCATTAAAGTATTGTGATAATTAGGGTCATACAAGCTTAGATATTTGAAGTGGGCAAAATGTCATTTTGTCTATGATGTAACATTTGCAAGTGTGGCATTTAGTTACCAATGAAGTGTGTCTTAAAGTAAGTCACGACACACAGTTATTACTGCTGTTCTCCGTATATTAGAAAGCAGTCCTTGTAGAAACCACAATTTGGTCTCCTTGAATTGTGTTTTTGCATGGTGAATAGCTTCATCTTCATGTAGTAAGGCATGTAGGTATGTGCGTTTCTGTAGTTACGGTTTGGTACTTAATCAGAGCGAATGTTGCTAATGAAAATAATAGCATCATAGTTGCATTCATCAGTTTACTTTGTATCCGATCCTGGGCTCAGTGCATTAGCTCATTTAATCTCCACAAAGTCTGTGTGAGGAAGATGTGATTCATTTCCCTCTTTTAAAAATGAGGAAACCAAAACAAAGAGAAGAGAAGTAGTTTGCCCAAAGACAGATAGCTCCAAAAAGCAAAGCTGGGATTTTTAACCCAGATCTGTTTGAGCCTGGAGGATTTAAGCAAATGAGAATTTGGATTAAAGAACTACAGAAAAGAGAAATCTGGGTTGGATAAAAGGGACTCTGGTGAGGAGTTATTTGCTATAGAAACTCTTCTTTGCAGCACTCATTTTTAAAGTTGCTACAAAACCAGTCTTAGGACTGCTTGTATGATATTATTTGAGGACTTCAAGAAAAGACCTAGGGTCTGAAAAAATTCTCATCCTGGGCTTGAGAGTGTTTTGAGAGTCACGTATTTGAGTGATGGCATTGGAGTCCAAGAACTAACTCCTCAGTGATCAGGAAAGGAGATTGCTGGAGATGACTCAGGGGAGAAAGTTTGCCAACAGAGCCTCCCTGGGATGCAAGCCTGGGAAGACTGCTAAATAGAAGTGAGGAAATATCACAGATTATTACTAACTGGGGAAGAGGAATTTAAAAGGTAGGTGTGAGATATTGAACATAAACTACTGACTTCATAATTTTGCAAAGGAATTGCCTCTCAGTCAATGTTTATAGAAGGATAGATTCCTTTTTTATTCATATTCAGGTTTTATTGATACACAACATACATTTAGACACATACTATACACTTATTTTAGTATACAATTCTGACAAATTTATGTAGTAATGTAAACACCACTACAATCAAGATACAGACAATTCCGTCATCCCATAAAGTTCCCCTTGCCCCTTTGTAATCAAAACTCACTGCCCGCCCTAGCCCCTGGCATTGATAATGGTTTTCATCACTATAGTTTTTCCTTTTCCAGGATGTCATATAAATGAAATTATGCAGTAGCTTTTTGAATCTGGCTTCAGTCCTCTAGGTTTAAACAGATTTGACTTCACTTGCATATTTCTTTCATAACACATTTGAGATACATTAGTTTTTTTGTATTTATTCCTTTTCATTGCTGAGTTGTATACCTTTAAGTGAATATGCCATAGTCTTTTTTTTTTTTTATGCCATAGTCTTTTTATCCAGTCTTCAAGTGAAAGAAATGTGGATTGTTTCCTGTCATTGATGATTATGAAGAAAGCCTCTATAAACATCCACATTCAGAATTTTGTGTGAACTTAAAATTTTATTTCACTTGCGTAACTATCAAGGAATAGGATTTTTGGGTTATATGGTAATGGTTCAGCTAATTTTATTAGAAAATACAAAATTATTTTCTAAAGCAGTTGTAAATTGCATTCCTACAAGAAATGTATGAGAGTTCTAGTTCCTTTTGTCTTTTCAATTTTTTCACAGTATCTTTCATAGAGCAGCCCTTAATTTTGATGAAGTCCAATTAATGATTTTTTTTAATGGATTATGCTTTTGGTCTTATTTTGTTTTATTATTTATTTAGTTATTTAATTTATTTTTATTTTTTTTATTAACATATAATGTATTATTTGCTTCATGGGTATAGGGGTACAGGTCTGTGAATCATCAGTCTTACACAATTCACAGCACTCACCATAGCACATACCCTCCCCAATGTCCATAACCCAGCCACTCTATTCCTCCCCCCCACCCCCAGCAACCCTCAGTTTGTTTCCTGAGATTAAGAGTCTCTTATGGTTTGTCTCCCTCCCTGGTCCCAACTTATTTCATTTTTTCCCTCCCTTACCCCCATGACCCCCCTGCCCTATCTCTCAAATTCCTCATATCAGAGAGATCATATAATAATTGTCTTGCTCTGATTGACTTATTTTGCTTAGCATAACACCCTCTAGTTCCATCCACATTTTTGCAAATGGCAAGATTTCATTTTTTTGACGGCTGCATAGTATTCTATTGTATATATACATACCACTCTTCTTTATCCATTCATCTGTTGATGGACATCTAGGCTCTTTCCATAGTTTGGCTATTGTGGACATTGCTGCTATAAACATGTATCCCTTCGGATCACTACATTTGTATCTTTGGGGTAAATACCCAGCAGTGCGATTGCTGGGTCATAGGGTAGGTAGCTCTATTTTCATCTTTTTGAGGAACCTCCATGCTGTTTTCCAGAGTGCCTGCACCAGCTTGCATTCTCACTAATAGTGTAGGTGGGTTCCCCTTTCTCCACATCCTCGCCAACATCTATTGTTTCCTGACTTGTTAATTTTAGCTATTCTGACTGGTGTGAGATGGTATCTCATTGTGATTTTCATTCATACTTCCCTGATGCTGAGAGATGTTGATCACTTTTTCATGTGTCTGTTGGCCATTTGGATGTCTTCTTTGCAGAAATATCTGTTCATGTCTTCTGCCTATTTCTTGATTGGATTATTTGTTCTTTGGGTGTTGAGTTTGATAAGTTCTTTACAG
>CM052886.1:90580495-90595701 GCA_028534135.1 Potos flavus
AAGCAAAACATCATAAGAAACTTTGATACCTGGTTTATTTTTAAAAAATTCCATTATGTATATTTACATATATATGTCAAAAGGTGAATATATATGTACATGTAATTTTCTTTTCAATGCAAGGAGCTCCTAATAAGTATGTCTTTCGGAATTTCCTGGGAAGTGTACATTGCTCTGATCAACCTGGCTCATTTCTTCAGCCACTTGCTAAGACTATAGGAGCCTTCACATGATTAATCAAGGGTCTCTGTTCACAAAATCCAATGATGAAAACATTTGACTGATGCTCATCTGGGCAAACAAGGGGATTTTGATCTCTGTGCGCTCTGCCAAGCTTAATACTTTGCTTCAGATACATATCAATACTCAATCCATACTTCTCTTCATATACATCTGAAGAAATCCAGGGAACAAGAATTTTCATGACCCTAAAAATCACTGTTCTTAACTTTTGGCCACTCTATGATTACCACGTATCTTATGCTTATGCGATGCCATTGCATGCGTAAATAGAATTTTCAAAGCAACATTTAAAATTGAAAAGCACAGTGTTGCCAATCATGAGAGTTCTGCACACTATTTATGTTCAAGAATCTGCCTCATGTAGATATTTTAATATATTCTTTAATTTTCACTTCATGCTTCTAAATATTACAACTGTTTTGAAAACTCTCCAAAATAAAATATTTACAAGAATTTTTTTTTTTTTTGGTCCAAAGATTTTCATTAACATGAGAAATTATTTTTGTGCGTGATATCTAGATATATACCTTTGGATATATATGTCACCAGTAAGTATGTAAGTATGTAAGTATATAGTATATATCCATCCTTATTTGAGCAATTACTTTCATCATGCATTAAGTTTTGAAAATTACATTCTTCACTTCATTCTCATTTCCAAAATGCCTGTTGGTCCATTCTCCTCGATAGCGAAAGAAAAAATGCACAAAGGAATTCAGAGAGCAAAGTGCTTTCAGTGAATATCATAGGGGATCCAGTGGTTTCCCTCAACCACCTAGAAGTCTCATTTGCATCTCCTCTCTTCACCACTTCTTATAATATGGCCAGCTCTAACTTTTCTGACGGTGACTTTTCTAGTCTAGACATCCGGTCCTCCTGCCTCTCTCCACCGCTCTGTTTTCTTCTCTTTGCCTTTATGCAGCCCACCTGGTCCAGTGGGCTCTCCCACATGGTTCTTCTCTCTCTTCTAATCCCCCAATCCTAAGGCTGCATGCTTTCCACCCCAGCTGAGGACACCTCAGTTTACACAGATAACTGTTTGCTGAAGTAGGGCTGAAGGGTCTCTGTCTAAGGCTACATCATTTACCATTACCATCAGGATATATTTAAATAACAGGCATGTGTTTCAGAAGGTGAAAATATTGTTTCCCAGTGGTTTATTTTTACTGTTTGACTCTTTAAGAGAAAAAGACTTCAGAGAATCCATATGGTTTTGTTTCAACCATGAGATATTTTTCCTTTAGGAGAACAGCACGTTGTCGAGTAACTGTTACTTTGGAGACCCAGTGAAGTCTCATTCTATTAATGATGGCATCAGTTTTATTTTTCTGAGATAAAGGGGCACACCGAGGCTTTTTCCGGCAGCTGGGAAATTATGCCACGATACAAAAATAAATAAATAAAGGCATTCTGTTTCCAGTATGAGACTCCCTCTGGGATTTCCGTTCCGGCTGTGATTATGGTAGGGACAGTAATGGTTTTGAGCCTATCGGTGCATTGACTCCTACGTGCAACTGTGCATCTGTTCTATGGCCAATCTTTCCATATTAATACCCTCAGAACGATGAGCTGTGAAGCCGTATTCTAGATGCGCTTCATCAGAAAGTAGGAAAAGTTAGGCCATTCAAGGCCTGGGAACAAGGCAGAGGAATGTGTCCCCCAACCGTAAGGAATAGCTAGCTATACCTAGAAGTGTGGGTGGGTATTTCACTAGGATTCTGTGAAAGACGCGTCAGCACGAACGTGTGTTCTTAGCGCCTTAGTTTTCAGCCCGTGTTCTTTTCACAGAGGGGCTGTTTTCAGTTCGAATCATCAGTGTAGCACCGTACATAACTACCCCACCAACAAAACTACAAGGAGTTTCCATACTGGAAAATAAAGACATAGAGAGGCACAGATGGGAAATATCCAACTTGAAAACTCTTCCAAGGTTCTACATGTTACTACAATGACAACTATTGTTACTACCACTGCCACCCAAAAAGGCTTCTTTCTTTTTTTTTTTAAGATTTTATTTATTTATTTGTGTGAGAGAGAGAGTGTGAGAGAGCATGAGAGGGGAGAGGGTCATAGGGAGAAGCAGACTCCCCGTGGAGCAGGGAGCCCCACGGGGGACTTGATCCTGGGACTCTGGGATCATGATCTGAGCGGAAGGCAGTGGCTTAACCAACTGAGCCACCCAGGCGCCCCAAAAGGCTTCTTTCTTTTAGTTGGGAGTTTGGTTTTGAAAGCCCCCGAATAACTTTCAGATTTTCAATGACGTTTCTTAGAAACCTTGAAAAGTAGGGCCGGAAAGAAGTTCTCTTCCTCCAGAGGGTGGTATATTACTGATTCCTTCCAAGTGGAGAGGACTTCATGCAGGAAGAACACTCCTGAAGGCTTGCTGTCATTCAGTCGCTAGAGAGATGAGGCTTTTGCAGGAGACCTCTCAGCATGCGGGGGAGATAATGGCATCTGAGCCTCGCAGCTTGGGGTATTTCAGTTGTTTATTTGTTTGAGTTGCTAAGAAGTCTGGTTGCTGCAGCTTCAAAAAGCTGAGGCAGCTCCTTTGCCCAATTTAATCTGAGCAGCACAACAGATCCCTAGTTTAAACAACATCAGTTTGTAGCTATCACCCTTGAGAGGTTTGTCCATTTATGACCACAGTGTTGCCGGGCATTCATTAAATAATCACTGAACAATCAGTTACTCTACTGATGCTACGGAATGCCCAATGTTAACCAATGTGAAATAAAAAAAAATGTTTTAAACTTTTCAGATGAACAAAAGAATTTTAAATTAGCAAACTATTCTGGAAAACTCGGAATTTCTGTTCTTTGGTTAAATTTATTTGGCAGTGCTGTAGAGCACCCGATATCTTTACTCCCATAATCTCTATCTGGAGACATGCTTGTACCTACTTTTCCAATGCGAAAACTCAGAAAGAGTGGTTAAGTGACCTGTCCAGTGAGTCATAGGAAGGGGCCTCTATACCCTAGAACTGATTTTCAGTGTTGTTTTTTCCCTCAAGATTTTATTTATTTATTTATTTATTTATTTATTTATTTATTTATTTAGAGCATATGACCATGAGCTGGGGGGAGGGGCAAAGGGAGAGGGACAAGCAGACTCTCCGCTGAGCAGGGGGCCTGACATGGGGCTCAACTCCATCCCAGGACCTTGAGATGATGACCTGAACTGAAGGCAGATGCTTAACTGACTGAGCCACTCGAGTGTTTCTGATTTTCAGTATTTTACATGGCATGTTTTTCCTCCAACCAAATGGTATTTTGAGAGTAGACATACATCTTAATACCGTGCTACCTGGAATTTATTTAGTGCCTTCTGTAAGTAACTCCTTTCTCCCTGCTAATTTCATCAAGTAGTGGAACTCGATTAGACATTTTAATGAAATATCATGAGTCGCCGTCACCCCACTCACCTCCATTTGAGAATTTATATCTCCATGAAAAAGTGAAAATACTGACTTACCCTTGAAAAATCTCTAATCTTAACCATCCTTCAGACATTGGTTGTAGTGTGGTAAAGATTACAAACTCTTCTGGGCAGGTCGATCATCCAAAATACATCCTGTCCCCAAATAACTTCCCAGAATAACCTCAGTTTATTTCTCTTCAGCTCTGAAAGTCAAGTGATCCCTTAGGAAAGAAATCTCAAAATCCATCCAAGCTAAAGTTCTGGAAAGCTTAGAAAAGAAATCAAATATTCCACACTTGCAGATCAGACTCTGCAAAATATCTTGACTGCTAGAGAATCCTTGGGGATATCATCTATTAGAAAATATATTCCAATGCAACGCTCTCTCCCAAGGAGGGTGAACCACACAGTGACTCTCAAATCCTGAAAATAGGACATTCTCCGGGCACCACTCCTGAAAAAGAGCTACTTTTTGGGGGCGTGGGGGGGAATAAGCCTGCAATTATCCAACACCAGACAACTTCTTGAATCCAACTCACCTAAGCTATTTTTTTTCCCCTACTCTGAGAGCAAAATGAATGCTGCAAGCAGTCAGAGTACTAATGGTCTTTTTTCTTTCTTTCTTTTTTTTTTCCACATTGTTTCCCTTCCTTCCCCCTGAAACCCAAAGCAAGGGACTGGAGAGACTTCAGGAGCCTCTTCACGCTATCACTTCACAGGCTAGAAGGTGACAGCTTCGCCAGGGACTAATGCGGTCCGACATAATTGAATGTGGCCTGCAGCAAGGCAGCTGCCTGCAGCCACTCTTGATTGTAGCTGTCATGGGGAGCGCCGGCTGCAGGAAAACACATTCCGGTGGAACGGCGGCCCACCGCTCAGCCCCGTGGTGATAGCTTATTTACCCTGACGCTGCGACCACAGTTTTGTAGTTAATAATTGTCAGTATCACACTGCTGAGCGAGTGCGGGAGCCTGGCCTTTGAATTATCAATAATCTTTTTAGTGATCTCACTTCCTCACTCTTTCGCTTCTCCTCTCCGGCTCTCTTTCCTCCAGCATTTAATCAGATCCTGGAATTCTGTTTATACACCAGAATCTGACCTGATTCAAAAGTACTACTCCTGCCATTTTTTGACTGTGTTTCATTTAATGGATTCAATGCTTCTTGGCATACAAAACAACAGTAATTCTGTTTTTTTCTATTTCTGTGTTGAAACAGCTCAGAAAATTATCTGTCAAATTAAGTTTTATGAGTAGTATTGAAAGTATTTGACATTTTTAGGCTGCCGTTTAAGTGATACAGAAGCTCGTTAAATGCAAATGAATAGTGATTCAAAGCATTATATTTCTGCTTCCAACTAGATGGACACAGATTTTAGGGGGTCAGGTTAAATTCTTTACAAATAAATTAAGGGTAAACATTTTATATGCAAATAAAAATGTGCAATAAAATAAACATAACTATATTTAGTATTTGTGTATTCACATATGAAAAAGCAAATTGTGCCTTTCTATAAATTGAGGTGCAAGTGAATGGAAGATGGAAAAAAAAATCATATGGCTTGGATTTTGAGGATTTGATTTTATTTTGTATTTATTATTGATTTAATAATCAGTGTTTTAAAATCTTATAAATATTTATGACTTATTTGTACCCATTTGATTTTGAGGTAAGAATTAAATTTTCTTATGACGTTTTCTGCAACTAATCTTTAGTTGTAATTAAATTCTAATGTCGGATGGTGGTGTGAGCTTTATTTTACAGATAGGTAAGTGGAGATGCTGAGTATTTCTAAAGCCGATGCGAGCATATGGATGTCAGATGGTAATGCTAAAAAAAAAAAAAATTTGGATTCTTGAAACCGACTTTAAATGATAAAATCTACACTTTTCTTGGAAAGTTCTATGGTTTTCTCATGACCCCAACCCCACCCAAATATCTAGTTTCTTTATCAAATCTTGTCTACATCTACCTCATGGTATTGGTACCCTACCTAACCCTCCCTTTCCCCCAAAGTGGGTTCTGTGTGGCACGCAGGAAGATATTTGATAGGTATTAGATAAAATATTCAAATGAGTGGTGAAGGTAATATCTGCATGACCAGGTTCAAGTGCAGCCAGACTGTCATTTTATTGGGACACTAGGAACAGTATTTTTGTTCTTTGCTAAAAAGCTAAGTCATGGCTAAATGGGCTACATTTACTGTCTGGTCTCGTATATTCACATTCTTAAACTTAACCAAAGAGGTTTAGAAAGTTGAACTATTATCTGTTGAATTCTAATGACAGACAATAAAATGATAATAATGCTGGACTTTCCAAATTCTAAAATATCCCCTTTAAGGTCCGTATCATTGAGCTATACTCAATGTTTGCATTTCTTGAGAGAGCTACTCATCTCTGTAATATATGAATTATTTTTTTCTCTATTAGAAGTAAAAAAGGAAGAGAAAGTCATATTTATGAGTGTGTGTTTATTTATCACTGTGTGTTTCTTAGAGATTTTCACATGTCTTCTTTTCTTTAATGCTCTCAGTAGTCCTTCAGTGAAACCTATGCTGCTTGGTTGTATGAAATTAGAAGGTAGATAGGGTTAAGCTCTGAGTTACAGATTTAGGATTTCCTGTGGTTACTAGCAGAGCTGTAGTATCTTGAGGCTGACATATTTAAAGAACAGATTCTACATCAATATAGAATTGTACTGTAAAAGTAAATTGCTACAAATAAGTGTATTGTAATATTTTGCTTGGCTTTTTTTTTTTTTTCCTGGAATGAGTTTCCTGCTTGCTCCTTTCTGTAGATGTTACACTGTAGATAGCTCTAGGAGCTAAGGTTTGAGGTAATTGCTTCAGTATTTCATTCTCTGGAAGGTTAGTATGGAAAGATGGGGGTGGGGTGAATATATGATGTGCATGAAGATATTCCTCTGATTTGCACAGGTCATTTCTGTAACCAAGAATGTTATGACTAATCCCTTCAATGTGGAGATGTGCAGAGGGGCAGTGGCTGAGATTTTAATGCTGTGGTGTAATTTTAGACAAAAGTAGCTGCCAAAGTAGACAAAATGGACTTTAGATAAAAGTAGCTTCCGAAGTGGAAATACTGAAATTTAATGGGTGTGTGCAGTGCTGAAGGCAGACATCTTAAGAGTTAAAACTCACTTCTGATTTGTAAATGGTAAATCATCAAAGTGCCCTTTCCTACTCACCCCAGAAACAAATAAAAAGATAATGGTATGACCCTCCATCCCAATTCTGCTATTAACCTGATCATTTAGAACCAGTAGAGAGTATCGACCTTGAAATTCCAACTGTCTCCAGAGGCTCAGTTTCATGAGCTGTGTTCATAGACTACTTTACTTTGCCTGAAAAAACGTAATGGAAATCTATGATCGTCTTCTAGATATTAATATGCATCTCTTTATATGTGCATAAATATAACTATATATACATATGTAATTATCTAAAAATTATATAAAAATTTCTCAGTGAGAGGATAAGAAATTAAATTAGTAAATGAACCCCAAGTGTATGAGGAAGAGATAGTGGTAGCCAGCATTTGATTTGGAAACATTCTGACACTAAGAAATGTCTTTTCATGTGGTTGTACATGGAGAGTAGAGTAGAAGAAGTGGTCCCCAAATATTCTTTTGGTTTAAAAATTTTAGCTATGGTGCCTCCACACTTCAGTGTAATATCAACCACATTGTTTCATAGATTCTCTCCTTGTCAGGATCTGTTCATTACTAGTTATAGTCAAAAATCATTTACTAATGCTTCTTCTATTTTATTTTATTTTTTTAAAGATTGTTTATTTATTTATTTGACAGAGAGAGAGAGATCCCAAGTAGGCAGAGAGACAGGCAGAGAGAGGGAGGAGCAGGCTCCCTGCTGAGCAGAGAGCCCGATGCGGGGCTTGATCCCAGGACCCTGAGATCATGACCTGAGCCGAAGGCAGAGGCTTTAACCCACTGAGCCACTCAGAAGCCCTGCTTCTTCTATTTTAATTTTAAAATATAGAGTTGTATTCTATCACAAGTGCTGGTCAACACTCGCTTATTTATTTATTTATTTATTTATTTATTTATTTATTTATTTATTTATTTTTAAGTGAGTGATAACTCTGTATCTTTACTTTGTCAGTTAGGTCTAGGCAATCTGTATTCCTCCTATATTTTGCTTTAAAACTGATCGCCTTTCCCCTGTCAGTGATCATGTATATTGCTATTAATCAAGATAACAAATACCACCAGCAGCTGTAGCTCCTTTTACTCATCTCCCATTATTTAGTAACTTCAACAGTATTTGGCAATGGAGTTATACCAAAGTCCTTTCAGGTAGTTAACTTAGAAGTTCTACTCTAAAAGAGCAAACTAGCCATAAGCCAGAAGCAGAGTTGTTCACGATCCTACACATACAATTTTTAAAATAGTATTAGGACTACTGAAAATGTGCAGAAAGGCATCAGGCAGAAACATCTTATCATTTTTTGAAAAATACGACCTCTATGGGGTTGCGGCTAGGTGTCTCGGGGAGCAAGGGGAAAGAGAGGCTTTTGCCCGGCACTGACTCCGCTGTGGCTGCCGAAAATGAGATTGTTCTTCTCCTAGGGTTCCACGCTCCATCAATGCGAGTGAGACACAAGTTTGCTGTATTTCCGTGAACGGGAAAAAGTATATTTTTAGGAGTCGGCCAACTATGACTAGTCAGCTGTCGGATTGTATTTAGATTTGGGGAAGGCTCCGAGAGGATTGAAACCACTTGTTTCTCTCTCTCTCTTTCTCCACTTGTCACTGCAATAAAGTTGGCTCTGGCTCCAGGGAGCCCTTGGTAAAGTACAATGCCCAGGGCTATGGGAGACACGGGCCTCAATAACTGATATGAAAGGTCCTTAATTAAGCACTTAGCATTTCAAGGCAGTCATCACTGCTCGCCCACAGCCCGAGCTGGCAGTCCGTCACCGCCGATAGGCCACCTAGAAGACTAACGTGAGTTGAGTCGAGTCTTTTGTACTTGAGGCGAGCCGCCCGGAGGCACAGACTGATCCGGTGACCCTCCCAGATACACTTTCTCTGCCGGAAGGAACAGGATATCGGATGTGACAACACCGCAGCCGGGAAAGGATTCCCCTCCCCTCCCGTCCACCCCACACCCTCTCTCCGAAAGATCAGGGATTTGAGGAGAAAGTTAGAATGACAATGGCACTTTCTTGGCTCAGCAGATCAGTACGGAGATAACCAAACCCAGGGAATGAATAATGATGAATGTATTATGAAGCAAAAGGGAACCCCTCCACCATTGTAAAATGTCAATTATTTTGCAATTACCCAAGGCCTTGAAAAAGTTAACTAGGAAAAAAAATTTCCTTTTTTTTTTTTTATTTTTGCCCCCTCCCTCACCACAGCACATAATTCTCTGGGCATGAGAAACCAGAAAAAACATCAATGTTTGGGGAAGTTTATCTTTATATTAAGGAGCTGGGAGATTTGGCAGCATTAAAATGGAAAGGGTTAATGGAATGAACTATAGATTAAATTGTAAAGCAATCAAAGAAAACCAAACAGTTTATAGCAGATAACCATCTTCTGGTGTTTGGGTCTGTGTCAAGCCATGGATGTGGAAAATTAAAGCCATACTGAGAAAGGAAATGAACCATGTCTAATACATCCCCAGCAATAAAATGTTTTCACTAGGACTGTAAAACTGTGGCTTACATTAGGAAAAAGAAAATCAAACTATATGTCAATTCCACATCATGGGACATGAAGTGTCCACAAAAATTTATATTACTATTTAGAAGTGTTTCATTCTGGTGTTTTATTGTGATTGGATGCGCCCTCCTCAGTATCTTTTGACTGGTATGAAAATGATTTGAACTACTTTTTTAGCATTTATTTTACATCTATTACCTGTTCTATTACTTTTTATTATTTTATTGTGCTTGTGTAGAGGATTTTGCACAGTTTTCATTATAATGTAACATTAAGTCAATTTATTTGTGTATTACATGCTGTATAATTGCACCTTTTTCTAGAACAATTTGGATTTCATTATCTAACAAATCAGCACTGTTACATTTCTAAAAGCTCTTGTTAGAAATCAAGTGCATTTTCAGAGTAGAACAACAGAGGTCAAATTTGCACCAAAAAGATTCCTCAGTAACGTTGGAAGTATTTGAACATCAGGTGAAGGTCATATTGAAAAGAAGGAAAGACTTGTTTCTTTGAGGAAATATTTAATTATTTAATTATTTAATTATTCACTATTGTACTAGGTTAAGATCAATAAGGATCAATATTGCAAGAAAAGGAATCTTGTAGAACAAAGGGTTCTGACACGGAACAGATAAAAGTGAGATATAGATCACGGAACGAACAAATTAATCCAGGAAAAATGTCAATTGTAACTGTGTTTGGTTTATTATTATAAAGGATATCAAGCTACCATTTGGATGCTTAGTTTACAAGGGCTATAAATTGCTGAACTACCAGGCACGATGAAGTGTACATATGTTTTTTCATAGCTATTTTCATAAACTGATGCCTAACACGGAGGTGGCATAAATGATTTCAGCAGTCACAAAGGTAAAGTGCAAAACAGTAAAACAAAACAAAACGAAACCCCGCCATCACTAAGAACTTGATTAAGCTGTGAAATCATTAACAGAATGTGGATTGATGTTTTATAGGCATAATTATATTTTACATCTTTAGTGAGTAAGGATGTAGAGATGCTAAGTTCTTTGACACCACATTTTCTAGGTGGCATAGTTGGTATTTATCCCATATTATTTTGGCTTGTTTGTTAACTTCTCATGAAATTTGCCTTTTTGTTTGTATTAGACTCTTAGCAGCCTTAGGATAGTGACCATCTGATACTTAGCACATCTCCACAACCTGTGACCCAAGAGAGAGAAGAGTAATAGTGACTTAATCCTACTAATAGCAGGAAACATCAAGAAATATGATTCCATTAATTAAGACAATAAGTCACTCATTTTATTTAGTTTCCGTGAGATGGGTTACCAATGTCGTTTTTTTCCCCCTTAAGGATATATGGTATATGGGAACTTTAGAAACCTAGAGAAAATTCCAATTTCATTTGTAGGGTCAATATGAAATTCTGTTTTGATGAATTTGGTGATGTATTTACCAAATAAAGGTGTTTTGATTTCAGAGAGTTCATTATTAAAAAATGGGATATATTTTATTTTGCCCGACAATTTTACCTGTTACTGGAATTTCACCCACAGTATTCTCAAAATTGTTAGGTAATATCTCTTGGTGAGGGGTTTCCACATGGAAATGTCAGGAAATGTGGGAGAGGATGCCTTAGCAAAAATTTCAGCACAACTTTTGGACATGTGCATAGTACCATTTCATTAAATCTTAGCCTTTTTAAGAACTAAATTGTTACCTTTACAAATAATATCTTTTAATAACATTTCTATGATCTACTGCTTTGTGACTCTTACATAGCAAGTCAAATTGTTGGGGAAAACAACAAACAGCAATAATAAATTGCATCCAGGCATTTAATGGCTCAAGTAAGCTTGAATGAAGCCTTCAGTGCACAATCTTCTTTTGTCCTTTCCTGTTTCTTCAATTTCCCTTTTTTATACTTTTTACTTCTTATTAGCCTTTCTCTCACTTTGCGATTTATTTTTACCCTTTGATTTTAGATAATGTTATAGTGATAGGAAAGTCAGGGTATTTATTGGCCTCTACTTTAATCAGCTCTTCATTCCTTTGGTAAAACTCCCTCGTTCTGGCAGCTAATATCCTTTAGGCTACTAGCCATCATTTCTGCTTCTACCGATTGAGATGTATGATTACCGGAAATTAGTTCCGTTTCCCCAAATCTGTACTTTTCACTATAATTATATCAACCAATAAGACCTATGTTAAATATCTGTCTCTATGACAACTGTTGAATACTTTAAGAATACTTGATAAAATAAATCGCAGTAAAAGATTTCAAGCCTTCATGTGAATAAGATAGAAAAAAAGTCAACATTTTCAATTATGTACACATTGCTTAGATCTCACCAAGACATTCAATTCTAAAGAAATCCAAACTAAAAATACTAGACAATACTTTGTGGGCATGGTTTTTGCTTTAAAAATAGTAACTCCAACCAGGAGATCCATACTCAAAGAAAAGATCTGGGCCCTACCTCAAAGTTTGATGGAGAATGAATGAATACTAATATTTAATAAGTTAAAATAAATTTTAAATGGATGCATCATTTTCATGAGTCCCTTGATGGTAGTGCTAAACATAGTGCTAGTTGATCTTACGCCATCTAGCTGGTTGGGCTTTCTAGGATTCCTAGCAACTATATTGGTACTCAAAATCAGTTAAGGTACATACCACAACAGATACCCAAGTATCTAGATTTATATGCATCATCCCAATATATAACCAAGCAAAGCAAAACATAACCATTCATGGAAAAAGTGAGTTAATATTTATATTTCTCACACTGAGAAATTAACAGACACTATTTCAATTTCTGGTTAAACTGACAAAAAAGAATTAAATATAATGTTTGAAAGGTAAAAAATAATCGCTTAAAAAAACCAAATGAACAACAAAACACTGTACTTTGGAATTTTTAGAAATTCCAAGAGAAATTAAAGAGAAATTAAAGAATAAAGGCCTACTGCCAAAGGTAGGAAAAATAAATTATTTACAATAGAAATAAAATGACAAATATAAGACTGAAAACAAAAAATATATAGGATAACATGTATACGTTAAATACCATGTGACATATATTATATATATATTGGAATAAATATAGTTTTAAAAGAAAAAGAATATGAGTTGGGTTAAGAACAAAAGTGATTACCACCTAAAACAAAAAAACCCCTATAGTTTACAAGTAGAAATATAAGAAATACGAACAAACAAGAAAATAATCAATAATCAAATTATTTTAAGTTCAAGTTAAAAGCTTAAAATGTAAGGGGGAAAAACCCAACCATGTTAAAAGTAATGATAAAAAGTATGACATAAGAAAAATTACATCAAGTGTAATGAACTTACATGTTTCAAATCATGTAGCAGAGAAATATTTGAAACTATATTCTGGTATTCTAAGAAGAATTGAATGTACAGTGATAATGGTAGTACATATTAATGTACTCTTGAGTTCTTGATAAATCTGGAACACAAATTATAAGTGATGCTATAGATATTTTAAATAATTAAGTTAATAGAATTAATATCATTAATCTAATAAGCATGTTAAAATTCTGTCATGAAGAAAACACAATTTTTTTACATGTCTATGAAACTTTTTTTTAAAGGACTATATATTAGGTCACAAAGGGAGCCTTAATAAAAGCAGAAGTGTTATAAACCACAATTATCTGTACATAAGTAGAGTAGATGTAAGCACCAAATTGGAAAACAATTAAAAACTTCTCCATCATTTGGAAGCCCCCACCTCTGTTCACTCAACTACTCTAAAAAATCTTTTGTCTAACTTCAGTTTATCAGGGGCAGTTTTCCTCAGGGTGTGCAAGGACCACTATATTTGAGTAAATGTGGGAATGTCTGTTAAAAAATGAATATTCTCGGCATAAATGCAGTCATTCCAAGCCAGTCAGTGAGGGGGGTGGTGCTGGAGATCTGGGTTAGCTATCTAGAGAATTTTAGACCAATAATGATCTGGAAAATTAGTGATATTAGCTCTAAACTTAAGTTTGGAAAGAAAAATAGAGACCCTTCTCGGAGAATGGGAGATAGAGCATATGTTTATCTCTCTTCCTCTAAAGATCCCTCTGAAATGCTAGAGAAGGAATAAACATGTAAATTTATAGCAGTAGATAATAGCAAATAAAATTAGACAATACTAGATAAAAGATGAGGAAGAAGAGAGTGTGCTTCAGGCACCAAGAGGTTTCAGTAATTCTGGAAGAGGAAAAGCAGATAGCATGGTAATTCATGTAAAATGGCAAAGAGGAGAATATGGACAAGGGGGTCAACTTGCCTCTTAGAATCTCACAGAGGTGTCGATACAAGAGAAACCAGAGTGCAAGGTGAGAAATGTGGATAAAAATAGGACTTGTTGAACATGTATATCTGGGATAGCTGACTCTCAGCCCCTTCCTTATCCAAAAATATATATTGTAATACAGTTATATGTCTTCTCCCTCTGGCCCCGAAATCACAGTAGGAGACTGAAGGTTTCTTCTGTGGAGAAAGTGAATGGCCTCAGAGAAAAGAGCTTCATGTACTGTATTTTTTGGGCTCCTCTAGCAAATTGGCTGGCATTCTGATGATCCTAGATCCAAATGCAAAGTCAATAATTCAGGAACACAAAGCTCTTAATCATCGGCTTAGTGCCTTGTCATTATGAATATTCAATCAAGGATCATCAAACATTTGAGGAAATTCTTCAACATGAAAGAGGAGCAATGTGGTGGGGGAAAAACAA
Organism: Potos flavus; assembly: GCA_028534135.1. Classification (NCBI taxonomy): domain Eukaryota; kingdom Metazoa; phylum Chordata; class Mammalia; order Carnivora; family Procyonidae; genus Potos; species Potos flavus. The sequence continues at coordinate 90,594,601 of CM052886.1, forward strand.
TTACATTAGAGTAGCCGGATGTAATGAAGTTCTAATAAATGATGTTTATAAAAATATTGAATGATAATTTTATTTATTTATTTTTTAAGATTTTATTTATTCATTTGAGAGAGAGATCATAAGCAGAGGGGGAAGGGCAGAGGGAGAAGGAAACTCCCCACTGAGCAGGGAGCCCAATGTGGGACTTGATCCCCAAACCCTGGGATCATGAATTGAGCAGAAGGCAGATGCTTAACCAACTGAGCCACCCAGGCATCCCTGCACCATAATTTTAAAGAAGACCAAGAAGATGAGACAATTAAAAAAATCAAAAAACAATTCCTGAAATACAAAAGTCAGAGAGAAGTCATATAAAGTAGAAGAAATCTCTGTTAGTAAGTTAAACAAAAAGACAGCGAGAGGGCAAACAGGAGAAGAAATAAAAGAGACATGAAGGCTTATTCTTTAAAATAATTCTCAAAAGAAAAGAAAAACTAAGGGGAAGAAATTATTAAATAATAGAAGAGGGGCACCTGGGTGGCGCCATTGGGTAAGCATCAACTCTTGATTTTGGCTCAGGTCATGATCTCAGGGTCATAGGATCGAGCCGTGAGTCAGGCTCCCTACTCAGTGCAGAGTCTGTTTGGGATTCTCTCTCTCCCTCTGCCTCTCCCCCCTTCAAATAAATAAATAAAACCTTAAAAAATAAAAAGAAATAATAGAAGAAATTTTCCCAGCCCTGAAGGTAATGAGGCTCTATATTTGTGCTATCCAATATGGTAGCCACTTGCTGCAAACAGTTCCACACACGTACTCAAAATAGCATCCAAAATATGTTCTCTATAAAGCAACATGAATCACACAGACACAGATTTTCCAAAATAAGCCAGGAAGCTTAAAGTTAATGAGAGAAAACCTTCCAAGTTCCAAGGGAAATGATTTTTAACCTTGAAATCTAAAATCAGACAAATGCTTTATTAAACCATTTTTAAATATGAAGAAAGAATATTTTCTGACTACCTACAGTAAAAAAAATTTACTTCCAATGTACTCTGTCATAGGTAGCTACTTGTGGATGTGTTCCAGCAAAATCTAGGAGTAACATGAGAAATAGGAGGATAT
>CM052886.1:90596201-90616763 GCA_028534135.1 Potos flavus
AGGAGGGGGGAAGGGCAGAGGGAGAGAGAGAATCTTAAGCAGGCTCCACCCCCAGCACGGAGCCTGAAGCAGGGCTTGATCTCACAACCCTGAGATTATGACCTGAGCTGAAATCAAGAGTCAGACTTGTTACCAACTGAGCCACCCAGGTGTTCCTCTGACAACAGTATTATAGGGGGACCTCAGTCCTTATTTAGAGAGACTCAGAGCTGCTTCAATTCTTTCTTTTGATTCTGTGAAGTAACCAGTCCCCTTACAACAAATTCTCTTTGGACATTTAATTTAGTCAGTTTCTGTGGCTAACAACCATAGAATATACTTACTGATATTCCAGTTTTCTGTGCTTGCACTTGGCTGACAACCCGAGCTCATGACCTGCCAAAGCCTTTTGTTCATATACCAATAAGAGGCTCTGGTCCCTGGTCATCAGTGTACTGGCTGTCTTTACTTTAGGTATGCATACTTGTTCCTGCGGACTGTGGCCAGGTGTGGGGAGGCCCCAGTATAAAAATGGCTTCCTAGGGCTACTCCAACTAGGGCGATGAACAAGGGGAGACACTCTGTGACAATATGAGTCCTGAGCTGTGTGTACCACTTTGGCAAATAGACCTGCTGACTCCCCTTTCCTGCACCCTCTAAAGTCTCTTTCCACAACCTGAAGGCCACTAGCGGGATAGGTGGTATGTGTGCATGTACAAAGAGTTATTTAAGGATTCAGTTTATTTACTTATATTCTGGGGCCGGAATTCCTGAGTTTGAATCTCAGCTCTACCACTCAAGAGCTGTCTGACCACTGGAAAATTATTTAACTCCTTTGAGCCTCATTCTTCTCATCTCTAAAACGAGGATAATAAAACTACTGGATTGTGTAAGGATCAAATGAGTTAATATAAACTGTTTATTTACTTGTTTTTTATTTGTTTAAAAGATTTTATTTATTTGATAGAGAGAGAGACAGCGAGAGAGGGAACACAAGCACGGGGAATGGGAGAGGGAGAAACAGGCTTCCCACAGAGCAGGGAGCCGGATGCGGGGCTCGATCCCAGGACCCTGGGATCATGACCTGAGCAGAAGGCAAATACTTTAACGACTGAGCCACCTAGGCGCCCCAATATAAATTGTTTAAAACAATGCCCGGTGGGGGAACCTGGGTGGCCTGGTTGGTTAAGCATCTGCCTTCTGCTCAGGTCATGATCCCGGAGTCCTGGGATCAAGCCCTGCATCTGGCTCCCTGCTCAGCAGGAAGTCTGCCTCTCCCACAGCTCCTTCCCCTCTGCACCTTCCCATCCCGCCCTCCCCCCTCACCCACCGCTCATGTTCACTGTCTCTCAAAAAATAAATAAGTAAAATTTAAAAAAAGCCAATTATTTATTTATTTATTGAGATAGAGAGAGAGAGTGAACGAGAGCATGAGCAGGGGGAGAGTCAGAGGGAGAAGAAGAAAGAAAAAATCTTAAAAACCCAGGGCCTGATGGATAGTAGTTTCCAAATGAATGTCGACTAGTATTACTGATTATTTTTGTCATTACTATTATTATGTTTGGGATGACATCACTGAGAGAAAGAGCAGAAGTGAATTTTGTGTACTCTTGTGAGCTTCCTATTTGGGGACAAAGAGGAATTTGAAGTTTTAGTTGAATAATTAGTTTGCATGCAGTTTTCTTCATCATAATGTCGTAACATCAGGAAGAATTTCTGTATCTGGGGCACAGGAGCACTGTTTTCTCAATCTGTTTTTTGTCATTTTTTGGCTCCAAATAAATTAGACTCCAGGTCCTCTCTGCCCTGCTCCATCGTTATATTTCAAGAATGTAGAATCTTCAGTTTCTTCTACCATGTTTTACTTGTGCCTTCATGTAACTTATACATTATAGCACCATATTGCATATATAATATTTCTATTAAAATATAAATCACGTATTTTTTGGCCCATATCATCTTTAAACTCAAATTTTATGTGTTGTTTATTATTATTATTATTGTTTTTAAAGACTTTATTTGTTTATTTGACAGAGAGAGAGATCACAAGTAGGCAGAGAGGCAGGCAGAGAAAGAGGGGGAAGCAGGCTCCCGCTGAGCAGAGAGCCCGATGCGGGGCTCGATCCCAGGACCCTGAGATCATGACCTGAGCCGAAGGCAGAGGCTTTAACCCACTGAGCCACCCAGGCACCTCTTTATGTGTTTATTATTAATCATTTACTTTTCCTTATCTAGTTCATGAAACTAATTCATTATTTAAAGATTGTATGTAGTTAGGATACATACAATAAGATGACTTGATCTATATATACCCAGTAAAACAATACTATATTCAAGCTAATTAACATGTCACCTCATGTAATTACCATTTTTTGTGATGAGAGCACCCTGAAATCTACTCTCAGCACATTACCAGTATTCATATATTATTATTAACTATAGGCACTATGTATACAATAGTTCTCTAGACTTACTCATCCTACATTCCCATCCCACCCCAACCCCTCTTTATCATTATCATCATTCTACTTTCTGTTTCTGTGAGTTTGACTTTGTTTTTCTTTTAAAGATTCTACAGATAAGATCGTATAATATTTGTCTTTCTTTGGCTTATCTCACTTAGAATAATTCCCTCCAGATTCATCCAAGTTGTCACAAATGGCAGGATATCCTTCTTTCTCATGGCTGAAATGTATTCCATTGTGTGTGTATGTGTGTGCGTGTGTATCTCACATTTTATGTATTCAACCATTGACAGACATTGAGTCGTTTCCATACTGTGGCTACTGTGAATAATGTTTTGATGAACACGGGAGTGCAGATATGTCTTTGAGACACTGATCTCATCTCCTTTGGATATATACTTAGGAGTGGGATTGCTGAATCATATGACAGTCCTAGTTCTGATTTTTTAAAGGAAAATCTATACTTTTCCATAATTTTCATTCTCACCAACAGTGTACAAGGGTATGGAATTTCTTTTTGATCAATACTACTCATTGTGATATTTAGCTAACTGATGCTTATATAATGAATCAACTTGGAATTTCCCATTATGTTTCTCTTCTTCCTGGTCTAGCTACATTAAAATTCTTGCATCTCTCAAGTCATCACGCTTTTCCTTACTTTTCCACCTTACACTTTTGGTTTCCCCCTCCTGGAATGCCGTATTCCCATCCACTTTCTCTCTGGCCATTTCATGTTTATTCTTTAAGATTAGAATCCAATGCCATTTCTCTCCGAATAGTAAGTCACTCTTAAGAGGCCACACTCCCACTTCTGGAATAAATTTGGTGATTTTGAATCACAGTAAATGATCAAGGTCATCTGTGAGGCATGTTGCTTCAATTATTATGTTAAAATATTGAAATTTGCATGTGACATTTTTAACAAAGAAGTCAGACTTTTCACTCTTTGCCCTCTTTTCACTCATGGGTAATGGAGGTGCCTGCTTTAAGTTATCCTTGTACCAGATGGACTCTTTCTACAAGCTGGATAACTACACGGACAGATAAGTATAGATAAATGCCAAAGCACATGGCCTTACACAGGTCCTGCCATTGGCAAGGGTAATGTCATCCCCTTTCATAGGACTGAATGCGGGTCAGCTCTGCAGGACGTTACAGGAAATGCCACTTCTACTTAATTCTTTGGAATTTAGTGTTCCCCAGATTTTTAAAGATCATTATACCGGCCATGCTATTTCCACAAATTCGTGGTTTTACTTTTGTTGTTTCCTTTGCTTGGAATGATTTTCTCTCTTTCTTTGTCCTCTACAAACTCATCTTTGATTCTGTGATGCACCCAGTACTAGGAAGTACCCATCTCAGGTACCATCTGCAAAAGAAAAGCATTTCCACAGAGCCCAGGTTTGTCTATATGCTGTTCTTTGAATTCTTTTAGCCCCTTGGCATATGCTCATTATTAAGATTATCAATTTACAAAAATAAAAATTCTATTTATGTTCTTGTTTGAGTCTCTTACACATTTATCTTCAAGACCCATCGAAGGAAAGGGACATTTATAAAGAGCAGGAAATCTGAAAGGGGCGAACAACACAAAGATGGACACGCACAGTCCTGGAAAGGAGCCTTCGCATGTGCGCATGTGTTTCCAGTGAGGTCGAGAACTGAGGATCTATGCTTGCACCTATCTGCCTTCTCTCCAGCGAGAAAAATGGAAGCTGACATCTCAGGGAAATTCTTTGTCAGAAATCTACATCTGCATGAAGAGAAGAGAGTTAAAAATTTAATCTGCAAAGCTATTTAGAGAGTGGATAGGCCTTGACAGGCCTCCCAAATGTATTACAAGAACAAGAAGAGTGGAGTTATGAAAAAAAAAAGCTGTTGCAGCAAACAGAATGAAACTAAGCTTTCTTGACAGAATCAGTTTGCCAAATGACTTTAAAATCGCACTTGTCCTTTTTTTTTTCTTAAATATACTCTAATTTAAATGTCTAAGGGGAACTTTCAGAATGTATGTGGTACCATTAAAGAACTCTAAGGTAAAGATACCACAATAACATACATTGTGTTATCTGGGAGAAGGGGGCGTGAAACAAAATTAAAATCTGTCAGACGACTAACCAGGCACAAAAAAGTAATGAGGATTCTGGAGGCATCTATGATAATCTGACTGATAATTTTCTAACTCTCACCTTATGTTGAAAATACTGCTTGACATGAATGAACAGAGTAAACCATTGCCAGTCAACTTCCAAAAAAGATGACAGTTTGATGTCACCCTGTGTTCCGTGTTCATTTTCTTTTACCTACCGCTGCAGGAAGTTTACCCTTATATTCCAGCCCACATTTCATCATTGTTATAGGGAAAAGTACTGTTCTATTTTCTGACTTATACTTAGAATTAAATTTCTTTTTCTTTTAAATTCATAGTAATCTCCCTGAATGCTAAAATAAAGAAGCGTATGGGACGCCTGGGTGGCTCAGTTGGTTAAGCGGCTGCCTTCAACTCAGGTCATGATCCCAGGGTCCTGGGATCGAGTCCCGCATCAGGCTCCCTGCTCAACAGGGAGTTTGCTTCTCCCTCTGCCTCTGTCTGACTCTCTGCCTCTCCCTAACAAATAAATAAATAAAATCTTAAAAAAAAAAAAAAGAAGCATATACTTTTTTTTTTTTCTTATTGGTAGTACTTGGGGTAGATAGATCACCATTATCAAATAGTTAAGAAAATAAAGGCATAAAATCATGTGATCTTTTCAAAAGATATAGAAACAACTCTGTAATAAAATTCAAGATTTACTGAATGAGGTTAGTGTTTCAATCAAGTTCTAGACTCCACTGCTATTTTTACAATCCTATTTTTTTTTTTAATCTTACCAGGCCTCAGATTAGGCAAAAACACACTACTTACTCTAGCAATATCCTGCCTATTAATATTGTAGAAATTTTTTTCCATTTGAAGTCTTAACAACTATTGAAGCATAACTTTCAAGTCCTAAGATGTAAGTCTATCTTAAAATGTTCTTTTAAATCTTTAATATCTAGGGCTTATCCATGGTTATCAGATTTACTGTTAAAGTATCAACTTGTTAAATATAAATACTGATCGTTTGGCCCCCAAACCCAACATATTTACTTTTCTTAACCTACCGTGTTCTTTGTTAGTGAGTTCTGAGCTAGCTCGCACTCTGCTCAGATACAGCTAACTTAATGGAAGGATTCAGATTTATCACATCATAGTAATTATGAGGGATATTTATAAATATGTTCTTTCTCCTCCTTTTTTTTTTTTTTAAGATATTATCTACTTATTTGGCAGAGGGAGAGAGCACAAGAGACACAAGCAGGGGGAGAAGCAGAGGGAGAGGGAGAAGCAGGCTCCCCGCTGAGCAGGGAGCCTGATGCTGGACTCGATCCCGGGACCCTGGGATCATGACCCGAGCCGAAGGCAGATGCTTAACCATCTGAGCCACCCAGGCGCACCTCTCCTCCTTCTGAATATGTGATAGCTTTGCATTTCTCCAGAAATCCTAACCTTGGTCATGTGCCTTATTTTGGCCAATGCTGTAGGTACAGAAGTGATGTGTTTCACTTCCAAGAAGAAGCCATAGGAGCCAGGGTATGCTGTCCCATGTTTCTCTATACTTCTCTGGAAATGTTGGAAACATGTATTAAGATGAATCTTCTGTCAGACTTGGCTTTTGAGCACCAAGTGAATGTAGTCCTCCTCTATTCCCCAATCCCTGCTGATAACACCTGTTGACCATTAAGTATGAAAGAAAAATAAATTTTTGCTGTGTTAAGCCACTGAAATTTTGGGGTTTTCTCTTACTAGAGAATAACTTAATCGATCCTAATTAATGAATCATCTTTTTGTTTGCATGGCATCTGGATTAGGGAGACAAATTTTAAAAGGTAATTTTAAATCATTTATTAGATACTGAATTTTGTCATCTACCTTTTCTGAATGTATTTTTTTCTTTTATTTTCTTAATGTGATAAACTATATTGACTGATTTTTTAAACAGTTTTATTGGAATATTATTTACATACCATATAATTCACTTCTCTTTTGTATACAGTTAGTGATTTTTAATAAACTTATAGAGTTGCACAGCCATCACCACAATCTAATTTCAGAACATTTCCATACCCCCAAAAAAAAACAAAACAGCTAATGGTTATTTGTTGTTATTCCCTATTCCTGCCTCTAGTCCTAAGCAGCCACTAATCTGTTTTCTGTCTTTGCAAATTTGTCTTTTCTGGACATTTTATATAAATGAATCATCCAATATGTTGTATTTTTATGACTGGCTTATTTCATTTAGCATCATGTCTTCAAGGTTCATCCATATTGCAGGATACATCAGTTCCTTATTCCTTTTCATAGATGAGTAATATTCTGCCGTATGGATATACTACATTCTGTTTAACTCTTCCGCAGTTGATGAGCATTTGGATTGTTTCCAGTTTTTGGCTATTATAAACGATGTAGCTATGACAACTTGAACACAAGTATTTATGTGGACAAATGCATTAATTTCTCTTGGCTAGATACCTAGGAGTGGAAATTTATGTTTAACATTTTAAGAAACTGCTAATCAGTTTTCCATGGTGGAGGCTACACCATTTGCCTTGTTGAACAGCACTGCTGCATCCACATCACCGTTAGATCCTTTGCATCTTAAAGGCCCTTAAATATCAGTGAAAAAGTATTCAGGTAATAAATCAGAATATTCTATGTCTCTTTCCTTTCTTTTTAACTCATACATACTCACGCACATGGAGAGTGAATACCCGTATGTTCTGGCTGGTTAATGATTCCTGGTAGAAGAATAGACATTAGAATTTCCATTTATTCCTGAGCCTCTCATTTACTGAATCTTGTATGGGAAACAATTCTTAAAGGGATTGAGGTCTCTGTTGGGATAAAGTCTGGCATGCAGAATTAGGTGACATTGCTTCTCTCAGACTCCTGCTTACACATTCTGACTTAGCAGTGATGCTTTAAATGTTGGAAAATCATCTGTGCTGCATGATTTTATTTTTATCATGCATACGTGATTGTTCCTAAAGCAACAAAGAGCCAGCTTTTAATAGTATGTAAAAATAAATGGCTTGCTTGTGTTTCTTTCAAGTCATTTAAGGAAAAACCCCACCCGTTTTGTCATCTACTTACTTTATCTTTTCCTTCATTGTGGATTTTCATTTAAGTCGACCAAAGGTATTAATTTTTTATTTGTTTCAAATAAATATTCGAAATATTACCAAATACATGTATATATTCCTGATACTAGGACCAAGCCTAAAGCCAAGACTAAATTGTAATGTTTTCTATGCAATCCAAACAGGTGGCCAGAAGAAGAGAAAATGAGAGGGAGTGCAAACAAGAAAAGCAAGATGATGAAAATGGCAATGGAAGGACCATGGCAGCAGAGAAGTAAGTCCAAGAGCTCAGTTCGGGTTTTGAACTCATTGACATGAGGAAACAAGGTATGACTTCCCTCCACTTACTGCTGAAAAGCAGGCTTCATGCTGAGGCAAAGTTCAGTGTATAATAGGGTTTAATCACAAGATTGGAGGTTAGTAAGTAAGATGGCTCTAAGGCGTACCTTTGGAGTTATGCGTCTCCGACTGTTCCATATGTATCTAAAGTCGGAATGCTTCTCTGCCAAGAGGGAACTGGATCTGATAAGCTACTCACACTGTGGTATCACTTAGATTGCTTGAATCGTTGGCTGTTTCGGGTATGGCTAAATGCTTAGGCTTTGAGGTAAGTCTATGAAGGTATGAAAACACTAGTTCTTTTGTGACCATGGTCAATTTACTTAACATTTTATATGCAAAATAAGTATAATTCCAGAACCAATGCAATGGTCTTTTGTGAAGGTTCATTGACGTAAGGCATGTAAAATAGTAGACACTGTGTCTGCCAGAGAGTAAATTTTCCATGAAGGTTGGTTGCTATTATTAATGATAAGTGGTTGCCATTCTGACTGGTAGGATATTTTTTAATTCTTTTTCTTTTTAATGGCTTTATTGATATATCACTTAACATGCTGGACAGTTCCCCCATTTAAAGTGTAGCATCCAATGCCTTTTATTATATTCACAGATGTATGCAAACTCCATAACTTAAGAACATTTCATTACCTCAGAAAGAAACTCCAAACCCTTTATTTGATACTCCACTATATCCCATTATACCCTCAGCACTGAGGAAACTACTAATCTTTCTTTTCTATAGATTTGTCTTTTCTAGATATTTCACGTGCATGGAATGATATAAGAAGAGGTCTTTTGAGACAAATTTCTTTTATTTAGCATAATATTTTTAAAGCTATCCATGTTTTAGCATATATCAGTACTTTGTTCCTTTTTATGGCTGATTAATATGCCATTGTATGGATATACAACATTTTGTTTATCCATTCATCAGTTGATGAATTGTTTCCTTTTGGCTATTATGAATAATGCTGCTATTTTCTCTGTGGAAATAGGTTTTCACTTTTTTTTTTTTTAAGATTTTATTTATTTATTTGAGAGAGAGAGAGAGAACATGAGAGAGAAGAAGGTCAGAGGGAGAAGCAGACTCCCCATGGAGCTGGGAGCCTGATGCGGGACTCGATCCCGGGACCTCGGGATCATGACCTGAGCCGAAGGCAGTCGCTTAACCAACTGAGCCACCCAGGGGCCCAATAGGTTTTCACTTTTTAAAAAAGATTTACTTATTTATTTTGAGAGAGCGAGTGCACCTGAGAGTGGGGGACAGGTAGGGGAAGAGAGAATCTCAAGCAGACTCTTCACTGAGTGTGGAGCCTGACATGGTGCTCGATCTCACAATCCTGAGATCATGACCTGAGCTGAAACCATGAGTCAGACACTCAACTGACTGAACCATCCAGATGCCTCTTTTTTCATTTCTTTTGGCTGGATGCTTAGGTATGACATTGCTGCGTCACATGGTAAGTTTGTTTAATTATTTGAGGAATCGCCAGACTATTTTCCAAAGCAGCTTTACCAATTTTTATCCCCACCATCATGTACAAGGGTGTTGATTTCTCCACATTGACTGTGTGTAGTCTTTTCTCGTTTTCTTTTTTTTTTAAATATTTTATTTATTTATTTTATTTGAGAGAGAGAGAGAGCATGCACAAGTCGGGGAGGGGAAGAGGGAGAGACTCTTAATCAGTCTTCATGTGGAGTGTGGAACTGGATAGGGGGCTCCATCTCATAACCCTGAGATCACAACCTGAGCCAAAACCAAGAGCTGGATGCTCAACTGCCTGAGCCACCCAGGCACCCCAGAGTCTTTTCTGTTTTCTTAAAAGTGAAATGGTTATAATGTAAACCTATAAAGACTTCACAAGGACTTAAACTAGATAGAGGATATAGTTAGATCTTACCGAATTTTAACTTTCACAGAAACTATATCAGATTAAAGATAATGGGCCCAAATTGTACTTTTATTTGGGAAGTTTTGATGTCTACAGTCATTTAGAATGATTTCATAACTATCTAGTTGTATTTGAAGGATGAGATAAACTTAGGGTCCCCCTACTCCTCCGCCATCTTAACTCTTCCTCCCTGTCTACAGTCATTTAAACATGCCTTATTTTATAGGACGAGCATATAATTTATTGTCCAAATTACAACCATAGAGAGTTGGAAGGAGCTCTATGTATAATTCTGCTGGGGAACAAGAGTAAGTTGAGGCAGTCCCCGGCTCATTAGGGCATCTGGTCACCTGATGTATAGTGAGAGACCTCGCTCTGTACTCGCTTACTTGGAAATTTATTTTGCTTGTTTCCTTTTTTTGGCAGAAGATAGATTTGTATTTATCTCACACTTATAGGCAAGAATACATGAATATATATATGCCATTCTAAGTTTTTTTTTTAATTTAAAAATACTTTATTTTAAAAACAGGTCAAAACACTAAGCTTGTGACTCATTCTGCCAATGTACAAGCTACAAATGCTTGCTCAGCAGCTGAGGGGCACTCTTTGGTAGCATGTTCGAAAAGGGACTAGAAGTCCATATAAAACAAATATTCAAATAGTTCCCACAGGAACACAGATAAAGGGCTCCATCTCCTAGTGTTCCAAATTGTTGCATCTGTGCCAACCCTACTTACAAAGACATTTAAAAAAAAACTAGCAGTACTTAAGTTAAACGGTCCCCCCCTCCCCAAATCCCATAATTCAAGCTAAACTTGAAGTTAACAGGTATTACACGGTAATGCTAGCTGAAGCACAGGCAGCTGGGGACGCTTCATCCCACTTCTTCCTGCTCTCCCAGTGGGAGCACAGGATACAGGCCGAGTGCTGACATCCTGCTCCTCTCCTTCCAGCAGGAAGTCATGGTTCTGGATCTGCTGCATCAATTGCCATGTTGGCCCTGATGTCACATAGTAGATTGTTGGCCTCTGGAACCCTTTGAAAGTAGAAACAGCAGCAACAGTGTAAGCGCCCGTGTTTTCAAAGAGCATCCAATCGCCCACATGGCATCTAGAGCAAGTCACAGCACTCAAAGATGCAATTAAGTCACATATTGGTCCGCTTAGGCTGGTTGAATAATACTTCTAAGCTGGTTTAGGTCTCTGCTGCATGAGGGGCTTCATGTGTGCATGATCATAAATGATGCAATTAAGTGATCCATATACTCCATCATTCATATAATACCTAAAGGTTTGTTCAGTCAACTCATCTTCATCATCAGAGTCTGTCAGTTTTTTTTTGGCAATGATATTAACTGCAAGCGTGAAAGCTGATGCAACATGTTATCAGCTGGGCTCAGCTATGATTCTCACTCCCAAGCCTGCTGGAAAACACTTGTCCGGTGCTGGGTTGATAACACTGGTGATCTCTTCAAATTTAAGCTTTCCATCTTCAGATCCAAGAAAGCCACCATTGATGTCAAACAGGTACCATATTGAAACCAAGCTCAGCTCCCATGTCTAAGACATAGCTGGTATCAGAGATGGTGTGCATCAAGGTCTCAGTGCAGCCACTTCCTACATGGAAGCTGACACCAATGACATCAATATGTAGCTCTTTTGCCCCAAAAGAAGCCTGCTGGTTTTGAATGTGGCATCAAATTTAACACCGAGGCAACAGACTGCTTTGAAATCATCAGTGACGATCCACAAAACCAACTTTGCCTTTGGATGTGCCCTGGCAACTTTGATCAATTGGACTTCACGATCAAAAGTTATCATCTGGACTTCATTACTGACAGCGTACTTAATCTGAGACACTTGTTTGGATTTGCATAGGTAATCCTCTCTGGAGGCACCTGGAGACTCGGTACCAATTGTATTTCAGTCTTGCTGGTAAAGTCAAATTCTGCCCCAATGGCAGCTAGTGTCTTCACTGTGGTTCTATTATCAATGCATTCGACTGCATCAAATGGGTGACCTGAGAAAGAGCTTTGAACCATCTCAGATGTTTCTTTAGAATGTGTCCCAGGTCTACGACATAGAAGGCATCCTTATCATCGGAAGATGAAACTTCATTAATTTTTTTGGTCCAGGCTGTCCTTGGCAGTAAAGCCTTCATGGAGGAAATGGCTGTCAAATTCTGTATTAACTAAAGTTGTTCATGGTCTCTTGATGTTCCCATGGAAAACAGAAGGAATTTAAAGAAATTATGGCTAGCATTTCACAAAGGCAATTACCAGGGATTCCAAGTACCACTGAAGGTGCATGTGCCCTTCGTGCAGCAGCAGAGATCATCTGATGAACACAGAATTTGTCATCTTAGAGTGCATGGAGGGGCCACAGGCCAGCCCCCTGGAGAGTGTGCAGACAGGCCTGCTGCCTGCCCCCCTTGCTGCCCCACCCCGTTCCATGGAGACCACTGGTCCCAGGTGGCTCCGGAGCTCTGGCTTGGAGGCCAGGGCCACTGACCTGTTGTTCCCTCAGAAGAGAGTCAAGATAATGGATGCATGCTGGAAATGAACCCTCGCTGTTCTAGTAGGCTGTGTTGTTTTTCCAGCTAAACTGAAGTGGATTGCATCATGGAATTCACCTTTTATATAATGTCTACATTTTAAAGATTTTGTGGTCCCTATACCCTGTTTCTGGATTCTTACAGCTCCCTCTGCCAAGAGTGTCTATTACTGTGTTAGGCATATAAATGTTGCCTCTTCCTCCAATACATATTAAAGAAATAATTCATGGCAGAGTGCTTAGTATTGTGAAAATGTGCAAGGGGGTCTGTCTGCATTTCAGGGGTTGGGGTTTCTGAAACAGACTCTCCCAGGCAAATTTTCTTCTCCGAATCCTTTTTTTTCCATTCCCCTTACAGTCTACTACTCTGTTAACCAGCCAACCAAACTGACCCCAACATCCTCAATGGTATTGGCTCTTGAAAAAAATAGCAACTGTCCTATTAATTGGAATTCTGATTTCAGCGAACTTACAGGGTCAGTTTGACAACTTATAAAGCTAGAGTCTTGCAAAGTATCACCATGAAAATGACAGAGAGGCACCTGTTCCTGCCCCAGAAGGGAAGTACTGAGTACCACAGTCTTGCCCTAATTCACCCTCTCGAGGAGCTACCTTTGCCAGCAGCACAAACCGAATCATAGCCATTAAAGAACAAACAACTCTGAGAGAAAAGCCGAGAGAGAGGAAAACAATGCTGTCCACTTTAATACACAGGAGGGCTTCTTCAAGAACATTTGAGTTGCATGGAAGATTGACCCTCAAACGGTTGCCTAGGTCAGCAGGACCTGAGGCAGTCCCTGGGGTGAGGACTGGTCAGGTAAGTTAAAGCCGCCTTCAGGGCACTTTCAACTTAGGCACCAATTTCCTCAAGATTGAAGATAAGAAAGCAACACTGAGTTCAACTTTCTTCTTCACTTTTTTTTTTTTTTCTTGTTTCCTTTGTTCCTGTGAGTCCAGTATATCCAAGAGTGACTTCTAATGGCTGGGAAAATCTTTATAAGGATGTTGCCTCCTGGTCTGATCTGGACTTAACTTTTTAGCAATCCTAACTCATTTTCTAGGTTCCAGGCAGGACTGTGCAGAATTTTTTAAAAAGACATTTACAACCCCCTAAGTTCTAGGTTCCCTTTCACCGTGAATTCTCCAGACCTTTTCTCAGTGCTAAGTTAGGTGTTGGGGCACAGCTGCTGTTTCTCATTACAATTTTATTTTCCAGCTCTCAACTTGCCTCATATTGATTTTCTTCCACATATCCCTGAAACTGCCTTATGTCTCTTTGGGCTGATCTCATTCCTGGCTTGAGAAATTCAACACAGGGTGTTTTTTTTTTCCCCCCAGACAGAAATTATTCTACTTCTATTAATTGTCAAAGTAGGATATTCATGGAAATACTCTTTATTTCACATATATTATATTATATATATCATAATCTATATATGTATATATATTTTAGTCTCATGTTTCCATCATTGAAGAACAAAAATACTCTGTGATTTTACTTCTGCTACCATTAATAAGGCTAATCAGAACTTTGCCTTGAATGAGATTTGATGATCTTATATACTCACTAGATCTCTGCTGAATTTGAAAGTCATTAGTCATTTTTTTCCTTAGAAATTCTCCACTTTTTGGCTTTTATGACACCAACATTTGTTGACTCTCCTCATAATCCTCTGGCTATTTTTCCTGTCTCTGATGGCTTCTCTTTCTCAATGCATCTCACAGTTCTGTCCTTGGAGCCTGTGCTTCTTACTCTCTACAACGGAATAACATATTCTGTAGCATTCAGACGAAAACTGCTTCTTGGTCAGTTACCCACGAAAATCTCCTAAGAAGGCATCACACTAGAAACCAATGCAGCATATATTATCTTTTCCTCCAGTATTGAAACTCCAATTCCGACTAAGGCTCAGATGAAGTTGTGGTTTGCCCTTAAGGACCGTGCTGTATGACACGTAAATAACTTTAAAGACGAGCATCCTTTTTAACAAGGCAAGATATCTATCACAGCTCAGGAATATGGGGACTGAGACTGAAGGAAGGTATAGTTCTTTTGGAATGGCAGGTGGAGTCACTGTACTCACTACATCGTGATCTGCTTCTGTTCTGCAAAGCATGTGCAGTTAAATTTGTGTGCATGATTGGGTTTTGCTACTCTCCTAGGGTGATCCTGTCTGAGCTTGCCATCTCATGTACCATCTCTATGTATGAGTGTATATATATGTGGAAGCTGTAAGTATTAATATTTGTATTAATTTAATTTCACTTTCCTGACTGAATGTGGTAAGTCCCAAGGCCACAAAAACACAGGAAACAGTTATGGCTAACTACTTCTGGATACATGTAATTTTCCCATTCATTCAACAATTATCCATTCGGCTCACTGTATGGCAGGCTCTATGCTAGGTATTAGTGATACTAGGGCACATTAGCAAAACAATTTCTGCTTAACAGACTATTTTATGCCTTAGAGTGGTAGGTGCATTCATTCATTTTGTTAGAGACTTGATTAATTTACTATGTATTAGGTATCATGTAGCACCCTGTCAATATAAAGAAGCATGGGTCCTGATTTCTGGGGGCTCCCAATTTAGGGTTCGTACTGGAAGGAAAAGAAATAGATGCATAAAATGGTCATTATGATACAGTAGAGCCATGCAGATAGTTAGGCGGTATTAGAGAAGAAGGACAATATTATTGCAACAAACTAACCTGCATCTGGGAGAAGTGAAAAGAAATCTTGACTTAAGATTTCTCTTACTTGTATAATTTAACTATTGATATCATTGATTTGTTCTTTCGGGACTGGCCACTCCTAAAATGAAAACCACTGCAGAGGATTTTGTGGCTGGTGGATGACTTCGTACAAGAGGTATGGGCTTCATTTGGGGCTTGAATACCATTGTTATTTTAAATGTGGGGGCACAGTTAGGGACAGTGGGCACTGTAGCCTGGAAGACCACTACAAGCCCAAACAAAGTAGAAATCATAAGCCATAACATAAAGCTAAGTAACATGAAGTAATGTAAGTTCTTCACAAGGTCCATTGTGGCTTTCATGACTGCACAGAGGTTGATGGGAAAAGGTAAAAACAAGATGAGGTGGTTGAGATGAGGAGAGCATATGAGATGACTTACAGAGTAAGTTAGGTAGAAGAATATGTACTTGGAGCCACATCCAGCTTTCCATCCAATGTTCCACCCCAGCAGTTTTTATCAAGCTTTCACATTGTACTTACAGTGCTGTGTTCTGCAAATATGTTAAAAAAGAAGAAAGAGGGGCACCTGAGTGGCTCAGTTGGTTAAGCAACTGCCTTCAGCTCAGGTCATGATCCCGGAGTCCTGGGATCGAGTCCTGCATCGGGCTCCCAGCTCCACGGGGAGTCTGCTTCTCCCTCTGACCTTCTCCTCTCTCATGCTCTCTCTCACTGTCTCTCTCTCAAATAAATAAATAAAATCTTTTTAAAAATGTTAAAAAAAGAAGAAGAAAGAAAGAAAGAAAGAAAGAAAAGACAGGATTTACCTCCAACTGCATAGTTTAATTTAAAACATGGATAAGCAAAGTAAGAACTACGACACAATCTTCTAACTGGTGTAACACGAAAATATACAAAGAAAAATTTCTGGAATCTGCCTGGAAAAGCCAAGGAAAGCTTGACCCATTTGGTCACCTCGAATCATATAATGAAGGAGGGGTAAGATGGTAAGGTTGAGGGCACTGTAGACAGAAGAAACAACAAAGACCAAAAGGTATATCTCCCAGAAAGATAGGGGCTTTCTGGGAGAAACTGTATGTAGTTCTAAAACACTACAATTTAAAACATTTTTCTCCTTGGAAAGGGAAAGAGATCAGTGCTGGTGGGAAGTGAAAATGATCAGGGGCTGTTGAGCGTTATCCTCCAGCTTCGTCATGCTCTGGAAGGCATTAACGTGGTAGATTATTATACTCAAATTCATACTTTACAGATTTAACTAGAGACAAAATGTAGAGGGTATTTTGTAGTGATAATGCTAGAAATGAAGCCTGTCTGCAGGAGGACTAGTTAGGGGGCTCTGTACCAAGTGTGGTAGCAGAAATAGAGATGTAAGAGACATAAAGTAAGTAACCAGACTTGAAGACTGAACATATATCTAGGATGAGGAAGTAGAAGGCACACAAAAAACTCATATGGTTTCTGTCATAGGTAACTAAGTAGATAGTGGCGCCATTACCTAGCCTACCAGGTGATGTAACCAGGCTGCATCAGGGACTCCAAAACTATGAAGTTATAGGATACCTCTTCCTCACAAACATATTTGGTGTGAGTTGATAGGCATAGGGCTATTTCCCTGATTGGAGAGTCAAGATCTGGAGCTGTGTCTTCCAAACAGAGAGTAAGAAGTTAAGGGCAGTGAAGAAGATGGCACGAAGCTGAGACCACTGGAAGAGACTGCAAGTATTTATGACTATATTCTCTGTGCCTATTATAAATTCAAGGACTAGAAGAGCAATAGTAAGAAGAAATTCAACCACAGATTTGGGAAACCCACTCGTCCCTACAGAAAAAGATAAGTAATAGGTCTTTATACATTTTTTAAATATTTATTTATTTATTTGAGAGAGAGAGAGAGCACACACACTCGAGAACCAGTGGGGAAGGGGCAGAGGGAGAGAATCTCAGGCAGATTCCCTGCTGAGTGCAGAGCCCAACATGGGGCTTGATCTTAGGACCCATGAGATCATGACCTGAGCCAAAATAACTAGTTGGACACTCAACTGGATGGAGCCACCCATGCACGCAAGTCTTAATAAATTTTATAAGTCTAAATTTTCAAAGTATTTGTTGATATTTATAGTATGCAAATTTTTAATTATTCCAGAACAACTGCCTTTTTTCCAAATGTGGCTTTGCAACAAGAATTTTCTTTCAAATTCTAAAGAGATACTCTGAAGTATTCAATATGATTTGATTTTATAGGGAAATTTCAAAAAGAGGCAAAAAATGTGGAATGTGGTACACAAAAATAATTCATTCCAGTATATTTAAAGAAGAAAACTCTCATGAGTCACCATTATTTATCTTCTGCTAATAAGTCAAACATGGAGAAATGCTTTGAATTTGATATACATTTAAATTGCAAAAAGAATTTGAGCTTGTTTTTATTTGAAATGTAGAAATGTGTTTTTGTTTTTATAGAGTGAGTTATGTAATGTACTTTTTTGATGTTTTCAAGGTTTTATTAAAACATGAAACAAAAACAATCATCAATCCAATTAGGGGAAAGTCTTGCAATGAACATCTGTTGGTTTTGCCAGTCATCATCTGAACAACCTTTTTTGGTAAAAATTTCCTTTGGGAAACCGCCCTTTTTTTTTTTACTATCAACAGTAAGATGTATGGTAATAAACCACATCTTGCTTTAAGGATGTGTCCTGATTGGAATAACGCAATCAGCAGAACCCATCAGTAGAGCTCTGACTACAGTGATCAATCAGTTCAGGTGTGGGGACATAATCCAAGAGTTAGATGAGGAGGCTTCAAAAGAAAGTCCTCCTCTCTCTCCTAAGGGCTCTCGGTGAGGTGACTCTAAGTCTTCTTCTTGATGGTATAGTAGGAAGACATGAGGATCAGAATTGGTGCATTCATTTTGCTTTGGGAAGAGTGAGAGACTGAAGGTTCTTGGGGAGATCACAATGTAGAACCAATGAGGAGGCTCCCACTCCGAAGGCAGAGCAGATAACCTGGATCTTTGTGACAATGTTGAGTTGCATTTTCCTGTCTCCTAATATGTTAGCTAATTTAGTTAAGAATCAACCTCCTATTGGTACTTTATGGGAGTGTCATGGGGTCATAAGTAACTTTCATCTTTAATAACTTGAGGTAGTTTATCTACTAATTCAAACATATCATGTCCATAATTATCAGATCATTCAAGACTCTGAATATGAAAGGAGAATTATTAGGGATGCCATCTTAATACTGCGATTGAGGTTATTAATGGGAGTGCTTTTATGAGAAATTTAATCGAATTAAGCTATATTCAGTTTGCAGGAGGGAGATAGAGTCAATATGTGTCTTTGAATATATAACCAAAACCCAGGAACTTTGAAAGCTGATGTACTCTACTTGAAAAAATTTCCTGTGTCAGGGGACCTGGGTGGCTCAATCGGTTAAGCATCTGCCTTAAGCTCAGGTCTTGATCTCCCGGTCTGAGTCCTGGGATCAAACCCTGGCATAGGGAGTCTGCTTCTTTTCCCTCTTCCCTTCCCCACCTTTCCACTTGTGCACTCTGCTTCCATTATGCTCTCTGTTCTGTCTCATGCTCTCTCTCAAATAGATAAAAAAAAAGAAAGAAAATTCCCTGTGTCTAATTTTGCAATTTCCCAACTGTTAAGACATAGGAAATGGAGCAAAAAAAGGTGAATGTCATGACTTTCTATAAAGTCTCTTTCTTGCTTGAAGAACAAAGTGAAGAACTGATCATTTAGAGTCATATGACAGGAGAACTCAGGAAAGGTCAAGAGTAATGGATCCTTGTAGAACTTTAGATGAGTATTCATTTCACTGGCCACTAAAATGTTTACAAAGAGTGAGCATGAGGTTTATCCTAAGGTAAAAAGACACTGTGACTCATTTCTGGGATATCAGAGGCTTCTCTGCATTTAGACCGTTGGATGGCTATGTTGGGGCAGCTCTGCTGGGCAGTGTGCTTGGGTCATAGCCAGAGTAGAATGTGTGATAATGTCAGGAGGAGAAGTAAGAGACAGAATTTTCAGAAACAAATAATTGACTATCATATACTAGACACCAAAGATACAAAGTCAATGCCAAAGGCATGTTTCATCTGGAAACTGTACCCAGGCCTATTACCTGAGAACAGTGACTCTTGATCTATCAGACCTAACCTCCCCTTTTCATAATAAATGTTTTGTAATCTTCTTGCCGCTTTGAATGAAAATCATAGATGATATAAATTAACAATACATGTGATTACAAATCAGTATGATGGTCTAACTCTAATATCCAAGAAAAGTTATATAAAAATACTGTTTATATTTTTCAATATACGAAGGCTTAGGCTCCACTGACCTAGATGGTACAGTGAGGTCGTCAGATGCTACAGCTGTACGTGGAATCATGAATACAGAAACTACAAACAGGGAAAGGTAATGATGTGATTTATTGGTAACGGACATATCAGACTAGTGACGTGCTCTTCAAAACACTGAATAACTCTAGAAAAATTTCAAACCAGACAAAGTCTAATCTTCCCTGGATTTGCATTCTTGGAAAATTTAAGATATTAAAGTCCAGCATATTAAAGTTGCAAAAATTTACTTTTATAAATGAAATAGAATTAGGGTCTAGATACAGATATTTGTAAAATGATTTTAAACTGGTTCCTTATCTGTGATTTGTAAGAGATGCCGGACAAATTATCTTTGTGTAAACACATTGTACACACTCACTGACAGTAGCATCCCATAATCATTGTGACCATCTCAAACCACCCCTTCCTGTTTCCCAAACTACCCATAGAGAGCTGTAGCATCCTCTTTGATAATCAGCGTTTTAAGTGTTCATAGTGACCCAAACCATAAATCACGATGAAGGTCGAAATGCTACATAAACTATGTTATGCACAAGGCCAAATGAGAATGCACAATAAGGATGGATTTTACTTGGATAGTTTACAAACATATAATTGTGGTACATAAAATGTGGTACATAATTTGTGGTACATAAAATGGGTACATAAAAATTGTATATGGACACATATATAATTGTATCCATATAATATACCATTTAAATTATTTTGATATAAATATACATATCTTGTCCTTAAAAGTTTTTTTCTTACTCCAAAAATAAAAGAATGAGAAGTAGGGGCGCCTGGGTGGCTCAGTGGGTTAAGCCTCTGCCTTCGGCTCAGGTCATGATCCCAGGGTCCTGGGATCGAGCCCCGCATCAGGCTCTCTGCTCAGCAGGGAGCCTGCTTCCCCTCTCTCTCTGCCTGCCTCTCTGCCAACTTGTGATCTCTATCTCTCTGTCAAATAAATAAATAAAATCTTTAAAAAAAAAAGAGAAGTAAATAGTAAGTACTTAAGATCATACTTGGCATTTCAAAGAAAAATTTTATTTTGAAATTTAAGTGTCTCTTCGCATGCTTTATATTTGGCGTAGAGCCT
>CM052886.1:90617263-90641150 GCA_028534135.1 Potos flavus
TTTATTTTGAAATTTAAGTGTCTCTTCGCATGCTTTATATTTGGCGTAGAGCCTGGAGTATGCTTGGATTCAAACATGCAACTCCGGGAATGGCTTTTATTTTGGAACTGGGTTGAACAGACTCCATTACTGCCCGTGTGGTATGCCAGCCTGATCAATAGCCTGATGAGGCATGTGTGGCCTGCACTGCCCAGCCCCACTATTTTCAACCTAATTAGCAGCTGCTCAAAGATGGGAAACAGGTGCAGATCTAGGGCCAGACCAGGGAAGTCTGCCTGTAATTAACAAGGAAAAAAGGGTCAGATATTGGGAAGAATATCAAATCGGCCCACTGGGGGTTAGCATGCTGGCCTCAAAGGCATAGTCACCTGAGATCTTAAGCATGCTAATATAAATTATGCAAGCTTTCAAACAACGTGGCTGCATAATCAGTTGGCAGAGAGGAAAATGATTTTTTCTTTTTTTTTTTTTTCAAGAGTAGGGAAAAAGGGCATCTACAAACTTATTTTTTCTCAGCGTGTTGTGGACTTGCTCATCATGTCGTGACATTTTCTGAGAAGCAATCAGGAGTCCTTAAAAGAAGTTGTTAACCAGTTACAACCTTTGTAGAAATAGGTGAAGTTTGGAGGAAAATCTAATAATCAGGTTGTTGAGAGAATTATGTAGTAACAATAGTTGGAAGCAGACACATTATACACATGTGGTTCTGTAGAGTAGATTGATTTCGGTCATTGGCAACTTTTTGAATCACTCCATAATATGAGGCCCATGTAAGATTCACAAGGACTTGCCAGGGTGAGGCTGAGTTTGGAGAAGGTGGAAGAGTAAATTTTTAGCAAAAAATGAGGGACAGGTCTCATGCCTCGTTCAAATTCTGGCTTTACTAGTCAAGCTTTCAGTACCAAGGCATTCTTTCTATTCCAATTCATGGAGCTTCCAGTTCACTGTAGTCTGAGAAGACTTTACATCTTCTTTTCAGCATTTAGCAGTTAGTCTCCCAGTACACTGTCACCTACGTGGTCCTGGATTTCCTAGGCTAGAAGGGGGTTTTATATTTCTGGTTGAGCAATTGGTGGCAGTTCCATTCAACCTAGCCAAATTAACATTATGGTAAAGAAAAATCCCTCAACCTCAGATACTTACCAAAGGTTTATTTCTTGCTCTCAATGCAGGTCTTGTGGATTGACTATGGCTTCATATTGACTTCATTACAAATCTTGAATGGGAGGCACAGAATCTCTCTGAGACATGGCCTATCCTTGTGACAGAGAGGATACAATATGGCAGAACCTTGGAAGGGATTTTCATCCTTTCCACTGACACACCACTTGATTTCCTATGACCTTGGCGAGGTGGGATGTATAATCCTCCCTTGAGGAGGGGTGGTAAGTACTTTGGATAATAAAATCAACTACAGTGAGTTGAACTAAATCTATATACATTTTTAGAGAGCTAGTTCTTATTGTGGTGTGAATACAAGTACCAATGTGTCTAAAACAGTGTGAATGTTTTAAAATCAGAGTCATATGCAATGACACTAGCTGCCTTATTTTTGTTTTCAAATATGCACTATGTGCCAGGCACTTTATAATTTTATTTTTCACTCTCCTTGGAATCTTGGAGTTATCCCCATTTTATCAAAACTGTGGCTCAGAAAATTTCAGTGATTTGCTCAAGTGTCTTTAGCTAATAAAGTGGTAGCATGGGAATTCCACCCCAGCTCTGTCATAGAACACTCTCTTCCGAATGTACTATACAGCCTCAGAAGACGTGGCAGGTCTGGCAGGCATCTTATCTCATGGGCTCATAACAATCTGTTGCATCTGTCACTTTCTGATTGTAAGATGATTGGGGGCATAGAGGGTGCCTGCACTGTCTGGAGAGCATCAGGCTGTAGCTCTGGGCTCAGTGCAGTGAGCTTGAGTACTAAGCAGAGGACACACACTTTCAGGATTGAAGTCAAGGTGACTGAAGTCTTTCTAGGATCCCTTTACTTCAGTATCTTTATATTAGGGTTCCTCGATTTTGCATTGTTGATTTTTTTTTGCACTGGATATCTTTTTGCTCTGTGTCTGCATGTGTGCGGCGACTGTTCTTAGGATGTTTAGAAGCATCCCAGCCTCTACTGATTAGATGCTAATAACAACCTTCCCCTAATTGTGAGAAACAAAAATTGCCCAATGTCCTTGGTGTGTGTGTGTGTGTGTGCGTGCGCATGTGTGCATGTGTACAAAAACACACCTAGTTATAGGAACCACTGCTTTACATCCAAATGATAAATGTGGTATAGAATTAAAAGTATTATTACTGATACTGAACTCATTTTATATGAAATCTAATCCTCTTGTATTGTATGGTGATTGTCCATTCTTTAAACAACAGTAATTGATCACTTACTATACTCAGGTACTTCGATGGCTAGGATGGGGGAGGAGGTAGTATGATAATGAGTGAGACCAGTCAGGTCTTCACTAGATGATGTGCTTTGTAATTCTGCATCAATAAAGGAGCTAAGAAAAATAATGAAAAGTTAGATTGAAGTTCTTTATGTGGGCAAGAAAAGACTGAGGGTTTTGAAATATATTCAAATACAGTGAAGAATTTTGAGTAGGATTTGATAGGAAAGAATGCAGGAAAGAAAATAATGCAGTTAACTGTCATCTGTTTTTGAGAGACATCTCAGAGCCTAAGATATCTTTAAATAAATCCCCTGCTCCCAACAGATTCAGGGCTTTATGATGATAAATCTAGAAAGGACCTTAGCCCCATCTAAACCTTGGGGCTGAGACCAGCCAGGGAAGACGGTAAGGTGAATCAAAAAGTCTCTTCTTAATCTTAGGAAGATATTGAAGAAGATAGGAAGGAAGAGAAGGGGAACAAGAAGAACACAGGAAAGAGAGTTAAACAATGGACTTAGAGCCACAGTCAGTGTGATACAGCAGGAAGATCAGCAAATTTGGACAAAGTTGAGGTTCCGAATGCAAGACCTCAGGCCAGTTGTGCATTAGATGTTACATCATCTCTAGAATGGGAGGAAGAATGACTGCCTGCCACATTGGTTTGCGTAAGAATTAAATATGCCTTATTTCCTTGTGAGGCACATTTTAACAGTTTGAAATTGGTATGCACATTTAATGTGCTTTCCGTTAGTCTCCTCCCAATTTTGCCACCTATTGTTATCATGGAAGGCTGGAAGGAAACTAGACTTTCTGATTGGAAAACTGCAGTTTACCTGTAAGTTTTATATACCTGTTTGGAGGTTGGTTCAGGGAGGTTTAAGCTAGATAAGAAGGAGGTGAAGTGGGGTCTTACTAAAAAGGCCTATGTTGGCTAAAAGATGGAACAAATGACCAACAGGGAAAAGATATTTTGAAGCAATCAGTTAGCCGGCTTTAAATAAATAAACAGAAGAAAAGCCATTATATAAAATGAGAGCCATTTAGCTTTAGAGGAATATTTGATTCCCGACTGTGACAAAAAGCCGGGAAGATGAAAAAAAAAAAAAAAAAGCCGGGAAGATGGGGCAGATTTCTGTTTGGGTGCCCTCCAGTTCTGTTACTAAACTAGGGATGGTGGATATGAGAACTTCACTCTCACTCTCCACCTTTTTCTTGTTGAATTCCATTGGAAATTTTGTGTCTACTGGCATTATCAATGACTTGGTAGGACTTGGGTCTCTCAGTTTTTCATCATTTGCTTATGATACTAATTATATCGTAAACAGGAATGCTCTGGAACTTGTTTTAGGTCCAGAACCATATTTGATTATATTGCCTTGCATGTAGGAGCCACTTAGTGAATACTGGTTGATTGAGAGATTGGTCCTACAGAAATTGAAGTGAAGTCCCATATACGGTTAAGGCTGCTCTTGTAAGTCTAAAATTCCTGTTGTGATGCTTGTTTTTTGTTTAAGTACAAGGCATTATTTTTAACTACAAGACATTCAAATTTAATAGCTGGGTGAGCAAGGAAATAAGCCGTTTTATCTCTATTTAACAGATGAAAAAACTTAAGTCTAGACAGTACAGTGTTTTATTTAAAGTCACATGGTAAGTAAATTTAAGCTGGGACTCTGTTTCTAGGAAATCATGAATTACCCAACCACAACCACTTTCTCAGCCTTATATCTAACAAACACCAGGCTAAACCATCCTCTGCAGAACTGAAATGGTAGCATGAGTGCCCTACATCCCAGTGCTTATTGTTAAGGCTGGGGGAAAATGGCCATATCTTATAAATTCGAAGGAAATAGAGTAGCATCATTAGATATTTCAGTCAAGTTCAACAGCTGGCCTCAATTCTTTTAAAATGCAGAGTCTCAAAATAGACAGGCTAAGATTCATAAAAATAGATTTGTCTGTCACTTCTAATTTTACATTTTGCAAACAAGTTGTGCTTCAATGAAAATTTGCAGATAGATTGAGCATCTGGCAAAAAGAAGATTGTCATGATTTTCATGGTTTGGCTTCAGACTACAAAGGATAATTGGTAAAGATAATCTTTTGTTTGAATAGCCTAAATGATTTTACCTCACTAACCCTGATGACAGATGGTGAGTAGTTATTATCAATTCATTTCTGTGAGAGGAAAGAGACTAAAGGACCAGAACACTGAAATCCTCCTCACTGCTGAAGCCACAGAGTATGTGGAATGAGGATCTAGCCTAGGTTTGGAAGCCCAGCTTTGTCACTAACTGGCTTTGTGAACTGGACACGTCTCTGAATGGTTGGAGCTTCCTGTACTCAGCTGTAATAGGACAGAGTCGATTGGACCTCCCTACTCAAAGTGTGGTCCATGGACCAGCAACATTGTCACTACCTGGAAGCTCATTAGACTCTCAAGGCTCATAGCAAACCCATGGAATCAGAATGCACATTTGAAATAGATCCCAGATGATGTCTATGAACACTGCCCTTCCAGAAGCCCTGGGTTTAAGGCTCTTAAGGCTTTCTTCTAGTTGAAACACGTTTATTTTGAGCACAGGCATGGTGGTGACTGGCTACCAGCCCTACTAGAGTCCTTGGCATAGAGTGCAGTCTGGGATGAATAGACAAATGAAGGGAAAGGTA
Source organism: Potos flavus (assembly GCA_028534135.1). Classification (NCBI taxonomy): domain Eukaryota; kingdom Metazoa; phylum Chordata; class Mammalia; order Carnivora; family Procyonidae; genus Potos; species Potos flavus. The sequence continues at coordinate 90,622,333 of CM052886.1, forward strand.
TTGTCATCCAGTCAAACTTCAAAGACAAGTCATCTTGGCCAACAAGACCTTGAAATCTCAGAAAGCTCCTTTTGTAAGTTGTACCAGTTGCTTCCGCCATATAGAAGCCCGAGAACCCTGTGTTCTCATATACGTTTCTTCCTTTTAAACAAAATGATTTTACTTTCACGTTAAAAAAAAATAGTTGCCTCTCACCTTGATGGCTCAGTTGGTTAAGCATCTGCCTTCAGCTCAGGTCGTGATCTTAGGGTCCTGGGATCGAGCTCCATGTTGGGCTCCCTGCTCAGTGGGGAGTCTGCTTCTCACTCTGCCTCTCTCTCTACCCCCCACCCCCTGATCATGGTTTCTCTTTCTCTCTCTGGCTCAAATAAAAAAATAAAATCTTTTGTTTAAAAAAAATAGCTGCCCCTAACCTCTCTCTGCACTTACTGATTCTAAGTGGTGCAAACACCAAACCAATCTGTCCTTTTCCACGAAGCTGCTCTCTTTCCCTTTCTCAGTCCAACTGCTCAGGCCTCACATTACTGCCAGGCCATTTGCACCATCTGCTCATTTAAGTGTCTGTTGATGGGAGGACATAGGACACCTGGTGACCGTGAAGTCGGCCCAATACACTGAAGGAAATCAGCAAAGTGGTAAATAAGCACGAAAGGAAACAGACCTTGGGAATCCAGAGGGTTTAGTTTCTGAGGAAAGAGGGAAAAACGAAGCGGGTTGAGCTTCTGAGGCCCTAGGCAGTCTTTTAATTTCCTGACCTTCTACTTGGTGAGCATGGCCCTGTGAAAGGAGAGACATTCCTAAGGAAGCAAGAGCACATTCATTTTCTGCTGAGCAGCTGCTTCCTGCAAAGCGAACGGTACATGGTGAGCCCAGTCTGGGTACCTGTTGGAGTAGAGATTGTTAGAGGTCTGAAAGACCACCTGTATGTCCAAGCTGCTGGCTGGGTCATTGCTTCTAATTCCCCAAAGCATCCGTAGTCAACTGTTTATCATTTCTGAAAGCAGATTCAGATGGGAAGACCTAGCTCTAACCTGCAGAAATATGGCCAGAGGGCTACTCTGGAAGATTGGGCCTCAGAGAACCAGGCGAAGGGCCCCAGGCCAAAGTTAGGACACACAATCCTAGACATACCCTGAGGAGCCTCAACGGTCCATCAAATGTGTCCTTCTCAGCCCAGAGTTACTTAAAACCAACTGTCACACATTTAGGTCATGGTTTCAATTCTTAACAGAAAGTGACTGGCTGTATGCAAGTTCATTAAAAGCGTTAGCAGGGGTGGGCACGAGGATATTTTGGTCTCTGACCATTAACAGAATCACTTCAGAATTCATTGTAAATAGTTCATCAGAGCCATTTGTACAGAAGAAGTGCAGTGACGAAGAGAGTCGTCTTTGGGAATAGAATCTTAATTTCATAATTTGCTTGTGTGACTGTGGGTGAATTAGCATTTCTCTGTCTTAGTTTCCTTCATCCCACCTATAAAATGGGATGATAATAGCAACCTACCTCACACGGTTGTTATAAAGACTGTGTGTACCATGTGAAGAACTAGTCTGGCCTATAGTTAACTGGTATACAGTTTTCTATTATTTGAGAAGTGAGATTGTTCCGAAACTCGTTTTCTCTCTTTTTCTTAACCACAGAAAATACAAGATAATTACGGAAACTGTTAGGATCAGCGCTCGGTATGGGTTCCAGGTGGTTCACCTCTTCCGTCTTTCCACTTCCTGCCAGGCCTTGTTTCCCATTACCTTATTATTTGACTCCTAGCTCTGTTGGAGAAAATAAGAAAAAAGAAATCTATCCAATGATTCCTTCCTATAGTGTCTTCCTTGTCAGGATCTGCTCCATCACCAGTAGATGTATTGAAGGTTCTCTCAAGCTTGTTCAAACAGGGAATTAACATTAATTCTCAGCGATGAGAGGGGGCTTAGTTGGAGCCAAAGTATCTTGCTGGCCTTAAAACTGAGTCCGGGCCCTCACAATGGGGTAAGTCAAGACTCTCAAACTCAAATGCCCACTGGGGCCTTATAGAGGGAAATGCTATCAGCCTCGCTTCTGTTGTTCACTTTAGACAAGGAGAGGGTGACAGGTACATATGGCTCTACTTGGAGGCAGATAGTTGTGTAAGAGCAGGATCAACAGCCATCCACACTAGATCTTAGTTCGGGAGAAATGAACAAGCGGTGAGCCCTGTGGAGAAATGGCACCCATTTGAGCTCGAGAGGGAAGCTGCTCCTTAGATCATGTGAGCCCCATGGGGCTCAATTTTCTGATCCTTAAAGAGAAGCCTCAAATGTGGAATTTTTTTTCAATTAAAATCTCCAGAATTTTTATCAGCTGAAAATTTCAGATGTCAGAACACAGAGGGGGACAAATATTAAGCTTGTTTACCCGTTGAACCTAGTCTGTAGGCTTCAACTTTGGGTTAAGTTACATGTACTTAGATCCTTTCTCTGCCAGGTGGTGAATTATGAAGAACACTGCACATGCCTAGTAGAGGCTTGGGTGCTGTAGAGGGAGAGAAAATCTTAATCTTGGTCAGGAGGTAGGAGTCTCATGCATGAGGGCTTTTTCCCTTTTCTCCTTTAACTTTTTATTTTGAAATAATTTCAGATATAACAAAAATTCGCAAAAGTAGTGCAAAGACTTTCCGCAGATCATTCACCTAGATTCTCTAAATACGGCGAATATTTTACCATATCGATTTTCTGATTCTCTTTGTCTTGTTCTTTGTTTATTGCTTTTAGTTCTCCCTTTTTGGGTTTATCTGTGTGTGTGTGTGTGTGTGTGTGTGTGTGTGTGCACGCACGTGCGATTTTCCTGAAAAATATGAGAGTAAGTTGAAGAATCAATGTCCTTTTCCTTCTAAGTGGTTTCATGTATTTCCTAAAAGCAAGAATATATTCATATATACCACAGTGTAATAGTCAGATGAGGAAATTGACATTAATGCAGTGTTATTATCTGATCTTTTAAGATCATTCAAATTTCATGCCCAATTTCTTTAGAGCAAAAGAAAAATTTTGGGTCCGGAATCCAACAATGTCCATGTTGTCTCTTCATAGTCTGCCTGTTGGCTGTGGGTGGGGTAGGGGGGAAGGGGGGAAGCTGGGGAAGCAGTTTCTCTTTGTCTTTGACAAGAAAAGACAAATCTCTTTTGTCTTTTATAACATTAATATTTTAGAAGAGTACAGGTGACTCCTCAATATTTTAGAAGAGAAGAGATTATCTTTTCTTTTGGGTTTGTTTAGTATTTCCTAACGGTTAGATTCAGGTCATGCATTTTTGTCGGGGATACCAAGAAGTGATGTTGAGTCTTTCTCGATGTGAGAAAGACACAATGGGAGTATTCGAGGAAGACTGTCCATTTGTTTTGGGAAGAGAAGAATTAACTGTACAAGTACTGGCCCTCCAAACTGGCATTTTGCTATTGTTTTTGTTATTTTAGCCTTGTTGTTAGACAATCCTATTCAAATTATTTCAGTCTTCATAAAGGTTTCTCCTCTTCTCCCACTCTATATTTGTTTTCATCATGAAATATCCAGCTTTTTGGATCCATTTGGTATTGAGATTATATGTAAACCTGTGCAGTTTGATGAGTCGGTAGTTGAAATGACAGCAAAATAAAGCAGACAGGACTCACTATTGAATTTGGTAACAGGAGCCTTTCCCACTACGTAGGCCCCAGAGGCTTTAAATATGAAGCAAGAAGAAGACTATGGGTTATATAGAATGTAGAGATGCCTAATTACTTCATCCTCACTTTAATAAAAGAAATACTTCCTGGCATTTGTACGATTTTGAAAAATTCTCAAAACTTTATCCTATTTATTGTTTCCTTTTTATAAGAGAAACCAGTATATAGGTGGAGATTTAAAAATATTAGCATGAGGTAGTTCTGCACTGGAATCCTAGTTTTGTTCCTTGGGACGATCATTCTGTGGAAATGCTTTATGAAGCCCCTAAATTTGAGCAGCATCAGAGAGCAGCAGCAAAGCACAGGCTTTTGAAGTAACAGGTTCTAGCTGGAGCTTTAGATTTACCATCCAGTATTTGTGGAATCGTAGACCATTTGCTCTCTGGAGCTCAATTTCCTCATTTGTAAAATGGAGGATTATCTTACCATACTCTCACAAGGATTAACAAGATAAACAAAAGAAAAACATTTAACTCAGTGCACTTGGTAGATAGTAGAGTCCAGTACATGTGGATTTTCTTCCATATTCCTTTTTACCTAGGCACGTTCAAGGGTTTACTAATTCCCTCCTTGTTACAAAGTCCATTGGGAGGAATTTCAGGACCTAGTAATACGAAAAAAGATTTGGTAAAAAAGAGGCACAGAATTAAAAAAAAATTTAACAACCTGGAATGTTGGACATATGCATACTCTCCTTACAGTCCTAAAATCATGAAAGCAAATATCAGTGATTGGGAAATTTGTACATGAATACGGTACGTTTAACTGAAATATTTGCAGAATCACTTTGGCAGTCACAAATAGGAAGCCTCTGCATCTTGGTTCTATGTAGAAGTTCCCTTTTGGTAATTTAAGCAGTTCCTTACAATTGGAACTCAAGAATTACTGTGACAAAGTAGGTGACAACGTCTTTCATGTGTTGAAAGAAGATTATCAGGGACTGAAGGAACATGGTTCCTTGTAGAGGAAATTGTCCCTCTCAAGTGGTTTTGACTCCCTGGTGGAGTGACAGGGTTCATGTAAGCCCTGCCTTGAGCTTCAGTGGCTCACAGATCCACTTTTGTTCACTTTAGATTTTTGCAGGCACATGACATCATAGTCCAGGTAAAGATGAAACAATCTTGAATTTCCGTTTTCTCATCTTTCTAGGAAGTTACCTCCTTGTCGTACAGCTATTTCTGCTTTTCTTCTATATTGGTAAAGGAATAAGTCATCAGAAATAGGGTAGGGAGGATGGAACTTATGGATTGAAGCATTGGGTACTTCTCTGTTGAAGAAAGGGAACGATAGTGTCATCATCCACTTTTTTTTTTAAACACTGCTTATATTTGGGATAACCATATGACTGACTATCCAAATGATATAATATGTTATCCAAATGATATTATCCAATAATTATCCAATGACCGCATGACTGATTATCCACTCTCACTTTTGAGAAAGAGGTTGCTGTTAATAATTTTACTGAGACAAAACGAGTAAACTGAGACTGACACCAGCAAACCGGGGCAATGTGCTCATGCTTTCCTCGAGGACTTGTGTAATTAAAATTACTAGGAAGGTTACCCTTGAGGAGAATGGTTAAGTAAATGGGTAGTAATTCCTCTTACGGCTACCCCCCTATCTCTGTCCAGTGCCCACCTTCTCCAGGCCAGTTAGGGCTCTCCATCGCAGGCATCTCACCATGATTCAGACTTCAACTGGCTTTTCTGGAAGAGTATATGCGGCTGGAGCCCCCTTTCTCGTGACCCATTTTGAAGCTTTATCTTAGAAACTCCTTCATGTTAAGAGGTCTATTTATGGCGCTCTTAGTGCTGTGGCCTTTTTTAAACAAAGGAATTCATGGTCACAAACAACAGGGGAAATCTGGCAGGAACATATTTGGGAAGTGACTGTTTTTGTTTTAGGGAGAGAGTTTTTGTTTGTTGTTTTACCATGGAGGCAGAAGCCTTCTTCCCTTTCACTTCACCATCCTATGTACTTGTGAGGCATGAGCATCTATAGCCTCTCATGAGACTCTGCTCAATTGTCCATTCCTACAGGTGGAGAGGGCAGTCTGTGTAGGGTGGCATAGTCATGGAGCACAGGCTTCCCAAGCGCACAAGCAGGGGGAGGGGGAGGGGCAAAGGGAGAGGGAAAAGCTATCATGTACTGGTAGTACGTGATAGCTCCCTACTGAGCAGGGAGCCCAATGTAGGACTCGATCCTAGGACCCTGGGATCACAACCTGAGCCAAAGGCAGACACTTAACCGACTGAGCCACCCAGGTACCCCCAGGCTTCCCATTCTAAAGAGGAGTACAAATGAGCTCTAGAGAAGCAAAATGAAATGCTCACTGTCACAGCAAACATTTATTTTATATATATCTATATCTATCTATCTATCTACCTATCTATCTATCTATACATACATACGTACATACACACAGCTTTTCTGACCTAAGTAAATTTGGGTCCAGTTGATGGAGTAGTCACAGGGACCTCTGAACTAATAATAGGGATAATATAATAATAATAGCAAAATCATAATGTGCTTACCATGTACAAGGCATTGTTCTAAGAACCTAATGCATGCTACCACTTATACCTAACATTTTAATCAATATTTAAAATTTTTCCCTAATGGTAAGTGCAAAATTTAGACCTTTTTTCTCCTTCATGAGGAATAGAATTAATTATTTGCAGCACATTAGCCCTATTTTGTTTATTTGCCAAGAAAGCTTTGGACAGTTTTTTCATGTAACTGAGTGCTTTTGGCTCTTTCCTTGTACATTAGATGAGTGTTTTTCAACATGCATCTTACTGCTTTTGGTTCAAGGCTGAATGCGGCTTTGTCTTGCAATGTTTATATTTGTGCTGAAGTAGTGTGGACTTATATGATTAGGTAAGGTTTGTTGCTGGAGGCAATATTATGCAATTGCATAAAATCTTAGTTCAGATGGTTAAGTCTTCAGTGGCATTTAACTCCTGTTTTTTGTTTATTTGTATTCAAGTACCTTAAGACAGGAGTTTAGTTAGCTTCCTGGGGTGACTTTCTGGCTGATATTATTATTTAAGTTGCATTTCAAATATAGCAGGGGGCAGGGAGGGGAAGGAGAAAAGGAAATGGAAGAGAAAAAAACATGGGACACATTGTCATTCGTTACCCATTAAATGTTTAGGAAGTATTATTTTCCTCAGTAGGAACTAGAGATACAATTAGCCTGAAAGGCATCGCTTTCTATGTAAACCCAAGGGGAAGTCTCCTTGGGAGTGTTGGAGTTGAGTGTGGTCGGCTGCAGGCTTTTCACTGTCCAGTTCAGGTCCTAGTGATTTTTCTAGGAGGCCCAGCACCGAGTTGGGCACTTAGTTAATGCTGTGTATATAATGGACTGGAGGGATCAAGACTTAAGGAGAGAACAGAAATATTGTAGAATATTAGAAGGAGTTGTGTTGTCCTGCTGAAGGATGCCAGGGCGGGCTTTACTGTGGATTATAAATATGAAAGAAAGGTTGATAATTACTTATGGTAGGTGTTGAGCAGGAAGATCCAAGTACCAACCCCAAGTGAGGACTCCCACCCCTGGAGGCGAGCAAAGGTCAGAACACAGCCAACCGTCAGCATTAGGAGCCCACAGACCTCCACCCACTGCCTCATGTAGGCGTCAGAGTCCCTGCAGAGAACTCAACACATGAGGCAGTCATCAGAAGAGTATGCTACTCGGAGAAAGAAGAAATGCAGCGATTGGTATCTGTGGTATGGCTAAGAGGTCCCTCTGATAGCCATTCAGGGGAGTGGACTGGACACAGGACTCTGATGCTGCTGGAAAAAACCCAGTTCTCTTCCATAGGAGGCAGATGGACTGGTGGGGCTGGCTGGCTGTTACAGGACCCATAGGCTTATGCAATACAAGGACGTTCACTTGTGTTGAGTTGTATTGGGTTGTATTGAGTAGTACTGAGTTGTATTGGGTTGTATTGGGTAGTACTGAGTTGTATTGGGTTGAGTACCCAAAACAGGGGAAAGATTTCTCCTAATCAGGAAGAATCTGGGGCTACATGATAGCTCCCACCAAGCTTCCACATAGGAGAATGTTTCAGGCACAGAACACAGATGGGGCAACCCTCAAAGCTCCAAATTGCAGGGTAACCTTGTCCACAACATAAAGAAGGGGCAGAGGGGAGTGAAGGCTCAAACTGGAAATGTGCCCCTGGAAAATGAAGACTTAGTGTGGTTATTTCCATCCCTCCCCTCAGTTTTATGAATGGCAGATATTACTAATTAGTCATGGAACTTTTTCCAAATAAATCGGGATACAGTCAGAATCCTTTTGCTTTTTTCTTCAGAATCCTTCTTAACAAATCATTTCATGTGGCCATCGTCAATTACAGTGAGTTAGTGTATGATTTAAAATGTATTTATTAGAGGACTACAGATCTTATGAAATTAAAGACGTGTGAGCTCTGAGGTGGGAAGAGAATGGAGGACAGGTAACTGTATTGAAATGGGCCTGGGAAAGGGTGTCAGAAGAAGAAGAGAAGATCCCAGTAGGGGAGAAATGGATCTTACAAACTCAACTGGGTTGGCATAGATGGATGAATAAATGAATAAATAATGTGAGGTACATTTGAATTAGTCAGAATGTCTGTATTCCCCTCATGGCATTTCCTTCATTTTTAAACAACCTTGGGCAAGCCCCATATGTCAGCTATTTCCTAGCAAAACAAAGATTGGAAGTATGGCAATATCCTGATAATTCAGGCAAAACCTCCACTTCTGCTTGGAGTACAGCAAATACCACTGGGAAAGAGAATTATAAATAAAAACATGTTTTTCTTTTATAACAGCATGTCATTACCATCTTTATGAATTTATATGACATCTTTTACTTAGGAAAGTAAATGGAATTCCGTTAATGTTTATAAACGGCTACTGAAGAACTATGCAGTGTAGGGTAGTGTTATGATCCAATACCCATGGGAGGGGATTGGAGCTCCTATTCCTGAGTGATTAGGCTAAACTCCCCATCACTCATATTTTGACTAAAGCATTCCGGTAAGAAGTGAAAAATTTTCTGAGTTGTATATTGAAGACAAAAACATACAACCAACAGAGAATACCTTCATTTTGTATTTTCCTAAAGCTATTTGGAGTTAGATTCCTACAGTTTTAACTACATATCTTGGTGTACGTAATGATGTGGGGCTCACGATTTTACTTCTCTACTTCTTGCTATAGATGATTACCTATATATCTTCACTTCCTTTGGATCTGTTCAATGTCAATTAAGAAAAAATTATCTTACATGTATTTTAGTTGTCAAAACTAAAAATATGTAAAATTCGACAACCTAAAGCAACCCTTGTTAACATTTTGGTAATACATATGCTTTTAAAAAACATAGAAGAGATGATTTTTATGCATTCTTTTATAAAATGACTTTGTACTGCAGTGCCTGTGTGGCTCAGTTGGTTAAGCATCTGACTCTTGGTTTTGGCTCAAGTCATGTTCTCAGAGCTGCAAGATTGAGCCCCATGTCAGGCTCCACACTCAGCACAGAGTCTGCTTGAGATTCTCTCCCTTCCCCTGAAGACACCCCCTCCCCTCTCCTGGCTTGCATGCACTTTCTTTCTCAAATAAGTAAGTAAATAAATAAATAGAATCTTTAAAAAAATGAAAAAAGTAAAATGACTTTGTTTTACTTTCAATATGTTGTGCGATAAATATCTCCTTTCTATATCAATACATTTATATTTATATAAGACAGATATATAATTTTTTCATGATTGCCCAGTGTTCTATTCTCTGGAATAGAACTACTTAACCTACTTAAAACTAGTTAACTATTAACGACTTAATATGAGCCACTTAATCAATTCTTATTTTTGGATATAACATTTATTTCTGAATTTTGCAATAATGTGAAGAAATAAGATAATATCCCTGAAGTTAAGGATGGAAGCTGGTATCCATCCTTAATATTTTATTGGGAATAAGCCTTGGAAGTGCTATTGCAGGGACAAAGAATGTGCACATTGTTAAAACTTCCACTGTAGCTTGCTGATTGCCTTTCAGAAATGTTGTAGGTCTTTTCACTTTGAATGGCTGCATGCAGAAGTCCAAGAATCCTTGGTATTATCCTTTTTCTTTCTTTATTTTTCATATTTGTCAATCTGATAAATTGTGCCACTGTATCTCATTTTAATTTGATATTTTAAAATTTTTTTAAAAGATTTTATTTATTTATTTGACAGAGAGAGAGAGATCACACGTAGTCAGAGAGGCAGGCAGAGAAAGAGGGGAAAGCAGGCTCCCTACCGAGCAGAGAGCCTGATGCAGGGCTCGATCCCAGGACCCTGAGATCATGACCTGAGCCGAAAGCAGAGGCTTTAACCCACTGAGCCACCCAGGCACCCCTGATATTTTAAATTTTACTTGTGAGTTTGAACCTATGTTTATTGGCCACTTGTATTATTTGATTTGTGCATCACATATACAGGCTTTGATTATTTTTTTCTGTATTTATTGTCTTTCTCACTGATTAAAAGATAACTATTAAGTATGCAAACCCATGGGACTGTCTGAATTTCATAATTTTAATAGATTTCAAAATATTCTATATCAGGATTTTGAATTATAAGTGAGAATCCACACTCATCTCTGCTTTCTTAAACTGTTCTCACTGCAATGACCATTAGCAAAAATGTGATATTGAACTTGGCAGAAACTGTTCTGAAGCACCCTCTTAATGGTCTTTCATAGTAATGAACTAAATTGTAACTGAGCAGAGAATAAAACTTAGTCCATTCCAAAGTAAAATAGAAAATGGAATCAATTATCTATACTTTCCAGCTAATGGCAAGGTCATTTTTTCTTCATTTTCTAAATATTTTAGGCTAAAGTAGATTTTCTCATGGACTTTTTTTTTGGGAGATGGGGAAGGGCGGTGGTGCCGATTTGCCAGATAACTTCTTCCATTTTGCATTGCTTAATAATGCTGGTGTGGACAGAGCTAGAGTGTTAATGATCTGAGGACCTAAACTTCAGAAGAAACAAAGATCACAGATCAAAGTGATTTTGCCTTGCAGGGACTCGCATCCAGGGTCAAATGCAGGCTCTTGGTAGGTGATTCAGGAAGGATGGTCCGAGAAGGAGATAGGGTGGCCGGTTCTTCCTCAGCTCTGTCGCAGAGCCCTTTCTGAGTGTGACCCCTGTGCTTAAGAACCAATGGTTACACGACATCGTGATTCTCCACCAAGTTCAAATCTCAGAGCTTCATCTTTGATTCAGCTGGTACAGTGGGATGGATATTCATATCTTTATAGACATGTTGCTTTCCCACCCCTAATTTTTTTTCCTCATGGTGTCTGGTGTTAGGGCGAAGGGCGAAGGCCACATTTGAACATAAGTCAGGTTTTTTTATTTTATGTGGGGGAAAGCCGGGGGCGTTTGCAGAACTTAAAACAGAAATCAAACCTTTAAAGGTCGACTGTATATGTCCTGCCACTCATATTCTCTTCTGGCTTCTAACTTTCCTTAGGCTTAAAATACATCTGGAGTTGCTGCTTCCTTTGTTCTTCAGAGAGTTCATTTCTTATTCTTTAAAATAAAAGCACACACACACACAACAAAAAACATTTTTTTTTTTAAAAAAAGGGCAACAAACAAAGTTTGTGTTGATCATAATTTCCAAGCCTCGTTGCCCACAACTCGATAGAACAAAACAGGACTTGCTGTTATTTCAGAGAGTGCCATGCTGTACCCTAACTTGGTAGGCTTCTCAGTGGGCAGTTCCTCAGCTGAGTGGTTTACTGACTGTGAAATTAGGAGGAATAGGGGCAGGAGAGGTAGCCACTGCATTTTGAGATGAAGACAGATGAAATGAATCCAGAGAGAATGCTAATTTAATATATCCCAGTGCAAGCGTATCTTGGAGATTTAGGCAGGTTTGGTTCCAGAACCACCGCCAGAGAGTAAATATCGCAATGAAGTGAGTTACCTGCATTTTTTTTTTTTTTTTTTTTTTTGTTTCCCAGGGCACATAAAAGTTGTGGCTACACCATACTGTAGTCTGTTAAAGTGTGCAACAGCGTTATGTCTTTAAGAAAAGTACATACCTTAATTTAAGAATGTTGTTAAAAGACTCTAGCTATCCTATCATCTTAGCTTTCAGGGAGTTGTTATCACTGATCAAAGATCACCATAATGGGTGCCTGGGTGGCTCAATCGGTTAATCATCTGCCTTGGGCTCAGGTCATGATCCCAGGGTCCTGGAATCGAGTCCCACGTCGGGCTCCCTGCTCAGTGGGAAGTCTGCTTCTCCCTCTCTCTCTGCCCATCCCCTCCTCAGGCACACTCTCAAAAAAGTAAATAAAATCTTAAAAAAAAGATCACCATAACATATAATAATAATGACGAAGTTTGAAATACTATAAGAATTACTACAATGTGACACAGAGACACAAAGTGACCAAATGCTGTGGGAAAAATGGCCCTGACAGATTTACTAGATGCAGAGTTGCCATAAACCTTCAATTTGTAGAAAACATAGTATCTGTAAAGGGCAGTCAAGTGCAATAAAATGAAGTATGACTGTATCTTTAGTAAAATAGCCACAAAATTTGGTATCAAACCTGCTTCTAATACCTTTTAGTGGTTATATAAATATAAATATTATAGATGCAAGTTTATAGTTCATTAAAACAATTGGTTGAGTGCCAGGAATGCTGTTTAGGGATTTTAGCCACGTTCAGAATGTATCATAATTGATGAGAATAACTAGATCCTTGACTTGCTTCTTATTGTACAATATACATATAGTCTTATTATCACCGTTGTTTCACTTAAATGTTTAAATAACAAAGATGTCCTAAGCTACTCTGAGGAAAGAAATACAATAACAAAGTGAGTACATTTTCTGCATTAAATAGACTTTATGCTTTCATTTTGATAGCATCTTTTGATGAAGTCAACATTTTGGTATATTCAGTCTTAGAGAAATGTGTGTTTCTTATCCCTGCACACTTACTGGTTTTTCCTCTGCTGCCTAGAGATTCCCATCTCTCCTTTTCTATTCCATATTCCTCATCCTGCTCATGGAAGTCTTGACCTTTCTCCTGAGTTTATTCTCTGTGGCTATATTCTGGGAAGAGAATGTAAGCCCAGACAGACAAAACCCCTGTTGTCCTTGAGTTTTATAATCTAAAGAAATCTTCCTTTTCTCTTTCTGCAACTGCTTCTGTTCCAGTTAGAACTACTTGCTTTCCTTTCTAGATTGCTCTTAAAGGCTTTGAAGCTTAAACCTTTACCATAGTTATTTCTCTGCTTTCTTGAGGTTTAAGTACTGATCGATTAAATTGTAACCCTTCTTCCCACCTGAGTTCCGAACCAATAAAGATCAAACAGTAAGGTCAATGGGACATAAAGTGTATTTATTTTGATGAAGCTCAAAATGGGCAGTAGGGGGACGGGGTCCCTGATACTGAACTCCAAAATTAGATAATTATTTCTTAGTAAAAAACACCCTGGAAAAAGCAAACACTGCTAGGTGTGGTATAATATGAAAATGAACTTCCAGCAAATCCTAAAACTTAAAAGGTAAAGGGACTGGAAAGGGGGTGTCTGTGCATGCCCAGTTTGTCCTCTCAAGCTGGACACAAGTGAATAAAAAGTGTGGATTAGAAATGAACTGTGAGAGACAATGGACTCCAGGAATCAAACTGAGGGTTTTAGAAGGGAGAGGGGTTAGAGGATGGGTGAACCCAGTGATGGGTATTAAGGAGGACACGTATTGCATGGAGCACTGGATGTTATATGCAAACAATGAATCATGGAACACTACATCAAAAACTAATGATGTACTGTATGGTGATGAACATAACATAATAAAAAAATTATAAAAAAAAAGTGTGGATTAGGCCAGATGTGGGCTCCCTCCACATCTGGTTGGGGAAGAAGTGTTCCCATCCCCACACACTCTGCATATTTCCCTACCAGTGGGTCCTTTCTGAATTTATTTTTTAATCCTACAGAGTGGCTAGAACACTATAGGCATTTGCAAAATATTTAAATAAATTTATTAGAAGATAAACACATTTCATGGATTTACTCCAAAACAAAGAAGACTTGAATGTTCTTGGACTAAATAAATTCTAATATTTACTACCTTGTCAATAATACTCTACCTCATGTGTATGTTCATGATATTTACTGTCAAGATAAAACCTTTAATTGTTATACTCAACCATATCCAGTCTTGTGTACTTACTGAGGCAGAAGCATGAACACGAGTATCTTAAAAAGTTCTCAGTGAATATGGTGGCAATAAAGGCTTCAAATCACTATAGACTGAATTATGTGAAAAGGGTCTGAGAAGACCTCACTATGATTTCAAGAGCTTTTTAGAAATCTTGAAACTTTATAAAAGGATCTGGAACTGATATCTGGGATGTGGTAGAAGAGAAATTCAGGAGAAAGGGACACCTTGGCAACTAAGCTTAAGAAAGTCTGATGCTATTTCAGCCATACATTTTAAATATTCTTAATTAATCTATGTCCCCATCCACCAACCATGTGATGTCAGTCTTTGCTGATAACAGAACATCTGCTGACTTGGTCAGGGAAGCAGCCCTTCATTCAATCGGGGATATGGTCTGATTTTCCTAACAGCAAAGTTTGCCTTAGGGTTTACCGTTAATTAATTGTGTCTAAATATTAACTGACATCCATTCTAGGGTGTGAGCAAAACTTCCCTCCAGGGCACGTCCTCTGTGGAAAATTTAACATTTCCATTATGAAAGCCAAGAGGATGAAATACTTTTAGAAATGTGGCTGTTGAGTGCAAAGGAGGAGGCAAATATCTCTTACCAATTGAAGAAAGAGAAAAGAAAGAGTAAGAGAAACAGCTCCAGGGAAGAGGATGGTTAGAGAACTGATTCATGCCAGCTTTCAAAGAAATGGAATAAAAAGAAGGAAGGAAGAATGGCAGGTTGGCTGAGGAATCTTCCTGTAGTTGTAGAGTCCAAGGAGCCAGGGGCTTGTGATGGACAGGAAGAGGAACTCTTATGAGAACGTCACCTTGGAAATTCTTTGCTTCCATAGGGGAGAGGTTTGTCTGCAAGAATAACTAAAAGCTGATGGTCTTGGGTCATATAGAAGAATTATATTAAGTCTGTTGTCCTTTTATTTCTAGAAAACTGACTTTAGTTTGAGATCAAATTACAAAGTAATGGAAGCTGTTTGCCTCATGTCAAGAACTAAATAATGTGTCAGATCTGATGCTGCAATTTCTTATTCCTCATGAGGAATGATTTTTGTCCTGAGGAAATGATTCGAGTGGTATCTTTTCCCCTTTAGGACATGTCTAAAAACTGAGACTCTCTGTCAATATAACTGTTTCCGCTTTAAATTTTTTAGCCGGAAAGATCAGACTGCATACCAATAAATAACTTTACTCTTTGCTTCAGGAGTTTCTCGTACACCAATCTGTCCAGGCAAACATTGGCTTATATGGGAAAATAGCTATCAAAACAGGACAATAGGTTTCTCACACGGTTTAAGAACAGTAATCAGCTCATTAATACCTGCTTCAAGATCCTTGTACACTATGTCACAAACTTTCCCCAGTCCAAGCTGTGACCTCTTGAAAGATCCATCTTCAATTATTTGACCCCAGTTCCCCAAATTTTACAAAAACTCTTCAATTTCTTCCTTCCATCTGGGAAACTATTAGGACTCTACCAAAGTAGTGTTTCCCAATGCTAGAGGAAATTTAAGAAACTCAGCTCTTTTGATCCACAAGATTTGGTGGTCTTACAGGTAATTGAGGATCTATCTAGTATGTAGGTAGAAGCAACCACATACGCACTAAACACTTTCAGGATGTTATCCAGATTTTCTGCTTTAGTGTGGAGGAAATTAGGCATCAGAGTTGTCAGTGAAATTGGGGAATAAGTGACTTAGTGAAGAGACAAAGGAGGTGCTATATTTGAATAAGAAGAGCCTTAAGAGAGCAGTTTTTGAGACATTAGAAGAAAATTAATGGTCTGTAGAACTGGAAATCAATAACCAGTCTCTTCTCTTGACTATGAGGTCCATGCTTTGTGCAAGTATGAGATTCCCCTTCAGATTTCCAAGGAGGCATCCAGGTTTTGTTTAGGATCCAATAGTGGAAAGAATATGGTAAATAACTATTTTATTCTATATCCGTGAGGGACCCAGATGTATAGGAACAAGTTTTCATAGAGCAATTTAGTGAGTCCTTCTTAAAAAGTGAGATCTGAATAGGATTGGAAATAATAACTCAGCGATTGGACCTTTTTAGGACTTGGAACTCTTTTATTTCTGAAAATGTAATATAGACTTCCAATTCTCTGACCACATGCCTTATATTTCCAGCTGCCTCAGTTCTTTTGTGTCATATACCTGATATTTTATGTGGTTGATATCTCAGTTTTTTTGTTTGTTCGATCAACTATTTTATTTTTGGCCTAGGATCCATTGCTTCTAATGCTTACCAAATTTCTCAACTCCATTCTCTTTTATCATTCTGATAATCCATTTCTGGATGGATCCAGCTGACTGCCTCTCTACCTTCTCTGTCTGGAGGGCTAATTTTTCTGAGTACTGCTAGAGAATAACCATCACATATAAATCCATGGTCTCTAACCGCAGCTGGGCCCTTGCCACTGCCTAGGAAGTTTTCTACAGGTTCTTGAAGCATTGCCTCACTAATTCCCCAGGGCTGAATTTTGAAATCTTCCCTATTCTCCAACGGGCACCTATCCATCTGCCTCCCTTTCACTCTCAGCATCGCTGAACAAACAAACAAAACCAACGCTATCACTACCAACAAAAAATGCATCAACAACAGCAATAATAACCAGGTGGGGGAGTTTCTTAACGTCTTCAACTTCCAGTAATTAATTATTTTTTAGAGTTATATTTGACATACAACGTTGTGTAAGTTTAAGGTGTACAACGTATTGATTTGATACATTTATATTGCAATCTGATTGCCATTGGAGCGTTAACTAGCACCTCTGTGCCATCACATAATTATCATTCCTTCTAGTGCTGAGAACAGTTAAGATCAGTCTCTTAGCAAGTTTGATGTTTATAATATCGTTTTGTTGTCTATAATCACTGTACTCTGTGTTAGGTCTCCAGGACTTATTTACATCCTCATTGCAAACATATGTCCTTAGACAACCACTCCCATTCCTCCACATTCACCCCCCCCCACCTCGTCCAGCCCCTGGTAGTTATACTTACCTTGTGTTCATCTTCTAAAATAATGGAAATCGTGTATATTCCTGAGACTGACCCCTTCATGAGTGTTCTAGCTCTAATCCATTTCCACCTTTTCAGGTGTTTGGTCCATCTGTGAGCTTATTCTTTTGTCTCTCCAGTTTCTTCTCCATTGTCTCTTTTGTATCAGTCTTTAAATAGGCTCGATTGTTTTCACTTTTCAAAAAGAAAAGATATCCTTCCACAACCTATGCTCACTTTTCCTTCCTTCTGTCCCTCACAATGTTTTTTTTTTCTTCCCAAATACTTTTATTTTACTTTTTCAGTGTTCCAAGATTCATTGTTTATGTACCACACCCAGTGCTCCATGCAATACGTGCCCTCCTCAATACCCACCACCAGGCTCGCCCATCCCCCCACCCCCTCCCCTCCAAAACTCTCAGTCCCTTGTTCTGAGTTCACAGTCTCTCATGGTTCTTCACCCCTCCGATTTCCTCCAATTCATCCCTCCCTTCCCTCTCACGATGTCCTCCATGTTTTTCCTTATGCTCCACACGTAAGTGAGACCATATGATAATTGACTCTCTCCGCTTGACTTATTTCACTCAACATAATCTCTTCCAGTCCAGTCCATGTTAAAATAAAAGTTGGGTATTCATCCTTTCTGATGGAGGCATAATATTCCATTGTATATATGGACCTCACGATGTTTTTGAGCTCTACTTGCCATCCTTAGTTTTCAGTCTTTCACTCACTTTTTAACCTGCCTTCTAGCTCTTCCCTCTGAAATGCTGCTAAAATTGATCTGGCAAAGGTCACCAATGAGCTTTTCATAACTTCATTCTTTAGGAGTTTTTCATCTTTATTTCTTTTGTTTTACCTGCTGGGTTTTATGTTATTGAACAAGGAAAGCCTCAGGGAAGAGTGAAGATAGACATTCCAGGCAAGGGATTATGCCATAAATAAGGGAGGGTGTCATAGAATTAAAGGAGACAGTGAAAAGATAATTGGGGCAGGGCACAAGCTTTCTTTAGAATAAGGGGAATGGGGAGGAAAAGTATGTTGGTATTAGATTGTTGGAAGAGCCCCTGAAGACCATGTCAAGGAATTCAGACAGTATTCCACAGTGACCAAGGATTCCTTTTTCAAACTATTGGAAAAGAGAACAATACATGGTATAAGGGGTCCGTTATCATTTATCGGTCACTGTGTTTCAAACAAGGTGACTCAGGCTTCCTTATGCTTATGGCATAAGTCATGGGCAGTTGAGGTAAGGAAAACATAAGGAATACTTCTGCTCTGAGTTTGAAGCTGGGCAAAAATTTCCATGAGATCCAGAAAGGCAGTTGAAGATACAGGACTAGCCTTGCAGAAAGGACAGCAGAGACATGCAGATGAAGGAGTTATTCCTGGAGAAGTGAGTGCTGAAGTATTCATCAAGATTTCTGTTGAGACAAGCAAACCATTCTCAAGATAGTCCCTTTCTTCCCTTCAATTTGCTTTTTTTTTTTTGGCACTCAGAGAATTCCTTGTAGTACATTTGAACAGAGTTCCATTTTATCTTACATTTAAAACTGTTGTCATTCATAGATGATACCGTTTTTGTTACACTGATAGGTCCGTTAGTGACTGGTGGGGAAGGCACATTTTTCCTTTTGACAGTTGGCTTGCAACTTTTTTTTTTCTGTATATGCTGAATTGCTTTCTTGCTCTTATAAATATATTCAACATCACAGTTCTGCCACATGACAGACAGAGAAGGCCCTGGCAGATTCCAACCTCAGGAAGAAATTATGTCTGTTTCTATAGTACTATCAAGAGATCCATGTGTGTATGTCAGGAGACACCTTTGTGTTCACAGTGTGCTTCCATGAAACGAAAAGCATACGAT
>CM052886.1:90641650-90663084 GCA_028534135.1 Potos flavus
TCTAGTGAAGGACACTTTGGTTTCTGGATAGATAGAATTGTTCTAGCTATGTGATTATAGGGCCCTGCTCTCCCAATATCTCAGATCATATGTTCTTTTTGCAGTGTTGTGCCTGGGCATTTCAGGGCAGGGTCCATGTTTTCCTGAGAGGAAATGTGTTGGAGTGGGATGATCTGTCAGACTAGAAGGTCTAGGGCAGCGGTTCTCAGAGTGTGCTCCCCAGACCAGCATTGTTGGCATCACCAGGGAGGTCATTAAAACAAAAATTTTCTGGTCCCGTCTCAGGCCAATGGAATGAGAAGGTCTGGAGCTGGAGCCAGCAGTCTGTGTATTAATAAGCTGCCCAGGTGTTTCTGATGCGCAGGAAAAGTTGGAGACCTGCTGGTCTAGAGGATGGTTGAGCACTTAAAGAGGTCATTGAACGTGGAGAATGAATGACTTAGAGGATGTGGCTCCTGTTTTCATTCCTGCACTGTTTCAATTTGCAACTTTGAGCCTCAGGTTTCCCAGTTCTAAAATGAGGGGTTATAGTTACCATATCTTACTAAATAACTCTAAACTCTGACAGTGTGGCTGCCTTCCCAAGGGGGAAGTTTTCTCTAGTTAGTCTTGTGGCTGCAATGTGGTAAATAATTTCTTTTTTCTTTTTCAGTCACCTGACTTGGTATTCAGAGTAAGATTAACCTAAATGAAATAAAGTAACTTTATAACTAGATGCTTGATTGATTCTTCTATTTCAGTGGCCTTTTATAGTGAGAGACCTACTGTAATTCTTAGCCCCACAGTCAGAGCACTTGGCGAGGCTATGGGACCAACTCCTGGGTTCAACCTGCCAATCCGAGATGTTCCAGCAGATAAGACGATGGGGTATAAATGTTCCTCATAAAATTCAACTTTTATTTTCCTTTTTCCTATATATTATCAGAGAACAAAATGTGGGAATGTCTAGAACATCTAGGCATTTGCTGTCTTGTAAAGTTAGTATATTAAATATTAAAGTTTATAGTCTAGATGTGATTGCCTAAAAGGAGGTCTAGTGGATAAATTCAAATTTTTATACCAGCTCTAAAACAATACAACTATTCTTCTAGTCACCTCGGTATACAAACTTGGAATCTTCAAATAATTCATCTCTTTTTTTATACGAATGGTCATTATATATTGTCCTATCAATAATTTTTCATTTTTGATATTTCGAATTCATAATGTCCTCTAGATTTTCCATACTGCTGCCATTGACCTCAGAGTCTCTGTGTGAGGTTTTGTAATTCATACCTCTATAACAACAATAGCTTTAGTGGGGCTTGTCTACGTGATCCTCAAACCTTAACATGATACATAAACTTGACTCTAAAAAAGAGAGATTTCCAATAAGCTATTTTTGAGAAGTGAGATTTAAATTTTAATAATAAATGTCACACACTTTCTTGAACAAACAGAAGGAAATGGTTTATTCTTCCCCGGATGCTATCTATACAGGATGACTCTAATTCCAGAGGTCACTCTAGTGGAGATTTTAATTGACTCTTTCCATTTTACTCTAATGGCACATATGAATACTTGACTTCAGTGTCTCAGACTGTCTGTCTGTCAGTCTGGCACTTTCTCTAAACAAAATATTATTTTCAGGGGAAAAAAAAAGTCTGAAACCCAAAATAGAATAGGACTGATAAAATCGTGTTCCAGTTTGTGTGAATGATCTAACCTCCTTTTAGTCACCTGGGTCTAGGATGGCTGTTTTAGCAAATTTCTTACTCTATCACCTTGTTAAAAATACAGACGGTTGTATAACTTTGTCTAAGCTCATGCATTATTGAGCTGATAAATCATAGTGGCTTTGAAAGAGCCAATATGCTCCAGCTGCCTCTCATGCAAATTAACTGCATGTGCTAAAACTCCTTATGGAAATTTCAATGGCTAAAAATATTACGCACAATCAAAACCCAATGTTATTTTTGCTTTTCCCCTACAATATTTTCTCAGTTAGTAGACATTTTAAGAGGTTTTTCAATTGCGATAACTTCTGGATTTGGTTTTATTTTAAAGGAAGAACCTACACACACACACACACACACACACACACACACACACACACAGAGCCAATTCTCATTATTAGCAGTAATTATGTTCTACAAAGTCACAACAAATGCTGAATTAGCAAATACTGAGCCATTGCTCCTAGGGGCAATAACAGAGTTAGGTTCCTGTGAGCCTCTGCTCACATTTTGGTTAACCAATCAATACACAACCTTGTTTTATGTGTTTCTGTTTAAAGACATTTTATATAATATCTATGTTGATTCAGTAGCACTGAACATGGCCAAGAGTACTATAACTCATATCTGAATGAAGCTCAGTAAGACATGTGTTTTCTCCATGAGGAATGCCATAGGCTCCTTGTGCTTACGAACACTAGACAACTAGTTGAGGGCCATTTTAAACAGTGAAATCCCCTTGGGCTTCTGGGTGGCTCAGCCCATTAAGTATCTGCCTTTGGCTCAGGTCGTGATCTCAGCCTGAGACTGAGCCCTGCCTTGGGCTCCCTGCTCAGCAGGGAGTCTGCTTCTTCTTTCCCCTGCTCCTGCAGATGCTGGCCCTCTCTCTCTCAAATAAATAAGTACAATCGTAAAAATAAATAGTGAACTCCCCAACAAAAAACACAGAAATGCAAAAAACATGGCAGTAAATATACTATTAAAAGGACACTTGTTTGCAGTCTGAGTGCTAAAACAAGGCAGGTTGGGTGTGAGTCAGAAGATTCAAAATTTTTGTCTCTGTGCATATGTTTGCAAATGACCATGAAAACGGCTGTGAGTATTGACTGATTTGGAGGTTACAAATACATTTTAGCAAGTAGGCAGATTTGTAAATACGGGATCTGTGAAAAATGAGGATCGATTTTATGATAATAGATGTGAATGAAATGTGTTAAAAATTTAGAACTCTAAACTCTAAATAACACAATAAGTCTACAAGAATGTTCTTAAAAGTTTCAAGGTACCCCATTCTGAGAGTTCGTATTCAACGAAATTGAATTTATCTACAGGTAGAGTTGCTTCTCTCATATTCTGACCATATTTTGTTTCTGCTACTTTTTTTCTTCTATATACATGGCTTATTATTTTGATGATCAGGACTGGTTACTTTTCCTTGGTTGTTTCTTAGCTAGTGATGTGATTGATTAGTTATACCTGGTTATACCTGGTTAGAAAGCCAACATTCAAAGACATTGCATGATCTTGTTGAACCAGAGTTTGAGTCACCTGTGATTTTTTTTTACATGAGTCGAATATTTATATTTTGTAAGTAGACTTACTTTTTTTTCTCTTCAACACATTCACCAGTCCAATGTCCTTTTAAAGTTACTTCTTGTCTGCTTTGAGCTTCCCTTCTTTGTCTCTAAATGCAGCCTTTAAAAGAAAAATAAAGTAACTTTCTAATTCCTTTTATTCATAAGCTGGTTCCCTTTAGATTCTTATTACTTATTATAATAGCTATTTTTTTTTACAGATTTTATTTATTTGAGAGAGAGAATGAGAGAGAGAGAGAGGATGAGAGGGGTGAGGGTCAGAGGGAGAAGCAGACTCCCTGCTGAGCAGGGAGCCCGATATGGGACTCGATCCCGGGACTCCAGGATCATGACCTGAGCTGAAGGCAATCGCTTAACCAACTGAGCCACTCAGGTGCCCCTATAATAGCTATTTTTAATTAAAAGCGTTATCACTTACTTTGAAATTCTCCAGGTTTGCTATGGAAGGATGAAATCTTTGTTTCCTATATATTACTCTAATTTATTGTGATGAAACACGCTATTTTTAATGTCAATTTCATATCTTCAAATAAGAATACAAGAATAAGAATATAAATAAGTCTAACCAAAGTGAATTATATAGATACTGAATATCATATACCTTTTTTTCCTACTTGATAGCTTCCAAGTGGATAAAATATTCACATATACTTAAGAAATTTCTATATTTCAAGATTGGTTGAAACTAGTTTTGTTATGATGGAGGACTAATGTTGTTTTCTTCAGAAGAAGCTGGATTTTGGTATAGATAAACATTTTTCATCAGCAAATGCGGTGTCTAGAATGGAACCTGTTGAAGAATGTTCTGTGTGTATTTGGGAAGAGCATATTCTGAGCTCCATAGACCAAGCTGGGTATTAACAACGCAGTACTTATGGTGTCATGTTTATTAATGACTCAATAGGAGGGACAGACGTGAAACAAGTATAGATGCAATTCCCTTTTCATACTATCTTGGTACTGTAACAAACAAACAGGATGAAAATATTTGTATAAAGGGTCTGCCTTCTCTGATGTGTACTTTTAAAATTGCCTTGGAAGCCTCCAGATTTTTAAAGAATATTTACTATTGTTATAGTTTAGGTAAGGCAAACACCTTGTCTATGTTTATATGATAAACTTCCCCTACATTTGCCTAGACCTAGGTTCACATGTCAGTATGAAAGCAAAGTCATGGTGTTTATGAATTAAATGAGTTCCTCAGGGATAAAAGAACCACAAGGAATTCATAATAATTATGTTACAACTGGAAGGACGTTTGGGGACATTTCGCCTAACCCATATATTTCTCAAAAGGAGAAACAGAGGTACATTTTAACCAGAAATCAGAAAGAACATGTACACCAGCAAAATATTTGCCTCTTCCTTTTCCAGTTTGTGTTTAGGTTGAAACCAAATCTTTTGTATTCACACAAACTAACATCATAAGGAAATCAGGGGACTCTCGATGGTGGTACATCTGTCCCTTCTGAGTATTCACAGTACTCCAGGGGTGGGAAAGAAAGAATACTATTTCTGATGAGACAAGCCAGGAAGTGATTCTCCTGGGGTTGCTGACTCCCAACAGGAGCAGATTAACATTCCAGAGAAGAAAGTGGCTACGTGGCTCACACAGCAAGAAGGTTAGACTTGGCTTGGAGGCTACAGTCAGAGAGACAGAGAGGGAGAATAACAATACATTTTAGGAATAATGATACAGGTTTTATAAATATGTTCATTTAGTTTCAGCAAAATGGTGTGGGTTTTTTTTTTGTTTGTTTGTGTTTTTTTTTTTTTTTTTGGATCTATTTTTTAGTTTTGACTCTATACCAATTAAGCTAATGGTAAACGTCTGGATACACTAAATTTTCCCCATGATTGACGATATTCATTTTAAGGATTTGAATTCAGAAAGACACAAAGAAACTTGCCCCCAGTCCTGTGAAATAAGACCATTTATCAGCTCTGCTTTATTTGCAAAAGAAGGTTCAGTTGCCCTTTATATTATTGTTAGAGCTCAAGACAATGTTTCTTTACTTATGAGCAGATGTTTGAAATCCTCCAGGAGGTTTCTATAAGACTATGGAAATGAACTTGGCATGGGTACTGGGCTCCCAGGTGGAGTGGTGCACATGAGCCTCCTTAGAAGTGTTAGATCAAGGCTAGTCCGGGAGAGCAACAGAGCCTAGCCACCAAAAGCTGAGCGCTTCGGTGAGTGACAGGTACAGCCTCCTTCTGAAGCATGAAAAGGAATGCTAAATGATCTCACTGACAGAATAAATCTTCTGTTTGTTTGGTCTGGACCAGATGTGCTACAGGCTGATGTGGAAATGTCTGCTCATGCCAATTTCACTTTAAATCACAATTTGGCAGGCTGGGTAGTTTTGAAAGTTGCAGCCCATTTAGCACTTTAAACAGAAATGTTTTCTAATGGTCTTTCCAGTTAATTTGCAAATCTACACCAGGGCCTAAATAGGGCTGTGAGAAGCTGCTCTCTAGAGATGTGGGTCACTTGATCAAAGAAGTCTGTCTTGAGAGCGAATGGGAAATATGGCTTTATTTCCTGTGCTCAACAGAGTGATCTCTATGTATGGATAGAAGAGCTCTGTGGGACCAGCACTGGGCTGAGTGTAGTACCACAGATTTATTTATTATAGCTGGTTCATATGCAAGTGGCTTTAACATTTTAAAAAACAGGAGTAAAATGCTGATTGTCACCTTCCAACTGTTCTGAACAGTTCTCAAGTCTCGAGTTAGGAAAGACCCAAAAAGATTCACTCCTCTCAACACATATTACATACTTTGAACCCATGGATACTCTAAGACCCATCACAGATATGACCTGTAAAGAAATCTGTGAGGAATTTAGAATTTTAGAATAATGAAAGAGTCTCCTTTGAGAAGAGCATTCTTTCTTGAATTACTTGAAAATATAATTATCTTACCTTCATTTTTCTTCATAGAAGGGATCTTCATAGCTCTAGTTAATGAGCAGAAATTTTCATTAGTACTTGATTCCTGATAACATGAGGATAGGAGTCTTGGCTTTTTTTTTTTTTTTTTTAATTTCTGTATCCCAAGTTCCTAGATAGAAGCCTGATACATAGTAGCTGCTCAATAAAACTTTGTTGGTTGAGTGAATTCAGATACGTGAATCACCATTCTATTGGTGATTAGAGAAAGAGCTTAGTGTAAGAACTCCATTCATTCCTGTGGATTCAGATGTAAAACTTGAACTCTTACCTATAGTTCTTGATTAAAACATCTCCAAAGACTTCCCATTAATAATGGCAAATGAACATGACATTTGTCATTTGGGGCTTGGAACAATGAATCTGTCATTCCATTGTAAAATTTTAATCTGAACTCAGTCTCATGAAGAATTCTATTAAAAAGGAAGGGAAAAATGAAGGGGTTGAAATCAGAGGGGGAGATGAGCCATGAGAGAGTGTGGACTCTGAGAAACAAACTGAGGGTTTTAGAGGGGAGGGGGATGAGGGGATCGGTTAGCCCGGTGATGGGTATTAAGGAGGGCACATATTGCAGTGAACACTAAGTGTTATATGCAAACAATGAATCATGGAACACTGCATCAAAAACTAATGATGTACTGTATGTGACTAACATAGCATAATAAAAAAATAAAGTTATCATTTGGGGCACCTGGGTGGCTCAGTTGGTTGAAAGTTGGTCTCTGGATTTTGGCTCAGGTCATGATCTCTGGGTTGTGGGATGGAGCCCTGCAGTGGGCTCTACCCTCAGTGGGGAGACTGCTTCTCCCCTCCCCCCACTTGCTCGCTCTCTCTAAAAATAAATAAATCTTTTTTAAAAAAAATTATTGTTTGTTTTTACCAATCTCCACAATCTCTTTGAAGAGTGCTCACAGAATACTAATGATTAAAGTAAATTAAACATTTTGCTATAGAGACACTTCATGTAGATTTAAAGACATTCTCATCTTTCAGAAATAGAGGAGAGGTTTTTTATTTTTGGTTTTGGTTTTAGTATTCACCTCAAATGAAAATACCTTCCTAGGCAAGACCAAAAACCCAGAGGCTTTATAACAAAAGAATTTACATTTAAATATAGAAACAATAACTTCTTCATGTTAAAAAAAAAAAACAAATCAAAATACAAATTGCAAAGTAGGGGAAAATTGCAACATATTTAAAAGCTATGGGCCAGTTTCTTTAATATATAAAAGCTCCCCAAATGAATTAAAAATGTATATAAAGCAAAAGGTGGTCGAGTTCATATTTAAAACTCTGTAAAATATCATTTTGTTCACCTAATATACTGATAGACAATGAAATGTTTGATAATGCACTGAATATAAGTAGTGAAGAAATAGGTTCTCTTATGCATTATTGCTGGGGGTATAAATTGCTGTATCCTCTCTCAAGGGCGATTTCGGAATAGACCTGAAAATTAAAATCACTTTGACCTAGTAGTTTCACATCTGAGAATTTATTTTATGGGTATACTTGTAATTATGTCTAAAAGTACATGTTCAAAGACAATCAAGAAAATTTCCTGTAATATCGTTTGTAGTAGCCAAATACTAAAAATATCTAGTTGTCTTTCAGTGAGTAAACTAGTTAAATATGCTGTGCTACACCCATATTACGGGATGCTTTGGAGCCATTAAAAAAATGAAACTTTTCCATACGATCTAAAATGAACTAGTTTCGTTTCAAAATAAAAAGAATGGAGTTTAAAATAAAATGCTGGTTCCTATTCTTTATTAGCCCTGTGCATTTAAAAATATACTTTTTAACATTTATAGTATTCAGAACTATTTGAGGATCTGTGTGTGTGTTTGTGTGATGTTAATGTATATAATGGCGGAGTTAGTGATGGCTAATTAAACCTCACTTAACTGTCTCATAAAGCAATCTGTAATATAGCCCTAACTTTTAGTCACATTTACAGACACTAGAACTTATTTAGAGATTTTCATTGATATGGTGTTTTATCTTCCAGACCATAAGGAGAATATGTAAAAGTTTTTTCCCATCTGCGAAACTTTTGGGGCCATTAAAGTGCCATTTTGTAAAATGACTGTTCCAGTGCAATAAATGTTGCCCTGGGAACTTGAAAAAGTTTATTATCCTCCTAAAAAAATGCATTTCTTATTTTTTAGTCACTGCAGGAATGAACCTCATAAACTGGATGAGTTTAATGGGCTCACACTGAGCTTAAATGGTGGTATCCGCTTTCTCAGTGCCTTTTATCTGCCACAATGGAGGTGCAGCCCCCACCTGATTCTCCGCAATGCTGAACTTCACTAACTGCCGGCTGATACAATTACCCTCTGAAGAGAAAGGCCGCCTGTAAAGCAGAGGCGCCATTGAGTACCTTAACAGTTGTGTTGCTGATGTTAAAAAGGTAAGTTATTTCAATTGCGAAGACACAAGTATTGAAAATGAAATTGCAGATGGAAGAAAACCCAATTCTGGAAGCCCCCTTTCCTCAATTGGTCTATGCAGTGAATAACCTCGTGTTGCATACAGGTAGATGCTGGCAAAGGTTCATGTTGTGGGCTGGAATTCTAAGAGCGGCCACTGTGATTAGTTAACACTGTATGACTGAGTCTTCTGGCAGTTGTGTTGGATGCATTAGTAAATTAATGTAGGTGGGTTGGCAACCCAGTGAACGAGGTGCCAAGCTTCTCCTTGTTTTAGGTCATGTGGGAAGAAAGGAAGTCAAAAGGAAGGGATGGGGAGACAGACTGAAGTTTTAACTGTGGAAATTGACTAGGTGTTTCATTTTGAGTGAGTGGAGAGAGATGATGTAGAAATAAAGGTCGCAGTGACCTGTGTATATGTATTTAAAACATGTGTCTCTGTTTAGGGTAGCCTTTGGCATGGATCGGTTGCCAGATTTCAGTCACTCATTTGCATGGTTTCTCATCTGGGTTTCAAGGATCCTTAGATCTGTGGATGGACTGACTTCAGGATGACTGTGACCTTCTGGAATTGAACAGGAGCTCTTTCTTGTGAGTTCACCTTGTCCCCCATCACAGAAGCGGTAGCATTCACTAGATTCTCAAGGAGACAAATGTAGCTGATGTTCATAGGTCTAGTTGGTTGATCTGCACAAAATAGTCCAGCTAGTAAATATTGTGGCAAACTCGTCAGAAAATTCTAGCAAATCTGTAGAGAGTGTATAGCTAAGGGGAGCATGAGAAGAAATGTGCCCAGAGACTTTAGGAAGCCCCCAAAGCTGTGCTTACATAACTTCCTGGTTATAGAAGGCAAAGGTGATGCTCATCCTGTAACAGGACATAAGTGAATGTATCCACCTTTCTTTTTTTTTTTTTAAAGAATTTATTTATTTATTTGTCAGAGAGAGAGTGAGAGAGAGATCACAAGTAGGCAGAGAGGCAGGCAGAGGCAGAGGGAGAAGCAGGCTCCCTGCTGAGCAAGGAGCCCGATGTGGGACTCGATCCCAGGACCCTGGGATCATGACCTGAGCCGAAGGCAGCCGCTTAACCAACTGAGGCACCCAGGCGTTCCTGTATCCACCTTTCTAAGCTACAAATGCTGCACTCCAACAGAGTGTACCTAAATATATGTAACATATTTACCCTTGTGCACAGTTCACCGAGGGCCTCCTGGTCTGGAAACATTCTCCACGGGATCTCTTCATTTAAGCTGCCCCCAAATTTGTGATCATACAAGGTCCCAACATTGTTATTGTTCTAGTGGTAAAGCTCCCATTTTTGTTGCCTTTCTTTTTCAATAAAAATGAGGGATTGAATATTTTGTAGCTCAAATTCACATCTCAATCGTTTCCTTGAAAATGCTAAGAAGAATATAGGGAATTCAACAAATGCGAGATTCATGATTTGTTCCAAAGTATTTGCTGAATTCTTTAGCATGTATCAGCAGCTGGATTTGTTGCTAGAGTACGAAGATAAACATAATTTCTGTCTCTGTAAAGCTCGCAGATTAACGGGACTAGGGGCTGGAAGAGAGAAATAAGCTTATAAATTAAAAGAACTCATGAGTGTCTACTGTTTTATATCAAACTTTCCTACCAATCCCATATTTGAGATTGGAATGTAAATACTTCTGACAGCTCTGTGTTAAGTTAGTGGGTATTTTAGTGATTTGCAACCCTTGGTGCCCAGTGGATCACCTTGCAGCATTTTAAATACAGTTACCTGGGGCTGCGCTCAGACCTTATGAATCAGTAAACCTGGGGATGGGGTCCTGGTTTACACATGTTGAAGAGCTCTACACTGCTTCTGATGTGCCATAGATTGAGACTCTCTGAAGTTTTTTTACATTTTTATTATTTGATCAGAAATAATGAGTTTATTGGGGCGCCTGGGTGGCTCAGTCACTTAAGCATCTGCCTTCAGCTCTGGTCATGATCTCAGGGTCCTGGGATCGAGCCTCCCGCTGAGCAGGGAGCCTGCTTCTCCCTCTCCCTCTACACCCCCCCACCTGTGTGTGTTCTGTCTCTCAAATAAATAAATAAAATCTTAAAAAAAAAGAAATTATCACAAGAGTATTTAGAAAGAAAGTCAGCCCAGTTACTAGGACTCATATGCCAGTTAGACCTTTGTCCTTTCCCGATGTCCACAAGTCCTGTTAACATGTTAACCTTAGATATGGAGTTAGCTTGCATTTATGGTTGTTGTGTAGCTAAAACTTTGTTTTTCTGAGCTGATTATATTGCACTTGGTTACCAGAATCCTGTTTATTCCAAAGGGAAGATAAACCATGTCAACTGTTAGAAAATCATTAAAATATACCTCGAGGAATAGTTAAGTCCTTATGGAAAACCCTGACACCTGTTGTCTTTTACAGCAATCCCAAGTCTACCTCATACATTTTCTTTATTTTTTTCTTTCGTTCTTGGGAGATGATTTCCATGAAAATGAGATCTTTATTTCTTGAGAGTTCATCTGTTCCTGCTGCTCACAGGGAAAAAAAAATGCTTAAAATTTAAGCTCGATGAGTTGAATTAGAATGCTTCTCAGCATTTTCCACAAGGATCAGTAGCTTTTTGTGGTCTATCAGGAATTCAAGCCCCGCTGCCTACCAGCTGCTGTTGGGATGAAGGTTTGCTGGTGCTGTTTTCTTGTGGACATGTCTTTCTCAGGAGCAGCCATTCCAGCTCCTGTGACTGCAATTAGGGAGAGGGTTGCAGTCTGTGTTCTTAAACTTTACCCTCCTTGTAATCTGCTAACGCCTGAGTCTGACAGCAGCTTTTCCTCAGAGCATTAAGTTCCAGATGATGGACATAACACTTTATGAGCTAGAATTTCTTTTCATAATTCTTTTTTATGTGTCACTTTCCCTTTTATTTTATATCCCTCTCTAACTACAAAGTAAGTACTAATGCAAGTAAATGTAACAGAACTTTTGTAATTAGGCACTGTCCTAGGTTGGCATTTGCAGATGTATTGACAAATATTCTCTCAGTTAACTAGCTGTTTTCTTCTTGTATTGAGTGTAGTAATGGCTAAGAAAAGCTTTGCACTATTGCTTGAACTTAGAATGTGATAAGAAGGGAGAAAAAAAATGCTATGCTTATGTAACATTGTGATTTTTTTGCCTTTGGGTCTGTATGGAATTGGTGATTAATTTCTTTAACAAAGGCTCATGGGATTCTAAAAACTATGTATAGCCAATTGTATTTTAATAAAAATTTTGAGTACTAGAGGGGTTATTGTGCATAGCAAAAAAAAAAAAAAAAACAACCCCAAATGATAATAGTCCTATCTTTAACATCCCCTAAGTAATCAATCATTTTCTTGACTTATATGGAAGTTATAATAAAATATTATCAAAAATTGAAGCCGTGCATTCAGATTAATTTATTAATTTTCTCTAATTGGCTATAGAAAATAATACAACGAAACTATACATTCTGCTTTATAATTTCATTAGTGAGAAAGAATCCATTTCTTCAACACATATAATTAAGGTTCTGAGACAATTGGAAGGAGGCTCATAAGATGGCTCTTGTTCTTTGGAACACTCCTGAATCGCCTTTTTGCAACATTTATTCTTTTGCTATAGCTGACGTTGATGGTTACATCCCCCAAAGCCATTCTTCTCTGTTTTCTCCCATTGGCCAAACACAGCTAAGAGAGAGGTGGAAAATACCAGATACTTCCAAATTTCCTTCCAGCTAAGAAAGACCATGTGAACTAGATCTGGTCTATGACACATGAAAGAAATTATGCGGGGGTTTCTGGCAGAATATTTTTCCTTGATAAAAGGAAACAGGTTAGGTATATGCACGGAAGCCCCTGTCTTCCTTTATTAATTTTGTACGTGCTTTATATGAAGATATAATACTTAGAACAGCTGCATCCATTCTGTAACCATGAGGAGATACCATCAACGTCTTGAGTAGAGCAAAGCAGAAGGATAGGAAGATCCTGGTTATTTGATGATGTATAGAGGCACTGAATCTTCCCTGAAACAGTCTATGTCAGTATTTTTGTTATGTGAGGTGGTAATAAATACCAGTTCATTATTGGTATGAGTATTTTTCATTTAGGTTTTCCAGGCCTTTCAATGAAAAGTATTTTAACTGATAACTTGTCAAATGCTGCAAGACTTACAAAGGAGGTTAGATCTGTCTATTTAAGAGAAGCCTCAAGATTTGGAAATTCCCTAGTTTTATTTAATTAACCGGTAATAAAACCAGATAAACTATGAAGGAAAACTCAGTTGATAGCTGGCAGCTCTGCAACCAAGGACAACAATTTACAAAAATAGGTTAGAAGCCTATATGAATCAAATTTAGATAAGAATGAATGTACGTCAAGTGGTAGGTCACCATGGGTCTAGTCAGAAAAGCCACAATCTCAATATTAAAGATCAAGGGGAAGTGACAAGTTAGACACTTAATGGAAAATCTGAATTGAGGCCTATGTATTAGGAAACTAATTCAGCCTCCAATAATTTTTTTCTAGCTTATTGAAATGGAAAAAGAAAGAAGACCCAGGTAAAAACAAGGTACACTTCATACATTATGCAGGTGGGCAATGTAGTTCAGTTTGAAAAGTTTAAAACTTGGAACCTTTTTTCATCAGAACGAATTTAAAGTACATTCCATTTCAAATTAAAAAAAGTGATTTATCAAAGGCATGATGATTTTAACATGAGTATGGCAATCAGGGGAAGTATTTGACCAAAATTGAATTGGAAACCTATATAACAATACATGTATCTGAAACTATAAGCAAATCTGTGGATACTGATAGAATTGTATGTGGCTCTGTCAATAGACAAGTAGAACTTGACAGTAGACAGAGTAATTCAGGGAAGGAAAACCTACACAAACTGAATGAAATATAAGGCCAACAGTGAAAGCGAGAGGCACTAGGCAGTATACAGTCTAAGCTGCTATGGAGATACAAAAATAGAATGGCTTAAACCATTTAGAAGTGTGTTTTTCTCTCACATAACAGAATAGAGTTAGGTAGTCTAAGCCCGGAAGAATCTTTGTCATCCTCAAGATATAGCTTCCATCCCTGGATCCAGTTCTTGCAAAGGGAAGAAAGAGAGAAGACAAAAGAAGTTCATTTCTTTCAGGGGCACGACCTGGAGGTGACAAGCATTAACTCTGTTCATATCTCCCTAAGAGAACAAAATCGCACAGCGACACCTAGTTGCAAGTGGTGCTGGGAAATATACTCTGTAGCCGAGGGGACTGTCCCTTTATGAAACTCAATAACACTCTTCTTAAAGGAATGGAGAAGGAACAGTGTGGGGCAATCGTCATTTCTGATCCAGGAGGAGTCAGTGTTGGAAGGGAGAGTGGGGCTGTAGAGTCTTAGCTTTTAATCTTGATGTTCACCTTGTCTTTGGGAAAATTTTCCTGACTACATCTGTGATTTTAGTTAAGTATGCCTTTTTTTTTTTTTTTTTTTAATGCTCTAGTGCCAATGTAGACCCCAATGTTACCAAGTTGGAACATTTGTGTCTTTATTTTAGCAATTGAAAAAGTGAAGTCGTACAAAAGTAATTGCTACACATGGTTACAAAAGATCATACAGGGTGGAATTCTAAGGAAAAGCATGAGTTTCCTGTTTCCCAGGGGCCTTCAGAAAAGGGGACGACTTTTCAATTCCTTTAACTATGTCTTCCTACAGATATATCCATCTCTCAAAACACTATTATGTCTACAAGCTTTAGTTTGTTAATTTTAGACATCATCTGTTGAATCTTAGCTCACTTGCCAGTAATGGCATACCTCTCATTCAATATAATTATATTAAAATGTTAGTTCCTTTACTCATTGTCTTTGTAATTTTAAGTAATATGCTTACATGTTCATTTCTTATTTGGTCAATTATAGACACTATTTCTTGATTCTCTACTTTGAAGGTGAAGATATTAGCACTTATAAACATTTCTTTCAGCTTTCATCTTCCATTCTAACCCAAACTTTTGTCCTCTTTATTCTTATATGCCAAGGTTGATAATACTACATTGTATTCATTCACCAAAATTAAGTATCTTATAGTTTGTTATAGGTTGTTTCTAAAAGTTGAAAAATCGATGAATATTGTTTCCATTATTATGACTAGTGTGGAGGAAATAGGTTAGCATGGGTTTGTATGCTCTCCTCCCTACCCTGGGAACATTGGGATGGAGAAGGACAAAGGGAGAAGGGTCAGGGGAGAGAAAGGAAGAAATAACCCATTCTGAAGGAAAACTTAGAATTTATAGGTTTATGAAGCATGGCTTGTTTGAAATGTCAGTGTTAGCTGTGTCATGATCAGAGAATAAGAAAGGCATTTTATGACTGAAAGGGCTTCCTTTGAGTAAGTGATGCATTACTCTGAGATCTTATATGTTAAATCTGGGCCAGGATATGTCCAAACATTGTTGGGAAGAAACTAGGCAACTTTTTTTTTTTTAAGACTTTATTTATTTATTTGAGAGAGAGACAGAGACAGAGACAGCGAGAAAGAGCAGAAGCAGGGAGGAGAGGGAGAAGCAGATTCCCCTCTGAGCAGGGAGACTGTTGCTGGGCTTGATCCCATGACCCTCGGATCAGGACCTGAGCTGAAGACAGATGCTTAATCAACTGAGCCACTCAGGTGCCCAAAAACCAGGCAACTTTTTGGGGGGTTCCAGAATTCCCCACTTCTCTTACCTTTGTATCTCATAGTTACCTATATTCTTTGAACTAACACTAAAGTTTATTTTTTTCCAATTATATGCAGTATTTATTAATGTTTATCATTAATAGTGACACTTCACACACATTAATTCAGCTGTCACAGCATTGTAAGAAGTCTATCAATTCTTTCATTATGATAAATTTATTTTTTCCTTTTTTTAAAAAAATTTTGCTTTATTATGTTATGTTAGTCACCATACAGTACATGATCAGTTTCTGATGTAGTGTTCCATGATTCATTGTTTGCGTATAACACCCAGTGCTCCATGCAAGACATGCCTTCCTTAATAAAGTTTAAAATTAGGGAAGACCCTCTGTTCCTTGAGAGTCTGATTTGACAGTCCAACAATATTTATTCTCATCTGTTTCTTAATTATCACCACAAAAACAAAAGCCGTGGGGTGAATATATTTTCTTTTCACTCAGCCCTTTTTCCCTTAGAGTTTCTGTCTGCCTACTATACATGTTTGAATATAGTAGCATATATTATTATATTTCAAATTATCATTACATTTTTATCATATTGTCATTTCTGTGATGTATGTAAGAAATGTTGCATAAAAAGCCCATTTTATGAGTCCTTACATATCCAAAAGTATCTGCATTGATTTTTCACATTTGGTTGATCCATTGGCTGCTATAGAAGTCTAGTAAAAAGTAACTTCCCCTTATTATTATGAAGGCATTATTACAGTTTTTAAATTTGATGTTGGCAAGTCTGAGCACATGTATGCAGGTAGCACATCCCCTTAGTATATTTCACAAATGATTTTGTTTAAAAAAAACTTTGGTTTATATGCATTCTTTCAGAAGTTGCCTAGAATTGCTTTGAGTCATCTGAAATGGAGCAAGTCACTTCACCTTTAGCATCTCAGTTTTTTCATCTAAAATTGGGTACTAGAAAAGTTTCCTTCCAGTTTTATAAATGATGATAATAATAAATACATTTTTTTTTCAAAGAACTTTGGTGTCTATTTTTTATTGTCCTGATTCACCTTCATGGATATCTGTACGGTAGGTAGGATCATTTTTGTTATTCCCATTTTATTGCTGAAGAAACTGAAGCACAGAACTATTAAATAACCTGTAAAGGTAAAAATAGCTTTGCTTTGTTTAAATTATTACTTTAAAAGTTGTTTACAACACGTTCAAAACACAACTTGGCTTAAAACAAAGTGTCCTATGTTAATATTTTGCCAAAAGTATTCACTTAAGAACATTTTTCCTCTAAGGACTTTTCTCTCATATCGTAAAACCAAGATTATGCCCTGCATTTATCGAAGAGGTTTTAAAAATTGTTATCCACTGGTGCATTTATGAGAATGAACTCTGTGACTGACACACAAACGCGCACATGCAAGGATCATGGTTTAATGTAGTAAGATACATCAGATGTCTTGACGGGATTTTACTGAGCAGTACAGAAAAAAGGGAAGATCAACATTTTTTTATCCTTGGTACATGATAGTGGGCTTAAAATTATACTTAAATTTCTGTTAATAATTTCATGTCATAGGACATTTGAAGAGATATGTGTTTGTGTTTACCTTTGCTTAGCTATAGAAGACTAATTACTTGGTGCATAGCAAAGAAAAGACATGATGAAAGACCAGAGCTTTTGTTTTTGTTTTTTAAATGAGCTAAAATTTAATTAGATTCCAACATATACTAGGCACTAAAGAGAACATAGATTCAATCCCTGCATGTGGGCTTAAAAAGAGAGGTAAACAAGCCTCTAAAGAGAAAAAATGAGAATCATCTTCTGTTTCTTTTTAGTATATGTGCTGCCGATGTGAGCACATCTTCTGTTTCTTTTAATAATGAACTTTTTTCTTGATTTTTGGGGTAATTCATGTGTATTATAGAAAATTTGAGAATACAAAAAATATAAAAAAGACAAAACAATATATCACCCAGCAATAAATAGAGTTAATATATGGCATGCTGACTTTTACCTTTTGTCAAAATTCACTTTTATTAATAGAAAATAGGCACCTTATTCCAGTTTCAAAGTTGTTATAAAGTTGCTAATAGAAAATGAATTTGAAATAACCACTTAATAATCCAGTTTTGGCGAAGACAGTGAAACTGTGGCTTAAAAAAATGAATGGGCTCTGTTTGCTCGTAGTTGTTTCAGAATTTATTCTTTTTTTTTCCCCCAAATACTTTTATTTTATTTTTTCAGTGTTCCAAGATTCATTGTTTATGTACCACACCCAGTGCTCCATGCAATACGTGCCCTCCTCAATACCCACCACCAGGCTCGCCCATCCCCCCACCCCTCCCCTCCAAAACTCTCAGTCCCTTGTTCTGAGTTCACAGTCTCTCATGGTTCTTCACCCCTCCGATTTCCTCCAATTCATCCCTCCCCTCCCTCTCACGATGTTCAGAATTTATTCTTAAAAGTTTCTGGAACTTTCCTGTCTGTAAAGTACAAGAATCACTGACCTACAAGAGAAAGCCTCTCTGGGACAGCCAATGAGAAGTGAAATAGTCCTCATAAAAGGAATCAATGTATGTTCAACATGGTCACTTGGGCTATACCACAATCCCCTCCTACCATATTTTCCTCCTCCCACACTTTGGCTCAGGAAGAACATGCTTCTGAGCACTGAGATATCAGGAGTCGGGCTGTCATTTGCTATTACAATTGGTCTTTTCAACTAGTAACAGTAAATCTGGCACTGATGCATTGGTCCTGTGGTTTTTAGGAAATTCTGTAAATAATTTGGATTTAGTTCAACTTATTCAGAAACTAAACATGTTCGAAAAGGTTCACTCCTCTGCCAGGGTTAAGTGTCTCCTGGTTTAGTATTCTTATAAAATATATATGACATATAAGTCATAGTCTTAAATCATACTTAGAATACTGCATTATTTAAACACATCTATTTTAACAAAATGTCTATAATTAGAAGTAGCTGATGAAACTAAATCCAAAGTTATGACAAGGGAGATTCACTTTCACTTGAAGCTGTGTTGCTTAGAAAACGTTAAAAGCCCATGGCATTAAAACCATTTAAGGAGAGCACCATTTCCTCGTTCTTTATGATTCCAGCTGGGCTTGGCCAGACATTTGCATTTCTGAATATTTTAAAAAAGTACACAGAATTTTGAAAAAGTCTTTTGTGCGAAAGAATATCTGTCTTTTGGCATCAGTGAGTAGTAGTGCTCTTCAGAATTTCCTATAACACGGTGACAAAGGGAAGTCCCAATACCTGATCAGATGTCAAAGGAATGGGAAGTAAATAATTAGGTCAACCCTTAGTGTGAGTTTCTGTTATTTTTTTACTTTATATTGTTCACCAATGTGAGTAAAGTGGACTTTTGTTAAGAAATAGGGTTTGGGGGCTATGGGATCCTGCTGGAGGAGGTCATTGAGAGGCTGTGACTTTTATGATTCTGGGGGGCAGTTGGCAAGATCTACTTGTCTTGTGGCCATCCAAGACAAGCTTTGTACGTTTCTTCACTTGTTACCCATCTGGAGTGGTCTGCCTCTTTGCCGTCTGTGTATGGGGGCCATTTGGGGAACCAACAGGTCCTCTAGCTGTGGATAGTGGCTAATAGGATCATTCACAGTTGATACTGTAGACCATAGTAGCGTTTTCCTGTGCAGCTCAAAAAATTCTGGATAGGATTTATGAGATCCTTTTTCTATGTAATTACACACTTCCACTTTCCAAAATTGACTTCTTATTTTATGTTTAGGGTTTTAAATTAATTTTTTAATTTTTAAATTTTTGTGTGTTTTTTTTAAATATAATGTTTTACAGTGAGTATTTTCCAATGTTACTAAGTGTTCTCTAAAAACAAGATTTTATAGGGCCCCTGAGTGGCTCAGTTGGTTAAGCATCTGTTTTTGGTTCAGGTTGTGATCCCAGGGTCCTGAGATTGAGCCCTGCATTGGGCTCCCTGCTCGGCAGGAGTCTGCTTCTCCCTTTACCCTGCCCGCCTGCTCCTGCTCTCTCTCTCTGTCTCATGCACACTCTCTCTCCCTCAAATAAATAATAAATAAAAATCTTTAAAAAACAAAACATGATTTTCTGGATTTCATATTAATAAATTATATGAGATAAACCATAATTTAAGAGCTTCTACATTGTTTAGCATTAGTTTGTTTCTTTTTTTATTTAATTTAATTTATTTATTTGACAGAGAGAGAGAGATCACAAGTAGGCAGAGAGGCAGGCAAAGAGAGAGGGGGGAGCAGGCTCCCTGCTGAGCAGAGAGCCTGATGCGGGGCTTGATCCCAGGGCCCTGAGATCATTACCTGAGTTGAAGGCAGAGGCTTTAACCCACTGAGCCACCCAGGCGCCCCAACATTAGTTTGTTTCTAAATTTTTGTTATCACAACTAACGCTGTAACAAATATTCTCACGTAAAACAAATCTTTATACTCATCTCAGGTCATTTTCTTAGGTAACTTTATCTGAAAGTTGAATTATTGGGTTAAAACTTTTGACACTTAAGACCTTCGATATTACCAGATAGATTTTCAGGAAAGGTATGAGCATTTCCACTTCTATGGGAGGTTCCGACAATGTGTGGCCAGCTCCATGTTGCCACACTGCCATCAGGGTCAAGCACTGTGATGTCAACAAGAATTTGCCAACTTGACAAACATTAGATTGTATGTTTCTTTGGTTATTGAATGAGCTTGCATTTTTTTTTTTACATACATTTTTACTGATTGGCTTATTTTTATCTGTGAGTTGTTCCTCTCCCCCTCCCCCCCAACTTTTTCAGTTGAGTGTGATTTGTAAGTACTATTTACACATTGAGGAAATTACCACTTATTTATATTTCTGATAAGCAGTTTTCTGGGATGTCATTTGTCTTTCATTTGTTTATGGTGTTTTTTGATATATAAATGTTTTAAAACTTCAGGTAATTTCAACCACTGATAGTTTCCATTGTGGTTTCTTCCATTGCCTTTACATTCAATGATCTTTATCCCTGGAGTCAGGATTGCTGGCTATGTAGATTCAGCCTGTGAAATAAGGCACCCTTGGGGTATGGGTGCATTATTATTATTATTATTTTTAAAATATATTATTTATTTATTTGACAGAAAGAGACAGCAAGAGTGGGAATACAAGCAGGGGGAGTGGAAGAGGGAAAAGCCGGCTTCCTGCTGAGCAGGGAGCCCAATGCGGCTCGATCCCAGGACCCTGGGATCATGACCTGAGCTGAAGGCAGATGCTTAATGATTGAGCCACCCAGGCACCCCTAGGGTGCATTCTTGATCTTACAGATAGAGGGATGCTTAAAATGCAATAGTGAGCATGTTACTAGGTAAAACCATTGAAGGGCTTCCCATCGCTGTAAATTGAAGTCGTAAAATCCTTCCCCTCATTCTCTACAGTCCTATGATAATGGATTTCAATTGCACCATGGTCGACAAATTATCTGGCATCTATTGTAGTATCACAGGTGAGAATTTTGGTTTGTAGGAGCTGTTCTAAGAATTGCTTATCATGGACTTCCGCAGAATCTTGTGTATCTGGTAAGTCCTGGAGGG
Organism: Potos flavus; assembly: GCA_028534135.1. Taxonomy (NCBI): domain Eukaryota; kingdom Metazoa; phylum Chordata; class Mammalia; order Carnivora; family Procyonidae; genus Potos; species Potos flavus. The sequence continues at coordinate 90,662,623 of CM052886.1, forward strand.
ATGGTTGCTCTTTTGCTATTACTAAGTATTCAGAGCCATCAAATAGAATGAGGTCTATCCCTCTCTAAGACACATCAGAACCAGTGTATCATGCCTCATACCTTATTTACTGGGTAGCTGCCAAAGGTCCAGGGTTCCTCTCTGTTCTCATGTACACTTGATGTAGTGCTTCTATTGACCTGGTAAGTGATTGTCTTTAAAATATTGAAATTCTTCCTTACCTTGCACCCAGAGGTCTGTTTTTTAGAGGTTTTTGAATGTCCCACACTGCCCTAGACACCCAGGCCCTTCATTCCTTTCTATCTATGCCCCACTACCCTGCAATTCATGGACTAATGTTTCACACCCAGAACAGCATTATTCTTAAGCATTCTTTTTTTTTTCCCCCAAATACTTTTATTTTATTTTTTCAGTGTTACAAGATTCTTTGTTTATGTACCACACCCAGTGCTCCATGCAATA
>CM052886.1:90663584-90714064 GCA_028534135.1 Potos flavus
GAGAGAGGAAACACAAGCAGGGGGAGTGGGAGAGGGAGAAGCAGGCTCCCCGCCGAGCAGGGAGCCTGATGTGGGGCTCGATCCCAGGACCCTGGGATCATGACCTGAGCCGAAGGCAGACGCTCAATGACTGAGCCACCCAGGCGCCCCTAAATAAAAAAAATAAACCTACATGTGGTATTAGTCAGGAATCTTTTGGTTGAAATATACGGAAAGTTAATCCAAGTTGGCTTAAATAAAAAAAGAATGTTATAGACTAAATAATGGCCCTTCAAAGATTTCTGTATCTCAATCCTCAGAACATGTGAATTGTGATGAAGTTAAAGACCTTGAGATGGGGGATTACCCTAGGTTATTAAGGTGGGCCCAGTGTAATCACAATAGTCCTTATAAGAGGAAAGAAAAAAGACCAGAAACAGAGATAAGAAATGTGGTGATGAAAACAAGCAATTGAGTGATGTGGGGAAGGGGCCACAAGCCAAGGAGTGTAGATGACTTCTAGAAACTGAAAAAAACAAGGAAACAGATTCTTCCCTCAAGGCGCTAAAGAAATACAATCTTGCCACTGGAGGACTTCAACCTGATTTAGACTTATGACCTCTAGGACCAAGAAAGAATAAATTTGTGTTGTCTTAAGCCACCAAGTTGTGACAATTATTTACAACAATGATAAGAAACTAATACGCAGTATCTATTTGCTAATATCTGATTTAGGTGGGACTAAATGCACTATTTTTTTTTCAGTTCCTGGTTACAGCTCCATGTTTTCATTCTTTTGTAAATCTTATAATGAAACATCTATGATTTCAGTGTGTTTTTTTTTTAAAGATTTTATTTATTTATTTGACAGAGAGGAGAGAGATCGCAAGTAGGCAGAGAAGCAGGCAGAGGGAGAGGGAGAAGCAGGCTCCCCACTGAGCAGAGAGCCCAATGTGGGGCTCGATCCCAGGACCCTGAGATCATGACCTGAGCCGAAGACAGAGGCTTTAACCCACTGAGCCACCCAGGCGCCACTCAGTGTAAGTGTCTTTAAAATGACGCATAAACTTGTGATGCAGCTGGAGCACAGGAACTTTATGGATTTACAATTTTTCCCATCACTTGTTGATAGTGTCTTACCCATCTGTAATTCTATAGGATTTTCTTTGATCTAGTCTTTCTTTCCAAAGCAATCAGCTTCTCATAAAAATAACACCTACCTTTCTTTTTCCTTGTATTTCATTAGTGTATTCAATATTTAATAGCTTTTTTGATTAAAATAAATTTGGGAAGAGACACTGCTAACTTCATAATAATATTGTTAAACTAGACAGACCACATTCAGTGTGTATGGTTGCCAGTCCACTATGTTTTATTGAAGGCATGAAGAGTATCAGTTCAAACAGAGAATTGGTTAAATACATATCAGTTAAGAGAACTCATATCTTAGCCCCATTGGCATGGCTTGTCTTACACAACCATCCTCAACATAATCACCCCAGCCAAAGGAAGATATTGCGGATAACATCAGATGGTTCCCCCAAAGTGTTTCCCTTGAGCTCTTCCTTCCACTGTACAGGCTGATTAAGCCAGATACTTGAATTTCTATTCTTTATTGTAACTAAAGATGGTTATATGACCCAGTTGTAACTATTGAGATGTGAACAGTCTTCTGGGAGATTTCTGGGAAAGGGTTCTCTCCCTGATAAAAGGTGAGATGAGTGTGAAAAAAATGTGTTTCTCCTTCCACCCTGGCGTTTCCTCTTCCCCCACTTCTTCTTTACAGGTGCAGTCGTGGGACTCCGAGGGAAAAGCTGAGTCTTAAGGACATCTACCCCACAGGTTGCAATTATGAAGCTGCTGTAATAACCTGGAATTAATTATTTAATTATTATCTGTCACTTTCTGTTGGTTTCCTCTTATAGGCAGATAAATGCTTCCTTGCTGATGGAGAATAGAATAAGCTGATAGACTATATGAGGATTATGTTTTCACTCCCACAGACAGGGTGTGTATTGGCTAACAGTCATGGGCTGAGGATGGGAAAGAGTCATTTGCCCAAAGGAAAACAAAGGTGCTGTTATCAAAAGAAAACAGGAAATGGATCCTAGACAAAAATAACAACAGTCAACCTCATACGGGCATCAAAAACTCCACTTCTCCTATATGGCTCCAAAGTGAAAATGCAAGCCTTAGGTGTTGTTCCCAGAGAAAGCTGAAGCACTAAACTCAACTATTCTGCTTTCCTCAGCCCTGCTAATGTTTCTTTTCCTTTTCCTTCTTTTCCTATGATGCTAGGCACTTGTAAATTAGAAACCTGTGTGGAGTAGGAAGATAAGTTGACTTGAGCTAGAGTCAAATGAAACTGTCAAAAGAGGAATGCCAGTCACTTTAAGCTGCTGTGTGAAGTCTGCCTGCCTGTCTCTTTCCTGTAGTCTCCGTAAGACAGCTCTTGTTAAAGGCATATGTCATGTCAGTCAAACACCATAGGTAGTGTTTGGAGTTTGAGGTATTGACAATAGGTATTTGCTTTTGTCTCACATCATCCCATCTCAAAGGTATGTGGTAGGTACAGATGCCTCTTAAAAGAAAGGGGACAAAAGTGATGGATGAAAAATTGTCAGTGGTAGCCAGGACTACCTATTATTTCCTGACTTAGCAAATGGAATACTAGATTTCACAAAAATGTTCCCCTTTATTTGAGCACAAGATAATTTTCGTGACTGACTTTATAAAAAATATACAGTTTTGCAGATTGGTTGAAAATTGTAGAGTTTGCATAAGTTTCAATTCGATGAAGGTTACTGAGAATCTAGTGATTTAGGTGCGTAATTTAAGACCTGGTGAAGGGTAATATAAAAATCAGAAGACAAAAAATCCTGCCTTGAAGTGATTTACGATAGGGGTGCAGGGTAGGGAAGAAGAAGGTAAGATAATTCCATAATTATAATTCAAGGAAATTAATTAACAAAGCAGAGGTACAAAACATTCTGAGTTCTAAATTAACATCCGGTCATAGAGTCAGGGATGATCAAGATGAAGATGATATTTAATATTATATTTTGGGGGGGAATGTGAAAATGAGCTCTATGTTAAGACAGGAACATCTGTGTTTTAGGTCCAACCTTTAATAAACTAGAAAAAATGATCTTTGTTAATTTTGGGAAAATTAATACCTGAAAAATTTACCTTCATTAACTCAGATTCACTGTAGGATGGGCAGTGTTTTATTAGTGATGATTTCAGCCTGAAATATTTTTGTTTCTTTGTTATCTAGGGAGGTGATTAAATTATTACATGATGTGTAAGTATAAGACTTTAAGTTGAGAAACCGAGGGTTGCTGGAGGGGAGGTAGACAGGGAGATGGGTTAAACGAGTGATGGGTATTAAGGAAGGCCTGTGAGGAACACCGGATGTTGTATGTAAGTGATGAATCACTAGAGTCTACACTTGAAACTAATATTACATTATATGTTAATTCACTGGAATTTAAATAAAAACTTGAAAAAAATCTTTAAGTTGAATACAAAAGGGGAAAGGAGTGATAGATACTTTTATAATTAATTATGTATAGTAGCATCTATTTTTTACATAAGAGTACTCTTATAAGATTATATATATTCCTTTTTGCCCCTGCCTTATTTCAAAAATGATTTAGACACTTAACAAAGATAATTTTTTAAGAGTAAATTTAGGGGTGCCTGGGTGGCTCAGTGGGTTAAGCGTCTGCCTTTTGGCTCAGGTCATGATCTCCGGGTCCTGGAATCAAGCCCTGCGTCATTGGGCTCCCTTCTTAGCGGGCAGCCTGCTTCTACCTCTCCCTCTGCCCCGCCCTCCACTCATGCATGTTTTCTCTCTCTCTCTCAAATAAATAAATAAAATCTTAAAAAAATGAATAAATTTTATTTCTTGATATATATGAAGTTAAAAAAATTAAAACATTCTAAAAATGCAAGTTACTATGTCATGAAATATGCAAAAAGCAAGTAAAAAGAAAGAGGTAGTTTTCATTCAACTGATTTTTCCCATCATTGTCCACAGTGTTAAATCAAGATACTTTTGGATATTCATTCAGCATACCTCTATTTTGTGTTTCACGACATCAGGAAGGATGAGACTGAGAAAACAAGGGGGAAAGTGTTGGTCCATTGAGGACCAAACAGTCTACTGACAAACAATATATACTGACTGAAGAAATTAATTCGGCACTGAATGCATTTTCAGTGTTATACTGGGGAGTAATAAATGGGATAAATTTAAGTGAACTCATAATTGCTTTGAGAATTGGAGAAGACAGTTTGTATCTTTTTTTTTCTTCCGAAGGGATAGTAGTCCACACATAGCCTACTTAGATGTACAGATCTCTTTTGAGAAAACTAATCTTTCTCAAAAGGCAACAATGCTTCAGATTTTTTTTCAATACTCTGTTGAAAGCAAAGCAAAACAAAACAAAACCAACAACCTGAAGGTGATTAGCAGACCAGGGAGAAAAGATAAAGCATACACCAATTTTGGAATATTTTTGAAACCTATTTTTCAAAAGATAGAAAAAAGAGAAGTCATTTACAAAGTCTGCTTTGAAAACTTCTTTGCTCGTGATCCCTTCCTTAGCCCATTTTCTTTCCTTTCCCTTGGATACACTGAATGATTGACCTCACTCAGACACAGATGAGCAGAGAAGGGCTGAACTTAACTCTGACAGTAATTAAAAAATACAACAAGGAGGGGTGCCTGGGTGGCGCAGTTCGTTAAGCATTTGACTGTTGATTTCAGCTCAGGTCATGATCTCAGGATCGTGAGATTGAGCTGGCATTGGACTCCATAGGCAGGGAGTCTACTTAAGTCTCTCCCTCTCTTTCTGTGCCCCCCTCCTCCCCCCTCCCGCTCTCTCTCAAATAAATAAGTCTTTAAAAAAATGTAACAAGTGCTATGACATATGACCATATTCCCAGGACCACATATACAATCAGTGAGTGCTTACTTTGTGCCAGGTATTGTGTTTGATACACACACACACACACACACACACACACACAAAACAAACAAACAAAAACAACTTAATCTGTATGATGATCGTAAGGGGCAGATACTGTCATTCCCATCTGACGAAGGAGAAAGCTGATGTATATAGAGGTTTAGAAATGAGATGCTGAAGTGGCAGCTTCGGTTTAGATGCTAAAGTGATATGGACTTTTTTTTTTTTTAAGGATTTTATTTATTTATTTGACAGACAGAGACACAGTGAGAGAGGGAACACAAGCGGGGGGAGTGAGAGAGAAGAAGCAGGCTTCCCGCTGATCAGGGAGCCCGATTCGGGGCTCAATCCCAGGACCCTGGGATCATGACCTGAGCCGAAGGCAGACGCTTAACAACTGAGCCACCCAGTCGCCCCTAAAGTGATATGTACTCTATCAAAGGGAGTTTTGAGACATCCTCCATGCAGTTGATCTTAAATCCCCTATGAATCTTAAATCTGTCCTAAATGTAGAGGGTGTACAAAGGGTTGGGTCATTGGAGATGGGGTAGGGAAGATTTTTGAAGATTTCTCAGAGCTGTGAGTGTTATGCCCTCCTCACAGGGTCAGAATTGGAGATGTTTCTTCCTTGGAACTGAAAAAGAATCGATGAGTGAGGTGGAGAGGAGGCTGGAGAGATGGCAAGGGCCAGCTCATGTAGACGTTCTGTTTATCTCCCAAGGATAGTGGGAAGTTGTCAAGTATTTTACACAGCAGGATGGCATGCTTACAAGTTCACTTCTACTCTGTGCAGAGTGTTATTTTCTGCAGCCAAGACTGGGAGCAAGGGGTCAGTTGGCAGTGGTGGCCGTGGACCTGCTGAGAGCTGATGGCCTGGACCAGGAGGGGGGCAGCTGTAGTGATGGACTCAGTGCACATTTTGTGAAAGAATCAACAGAGTGAGTTAATGGAGTAGATGTGGAGGTGAAAATAGAAGCTGATTTTTATGGAGCAAACTTGATTTAGAAGAGTAGACAGTCACTTCTGGGTTCTCTGAAGCAATAGCATTTTTATGTTCAATCAATCACTGAAATCAACTCAAATAGAGATATTTAATGTCAACTTTTTAGGTAATTAAAAGAAGAATTTTAAAGGAAAGTATTTGCCTTGTAATTCCAAAAATGCCTGTATAATTCAGTCCTTGCTTCATCAATAGTGCCACATGATTTTCTTTAAGGAAATCTGTTGATGGAATTGCCCACCAAACATGGCATCCCTACCTTTGGAAAGATTAGAAATGGAATTTAGAGAGAATATTTTCATGCATATCTTTCATAAATAAGAAAAACTGAGACAAGACCAATCACATATACACAGCTCATTGGTTGTCAAAGAGCTCAGGGATCCGGACCCCATCAGATCTTTTTCTATCATCATCAAAGCACAAGATGACACTGATAAAACTTGTCAGATGTCAATGTCAAGATGCCTGCAGTGGTGTTAAGCCAAGATCAAGAACGCTGCAGGTCAAAATTATGAGAGAGAGAGAAAGAGAGGAAGAGAACATTCAGGTTCATAGGCTGGGATGAGGTATGGCCAGAAAGATAGGAATGCCTATTTGTACCATGGAATGATAAATTTTGGCTGCTCGGGTTGACCAGTTGGGTCTAGCTCATTTGCTCTTTGAATATAACTCTTAAAGATTTGTTCTGCTGCTAATTTGTCTCCACCCACCTTTCTCCTTTTTACTTTCTTGTTCAATTTAAATAACATGTAACTTGCACTGATTTGCTTTTGGTACTAACTAACTCAGTCCTCTCAGCCCCTTCATGAAATCATTATTTCTCCCCAATGAGACACTGCTAGAGTGCATTTTTCTAGGAAGAGCTGGAAGATCCCGTTACTCTGCATAATCAGACTTGCTACTCATAGGTCCCCTTTATATATATAGCCGGGTACATTCTCATTGTTACCTTCACATAAAGTAATGTATCTATTACTTTATAATATTATATTTAGTGGTATATAATTACAAAGAGTGTCTGTATTATAATTATGTTTTAATTCAATTATATTAATCATATGATTGATTATATAACTAATTAATCATAACCACCAGAGCTTCTCATTCTCTGACTTGATTTTATTTTTGTATCATGTTCAGTTAGCCACCATATAATACATCATTAGCTTTTGATGTAGTGTTCAATGATTCGTTAGTTGTGTATACCATCCAGTGCTCATCACGACACATGCCCTCCTCAGTACCCATCACCCGGCTACCCCATCCCCCTACCCCTCTGAAACCCTCAGTTTGTTTCCTGGAGTCCATGGTCTCTCATAGTTTGTCTCCCTCTCTGATTTCTTCCCATCTAGTTTTCCCTCCCTTCCCCTATGGTCTTCCATGCTGTTCCTTACGATTTTAATTAAGATTTGGTTATTACAAATTACCGGTGTGCCTCAGTTCAAGAAACCCTTTCATCTTTCTTGCCTCCCTTTCTGCCTACTTTCCTGTCTTCTTGTCCTTCTGCCTTGTTTCTTTACTTCTGTATTCCATCCATACATTCAACAAATGTTGAGTGCTCTCTGTGTGCTAGGCATTGGGCTGCATGCTTGTGATTTAATAGTGAAAAAGACAGATATAGTTCCTTTCTTGTAGCTCTTATAAGTAGTAGAAAAAGATCTATTAAACAAAATAATTTCAGATATTGATAAGGTTTAGAAGGAAAGTTATCACGAAGCTGTGTGAGAGAACAATGGAGCATGATTTTGCATAGAGTTCCCAGGGACAACCTCTCTGAGGAAATGATGTCCTCATCGAAAACTGAAGGATAAAAATGAAATAGTCAAAAATACTTTAGGGTAATTGTTTCTGTCAGAAAGAGCATCAAGTGGGAAGGCAGCTATAACCCAAATGGTCTTTAGTGTGATCTAGAAAATGATGTCCCTTCCTCAAGATATTGCTGGGTAAGTACTACAATAAACAGGCAAATATGTGAAGAAACCAAATGTGAGTTAAAGCCTTTTATAATTTCAATATATACTCTGTACAATTTTATATTGCTGGCTGACAATAGCCCTGACTAAAGGTGGGAAAGAAGTTCATATATTCATGGAAGTAAATGATGCCTCATGATTCTGGATTCAATTTAACATGATGGAGGGACAGGAGTCATGGTTAGGAAGGTTCGTTGTTGTTGTTTATTTGTTTTGTTTTGTATTTCCAAGCAACTCAATGTCAGAGCATTGAAAGTATATTTCTGCCATTCTGCTCACTTTACCTTCATGGTTGCAGGATGGCTGCAGTGTCTTCATGTGGAACATATGTACACAATTCATTTCAGAACCAAGAAATAGCAAGGGAAAAGGGAAAAGGGAAAAGAATTTTCTGTTTAAGTGCTTTCCTCTCCTCCCCCCATTCCATTCCTCTCTGCCTGCTCCTCTTCCTTCTTCAATTCGAGGAGGAGAAGATTTTCCAGAAGCCCTCCAGTAGGCTTCATCTTATGCTTCTTGGCCAAAATTGGTCACTCGAATATACCTCTGAGAGGGCTCACCTCTCTGACATCAGGGATACCCACCTCAACCTCCCACCTCCAAGACTTACCATTACATTTACAAGGGAGATGCCAGAATAGTGCCTGCTAAATTCTTAAGGCCTTAGAAAGGAGTCTGGAGCAATTAGAAGGTTCTAAGAGGAGTTCCTAAGGCAAGTTACACTATATAATGGGTGTTTTAATGAGACACCGCTGAGAACTGGATGGTGAATGTATTAAAAGGCACAAAGGAGTAGCAGAAAGACAAGTTAGGAGGCATCTTGAGAAGTTCTGGTGAGAATCCAAAGTCACCTACCCCGAGGTGACAATTGGAGAAATGAGGAAAAGAGGTACTGTAACCAGGAAGACAGAGCAAGGATATAACCCTGTTTATCTTGCATCTTTGTCTTTTGAATTAGAGGTGGACAGGGGCTTAGTCTGTTGAGCCTCCAGCTCTTGTTTTCAGCTCAGGTCATGATCTCAGGGTCCTGGGATAGAGCCCTGAATCGGGCTTCCCACTGATCGGGGAGTCTACTTCTTTCTCTGCCCTTCATCCCACTTGTGCACTCTCTCTCTCTCTAAAATAAGTAAGTAAATCTTAAAAAAAAAAAAAAGAAAAGAATTATAGATGGACAAAGACTGCCAAACTCTATTATTATTAGAAGAGAGGGGTGGACTATTATTTAGATCTTATTTTCCTTTTATTTTATTTAAAGAGATGCTGTAAAATCAAATCAAATCAAATCATTTTTCCTTTGCATCAGAGCTAGTTTTTAAAAAAATTTTTCTAAATCTTTGACTTAACCGAAGCATATGACTTATCACTAAATCTTATGACTTGTCTGCTCTCTTACCTTTTCTTGGTCCTTTTTCTTCCCATCCTTGTCTCTAGCATATGGCACCTCACACAGCCTCTCAAAGGACTCCCCACTCTGTTTCTGGAGGCCAAGTAGTTGAAACTGTGGCCGTAACTGCTATGACAGTGTGCAAAAGGTCCAGTTCCTAAGGGAGCATGCTCCTATTAACTCTCCCGTTGACTTTGGAGGGATAAGAGAAGCTCTGTGTAAAAATGGCAGCCTGCTGTAAATCTCCACTCCCTGTGTTTCTTGAACATCCATGTCAAGTGTGCTGAATTTACTGACAAAACCCACACTGTTCTTCCTGATGGCAGTACGGAAACTGGAGTGCTACAGATGGACAAGCTGTGTTTGGTTCTGCCTTATACATCGGCGACAGAATTGCCTCTTAGTTCACCTTCATAATCTTTATAGTTGATGGTGGAAAAAGGCTTGGTTTCAGCTACTGAGCTGAAGTCCAAAGCATTAGCAGTGTAAGCATTTTATTTAGTGGCATTTACTTAAAAGACTGAGATAGCTATGTGGTTATGTAATTCTTTTAGGGTTACTTCTTTAACTATTTGTGGAAATAGTTGGAAAGTTTTATGCTGTCTTTTAGAAGGCACAAGAAACAGTGCAGAACTTCGAGGCTAGATAAAACTTCCAGAGAGCACTCAGACTGGTCCTCTGGCCAGAGTGGAACCAGAAAAACTGTTTCAGAGTCATAGATTTCTGTTTATTCTTGCTGATAAGGTTTTAAAATATCTGCCCTTAATATCTTATTACCGACAGTTTTAATGTTTTTTGTTTGTTTGTGTGTTTATGTTAGCTAGAATTCGCAAACGGTGTTTTAAGCGAACATTTTGATGTGTTTTTTCAGATGGGTGTTCTAATGTAACCCCAACTTGCCAGTCAAGTGTAGAACATTCTCCTTACGCAGTAAGTCCTCTAGTGCTCCCTGACAGTTCCTACCCCATCCCACGTGCAGAGGCAACCGTCGTTGTGTTTTCTATCACCATGAATTAGTTTTGCCTCTTTTTGAACTTCATATGATTCAGTTACTCTTTGATGTCTATTTTCTTTCAACATAGTATTTTCAGTCATGCATCTTATTGTGTCAATAGTTTCCTCATTTTTATGAACTGAATCGTATTCCACTATATAAATATAACCCACTTTGTTTATCCATTCTCCTTTCGGTGAACATTTGGGTCATTTACATGTATTTACTATTAGAAATAGAGGCAGAGTGGGGGTTGTGGAGGGTGGGGGAGGGAAATGAAACAAGATGGAATCAGGAAGGAGACAAACCATAAGAGACTCCTAGACTCATGAAACAAACTGAGGGTGGCTGGGGGTAGGGGTAGGTAGGGATAGGGTGGCTGGGTTATGGACATTGGGGAGGGTATGTGCTATGGTAAGTGCTGCGAAATGTGTAAGCCTGATGATTCACAGACATGTACCCTGGGGGAAATAATACATTATGTGTTAATAAAAAAAAAAAAGAAAAAAAAAGAAAGCTGTAAGGAACATTTTTGTATTGATCTTTTGGTGGGTATGTTTTCATGTCTCTTGAGTAAATGGGATATTCAGTCATGAGGTAGATACACAGTTAATATATAAGAAAATACCAAGCCATTTCCAAAGTGGTTATAACATTTACATTGCCACGCAAAGTTTTGGAGAGTTTCTATTACTCTCCATTCTTAACAACGTTTGGTGGTGGTCTCGGTTTTTGAGTTTTAGCCAATCTAGTAGGAATGAAGTGATATCTAGTTGTGGATTTAATTTTCATTTCTCTGAGGAATAATGCTGTTGAGTCCTTTTTGTGTGCTTAATAACCACTCATACATTTTTTTTTTGTAAAGTGTGTATTCCTGCCTTTTTCCCATTTTTATTGTAATTCTTAAAAGTTAGTATTTTGGGGGCGCCTAGGTGGCTCAGTCATAAAGCGTCTGCCTTCGGCCCGGGTCATGGTCCCAGGGTCCTGGGATCGAGCCCCACTTCAGGCTCTCAAGCCCCACGTCAGGCTCCCTGCTCGGCGGGAAGACTGCTTCTCCCTCTCCCCCTCCCCCTGTTTGTGTTCCCTCTCTCACTATCTCTGTCAATTAAATAAATAAAATCTTAAAAAAAAAAAGTTAGTATTTTGTAAGAAATTTTTATATATTCTGAATATGAGCTCTTTGTCAGATATAGACAGAGTATATTTTCTCCCAGCTTATGGTTTGGGATTTTCATTTTCTTAATATTGTCTTTGGATAGGGTGCTTGGGTGACAGTGAAGCACTTGACTCTTGATTTCAGCTCAGCTCTTAATCTCAAGGTTGTGGGTTCAAGCCCCATGTTGGGCTCCATGACCAGCGTAGAGCCTACTTATAAAAAAAATTGGAGTGCCTGGGTGGAACAGTTGGTTAAGCCTCTGACTCTTGGTTTCAGCTCAGGTCATGATCTCAGGGTCGTGAGATCGAGCCTGGCATAAGGGTCCTCACTTAGTGCAGTCTACTTGAGATTCTCTCTACCTCTCCCTCTGCCTCTCCCGCTTGTGCCCCTCTGTCTCTAAAATTATAAATAAATCTTTATAACTCTTTAAAAAATTGTCTTTGGATGAACAGAAGGTTCAAATTTTGATTGAGTCCAAATTATCATTTTTTCTGTTATGGCCAGTGAACACATAAAATTCAATATATCAATTTACTGGATCCGTTTTTTACCTCTATTTTTAATCAGAATAAAATTCCAAATTATGTGTAATTCACCTAACCAGAAATCTTTATTAGTCAAAGCTTTTTATGATACTCCACTAATTGGAAAAAGAAGACAAACATTTTTAGCATCATTGTAGCCCCTATTCATATAGAGATACTTTCAACTACAAACACATAGCAATGCTGTATAAAAAATACCCAAAACATTAATTTCCCTGCAAATGTAAAAGAAAAGAAGGAAAATTCCTACCTACCAAAGAGACAAGATAACAACCAAAACGTCAAAGCTAGAATAATAAGAATGCAAGTTGATGCTTAGCAGCTGAGCAAAAGATTAGGGACGAGTGCAGTGGACAGGGACACTGACTTTAGTAGCTAGAGGCTGGGCCATGAAAGCTCTTGTAGGAGATGATATGGCTCAGGGCCCATGCAAAGTCATGACATAAAACCAAACTATACAAATTTGAAAATGCTCTGTGAAGAGGAGACTAGCAAATTCTACCTTTTTGAAGCTTATTCCTGTTTGGGAGTCTGATTGGGAAAAAACTACCACAAGGAAAAAGAAAACACTGAAAAACCTAAAGCACAAACAATACAAAGGCATACTGAAATCCATGCTGAGACAGTAACATAAAAACTGGCCGTCTACTTGGGATGTTCCTGGACATTTGGCGAAAGTAAATGCAGAATGTCTCTGTAGGGGACACTGTCCCCCAATCAGAGCAAGCAGTACTTCCCACCCCCAACAAAAAAAGTAACAGCAAAAAATGAAAGAAAATTAAAAAAACTTTTTCGAAGATTATCTGATACCAAAAAATTATCAAATACATTAGGAAATATTCCACAGGAGAATAAGTAAGTGGACATACTAAACAAGGGTTATATTTTTCTCAAGATTAAGAAGGTGAAGCAATAGAAAAATATAAGTATACACTGTGTATCTAAAATGATGAGACATATAAAGAACATATAAACCACACACAGCACGATGAAATAATAGAATACTATAAAGAAGTAGCAGATTAAAAAAAATCTGGAGATGAAATATGTAGGATAAATAGATTATCAGATTAATCTGAAGAGTCTACTAGTGAACTGAAAAACAGATTTGAGTAAGTCCTTGAGATCATAGCAAAAAAAAACATGATTAAGAAATGGGAAATATGAGAAAAAAATGAAGTAACTGTGGGTAGAATAACTAATTCCTATGCCTAATAGGTTTTCTAAAAGATGAACATAGAAAACGGGGGAGAGCCAGTGCAAAGATAATATCTGAAAATTTCCATGAATTACGGCAAATCCAGATCCCAGGATAAAGAAACACATCAAATCTAAAGCAATGTATTTAAATACTACTGCATGCATCACTGGATATTTGAAAAACAATGAAACACCAAAGACAGCAGAAAGTTACAAGGGCCAATAGAAAAGATGACTTACCCAGAAAAAAAAAAATCTGATGCTAAATGTAATTTTCTCTCTTACAAAACTAATGACCAAACATGAGAGAATAGTATGTTTAAAATATAGAGAAAAAATAACTGATAGTATGGAGATTTTTACCCTGCAAAGCTGTCATTTAGCACGGAAGTGAACTAAAGATATTCCAAACAAGAATTGAGACAATTTACTGTGTATTGAATCTCAGTGGAAGAAGTAGAAAAAAATGCACTCCTTTAAGAAGGAAAACAAATAGAGAACACCAGATCTTGGTAATGATGCTAGTTAACTTCAAGTCAGTTATACCTATTAAGAATAGAAATACTAAATATATTTTCTAAATCAATAGAAGGAAAAAAGGGGAATAAATAAAATTTGATTAATCTCATATAAGGCAGGAAGAAGGAAAAATCAGCCAAGAAAAACCGTAGAAAAGAGAAAGTATGAAATAAAATGGTAGGTACAAATCTAAGTGTATCCAAAATCATAAGAAATAAACAGATGAAACACATATTTAAAAGCAGATTGTCGGATAAATTAAAAGCCCCAAATATCGTTTTTGTAACTTGAAGATACACAAAAAATTGTATGATTTATGATTACCAAAAATGTGGTAGAATATAAAGACATAGTTTTCAGGGAGATACATGATCTTCCAACTATTAATTATATCTGATGAGAGATAAGCTGCTTCGACTAACCCGGTGATGTTTTATTCCTTAAAAAAAAAAAAAACCAAGTCCAAATCAAATATGGCAAAATATTAGCATTTTTAATCCAGAGTATGCAAAACCCTAGTCATTTGAGAAATAATCTGTTCTGTCTATTCTGTTCTTACCTCAATGGAAAATTGAACTGTTTTAGGAAAAGTTTTGACAAGTGCTCAAACGAAATAAATTTTCTTGTTAATCTGGAATTAAATAGAAGTTAAATAGCTTTGCATTTCTTGAAGATTCAGACTTTTGAAAAACTTTCTGTAAGTATAAGTGAATTAGATATACCTGGGTCTCTGTCTCATCCAAAGTATTTAGTTCTGCCAATAAAAATTCCTATGAAATGCAATATTTTTTTTAAAGATTTTATTTATTTATTTGACAGAGAGAGAGAGATCACAAGTAGGCAGAGAGAGAGGGGGAAGCAGACTCCCCGCCGAGCAGAGAGCCCGATGTGGAGGCTTGATCCCAGGACCCTGAGATCATGACCTGAGCCGAAGGCAGAGGCTTTAACCCACTGAGCCACCCAGGTGCCCCATATGAAATGCAATATTAATAAAATATACAGGAGAAAACATATTTTTTCTATAAGTGTAAATGCCCAATTCACATTTGCTATTTTTAAAATTTCTTTTAAGTCTTCAGAATTTTCAGTATGACAGTGATTTCATATTTTTAATATGACTTTGCACAGAGACCCTTGAAAAGAAAGTTCCACTGTGTTTCTTCTTTTGACAAATTATCCCCATGGCCAGTACAGCTGTGAAATATGTTCTTGGATTTTGAGGGGGTATTTGAATAATCATTCTGTCGATTGAAGCTTTGATAATTTCCCATGTACTGCACAGCAGGTCATATAAGAGTGATATAAAGTGTTAAAATTTTACCTTGTGCTACACATTTGGTTTTTCCTGTACTACACTGACTTTGGTTTTCAGTACTACTGACTGGTTTTTAGTGATAGATTTCTCAAAGAAAGTCAAGCACCGGAAAAACGGATTCACGACAACCAAACCCACTAAAGACAACATATCAATAATAGAAGAGAACCCTACCTTACAGGTGAACGGTAGGAAATTCTGGAAACCTACTCTCTTCCCACAAAGAAAAGAAAGAAATACACTTGAGAGAGGAGGCTGCTTAATGAATATGTGAGATTAGATCCGGAAAGGAGGGAGGGAGGGAAGGAGGAAGAGAGGGTGTGAAATAGAGAGAGAAAGAGAGAGAGAGAAAGAGAAAGAAGGGGAGGGAGGGCCATCATGTACCGAGGACTTATCTGATTTGGGCACATATGCAACCTGTGCTGGAAATGGGACTATCCTCCTTTCACTTGCTTTTGTTATCTTATTTGTGTCAAAATGTGTTTATCATTGCTGATGTATTATAAGGAGTTTGGGTTTGGAATATGGAAGAAAGTCTGGGTTGAGGGTAAGGGTATCTGAGGAGTTTATATAAGGAGTACAAAGGAAAGTTGTGGAAATAAGACCATGAAAGAAAAATTGAAAAGTAGACTCAGGAGAGTTGATATAAGAAGGAGTCTGGGTAGAGTCTGCATTATTTCTGATCAAAAAATAGGTGCCCCTTCCTTCTTGTGTGGTGTATGCTTCATAGCCTGTTGCAATCCTTAAAGGTAAAGACCTTCTGTCCTGTCCCGTTGGAAGGCTATTGTTAGTACTTCCTAAAATGATAAGATTAGCTGTTAGTAAATGTAATGCTAGTTGCTACAATAAACAACCTTTTAGATACTTGGGGCTTAATACAATAAAAATTTCTTTCTCTTATATGAAGTCCAACACTGATTTTCTGGTCCATGGTGGGTCTTCTCTGAACAGTGATTAAGGCGTTCCAGTTCCTTCCATCTTGTGTTTTTGTCATTTCAACTTCCGGCTTTCAAGACCGGCTTTCAACTCTACTGATTTGCTTCACATCAGAGGGTGGAGGATGGGAACCATGCATGAGAAGACTTAGATCAGGCTGGAAGTGGCATACATTATTTCTATCCTGGCCACACCGACTGCAAGGGATGCTGGGATAAGTGGTCTTACCATGAACTTTGCAAGAAGGAGAAACTGTCTTGGAAGAATCTCCCAAACTTTCAAGTCAGGATTCCTGTGTCCTCACTGATGTCTGATATTCTACTATAAAGCATCTTTGAATTGGTTCTTATGTTTGTTGCCATATAAATAACAGAAGTAGGAATTTGGGGCATTGATGGATATTTATCCCTTACTATAAATTATTGCTCTGTAATCTGTGAATCATAACCCATTAGCAGGTTTGAAATTAATTTAATGTCAATTATGACCTGCATTTAAAAAAGATGAAAAAGAATAGAACATAATAAAAAAGTCACAGTGCATTACATAAAGTGCAGGTAAGAATTGCTTTGAATAGGATGCTTGGGTGGCTCAGTCGGTTAAGGGTCTGCCTTTGGCCCAGGGTCCTAGGATTGAGTCCCACATCAGGGTCCCCGCTCAGCGGAGAGCCTGCTTCTCTCTCTGCCTGTCGCTCCCCCCGCTTGTGTGCTCTCTATCCCTTCCTCTGACAGATAAATAAGTAAAATCTTTAAAAAAGAACTATTTTGTATAACTTTTGTGCCAATTATATATATATAATATTTGCATTATTTACATGTGTAATACATAGTCACATATATATATACTGGTATATATAATTAAAACAAAAGTTATATGTTTCTATATATACATATATATGTGGGTTATTAAGTCGGCTGTAATACATATTTCTTCCTATGGTTGCATAAAAAATGTACAGTAATAGTGTAACTAATTTACTACATCTTTTCATACAAGGTAGTATTTCAGGTGGATTTGGGAAATAAAATGAACCTATCCTATTTAATTTTGCTTGGGGTTGTACAGGCTGAGCAAAAGGATAGCAAGTTTCAGTATAACCTGAATTTTCTTTTTCCTGTAAATAACAATAACAGGGTAGGAAATTCATGAAACATCCTAAGAAATCATCACGTCTCTACACAAGGCTAAGGATGAGTCGGTGGCAGAATTACAAACTTAATTCTCAATCTGTTTGCCTTCTGTCAGTTTTAGACAGATAACTTCTTTTAAATCCTTGTTTCAAGAAGTATCAATATACATGCCTAGTATCAGTCCTGTCATCTAAAGTTCTTTAGATAAGCAGGTGGTTTTGGACCTTGCCTGCAGCAAAAGCCTTTGATCATTTAGGGGCTACTGATGTACCCTAGGCAGCTCCAGTTAAACAGTTATTTGTAGTCATTTAGATATACACCTTTGTACTATATCTTTAATCTTTTTGCACTTATAATAGCTCACAGTATGAGAATATTTGAAAAGATTTTTCCCCCACAGTTATACTTCACCTTTTTCTTTCTGGGGACATGCACAGTGTTTTTTTTTCTCCCCTGTATGAATGTAATTGAGATTATACATAAGCATGAATATTTGATAAATACAATTATAGACCAACCTAGTAAAATCATTTGAGATGGTTTCTACTAGAAGCTTAATGCAGCTCTTTCTCTTCAGATTTAACTTTTGAACTTAAAATCTGGAGTTCTCAGGCATCCCAGAATGATAAAGATATCTATTTCCCTCCATATATGGTTTAGGAAAGATGGAATATAGTGTATGAAGTGGTTAAAGAGGAAGAGAGCACAAAACCAAGGGACCAGTTGGTTTGGTCACCACTCTGTTTCCACATTAAGGCTCATAGATTCCCAGTTCGTTGGGACGAACAACTGCAGACCCAGTGATAGCACAACAGATTCCCATGGAGTCTCTGAGTGAGTGGGAGATCTCAAGCCCACCGCTGATTCTGGTGGGGGGAAGCAGGATGAGTTCACCCAGAAACTTCTAGTTTGGTGGCTGCCTGAATTAGGAGAAAAACATATCAGTTTGGACACAAAGAGAACTGTTCTTGAATCCTGGCTTTGCCACTTTTTCTAGATCCAACTGTAGGCTAATTAATTAGCTTTTCTACAAATTAATTTTCTTCCTTGTAAAGCCAGAATGATGATAATTTATCAGTCAAGAATGTTTAGTGTCACTGACAGAGCTCAGATCGGCTTAAACAGAAATAGAGGTTTTTTTTTTGTTGTTGTTGTTGTTGTTTTTTGTTTGTTTGTTTTTTTGACTCATCTGATAGAAAACCTAGAGGCATACCAGCCTCTGAGGAGCTGCTGATTGAAGGTCGTGTGTCGTCAAGTTTCCAGCTCCCTTTCTCTGCATTTCTCAGTTTTGCTGTTATCTTCTTTTGAGTTGGGACATCTTACAAATTGTATTAATAGTAGCAAAAGTGACTGGAAAACATCCAGGTTACATAGTCGCACACTAAATAAAACAGAAAAGAGGACAGGTGAGAAAACAGTTCCCACAGAAGAGTAGAAAAAGAACTCGAACTCTCCCATAAAAGGCTCTTCTTGCAATAAATTTGATCACATGACAGCCTCTGAAACAATCACAGTGGCCACAGGAGTGGGGTAAGCTCTTAGGGTCTTTCCAGAAATGGAAGTTCAGGCTATCCTGCAAATAATTTCTGGCTGAGAAGCGGTTCTCCAAAAGAAATGCAGGTTTTGTTTAGAGAAAAATGTTGGGGAGGCCAGTATCTGCTGGCTACCTTTTGACAACCCTGCATCCCATATGTTCTTCTTCCCATGAAGGTCCTCTGAGGCCTATGGCAGATGTGTCTGTCCCAACCATCCAAACCCACATCCCTGAGTGGGAAAGAGTTAACACAGTGGGGGTGCCTGGGTGGCTCAGTCGGTTAAGCCTCTGCCTCTGGCTCAGGTCAGGTCCTGGGATCGAGCCCCGCATTGGGCTCCCTGCTCAGCAAGGGGTCTGCTTCTTCCTCTCCCTCTGCCCCTCCTCCCTACTTGTGTGCTCTCTTTCTCAAATAAATAAATAAATAAATCTTAAAAAAAACAGTTAACACAACAGCCTTGGTTGTTCAACACTAGCTTATCTTTAGGAGGATTTGCTGTGTGACTGACCCTTGGCCAACTTCTGGGAACAGCTCCTGGGGATGTTTCCTCTGTTACTAATGAATATGGTTGTTTTGTCTACCTGGGGCACCCAGCCAGGCCATACCAACTTGTTAAGACAGCTTGTACAGACTTCTGGTGGACACTGGTTTCCTCCTAAGGGGTCTTATTTCAGAAACCATGGCTGGCCACGCACGTAAATGAGCCCACATACCCAGGCCCCAGTAACAACAGTCTTGTGCTCAGGAGGGCCTCCTTGGTCAGAAGCACTTTGCTTGTGCCTCAGTTCTTTCTTGGAGGAACAGTGCATCCTGTGTGATTCCTTGGAAGAGGGCTCTAGGAACCTGTGCCTAGCTCCTGACAGACTCCACTCAAATGTCTTTTCCCCCTTGCTGATCCTGCCTTGTATCTTTCTGCTGTAACAAATGTTAGTTCTGGATTTTGCGAGTCCTAGGGATTCACTGAAAGTGTGAAACAATCACATTGCAGCATCCAGATCCAAAACTAGTGTTCTCTAGGTGAGTGGTAGGCAAATATATATATATTTTAAGTGCCCAGTCTTAAATACATTTTGCAAGTAATAATACTGTGACAATGACCTAACTCTGCAAATTGTTAGAGTGCCGCTGTAGACAATTCATAAACAAATGGGTGTGGCTATTTCGATACAATCTTATTTATAAAGGCAGGTGGTGGGGAGTGGGCAGGTTTGGTCCACCCACTGTATGCAGTTGGTTGACTGCTGCTCTAGGTAGTGGGGCCATATTCTTGGCTTGTTCAAATCTAACTTCCTGTAGTGTGATGATCTGAGCAAATTTAACTTGAAAGTTCAGTTTCTTACTGTGCAATCAATGTACAACAGAGGATAACAGATAGAAATATATATTAATCAACAGTCTGTAACACACATGTTTCCTGCTGGGCCTGCATAACATAGACTCCTTGACTTAGGAGTAAATTCTCAATCGGCGGATCTGGTGCTTCTATACTCCCTGGGAGGTAGGTCCCTTATCCATTGTCACTGTGACCACCTCTTGGGTAGGATTTGGGTGGTATTTACCTTGAGGGCTTCACACAACACACTTTCTCAGGGAGAAGGCCTGAGAATTGTCTTGGGGGGTAGAGCCATCAACGTCCTTAATTTCTCACTAATTGGTTGAAGGTTTTGTCCTCAAACTATTTCCTTAATACTTTAATTGAATTTTAAGCAGACTTTAAACTCCTTTTATTGAACTTCAAAGGATAGTAAACAAAACCAAGGATGTTACTAGATAATGGTCTTTTGAGTGTGTAACTTGGACCGAGAAATTTATTTCCCAGAAATAGGTACTGGTTAATGGCCTCTGCCTTGTTCTCTTTTTGGGAGCAATTCAGAGCTATAAGTCAATGTTTAGGGGGTTAGGGAGTCACTCATCTGCATCTTTGCAATGAGAGGGGATGGTCCCCTTTGCATGTAGTAATGAACAAGAGTTTTCTTGGGAGTTGCCTAGGCAATAAAATTTGCCTCAGTTCCCAATCTTATCACTTGGTAATATCTCTTCCCCATGATTTTTATTGCCACTGACTTTGGCATGGGCTGCTAATTCAGTTTTTTTCTACCTATGCAAAGTCAACTTCCAGTCAGTTTTGATTGCTTGGAACAGACCAAAATGATTACTCAGAGAACAGTGAAATTTCTTTTTTTTTTGGACCAGATTATTCTCTTTTCTATAGGTCCTTATAGAAGAGTACTTTGGTCTCTCATCAATGAAATGGAGATACAAATTGTAGCTGTGTTGTTAGGTAGGATGTAGTGGAAGTTACTTGTATCAGAGGGCTGAAAGCTACCAGCAGAAGGGAGGAGAGGGAAGGGAAAAAAGCAGGAAGGGAGTAGATTTTGTTTTGCAGAACCAGGAGATCCTGCCATAAAGACCTTTAGGTATTTCAGTTGATAGCCCCTTACGTGATCCAGTTTCAGCTGGTTTGGAGCTGAGGACCTGCACAGAAGCCCCCTGAGTGGACCTGCAGTTACCTTTAGCTCACTATAATCCTAAGGTCAGGGTTTTCCACCATTTTTTTTTGAACATGCCATATATGCACTAGCATGTTGACATGATAGGCACGCACAACTGAACCAAAATATCTAAGTAATAGAATATTTTAAGTTCCTTAATATGTATACAAGTTCTTGGGGCACCTGGGTATCTCAGTTGTTGAATATTTCACTCTTCATTTTGGTTCAGGTTGTGATCTTGGGGTTGTGAGATCGAGTCCTGAGTCAGGCTCTATGTTCAGTGGGGGGTCTGCCTAAGATTCTCTTCTTCTTCCTCTGCCCTGCCCCTTGCTTGTTCTCTCTCTCTCTCAAATGAATAAATAAATCTTTAAAAAAATACGTATGCAAGTTTCCTGTCCTCAACCCCAACACGCTGAATAAAAGCCTTCTGTACCAACCCCAAGGGGAGCGATAGTGTTTTGAGAGCTAGCTCTCTATCTCCTTATTTGTAACAAGTAATAAAAAGTTCTTTGCTTTCAACACTTCCTTGGGTTGGTTCAATGTAACGCACCCCGATAAGTGAATCCCTTGAATTTGCTTACAGTGTCATCAGTTATTATGAGTGTTAAATGAGTGAATACAAGTAAATTGTTAGAAAAATGCCTAGTGGGGCGCCTGGGTGGCTCAGCGATTAAATGTCTGCCTTCAGCTCTGGTCACGATCCCAAGGTCCTGGGATCGAGCCCCACATGGGGCTCGCTGCTCAGTAGGAAGGCTGCTTCTCCCTCTTCCTCTACCATTCCCCCTGCTTCTGCTCTCTCTCTCGAATAAATAAATAAAATCTTAAAAAAAGAAAGAAAAATACCTGGTGCATAATAAATAGTTGATACATGATGGCAAATAAAGGCCATAGGAGGCAGCCAACACACTGATGAGGGAGCAGAAGGCTAGCTGAGGACAAAGCACAAGCTGACACACAGCTACCTCCCCCCCCACTCCTGGTTGGGACATGTGTGACATTCTTCCAGGAAGCTCCCAACTATCTTAATGTTAATGCCTTGGTAGAGGGAAAAACAACCTTAATATGACAATGGCAAGGATTCTGGTATCTGGTAGGTCCTCTTTAGCATATGAAAGTTCTTTTGAAAACTTCCCTTTTTCCATACCTAACCCAAGCCCATCAATTGCTCCTCACAACCCCAGTGTGGTGCTTTCTGTCTACAGGTCCTTTCCTTGTGCTTTAATAATAACACCATTTTGCACCAAAGACGTCTCAAGAATTCTTTCTTGGTCATCGGCTCCCGATGTCACCCATGTTCCAAAACCCCATCAACACTAGCATCTTGAAAATTTCCTACTGAATCCTTTAATGCTCCAGCCTCATTAGATACATTGTCTGAGCCTAAAGCTACAACTGCTACTAGTTTTAATGTTTTAATACAACAATGGGTGCCAATTTCTCAGCTCCAGATAATGGAACCCTCATCACTTTCTCCCTACTTCAAGTCAGCCAATTCTGTATGTTAATTCTCTTTTGACACCCTATTCCCGTTTCTAAACTCTATGTGACTAAGAATCATTTGCAAAAGATGGAAAATACAAATCAAAATGGCTTAACCAAAAATAAAGAGCTGAGGACTCCCTTGGCTAACAGAGAAGTTCAAGGAACACAAAAGCCCTTGCTTGATCTAGAGATTCCTGATATCATCAGAGCTTCGGTTATATATTTCTCTATGAAATCCTTGGCTCTACTCTTCTTCATTAATCAATGTCATTTTTAGGTTGTCTTCCGTCCAGTTGTCAAGATAGTTAAATGGCTAAGAGAAGTCAGAGCCTCACCTCTACTCACCACACTACCCAGAATATAGACCCATTCTGGTTGCTCCTGTTAAAAGGATAAACTGAGGCATATTAAAACTTTTAAGAGTTTATTTGAGCAAAAATCAATGTGAATTAGGCAGCACCAAACCACAAGTGGTCAGGAGTGCTGAGCGGATAGGAGCTCAGGGAGAGATCTTTTATAGAGAAAAGTGGGAGCAAAATAAGGAAATTATTGACTGGTTATAGCTTAATGCCTAGTTGGCTGTTTGTGCGTGGTTGTGCTTAGAGGTTTGATTTCATAACCTTGGATTAGATTTTGGTTTGTTGCATAGGCTGCCAAGGCATTAGAACCCCCTTACTCTAATGGCCTTCTTGCTTAAGTAGTTGAACAGTCTCAAAGAAGAAAGGAATTCCCTTATGGGGACATAAGCTCTTCACTTACTCAAATATTTTGGAAGATGAAAGATTCCATCTATCTCGTTGATTGCATGGGACAGCTATTTTACACTGAGTGCAAAAGCTCCATTCTCATTTGTGTATAATATACTTTTCTTTGTTGCTGAGACTGGGGAGTTTAAGACAGGTTCTAGACTCCCTTTCAGATGATGTATTTCTGCCAACAAAGGTACCAGTGTAAGATTGGAAAGGTGTAAAGAAGCCAGGCTCTAGTTTTGGCTTCAACTAGTTCTGTAGGGAAGCAGGGTTGTGGAGATTTTGTTTTGTTTTGTTTTTGTTTGTTCCCAGTGTCCAAGTTTTGTCTCATGAGGGTCAAGAGGCATAGAAATGGGCTTGAATTTTAGTTGAGGCGATGTGATTTTGGGGCCAACAGTCCGGATCTTGGAGGAAACCATGTGATACTGGAGCTAGCAGTTCAACGAGCCACTTTCTGATCATGCAGGTTTCTGGTAACAGGAAAAGCAAGTGCCTTATTAGAGCAGTTCTTCTATGGTGTTCTGGGAATCATTTCTAAAGACTGAGACTTTGTCTGGCTTCTCTAGCTCCTCTAATGGTTTTGTAAGCACTCTGCACTAACTGCCTTTCTGCTGGCCTATAACACAGATGTGATGGTTGGAGTTCTGGCAGCTATTTTGGACCATGAGGTGACCATGATGGTGTAATGAAAGAAGGGGGTCTTAATCTCATTATAACTAATGAGCTACTATAGCAGTTTTGGGTAGCTGATTTCCAAAATCATTTTGTGAGGGATGGGAAAACTATTTTGTTGAAACCAGTGCTGTTTTAAAGGCTTTCTGTCTTGCTCAGATGAATCTAATCATATCTAATACAGAAATAGTCAAGTCTTAAAGGATAGGGATGCGACTTTAAATTCTGTAAGAGAAGGCACCGTATAGACTTATAAAAGAAAATAGAAAAGGAAAAATTGGACAAAATCAGAGAATAAGAGGCAAAGAATGCAGGGCAATTTTATTACAGTGCCAAACAATATCATCTTGTTGCTAATATTTATCTTTAAAACTTTCTATACAACATTTGCATCTTCTCCCATTTCATGAGTATAATATATTGTGATTTAGGCTCCTAGAGCAATCAGATCACTTTGGACCTTAAATTAAAAGCAAATGAAGCTAGGCAGGGGGAGCAGTAGAATCTCCTTGAATGTGGGGCTCCTGGGTGGCTCAGTTGGTTAAGTGTCTCCCTTCAGCTCTAGTCATGATCCTGAGGTCCTGGAATCAAGCCTCATGTGTGGCTCCTTGCTCTGCTGGGAGTCTGCTTCTCCCTCTCCCTCTGCCTGCTGCTTCCCCCACTTGTTCTCTCTCTGACAAATA
This sequence comes from Potos flavus, assembly GCA_028534135.1. Taxonomy (NCBI): domain Eukaryota; kingdom Metazoa; phylum Chordata; class Mammalia; order Carnivora; family Procyonidae; genus Potos; species Potos flavus. The sequence goes on from CM052886.1 coordinate 90,688,302, forward strand.
AATAAAATCTTAAAAAAAAAAAAAAAAAAGGCAGTTGGGAGGTCAGCAGAGGGCGCTTTCATGCCCAACTACTCGTGGTCGATTGCAGATGCAAGGGAAAGAGACCACACCTTGCCAGTTGAGATACTTTAACTACTACTTTACTATCCCAGCAGGAGGAAGAAGCTTTTCTCCTTCCCTGGCAACAGCCCAGCCAAATAAGAGACTGTCACAACTCAGCAAAACACCACCATACTTTGGACTCCCAGTTTAGTCCAACGGACTTTTTGTTTATAATAGTCTCCGCAGTTTCCCTCCTGTCCTCTTTAGAAGAGCCTTCCTCTCTGTTCTCTGAACTTGCCTATTGTTTTTGCCTTAGCTTGCTTGTCCCATGTAGCAATTCTTTGGTCTTCCTGAGTAAACCCATTTTTGCTGGTAACATACCTGGGGGTTTTAGTGTTAAGGTTAACAGTTCTGGCTACGTTGTTGCTATTTGATTCTTTGTCTTCTCTGATCTTTTTTTCAGCAGTTTGGCTTTCCACCATTTCAGTTACTTGCAGTCAAGGGCAGGCTGGAAGCAGATGATCCTCCTTCTGATGTATTGTCCGAAGGTCAACAGTAGTCGAATGCTGTGTTGCAATGCCTAGGTCACTCACCTCATTTCATCTCATCATGTGGGCATTTTATTTAATTTTGTTTTTTAAAGATTTTATTTATTTATTAGAGAGAGAGAGGGAGAGAGACGGAGGGACAAGCAGACTCCTGGCTGGTCAGGAAGCCTGATGCGGGGCTCAGTCCCAGGACCCCCAGATCATGACTTGAGCCCAAATGGGATGGTCAACTGACTGAGCCACCCAGGCGCCCCTCACATGGGCATTTTATCATCTCACATCATCACAAGAAGGGTGAATACAGTCAAACAAGATATTTTCAGAGACAGAGACTGCATTCATATAACTTTTACTGAGTGTATGTTACAGGTGTCCTATTTTATGATTCATTATTGTCATTAATCTCTTTGTTAGTCTCTTCCTGTGTCTGATTTATAAGTTAAACTTTATTATAGGCATGTATGTATAGGAAAAAACAGTGTATATAGGGTTCAGTACTCTCTGCAGTTTCAGGCATCCACTGGGGGTCTTGGAACATATTCCCCATGGATAAGGGGAGACTACTGTAATTCAGATCCGGGAGCTCCCCGACATCTTTTTTACAGTCCTTTTATTTGCTTATGTTAGCCAGAGTCAGTTTGTGTTGATTGCTAAAATGAACTCCATCTGATACTCATCTTCTAATAATCATGCAGTATGTAATACTGCAAAGACAAGCTTTGATTTAAATAAGAAATTTCAACCTGTCTTTTTTCTGAATTGATTTTAAATAACATCCATATGTTTCTCCAGGGGCGAGAAGTCTTAGGAGCCTCTTTGATTAGTCTTTTTGCCTTTCTAAATTCATGTTTCAAAACCAATTCATTTAAACTTGAAAAAGATGAATTTGGATTGAAATAATGAACCCATATGTTTCAAATGGATTTTGAATTTACCAAGAATAAGACTCCTTAAATCCACACTTGATAAATACTCATCTAAACCTGTTACAAATGTGACTTTATTTAATGTGTGTTAGAGTAATGCAGAATGAATGGGACATAGTTTCTGTGTTCGGTTAGGTCAGTTGTCCCAAGATTTTGTCCATTTTCCAAGGAAACTTCTATTAAATGCCTGGTTCATAGTAGGTCCTTAATAAACATGTATTAATAATTGAATTTGGTAAGAATAATAGGATGATTTTCATGGGATTCTGTTTATGTAAGATTCTTGCACCTTAGAAAAATAGAAATAATTTAGCAGCAGAAGGGTTGATAGTAGTAGAAAATGATATATAAGCTTTATATTATGCTGATTCAATGAGGACTAGTAGATAATTTAAACAAAGCACAATCCTGCTTTCTGTTTGCACTTTATTTAATGTTTCAGTGTTTGTTTCCAAGCACACAACAGTTTCTTTTCAGTGCTATAATCAATGAGCATTTTCTAAATTACCTTATCAGGGGTCATTCAGAGTTGCACCAAACATACTGTATTTCATCCTTCAAAGTACAATGCTTCCTGATGGGGTAACAGAGGAGATACCATTATTTATTTAATTTTATGCTTAATATCCCTTGCTGCTGATGGTTTGTTATGTAGATTAAAATTTGTCCTTCTTTTCTTTGAGAGATATAGGTTACCCCTGAGTATAATAAAATGTCCTAAGATATAACAAAATAAAACTCAGGAATCACTGGCTTCAGAGCTTTGTTACTGAGCAGTCACCCGCCTTTTACATCTTTTTATCTTTTATTCTTTTTAACAAAACTTCTTTCGTTCCCTCCGCTCCCCCATTGTCAATAAAAAATCTGTAATTTTTGCTATGTTCCCTCTTAGACTGGGAGCTTCTCAAGGTCAGGGCTGATGGCATTTTTTCTTTCAGTAACACTATCACCTTCTCTGGGATATATGTGTAACATAATAGTCACTCAACGAAAGTCTACTGTGAAAATATAACAGATGGAGGGGGACTCAGCTTTTTACTGTGTGAGATAGTGCACTTAAGTAGAAAAAAACACAAACTTTGGGGTCAGAAGCATAGTTTCAAATTATTCCTCTAATCCTTATGTAATAAATTATACTACATTATTACTTATGAAATGAATAATATTACTGGCTCTTATAGTTTCTATGTCCTAAGGAAATAAAAAATGGATTATTGAGAAGATTAAGAGGAGTTGATATAACTGATTTCATTCAGTGCCCACTGGATGATAGGTAGGTAGCAGTAATATTCCCCCCACACACCCCCTTTTTTTTTTTTACTGGCATTGATACTAGGGAGTGTAAAGCATATTATTTTGCTTTTTGTAGTGAAAGCACTGGGCAAATAGTTGAAAAACTGAGTTCTGGTGTTCATTTTGATCTTGAGGAAGTTTGTACAAGATCTCTAAACTCTCGGGGTCTTAGTTTCTTCCATCTTAAAATGAAAATATCCTCTATCAAAGGATAGAAGGTAATGAAATAAACCAGATAAAAGGCCTTAAAAATTTAATAAATATACATTCAGTGGTGTTACTAGTTGTTTCTTTTAATTGTGTGTAGTACAATAAATTGCCATTTGTTACAATTAAAAATATATGTTTGTTATTACGTACAGGTACTTACTCTGAGGCTAAGACGATGTTACTAGAATGTCCCCAAGGGCTCACAGAAAATGTTGATTTAGACATAAGGATAACATTGACAAGTAATCTTAAGAAAGTACCATGGTTAAAGAAGCAATTTTAAAGATGATTTGAACTAGAAGAGTGTGGACAGATTGAAAAAAGAGTTAAGACAGGTGGTGAGGAATGGGTTTTGGAATATCAGATGTGAAATGACAAGGACAGGAACAGAGATTTAACTGTGGGAGAAAAAGAAGTACTTAGAAACATATAACTAATTTTCCAAAGGAAAACTGTTTAACTTGTCTTCGTGTGTAGGATTTTGCAATATGGTCTTTTATACACAGCTAACCCCTGATTAATAAAGCAGGGAGCAAGTTGTTTATTATTTTTCTTCATCTGGTAAGAAACCTGTTGTCTTATTTTGCTCCATTGCAGTCAAGCTCTCAAAGTTCTCCCAATTCTTCAGTGCCACTCTGCAAGAAATTGTTTTTACTAAGTGTTTCAAACAAGAAAAAAATATGTAAATGTCCGAAGAGGAATTTTATCTGCCAGAAGATTATTAGCAACCCTTCATTAGAATTTACATTTGGAAATAAGAATTCAGGCAGAGAAATATTCAAGGCTAACTACAAGTGCCAATTTTTGGTGTCTACACCCTCAGCACATAAATATCCGCCATCCCCATTGCCGTTTTTCAGAGGAAAATGCAGGCTATAAAATGCAGGATTACCAGTAAGCACTCTCGTTAAATTATATGGATCATTTTGAAAAGTGGACAGTAGCTTCTCGGTTTTTGTGTTGGGAACTCCTTCTGTTCACCTCTTCCAGGTTGGGCTTGTCAGGGGTTTTTCTAAAGCCCTGAATTTCCCGGTCATGATCTGTCTGAGAGATACTGGCCATTCTCACGCCCCTAAGCTTTACTGAAGACTGCCAAAACATTTTGCTAATCTGAACTTTTATAGTTTCGTCTGCTAGTCATCTGCCAACTAGATACCTCTACCTGGATGCCTTATGGACACTTCAATCTCGGCATTCCTAAATTGTTTCTTCTTATAACTTTTCCTCCCCCCTATAGTCTCTCTATCTTATTTGGTAGTATTACTTTCTATCCAGCAGCCATACAGGAAATCAGGAAGTTGCTACAGAGCCCACCATTCTTATATACCATACCATAGGTGTCATGAAATCTTACCAATTTCCCCACCTAATCAATCAGCTCTGAGATAGGTTCTCTTCTCTTTGTCCTTACAATGCCCTTTGGGTTAACCCTCCTCCTCTCACGCAATAGATTCCTACCTCATCTGCCCGTGTCCACTTACCCTGCTGTGATTAATTAATTCTTCACCTGACACCAGAGCTATCTCTTCAAACCTCAAATTTGACTGTGTCACCTGTTGATATATAACCCTTCAAAGGAATCCTAACTCTTACAGGGTAAAATATCAAACTCTTTAATGTAGCATATAAGTAACTCCATAATTTAGCACCTGCCAACTTCATCCCCCACCCGTTCTCCTATTGTCCCTTCTCTGAAATGCTATTACTACCCTCTTAACCCACTTGCCTTTGCGGAATTCCTGCTAATGGTAGGAGAGTCAGTTCAGGTCACCTTCTTTAGGAAATCTTTCTGGACTGTTCTACTTGCTCTCATTGGGATCCTCAGAAAATGCCTAGCTCTGAGCTTTTGCCACAGTTTTGCATCTGTCTGCCATTGTCCTCACTGTGTTGCATTTGGATTCTCTCTGTGTAACAGCTTCCAGGCTATATTGTGGGTGACTTGAGGATGGGAACCATGGCTTGTTCCTTGTATTCAACATGCTTAACACAGAGAGTTTGTACAGAATGGTAACAAAAAGTATTTTTTCAATGAATGAATGAATATATAGAAGGGCAATGAAATTATAAAAAGAGGAATAGCATCTTTAAAAACATTTCATCTACATTTTACTATTTGTTCTTCCTCATTTTTACTAATATTGTGTCCAAAAAGTCACAGTGAACAAAATCATAGGCTAAGAGGGGAAGGAAATCTACTGGGCCTTCTAGGTCGAAGAGTCATTTCCTTGCATTTCTCTCCATTTCTAGATCTAAGATCCAATTAGATATCTAAAATTTAAGCCTAAATCAGAGTAATTTGGAAGATAATGTGTGTTTTTCTTAACTTCCCATTTTAATAATTTTACTACCATTTATTTTACTTTTTAAAGGATTTTATTTATTTATTTGAGAGAGAGAGAGAGAGCACAAGCAGGGTGAGCAGTGGAGAGTGAGGGAAAAGAAGGCTCCCTGCTGATTAGGGAGCCCGACATGGGGCTCCATCCCAGGACCCAAAGATCATGACCTGAGTTGAAGGCAGCTGCTTAGCTGACTGAGCCACCCAGGTGCCCCATTTTACTATCATTTAAACAGTTCAAAATCACTGTAAAAATCTATATAAAAATATTTAGGTCATAATCATTTGAAGACCATTCTGATCTACTCTGTGGATGTGAGGATGGATGGCCTTATTGCCTTTCCATGTGTTTTGCTTTGGTTTATCTATTTATGTTTCCTCCAGAGAGTTCTTTTGTTGTACTTAATCCCATACTTAATAATAAAACTAAGTTTAAGTCCTCTATTTAAGCATAATATATTTTAATGAAATAAACTCAAATATTAAAATAAGTAGTCAGATGCCACCTTCTGGCTCTTGAAGAAAAGGAGAAAGAAAATCAATAGTTGTACACAAATTGGTACATTGAAGGTGACTGTCAGTTGCTTCGGGTTGATATGTTTCCCGCCCTTACACACATATGGTGTATCATGCTGTATCTCCAGGCTGTGTCAGCCGCACATAGTATAGCAATGGTAAGGAAGAAACACAAAATGCGTGACTTTGATCTTCAAAGTTACCTAATTTCCCTTTGCTCAAAAGCAGTTGTTAGAGCTCCAGAGTTAAAAAGTCTTCCAAAGAAATGTAAATGGCCGTCTGTGCAACTTCAGTCTCAAGCATAAATCTAGAGACCCGGAAATATTGTCACCATAAATCCAAGTGGCAACAAAGTCCACAGAGAGAGAAGAGAATCGTGTTCTTTTGGTGACTACAAATTAAGCTAGTGGATTCCACCAACTTCCCAGGGGTGGAAAAACTTTTACTTTCCTTCTTCTTTTCTAACTCTGGGTCCCACAAGCACCTAGCTTCAGGAAGGTGGTCAAAGTGAATTCTATAAGGTGATAGAAGAGTTACTTTTTTAAACTGTGCTTTATGTGTTCTCATCAGGTTAATAATATGGCTGAACCATTTATAATGTTTGTTAGTAAAATGGTTTTTTGATGATTGGGGAACAACTGTGATATCAGGTTGTTTTTTTTTTTTTTTTTTTTTTTTTTTTTGCCTGTGTTTATAGTCGCTATAAGTTGTTTTTCTGGAAAAATAAAATAAAACTCAGGACACGTAGGATCTTGCTGGCGACAGCTGGAGGGAACCTTCCTAAGAATTTGGAAACCAATTTCAAAGACCCCACAGGTGCTTTACTATTGAATGGTGAAAATATAAAGTCAACAACCCTTTGTTTAGCAAATCATCTTCATGAATTTCTGAGTATGCAAACCTGAGCCCAAACATTATTTGGGGTGAGGGATGGAGAGCTGAACTGGTCTTCACAAGAAATGAGCCAGAACAGTGTGTTGGAGGCTATCTTGTAGAGATAGGAGAAGGACATAGAAAGTTAATGTCCAAAGTTGGCCATGATCAATGAGAAATTACTCATGGCAGGAAATGCCCAGTAGAGTCCAGAATTGTATCTGATAACTAATTTTAAGATTTTTAAAATATTGTTTGAGTAGTTTTCACACTTTGTTGCCAAAAACCATCAGTAAATTAGGCTCTACAGGTACAGTCTTTTATTAGGCATATTTGAGAAAAATGAAAGAAACCAGGAGAATGGTGAATGTGATTTGAAGTAATGCATAAGAACAAGATAAAGTGAAACTAAACTTCTGACTGACACAAGAAAAAGAAGCCACTGTGTAACCAGAAAAAAGGAAATCAAGAATGCCCTTAGAAATTAATTAGTTGGGTTAAAGTCTTTTTTTCTTTAATATTTTATTCATTTATTTGAGAGAGAGAGAAACTACAAGCAGGGGGAGTGGCAGAGGGAGAGGGAGAAGAAGACTTCCTGCTGAGCTGGGAGCCAGATGCACGGCTCCATGCAGGGCTCCATCCCAGGACCCTGGGATCATGACCCGAGCTGAAGGCAGCCGCCTAACCAACTGAACCACCAGGCGCCCCTGGGTTAAAGTTTTTTTATTGAAAAGTTAAATGACAGGTTAAGCTCAGAAGGTGGGAGAACTTTCAGTTTTGGGTGACTTTATGGAAGCCTATTGTCTCACATAAACAAATCCTTAAAAACATTTCATGAAATGAGTGAATTCTGTGGCATTCACAACGGTCACATCTAATGAAGCCTAGACAAATGAAAAATATTATCCACTTTGATTTGTAGTTTCCTCTATGTGGTGTAAGTTCTTCGAGTGTAATTATTTTACTTTTAAATTTTAAAATCCTGCATTTTTGTTTCTGACATTACTTTTGAATGGAATGTAATGGGGTTATGTATTGATGTAAATCAATGGCTTACAAATATTTTCATTTGCAGAATTAGTTTTCTCAGCAAACCTTGAATGGGAAAAAATTAAGTTAAGAAAAGATAAGCAGGTGGAAATACTAGAGTTGAAATAAAGGGTAGATGTCAAGTTATGGGTGAAATTGCATCAAATAATCCTGCAGGGTGAGAGCAAAGAATAACTAATAACTTCTGGTGTGTCCTGGTCCTCTCCAAGCTTACTTTGTCATCCTATGCTTTTAAATGTGCTCAGAATAATAACCTTATCAGACAACTTTGACTTAATTAACCATGATCTTATATCTCTTTTGTATTTGCTTTCTGGAATGTTAAAAAAATATTTTGCCACTTGTTTGTTTTTCTCTTAACAGACTTTCTTTTCTCAACTTACTTTGTATCATTGGTTTTTATTGCTCCTGTCGGGGAGGAAGATCTTCCACTGCCCTTCCAGGTCCCTCTAGCTGGACTTAGAATCAGATTGTTGTGAGACAGATTAACAGGAGAAAATAAAATTTAATAGTGTGTAAATAGAAAATCCACACAGACATGAAATTTTAAAGACAATGAGGCAACATGAAGTTTATTATATGAGTTAAGGAGAGGAGTCAGGTCTAAGGATGCAAAGGGGAGGAAGGCCATTGGTAGAAGGTGAAAGGAGATATTTCGAAAACCAAAGGTTGCTCTATTGTGCAGTTAAGTTTCTTAGGTAAAGGGGAATCTCTGTTAATAGCCCTCTTCTGATACGGCTCTCCTTTCCAATGGAAATTTAGGCACTTGAGGACCATGTTGAGAGGATTTCCTGCATCTGGCGGGTAATGATTACTTTTAACTCAAGATAACATTCATGCCAAAGTGGCCCATTTTGCGGCAGCCTGCCCTTGGCCCCTACACTTCCCACTTAACCTTTAATGATTCCCAAGTTGTAATGGAACCAGCATTGTCTGTCTTCCCCTATTTGCTTTTGAATCTTCCCCTCGTTTCTTTCTGTATATTCTCCAGTTTGTCTGTACCATGTCCCCCATTTTCATTTTGCTCTGCTTCCTCAATTCCTATAACTTACTCAAAATTCATTTGCCATTTGCTTCTCCTATAATGACAAACTAACTTCCCATAGCTGCTCCATGAGGGAACGTTATTCATTTAATGAGCACTTTTGAAGAGCTTCTTATGGGCTCAACCCAATTTCAAGCAACGCAGAAGTTACCTGAAAAATCATGTCATGGAAATAAATAAAATGAGTGAAATCTAAATATAGAAAAAGAAAATTTGAGTTACATTTCCAACATGGAACCCTTCCCTGAACCCTAAAGGTTGCAGAAATTCAAGGTAAAGTACATGCCAGAGCAGACTAGAGTTAGATTAGGAAAGATTCACAGAGTTAGAAAGAAGAATACTTGACCAAGGAATCAGCATAACTTACCGAGAGTGAAATGTGGTAGTGTATCTCATTTCTTTCTTTCTTTCTTTCTTTCTTTCTTTCTTTCTTTCTTTCTTTCTTTCTTTCTTTCTTTCTTTCTTTCTTTCTTTCTTTCTTTTTTAAGATTTTATTTATATATTTGACAGAGAGAGAGATCACAAGTAGGCAGAGAGGCAGGGGGAAGGAGGCTCCCCTCTGAGCAGAGAGCCCCATGCAGGGCTCGATCCCAGGACCCTGAGATCATGACCTGAGCCAAAGGCAGAAGCTTTAACCCACTGAGCCACCCAGGTGCCCCAGTGTATCTCATTTCAAATGTTTGTCAGTGTTACTGGAATGAGGAGTCCAAAAAATGATGCAGGCATAGTGTGCTTGGAATTTTGAAAGTATTTTACAAAACACCTGACAATTTTCTTATAGATTAGATAAAATATAAAATGCACATGATTATAACTAGGTGGACTTACTGAATGACAGAAGCCAAGGGATATGGATGATGGGTTTATATAACACATAGGGAAAATTCCATAGCTAAACCCTAACATTCTCCCCTCTTCTCTTTTGTATTTATCATTTTAGTTTTTGACTCAGATGGACATATGTAAAGTAAGCTTATTAGATGTGAAGAAAATACAAAGCTAGGAAGATCTCCCTACCCCAAAGGTATGAAAATCCTAGAGTAAAGGATCAAATGCAAAAAAAAAAAAAAAAAAAGAAAAGAAAAAAGAATATTGATTATTGTAGTGGTCCGCACTATTAACTTTAGGGCCACTGCACAATTAAAGGATAAGAGTGAGGGGCTCAGTGGTGGCAAAGTGTAAAAAGACATGGGGCTTCCATATTCCCTTGAATTCAGGCTGAGTCAGCAGTGTAATGGGGCTGCCAAAACACAGTTAATTCTGCTTATTGCTATGGACTGAGTTGTGTCCCCCAAAATTCATATGATGAAACCCTAACCGCCGGTGTGATGATATTTGGAGAAATAGGTAGATGAGGTCATGAGGGTGGGGCTTTCATGATGGGATTAGTACCCTTATAAGAAGAGAGACCAGAATGCTTGCTCTTGCTCCTTTTTTCTGCCTGCCATGTGAGGACAGAGTGAGAAGTGCCATCTGCAGGGTAGGATGATAGTGCTCACCAGAGCCTGTTGTTGGCAGTCTGGTCTTGGACTTCCAGCCTCCAGAATCCTGAGAAAGTGAACTTCTGTTATTTAAGCCACCCAATCTGTGGTGTTTTTTTCATGGCACCCTGAGCTGATAAATACATGTATCTTGCATGAATAGGATTCCTTGATCTTTTAAAAAATATATTTTCTTTTTTTAAGATTTTTACTTACTTATTTGACAGAGAGAAAGATCACAAGTAGGCAGAGAGAGAGAGGGAAGCAGGCTCCCTGCTGAGCAGAGAGCGCGATGCGGGGCTCTATCCCAGGACCCTGAGATCATGACCTGAGCTGAAGGCAGAGGCTTTAACCCACTGAGCCACCCAGGCGCCCCTAAAAATATATATTTTCTGAAAGCCTCTGATTATATTCAATATGTTCATTTTATCTTAAATATAATTTCAGTTGTTCTTGGCACATAATGTCCTTTTGAGATTGAGCCCCTTGGAAGACCATAAGTGCTCACTAATTCTATGGCAAGCTTGCCCTCAAACTTATTCTCCAAAGAGGAGAACATATATTTTTAAAGGGCCATAAGTCAAACCAAATAATTTGACCTACACATGCAGGTCTTATATGTCCTGGAAAACACAATTACGCTATTTATAGTTAATGAAACTGTATTCTGAGCCATGAAAATGAACATAGACAGTTCTTAAGTAGCCACAATAAAATAGGTATTGGGAGCTGGAAGTTGAGTTGCTGGAAGTTGACAGAGTTGCATATGGAAAAATTAGGGAGGTTTACATGGATACGGGGTCAACAACAAGGTTTGAGTTTGGGCTCCATGTTAAAAGTTCAAATTTTTTGTTTGATATACGCACTTGGACTATGACTAATTTATAACACCCAGTGAACTAAATAAGTTGAAGAACTTAGTCTGAAATCTATTATCATATTCGTTTCTTTAACACTTGTGAAAATGTCGCTGATGGCACTCCATGAATTTCTGTGAATTCCCTTTTTTAGTACTTTAGTAAGGAAGTGTGAAAGAAACCATGATCAAATTAACGCTAAAACATTTCCATAGGCTAGAAAAAAATCTGCCTAGAAACCAGGCCTGGAGGAGGAGGAACAAGCAGTCCAATGTGAACTTTTGGTTACTGTTGAGTGTTTTTGTTTTTCTGAATGTGAGCCTGTGAAGAAGAGATGAGAAGCAGCGCTGAGCTGTGGTCTCTCAGGAAATCCTCTGCCTCCCGCTATCTTGGAGCTGGAGTGTGGTAAATTGCTAGAGGTGATATACAACATATGGTAGAGGAATGGATGTGATGAGACAGACATAATTTATCTGCCTTTCTCATTTCTCTGCTATTTTCCCACTCCTTCCTATTTATAAATATTGTTAAATTTCATCTACTTCCCGTCTCTTTCCTTCTGTATTTGATAACATTGACTTCTAATCCTTATTAATTCTGATCTGATTTTCAAACTTACTCTGCTTTGTGGAAAGAAACTGGCTCACTAAAATCCATGAAGATGGTATAAAGAGTAATGCAATGGGATGGTAGGATTTACACGGTGCTCGAGTAAAGCTAAAGGGAGCAAGGGATAAAGGGACAGGAAAGAAAAAGCATCAAGGTAGTGGGCTGTCTCATCAGACTTAATCTCCAGCTGTGTTTTGCAATGCCCATTCAGGATTCTAAGAGTAAATATATAAGTGGGCATTTTATGGTGCATGAAGACACGCACAAAAAGGTTTCCTTTGGCACATTCTCTGAAATCTCTATTCCACCATAGGGAATTGGACCCAAAGAGCATCCGACCCACAAGACAGGTGACTTTAGGATTTCTGCAAAGACTCACATAGAGAGGTGGGAGGTTAATTTCCCCAGTACTTCCGAGAACCTCTCTGGTCATTGGCCACATAAAACCAATAGTTTAGGCAATGTTGGATCTCCTTACCCTAAATGCAAAATATTTCTGTGCCTGACTTATTTTATACTTAAAAGACATGTCCAATGTATTCTTAAGGAAAGCCAAGATATGAAAAACATTTAGTTTTTATGTAATAGGCACATAGGGGCTAATTTCTTAAAAGATAATTTTAGACTTGCAGAAAAATTGCAAAGAATTCCTAAATGTGCTTTACTGAGATTCCCCAAATGAAAACATTTTACCAGACATTTTACCACATTTGCTTTATTATTTTCTATCTCCCTACACACACACACACACACACACACACACACACACACACACACACACACACTTCTTCCCTGAAATGTTTAAAAGTAATTTGCAGACAGGTTACTGTCTGCAACCTGGGAGCCTCTTTACTTATTAGGATGTAACTTGTCCTCAGGTTTATTCACATGACAAGGTTATTTAATGTACATGACAAACTGACAAATGAAATTTGTAAGCAATTATTTTGTAAATAAGCTTTCAGGAACATTTCTATTGTGAAGTCCAAGTGTACTTTCTGTTTCTGTTTTATTCTAAATAAGCAAATACAGCTAAAAATGTCTGCATAGGAGCTATGTGGAGAAATTTAGAAGGTACAAAATGTGATTTAATACCATTTCTTGAATGCCTGCCATAAGCAAGGCACTTTACAAGAGGGGTGTGTGTGTGTGTGTGTGTGTATCAACAATGTATCTAACAATAATCTTTTTTCTTAATGACAATGACTTAGGGGAGGTATTATTATCCTCATTTTGCTTTTAAAGAAACTGTACCTTGAAGAAATTAAGCAACTTGCATATAGTTACACAACTAGTAAATACCGGAACTGTAATTTCTAGGAAGCAGCTTTTTTTTAATAGAGTAAACTTTATAAAAAACAAACCTTAGTTTATTGTTAATCTTTATCTCTCAAAAAATGAAGCTGGCCAATAGCAAAATTCAACACAAGTCTCTTCTTGAAGATGGCTTGGGATTAACTTTAATTTCCATCAGCAATTCTTTACTAAGTTATATCAACTGATGCTTGGGGAAGTTACCTAAATGTCTCAAGATCACACACTATCTGGGTGCTGGAGTTGGTAGAATATTCTGGAAAAATGGTCTCTGCTCATCATGTTTCTGGAGCAATTAAAAAAATGGCTTTCTCAGTTTGCATAATAATGTGTATTCATGATTTTGAAATCACATTTTTTAAAGATTTTATTTATTTGAGAGAGAGTGAGAGCACATGTGTGCACAGAAAGGAGGAAGAAGGAGGTAGGAGGAAAGATGAAGAAGGAAGAAGGGAGGAGGAAGGAGGGGCAGAGGGAGAGGGAGAAGCAGACTCACCGCTGAGCAGGGAGCCTGCCTCAGCACTAGATCCCAGGACCCTTGAGATTATGATCTGAGCTGAAGGCAGACACTTAACCCACTGAGCCACCCAGGCACGCCACTGAGATCACATTTTTAGTCAGCTTTGAAAATTTGTATTTTTTTTCTGGAAACTTCACTGTGATTCTGGTATTTTAAATTTCATTTAGCATAATTTTATATTTTATTAGAACAATTAGAGAATTTTTAATTATTTCTCTGGGTCTGTTGTATATTCTTTGTTTCTTTTGTTTGTGAACTTGGATCTTTTACTTTAAAAACCATCTATGTTTGTTGGTCTTTTCTAAAAAACAGCTCTTGAATTTATCAAACTACATTTTTCTTTTCCTAATTAATTTTTTTTTGCTTTTATCTTTTTATTTTTCTAGCTTCTTGAACTGAACTTCACCAATTAGGTTTTAACTGCCAAAACCAATGTGTTTTCCTTAGTTCCCATGCTACTTGATCTCTCTGTAGTATTTGATGTTTTTGGACAGAAATTTCTTCTTAAAATGATCTTCTCCTATAGATTTTTTTAACTCCAGGGTCTTTTTTCCCCTTAACTTCTCAGTCTACTTTTTGTTTTCATCATTAGCTCATCTTCTTCCTATTTTTCAAATGAAAATTCCTCCAAATGTAGCTCTTGGTTCTGAACTCTTACCTTTACTCTTGAGATTACAATAGCTTCTTGGACTTCAGCCACCAGTTTCAAGAAAATGATCTTTAACAATTTATTGAAATACAATTTACGCATCCTAAGATTCATTCATTGTAAGTATACAATTTAGTGATTTTTTTTTGTAAATTGATAGAATTGTGCAACCATTGCCCCAATCCAGTTTTATATGTCCATCACCCCACAAAGTGCTTTCTTGCCCACCTGTAGTTAATTCGTGCTCCTACCCACAGTTCAAGGTAAAACTGACCTACTTTCTATTTCTATAAACTTACCTTTTTTGGACATTTCATATAAATGGAATCAGGCAATCAGGTAGTCTTTCGTGTTTGGCTTCATTCACTTAGCATGTTTTTGAGGTTCGTCCAGGTATGGGTAGTTTGTTCCTTTTTCTTTTCTTTCTTTCATTTTTTAAAAAAGATTTTATTTATTTATTTGACAGAGAGAAAGAGATCACAAGTAGGCAGAGAGGCAAGCACAGAGAGAGGGGCAAGCAGGCTCCCCGCCGAGCAGAGAGCCCAATGCAGGGCTCGATCCCAGGACCCTGAGATCATGACCTGAGCCGAAGGCAGAGGCTTAACCAACTGAGCCACCCAGGTGCCCTGTTCCTTTTTCTTATTGAGTAGTATTACACTATAGAGGCACCCTTATTTTGTTTATCCACTAACGGTCTATGGACATGGCGATTTTTCCAATTTTGGCTTATTGTGACTAAAGCAGCTATGAGCATTCAAATCTTTGTGTGGGCATATGTTTTCATTTGTCTTGGAATGCTTTCTAAGTGTGGAATGGTTAAGTTTTTGTTGTGCTTTCAAAGAAACCTCCGAATTGTTCTCCAGAGTGGCTATTCCACTTTACAGCAGCCTGTAAACTTTACGGCACACACTTTACGGCAGCCTAGGAGAAATCCAGTTTATCCACAGTTTTGCAAATACAGAGTTATTTTTGATCTTTTTTTATTGTAGTCATCCCAGTGAGTGTGCAGTGTCTTATTTTGCTTTTATGTATATAATTTTTTAACTTAATGCCCTCAGTTCCAGCCTACTCTTAAAGGTCTAGGTATGTATTTCTTCAACTTGCTGCTATTTCCACTCAGATATTTCACAGTCACATTCATTTTAACGTGGGAGAAACTAAACCTCTCTCTTGACTCCTAATATTGGTTTACTTTTAGAGGTCCCTATTCTTTAAAAATAGTAGCATTGTTTTCTCTCCCAGTTTTAAACATTTCAAATCATCCTTCCTCTCTTGAGCTCCTCATATTTAATCAGCCAACACATTCTACAAATTATTTCTTTTCTTTTCTTTTTTTTTTGAGAGAGAATGAGATAGCTGGGGGCTGGTGGGGTAGGGGAGAACTTAGCAGGCTCTACACCCAGAACAGAGCCTGATGTAGGACTCCATCTCACCACCTGAGATCATGACCTGCGCCAAAATCAAGAGTCAGATGCTTAACTGACTGAGTCACCTGGGCACCCCTACAAATTATTTGTTAATATCATATATAATATTTCTTCCTATTTTCATTACCTTAATTCCAGTCTAAACTATTTCTAAATAATTACGTAAAGCATTTTGCTCATTGTATTTCCACTGCTCTCTATTTTGGAACTGTCAAGATATATGTAGTTTTTATTTTATTATATTTTCTGGCCACATCCCCTCAGGGAGTCAAAATTATTTAATGTCCATGTACTCTCTTTCATAGCTTGTTACTTCTTAGTGTTGATTCCATAAGGCTCCAACCCAGCTTTTTTATCTGAAGAAACTCTTCTGCTCCAAGATTCCTTGGAACATGTCTGTGCATTTCAACCTGGGGGCTTTAGAAACAACTGCATCCCACCCACCTCACTTAGAATTAACTTTCTTTGCCTGTCTGCCTCTTCACCAAGCCTTAGCAACAAAATTGAAGTCTCATTTTTTGAGTGAAGAGTTTACCAACTTCCCATACTTATATATAGGCTAATCCAGTGTGGTCTTCCATGTATGTATGTATGTATGTATGTATTGAATACTTCGAGAACTTACTGGGAGCCAGGCTTTGCACTAGGTGCTGAAAGGCAAAGTGGATATATTACAATTCAGTGTGATGAAGCCGTATATAAAGAGGCAATTACAAATAATATATTGCTGTAGCAATTGAGCTATAGACAGGATATTTTTATTTATTTATTTATTTATTTAACACATAATGTATTATTTGCCCCAGGGTACATGTCTGTGGAGACAGGATATTTTAATCAAAAACAAGGAGAGGCACAAAGCCCATCTTGAATTAGGCTGAGTGTGGGTGATAGTTGAACTGAATCTTGAATGATGGTGAGAGTGATGAGGATGGGGGCAGGACATTCTAGAAATGGAGGCAAAGGCATAGAGGTAAGAAGTAGCCCAGTGTGATTGGAAGTTACCAGCAGAAAGGGTCTATGGACACATGTGGCATCAGGCACAGATCAGTGAGCATGAATCTAAGGAAGAATTCAGAGACCAAGGTGGGAAAGGTCGTGTTTCTTCTGCCAGCAATTCAGACTCATTGCTGTGGATAGTGTGACCCCACAGGGGTTTAAATAGGGGAGTGAATGGTTAGTCTTGTGTTGTATGCCATTCATTTTAACGCATGTGTGAGGGATGACTTTGATCAGGACAAGACTGTTGGAAGGGGACTAGATAGGTATCATTTCAGTGATGAGATAGTGAATGCTTAAGCAGATGGTGGTAATGGTTATAAAGAGAACGGGATGACTATGATGAAGATTCTGTAGATATAATTGGCCGGATGAAGTAGATGTTTGAATGTGCAGGCAGTCACTGAGAGAAAGAGGTGAGAATAACTCTCAGATTTCCGCCTTTGGTTACTAGATATACCAGTTATGACATCAAATGAACATATTTTGGATGCCACTCATGAATCGCATAATACTTTGTAGCACATCTTTTAATGGATATGATGGTTTTCTTCCTACACCACTGATCAAAGTACTTGAGGAGAGAATCTAGCTTCTGTATATTTTGCAGAAATGAAAATGACAATGGCTTTATTATTTTTTCTCTGTAAAAAAATAGTGCCTGCTTGTGTTAAAAAGTTAATAAATTGGGGGAAGAATAAAAAAAAAATTTCAGTATCACCTCAAAAATATTACCTAACACTGGAAATAGAACTAAGTTTCAATGTGAAGTGTGTTAAAACTTTCTCTTTTAACTCATCATATTATCATGTACATATTTGTATGCTTGATTTATATAATGAATTTTAATTTTGCCTGTAGCATGTTATTATACAGATGAACTATATACTTGAATCTATGTTATCTTGGGGAATAAGTAGGATGTTCCCAACTTCTCAACAGAACAATCAATACTGAAAAAAGCCTTCCATATATATTTAGACTTCATTGTTAGTCTCATTTCTCCATTTCCTAAGTATAAAGTCCCCAAATATTGCATCACATAGGGATTCTTTCTGACCTGAACTCTGACTCTCTCTCCAGTCTTGTCTCCAGCTAGTTCTCAAGGTGCATCACTTTGTGGCAATATCAACCTATTTGCATCTTCTCTCTGCTGGAACACTATTGGATTTCTCCTTAGTCTAAAGATCAGCTCAAGGTTATCTTTCCTTAATTCTCTTACGGAGATTGACCATCTTCTGATTCCTGCTGTGCACATTCCTATCAGATTTCCTACCACCCTGTATTGTAAATTTTGGTTTGCCTGTCTGTGTTCCACACTAGAAAAAAAACTTTTTGCACTTAGGGACTGTATTTCAGTTAATTTCTGATCCTAGATTTTGGCATTGTTTTAGCACATAGTTAAGGCTCACTTTATGATTACTTAATTCAATTGACATTGAGACATTTTCGATGGTCTAGTAGCATAGATGACCAAACCTAATTCAAAGACGGGGGAATTTAGAAATCCTCCTGAAAGCAATAGTGCTCCCCCAAAACCTTAATTTTATTCACATTGTTTGAATTTTTTAAAAAGACTTTTTAATGTATTCATTTGAGAGAGAGAGGGAGCACGACTGCAAGAGCATGAGCAGGGGGTAGGGTCAGAGGGAGAGGGAGAAGCAGACTCACTGCTGAGCAGGGAGCCTGTTGCAGGCTTTATCCCAGAACCCTGAGATCATGACCTGAGCAGAAGGCAGACGCTTAATCGATTGAGCCACCCAGGCGCCCCTGTTTGAATTTTCTGATATGGAGCACAGTTTAACTCTATAGACTTTATTACAGTCTAAGGTAAGATCAGACGTAACCTAAGAGTGTTTTGAAAAATCTCTTGATGCTCCTCATGTTTAGTTTGAAGCAAAAGAAAAAAAAACCACTTCAGTGCTTCTTGCTAATTATCTCAAAGAGCAAGCAAATCACTGCTGAAGTAGGGAGCATTTTTTCCCCTTCTTGGCAGCAAAGTAGGGACGAGTAAGAAGCAGGAGTCAGAAGTCAATTATATAAATAATTAAAGAACAATATTGTATGCACCCACAATTGCATTTTCAAAATTTTGCCAATGTATAGCTATATTCCTTCATTATCTTGGAAGCAATAAAAAATTCTCAAGTGTCTCTTTTTTTTTTTTAAAGATTTTATTTATGTATTTGACAGAGAGAGAGAGAGAGCACAAGCAGGGAGAGTGGCAGGCAGAGGGAGAGGGAGAAGCAGGCCCCCCACTGAGCAGGGAGCCCGATGTGGGATGTGGGGCTCAATCCCAGGACTCTGGGATCATGATCTTAGCTGAAGGCAGATGCTTAACTAACTGAGCCACCCAAGCACCCCTTAAATGTATTTTTAATACAAATTAAAACTTTTGTTTCTTTTTACAATGTGTACCATTTTTCTGTAACTATCTCCAACACAGGGATCTCTATACAGGTTAAAATTTCTCTTAAGCTAATGTCATAGCCAGTGCCTTCTGAGAGGTCTGTAGCTCACAGATACTTTTAGTCTGTAATTCCTAATTAACGAGACACGGATACTTGAGATGATATCTTAAAGTCTTGATTTGTAATGTTCTTCAGTCCTTAGAAAAGTCCTTGGAAAAGAACAAACTGTAATCCAACTAGTTCTGTATGTTTTAGTCAGGAGACTTTTTGACTGCAAGTTACGGTGAGCAAATTTTTGGCTCACATAACTGGAAAATTCAGGGACAGAGCTGGAATCAGCTCTGTCTAGAGCGAGCTACTCAGAGGATGTCTGCGAAGCTCACACTGTGATTTTCTTTAGTATAAATCCTCTTGGCAAGTGAGCCAATGGCCACTATCTTTGGCAAACATATAAAGAAGATTTCATTGGACTTAGTTTGGCTCACTGTGTTTGGCCGACTGGGTTATTGTGATGGGTCAGAACGGAGTCATCCCTGCGCGTGGAGGGGAGAAGGATCAGGCTTGCCCGAGGCATGTGCAGTGGGCTTTCCACAGACAGAACGTTCTCTAGTACCAGACAAAGTGGGGTAGGTCTCCTGGAGAGACAAAATCAAGAGGCGACCCCTAGAATAATTTTTGCCACTGTAGGAAGGTGAAGTATAAAATGAATGCCATTTTTTTCCCCTGGCAAATGAAATATTTATTTTATTTTATATTTTAATTTATAACATTACATATCCAACTATTTGGCCTTACTTTTTAGTACCTAGGAATGTGGAGTTTAGGGGAACACAGTTGAGCTTGAACTGCTAGATTTACTCCTGTATTTGCCACATTCACTTCTATATTTGCCAAATTACACATCCAGGAAGATTCTAAGACCTGACCCTGATACATATTCCTAGAGAATCTACATTAAACATGCTTTTGAAATATGGGGTTCTCACAAAGTGAACAGGGTATCCTTTAATGGGCTGTCTGTAAAACCGTTTCTGAATGACAGAAGAAACTGTGAAACATAAAGATTTTCTATAAATTTTATCAGAATGGAAGTATAATATGTTCCCTGACCAGTCTCCTGGTGATATAAATGTGATAATAAATGGGAGCGTGAATTTATTGGGCTTGAGTGCTATAAAATAACTTTTATAATATCAACCTACAATGATGTAATTTAAAAATTATCTGTTTTTTTGTTGACTCCTTTACTGTATTCTACTTTATTCATAGTCTCTCAATTCTTACTTCCCTGAAGCTAAGCAATTGGTGAAATAAATCTAATTAGTACTTATTGCTGTTTGTCTAGTATAAAAAGCATCTATTCCCTAAGTTCTGAGGAATAATCCAAATGACAATGGAATATGGTGACAGTCATCAGGAATTAAATATATCACTTTAAAAAGTTCAGTTTTTTCTTAGAGCTCACTTTAATTACTGTATTTCTGATATCTTAAACTAGATATTTTATTTTCAGAATAAAATTTTACAACACTATGTTTACAAGTAAATCATATATCACTATATCATCAGCAGCAGCAGTAAGAACCACATTTCTTTTGCACACTGAATATTTAAAATATGCTTAAAACATTTTACTAATTTCATCCCTTAGAAGAAACTGCATAGGGGCGCCTGAGTGGCTCAGTGGGTTAAAGCCTCTGCCTTCGGCTCAGGTCATGATCTCAGGGTCCTGAGATTGAGCCCTGCATTGGGCTCTCTGCTCAGTGGGGAGCCTGCTTCCCCCTCTCTCTGCCTGCCTCTCTGCCTACTTGTGATCTCTCTCTCTGAGTCAAATAAATAAATAAAAATCTTAAAAAAAAAAAGAAGCTGCACAAAGTGGTGAATAAAGCAAAAAAAAAAAAAAGTAGTTAGGGTTGGGTTGAGCCCTAGCCATTCCATTTGTTTATAGCCTCACAAGATTTTTGTAAATATTAAATGGGATAGCCTATATGAAAGCGACTAGCTTGCAGAGAGGAATTTTTGTAGATGCGCAAAAACAATTTTCTTCCCCTTTCCAATTTTTATTTTCCTTTCCTTTTTTTTTGTTCTTCTCTCTTTTTATCTTTTCCATCCCTCCTTTCTTTTCCATTTTTTCCCTCCTTCCTTATAATTTCTTGCTTCTGAAGGAGAGCACAATTTCCCACCCCAAAATATATCTCTTTGTTATAAGGATTATCTTGAACTGGTCATTATTCTGATTTTTCATTATTTTTTTAATTGAAGTGTAGTTGACATTGATCTGGTTATACTTAAGAAACAGCACACATAGGAAAATCTCTGAAAATGGAATAAAAGTTACCCTTTTGTAAGAGACATTTACATTTATAAGGAAAATCCCCATTTGTAAGTGTGTCCCTTTCTGTATCAAGAAAGGATAGGGATGCCTGAGTAGCTCAGTCAGTAAGCGTCTGCCTTCTGCTTAGATCATGACCACAAGACTCCTGGGATCCAGTCCTGCATCGAGCTACTTGCTTACCAGGGAGCCTTCTTCGTCCTCTCTCTGCATCCCCGTGCTTGTGGTTGTTCTCTCTCGTGCTCTCTCTCTCTGACAAATGAATAAATAAAATCTTAAAAGAAGAGAAGGATGACTCAAAATTTCCAGAAACTCTTATCATTGGAGAAGGCAGAGACTTAAATCTGCATAACAACCTACCCTATTTTACTGTGCTTTACCTGAAAACCTCCCATAAATGGTTACCTACTCCCCAAATAACTTCTTTTGTCTTTACCTGGAGATGGTATTCAAGGTAGTGGCTTAGGCCATTTGGGGGAGTAATTCAGTTTCCCTGGGTCTTTCCCATGTATAAGGGAGGTCTATGCGTTATGAAACCTGTTTTTCTCCCGTCTTTTATTACATAGGGGCTATCAGCCGAGAGCCTACAAGTGCAGAGGGAAAATTATTTTTCTTCCCCCATATTTGTCTCAGATTATCCTTCTCTGTCTTGTTCTTAAGTTCCATGTAGTTCCTTTGAGAGCTTCAAGCTCATATCCTTCAAGGTTTAAGTCCAGTAGGTAAGGCAGTATCTCTGCAGAAGTTCTTCCCACACATTCAAGGATTCACTCTGGATGAACTTGGCATCTACTCCTAAATCAATCAGTGTTTCAAGAGATTTGGTGTACTGATTGAAATGCATTGGGTCTTGTAGTGCAGGAGTGGCAGTGTGTGGAGAGAGAATGAAATAGAGTATTTTTCTTAAAGAAAACTTTGGGTCTTTCTACCAGAAGAAAATGATTGGATGCTGGATAATCAAAACCCAACAAATGTTCATTACATTCTTTTCCTTTAAGGAGCTCACAATTTAGTTGAAGAGACAAAATATCTAATGTATTACATATGTAATGAAAATAATGTAACTGAACCCACGTTTATATGCCTAATGCACAACAAAGGCAATCACTGAGACATTAAGTAAGTAGTAAGGAAAGGGTTTACTTGAGATGCAGCCAAACAAGAGACTAGAGGGCAGGTCACAAATCCACATCCTTGAAGGGTTGAGGTTGGGTATATTTATGGATAAGGGATTTAAAGATAAGGATGTCATGGGGTATATAGGTTGAATGGAATATGCTGATTGGATATAGGGAAAAGAGTGAGTGTCTTCCTTTCTGAGCAGGCATATTCAAGAATCATGTCTCCTCATGGGGCACATGTGCAAAAATTGGCAGTGTAACCATGACAAATGGGGGGAGATCCATAGCATTTTTTTTTGTCTTCCTAATGACCGAATTTGAATAGACCATGCATCTCTGTGAGGTTATTCAATGGTTTCCTATTACTTTTGAGCAAAATCCAAAATATTACAGGTTTCTTGATTTTATCTTTAGTCTCATTTTATATTACTTCCTCTATCCGGCCCTGTTTTTAGCCACTAAACCCCTTTTTGCCCTTTAGGCTTCTATTCGTGTTGTTTTCTCTCTAGATTATTTTTCTTCCCTTCTTTGGTTAAATCATTCTCTCTTTGACCCTCTCTAATCCTCCGTTTCCAAAGGATTAGTGTTTCATTAAACGCACTGGATTTTCCACATGCTTCTGGTACCAATTCATTTTTGTCTCCTACAAGAGCTCTTTGTCTTCTAAGACCAAACACTTTGTTGTCCTGTCCTGGAATAATCAATAGAGACCTCAGGATTTCCCAACTAGTGGTCTTCATCATCCTCCACATTCAACTTTCATCTTCTTTGGTACTCTCCATTTCAAATGATGACCTTTCATCCCCTTAGCTGTCTATGTTAAATTCTGGGAATTAGCCTTGATTCCTTCTTCTCTGTTACACGCATAGTCAATGAATCTCCAGATTTTCCTGAGTTTACTATCTAAGTATTTCTCAGGTGTCATCGTGTTTCCCTCCTTTGCTGCTCCCACTGTGTTTAGATCCTCATCATTTCTGATAACAATGACAAGAACAGCTAACATTCATTTTTATGGGATGGTGCTCTTCAGTGTTTTACATGCCTTATTTTAGTAAATTCTCACAGAAAATTCCTTTGAAATAGAGAATACTATTTTTGTCTTTATGTAGATCAGAAACTGGAGGGTCAGAGAAGTTTGGCAACTTGTCTGAAGTCACACAGCTACTCAGGTTCATGTATTCTTATAGGGGCTCTAAAATACAATGACAGAGTCCTTTGTTTTGTAATGTTTACTCTGAATGTCAGATACTTGTACTTAAAATCTTCCTTGAACTTTTGTTAGAATATGTCACATGGCCCACTTAAACCCTGTGTTCTAGATTGAATCATTAAAACCTTTTTCTGTGACTCCTGCTGACATTGATGTTGCCTTTCAAAGTGAATTTGGGTCAAAAGAGTAGTAATCGGACACAGTAACTAAAGGCAGAACACTCTCTCTTGTCTCTCTTCCCTTTCTACAGTGGCATGAGCTTCCATAGAGCTTTGAATCCCCAAACTCTGGAAGGTTTCAGCAGGCTTAATATTTTGTTTTTCAGCCCCCCTAAAGGAAAACTCAAACAGCACCTCCACCACATAACCACGCTCTCATTTTCCACCTTATCCTCACTAGCTCATTAGATGTCCACTGCTCGCCTCCCAAGCAGCTTTCCTAATTATGTCGGTGGCGCACAGCTTGTCTTCTTAAAGACTGTGTTTTTCACTCTGTTCGTGCCATTTCACTGGAGAGGAAATCTGCATCTGCGCTCCTATGGAAGCCATAAGGTCACCACGTGAAAACTTGGAGGGCAAAAAAATGTTGTCAGTAATGAGATCTCAGGCATTTGGAAAGTTCACAGGGTCCTTTGTACAACACTGAAGAATCCCTCTGTTTCCTCTGGTGCTGTTTCATGCTAATTTCAGAACACCAGTCAGTATAAGGCATCTCAACTCAAACTTCAGTTCAGAGTGGGGCCCCTTTCATCCTTTTTTGCAGCAAGGCAGTTAGATTTATCTTGTTGATCTGCGGAAAAAAAAAAAAGGAATAAAGAAACACAGTCACATGAATGTAACAGATGGAACAAATTGAAGGGTTTGCTCCTATCACTTTTCTCCTTATTAAAAGAAGGGAAAATTGTTTTTCAACGGGGCACCGATTATTATGATTATTTAATATTTGAAAATTATGTGACATTCTAGAAATTCTAAGAGTTGCTGATATAGGCTGAGTAACAGTAAGACCAGAT
The DNA here is from genome assembly GCA_028534135.1 of Potos flavus. NCBI lineage: Eukaryota > Metazoa > Chordata > Mammalia > Carnivora > Procyonidae > Potos > Potos flavus. The sequence continues at coordinate 90,713,079 of CM052886.1, forward strand.
TAATTCTATCACAGTTACAGGGTTTTGCCATTAATTTTGGACTCTGGACTCCTCTGGTTATGTCCAGTGAAGCAACAGAAAGCCAAATACACCCCTTCCCCTCTTTGTGACTTGTTTGATTCTGCTACACAGAGAAAGTCCCAGGAATGGCATATAGGAAATAATGGACTCCCTGACCTCCCGCTGTGTGCTGTGGTGCCACTGCATCTTATTTAAACTGTGACATTTGATTAGTGTATTGATATGCTCAGGAAATTGTGGGATTGCACTCCCAGAGTCATCTCATTATACTCCCCAGTCTCCTAGTTTTCCAACACTGTGTGATTCTTCCTCTAGGGTTGTGCCTTCGTGGTACAGGAAAGAGGGAACATTGGTAAACTTCATGATAGAATGGATTCTAACCCCTCGTCTCCTCCAGCTCCAAGTGTTTGAATTGTAGAATCAAAGAAATTCTAGCAAAATTATCTAGTCAAATCCCCCAACTTCAGGCTGCAGGGTAGCTAAGAGTCTTGCTCTTCATTAGTGTTTTTTTTTTTTTAAGTGTTTTTGTATTGAGAAGTGACTCATAGCCTTAAATTTGCCAGTCTTACAAGTAGGAAATGAACATTAATACTATTATATCCCCTAGGCTATCACATAAGGTGGTCAGCAAAAGGTCCTTTGGGGCTTACGAAGTTGTTTTATGGAGCACAAACCACGAAGTCCACTTGGACTTGCTGTTCTTTTTATTTATTTATTTTTTCTAGAGAGGGAGAGAGAGAGAAATAGGGGTGGGATGGGGAGGAAGGGCAGAGGGAGAGGGAGAGAGAGAATCTTAAGCAGGCTCCACACCCAGCCTGGAGCCCACTGAGGGGCTCGATCTCACAACCCTGAGATCATGACTTGAGCCAAGGTCAAGAGTTGAATGCCTAACCAACTGAGCCACCCAGGCACCCCCTATGCTGTGTAGTCATGTTGGTTTAAAGCACCAGATCATCTGTTTTTCA
>CM052886.1:90714564-90753894 GCA_028534135.1 Potos flavus
GTCTGTATTTGAGATTATTGAATAGTGAAAGTGTTAATAAAATAATTTTTTGTGCCTGAGTTTCAAGATGATTTTAGAATTAGTTTTTTGAGTTTATGAGAAGTAAAGACATATTCTTTCCATAGCATTTCTTTCTCATTTGACCTTCTGATCCATACAGAACACAAACTATTAAAAACACGAAATTTTTAAAAAATGAAGTATTTCTATAACTTTAAAAAATATGAATTAGAAAATTCTCTCCATTTCATTTTGCCTTTGCATTCCGTGGTGAAGTGTCAGATTTTGCCGAATTAGTTGGCTGAAATAGGAATGCTGATTTATTTGAATGGACATGTGGCAACATCGTTTTGTAAAAGGTGCTCATACAGGATAGTTGAAAAAGAAAGAGAGAGAGAGAACAGAACGTTCTAGAGAGCTTTACATCTCCAAATGGAATGAAGTACAGAACGTAGTCAACTTTGGGATGATTTGAATAATATTCACACGCCCCGTCTTCTGCACGTCTTGTGGTATATCTGCTACCTTTCTGTAAAAAAGGAGAAAGGAAGGTTCAGTGTTGTTCTCGGTATGTTTGAACTGGTTTCCTCTCTCAAATAAACCCAGCAGGTAACAGTTGATACAGATGGAGAACCAAGTTTTAATTACCGTCAATAGCATCGCCTTCTCCACTTTGCCAAATGCTGCATGTTGCTGGCAGGCCACTCGGAGATTTTTCTCTTGGAGGCGTGCTTCTGCCTCCATCAGTGTGCATTCCCTTTGATATTCCCACACTGCGCACGATATACCCCGGAACACACACTGCTCAGGGTAATATGTCTCTAATGCTCTGAAATCAATGGGAACACAGCCTTTTTTGCCTGACAGTATTGTCAGGGTGTATTATCTGGTTTAGGCTGTGGCTTCAGTTCATAGCAGTCGTCAGTTAAATTTCCCTTTCTGAAGCTGAGCAAAGTGTGGTAATGTCACAGCCACAGGCGACTGCCGTTCATAGGACGGGTACCGGAGAAGCATAGCCTCCTGGCTTGTCACACTGTATATATCTCAGGGTCTTTTCTTCCTTCCTAGTCAGAGATTTCCAAGAATGTTGCCTGGAGCAGTCATGGGATGCAAAAGAGAGAGATTTTTGTTCTGCACTTAGCAACATTACCACACTTCACACTCAGTTTCTGATAAGGGAAAATTTAACTGACTTGCTCTGAACTCCATCTATCAGATAATACACTCTGACAGGGCTGTGGATAAAGGCTAGAAAACGTACTAATTTATATTTCATTATCTCTGCACTTGGCTTAATCTGTTATCTTCTGCTAAGTGTTACAAAGATGACAAGGAGAGCTGAACTGAAAGGGGAAAGGGGAACCCTGACCCCACAAGGGATGTGGGAAGGCATGCTAGATAATTCAGCTTCCTGCTTTGAGAAGGTATGTGCCAGGGGATAACCTTGGAGTCTGTGTTGAGGATTCAAAGAGGCAGGGCAATCTTGGACAGGTGAAGAGTGGAGGGGCCGTTTCTAGCATCTGCGGAGTCTTACCGTGCCTCAGAAAACAAACTAAGGATAATGGGAGTTATCTTGGTGCTCAGGCAATTTCCTGGTCTCAGGTGGTACACTCAAGAGCCAGAAGAAAATGACCTTGGCAGTACTTTGCTATCGGTACTGAAAGAGACCCTTTTAAGTACTGATGTATGTTCATTAGAACCAATGAACTACTAGTAGGGGCATATATAAGGCTTAATTAATTCAGGGAGAACTCTGCTTTCCTCCCATGTAGAGGATGTCTAGTTGTCATAAACATTCCTGGAGGTGGAAGAGGGAGGCTTCATGTCCAATGTCTCTGCAGGAATGTAGCAGTTCAATTTGGAAGTTCTTTACCATAAGGATAAACCCACATCAGAATTGTCTTAGCTTTGAAAAGGAATTATACAATACAGATATTATAAAATAGAGATAATACATTTAAGGGACTCTGGAATTATGCTGAAGGATATTCTAGGCATTTGCTAATATTTAATTAGGAACGAGGTCAGACGGGAATCTGAACATTCTTAAAACTTCCTCAGAGCCTTTCCATTTTTCTTTAAAAGAGAGCCATGCAGGCACCTTTGAGAGATGATCTCCTGATTCTCTTTTTGTTGATAAGAAGCATATAGAGAAGAGGGTGGGTGAATGCATACAGATTTCAGTTCAAGGTTAGCTCACTCTGTCAATTATTCTAAGAGAAATTACAGTTCTCTTGGGGACATGTGCAATGCAGAGCATTACGAACTGTGTGTCTTTGTTCTCAGCTTGACCAAACTGCACTTCTTAGTGTGTAGTAAATGATTCCTGTGCTCAGAACTTCTGATTTCATGTCTGTAAGGTGGAGTGGTGAGGAGGAGTAAGAAGATATGCTCTAACCATATTTTAGGGATGAAAAGTGCCCAAAAGGAAGTTACTATGATCACAGAATTTTAGAGCTTAAAGGAACCGCAGAGCTATTTAGAAGAAAAGAACTAAACTAAGAGTGAGAATATGTGGATTCAATCCTAGCTTTCCATTGACTCACTGCATGTCACCAGGAACACACTTTCTTTCCCCTACCTTCTGTAAGATGAGAATATGTCAATAGTTTATCTCGGAGAGTCCTTTCTGCTTTGATTCCTTACCGTGGTGTCTACAGAAATGGACATCTGCCACAGTTACAAAGGTGGTGGATGAGGCAACAAGCACCAGAGTCTCTGTTCTCTTCTCTCTTTCCAATGTTTCTTTATTTTTCCCTTCCTTCCTTCATTCTCTCCCTTCCATCCCTCCCTCTCTTCCTTCCTTCCCTCCTTCTTCTTTGTGGTCTGTTTTTGTTTTCTAAGTTCCTTCAAATTCTCGAAAGAGTACCTTAAAGATTCAACACTGGGTTACTGGTCACAATAAATAAATACTAGTTATTATAGAGTAGCTTCTGATGGGTTCTTTATTTAAACGTTAAGGCTGTGAAGCAGCTACTGAAACATCCTATATACATTTCAAATTACAGTACTGAAGGGCTTATTTAGAATCCAAGATTAACTGCTTGTTATCCTTAAAATATGTCTTTCCCTAACGATGTGCTCCAAATGGCCACATAAAACTAACGTCAGCTCCCAAGTTTTTCTGTTCTCACAGATGCGGTGCCCTGATTTTAGGGCTTCCTGTAAGCCCCTGGATGAGCTCTCACAATTCTGCCAAACTGCTTCTGACACAAGACCCCTGAGACTCACTCAGTTGTTTTGGCAACTTCTCCAGGGAATTCCTATAGTCCCCCAAGGGAGGTGGTGATGAGGACTTCATCATTTTGATTTTTTTCCACTTCCTACACACAGTCAATTTTGGTTTCAGGGGTGTGTGTGTGTGTGTGTGTGTGTGTGTGTGTGTGTGTGTGTGTTTATGTGTGTGTGTGTCCTTGAATGCAGACTGGGAAATGGCCTTTCTGCTGTTTTACAGTTGATACTCACCCTTTCTATTAAATAGTGCTATTTTGCTGTACGTAACTTTCTCTTCCTCTGGGGAGCTCTCCTCTCAACATTAGCAGGTAAAGTAGAACCTGAAATTTGTCATTTAACTTCCTAGTTAACACACAATTTTGAGGTACTGACGAAAGCCATAGAATTTATTTGGGAACACTTCTCCATTCCTGACGTGTTTCTTTTCTGTGAAGGGAGTGCTATAACTACAAGTCTCTCTCCACCTCACTATTTCATCCTTGGGGAGATGAAGAGGATTGTTTGGCTAGTAGTATTGGGAGGAACAGCTGGGGATGTGGGGATCAGCCCCATGTTTCCTTTCTCTCTTTCCCTCTATTCCTCCAGTATCTCTGTCCCCTAGAGTTGGGAGTGGGATTGCGACGTCAGCTTGCGCCCAATCCTGCCTGTGCCCTGGGATGAGCAGTTCTGCCCAATTCTAGGATTCAGTTATGAGATCTTTGGGATTTCACACTAAAGGTCATGCTCCAACCTAGTTCTTGTCTGTTATAATGGTGTCCTTGTCTTTCATATTGTTCAGACCTTGGGTAACAAAGAAGGGAGTTAGTTCTTGAAACTCTCTCGGAAAAACTATCCCCAATTCAAAAAAAAGGATTAAAATGATGGATTATCTTAAGTGAGCAAACCTTTAGGGATCATCTACTAAGTACCTAGGTATGTTATTAGTCATTGAGAAAATAAAGATGAATTAGGCATAGTCGCTTTTTAAAAAGATTCCAGAGTTTAATGGTGTAGATTTACAGGGTAGACTAGAGACATCAGAAAGGAGGGGACATATTAAGACACACAGATGTTTATCTCAATCAACAATTCTAAATTATCTAGGAGTGTGGGATACTAGCAGGGAGAGGAAATGAAGGCAAAAGATAAAATATCCAATTGTAAGTGGACTCCACTGGTAATTTATTCAGCCAACTATGTCCCTTTTTCCTGTAACTATGTTTTAAAAAATTGTTTCAAAAATATAACTTTTCATAAAAATATAACTTTTTTTGTGGACCAGGAGAGTTGAGTTTAAATGTATAGCAAATAAAAAAAATAGATGTGTAGCATGTAGACAAATGAAAAATGAAAATGAAAAATGAAAAATAAAATTTTTAATTACATGTGCCGAACTGAATGTTTAGGTGGCTAATGAATGGACAAACAAATTAGCCTCATTTTCCTAATTTACGAAGTAGGAGTCACAGCAACCAACTTGTAAGGTTTTTGTAATGATTGCAGTTTAATGAATTAAAGGACTTGGCATGAAGTCAATGAATAATTAATAAATAGTAAATTATTATTTATGTTATGGCAAACATCTGGCTTGGATTTGAGTAATTCCTTAAATCTGACACTTATAAAAATTTGTGTGTCTTTTGCATAAGGAAATAATTTAAACCTCTTAAGCTGTTTTTGAGTTTTTGATACTATGTAATCGCAGCTGAATGTGATCAAAATTTAGATAGGAGTAGCTTACATTGGGGTTGAGGTGAGAGGATGGAGTAAAATAAATTGAGGAAAAGGCAGAAAAAAAGAGAATGTTAATTTATAGTTAATCAATCTTAAGACTTTTTAAAAGGAGACTTTTAAGAGTAGATTCTATTTAGACAAGCATTTATCATTTAATTGACTACGTTTGTTGACTTGGAGCAAATTATCTTTGCCTCTGTAATTTTTAGCAAAAATTATTACCTTCTTTATTTTTATTTGAAAAATCCTACAAAATACTAGGAGTTACAAAAACAAGTGTTACCATATTTTTTTTAAAGAATTTATTCATTTGAGAGAGAGACAGAGAGCACAAGCAGGGCAAAGGGAGAGGGAGAAGTAGACTCCCCCACTGAGCAGGGAGCCTGATGTGGGGCTTGATCCCAAGACCCTGGGATCATGACCTGAGCCCAAGGCAGACTCTTAACCAACTGAACCACCCAGGCATCCCAACAAGTATTACCATATTAATTGTAATTCCTATTCGACAAAATTTTCTCTATTCCATGGAATCCAAGGGAGGATTTGTTCATTGAGTGACACAATTCAATATTAGAAAAAAATGTGTATAAATTGATAAACCCTAGTTGGAAGATTTTATTCATTGGCCATGATTCATGGTAAAGGCATATGCTGTGTTCATAGGAACACAAAGGGTGATGGAGAAAAGAGTAAAAATGAGAGAGAGCAAGAGAGAGAGAGTGAGAGAGAGGGAGAGAATATAACATTTACACTTGAAGGAGCCATCACAATACTATTTCACTCTGCTTTCTTCCTTCTCTAACTTGCAAAATTAAATAGTATTTTACTTTGGATCACTTCCCATTCACTCCTAATTTTTAGATTAGCCCACAAAAAGCAGAGGTTAAATTTTATTTCTGGTTAGTCTGGTTATCTGTAGACAAAAGAACATTTGTCTACAAAAAACACCCGCCTGGGTGGCTCAGTCAGTTGAGTTGAGCCAACTCTTGATTTCAGCTCAGGTCATGATCTCAGGGTTATGAGATCTAGCCCTGAAACGCCTAAGATTCTCTTTCTCTCTCTCTCTCTGCCCCACCTTGTCCACCCCACTCATGCTCACTCTCACTCACTCTCACTCTCTCTCAAAAAAAAAAAAAGGTTCTTATCCGTGGATCCTGATGAAATCCTATCCCATTCATCATGCTCCGTTGTGGAGATTTGTGAGTTCTGCAGTCTTCAGCCCTATATATGATGGTGAGGGTACCTCTAAGCAAGTGTCTGGTTCTGGGGAACAACCCCATGTGCTCTTCAGGGCCAGTGAATTGCATATGATGTGTTGCATTTTTAGTCATGAGCTATCTGCCTGAATGCCTTCTCTCACTCTCTAGAGAGCACTCTATAGAATAAAGAATTACTGAAGTACTAGAAAAGCTGGATGCATTTAACTCAGGGTTTTTATGTTCTAGAGCATACGTGTGTGCACGCAGCTGGTAAGTCCTGCCTTGCCACATTTCAGATCTGCAGTTATCCATTCACGGGCAATCCACCTAATCACATTGTAAACATGCACGTGTGCATGTGGTCATGCCCCTCTTCTCCCACAGAGGCATTCTCCACTCTTCTCTTCCCAGTAGGGAGGGGTCACAATTGCTCCAGGCTCCACTAAGCACTAGTTCTGAATTTTTCTGTTTATCCTACTATATTTTGGCAAGACAATTTTACAGGCAACATATGTCTACATTGGGAAAACAAATAATCCCCAAATCTTAGTGGCCTAACCAAGAGAAATTTTTATACTTGCACCCATTATATCTCATTGGGGCATTCTAGTCCATTGATACATTCAGGAGACGTATTAATGCAAGTAACAGCAGTTCAACTTGTGGCTTCAGCAGTCACAAGGGAGGGGAAAGAGAGAGGATAGGTGGGGGTTTCATACTGCTCTTCTGTTTCAGCTTCTAAGTGACACATATCAGAGGTTCCACTCACTACCATTGGCCAGAACTAGTCACATGACCCCACTTAACTTCAAGAGGGCTGGAAAGTGTGATCTTCTGTGTAACCAGAAGGAGAAGGAAACCAGATGTTGGTGAGTGCTGGTAGTGTCTACCATACAGGACAATCCCATTTGGCTCTGGCAGTCTTTGGTTGAGTTTCAAAAGACAGATCCACTTTGGTAACATCTCTAACATCCTTAAAGTTTTAAAATTTCACTTTTGTCAGGACTTCCATGGCTGGCCAGATTCAGAAAAACTCATTCACATTGACTAAGGTCAAAAGAGACTGAAGTATTCCCACCAACAGTGTAAGAGGGTTCCCCTTACACTGGGATTACACTGGGATTTCACTGGTGAGGATTCTCCGCACCCTCACCAACATTTGTTGTTCCCTGTCTTGCTAATTTTAGCCATTTTGACGGTGTAAGGTGGTGTCTCATTGTGGTTTTGATTTGTATTTCCCTGATGGCAAGTGATGTGGAGCATTTTTTTATGTGTCTTTTGGCTATTTGTATATCTTCTTTGGAGAAGTGTCTGTAGCAGTCAAGATGTCCTTCAGTGAATAAATGGATAAAGATGTGGTTCATATATACAATAGAATATTACTCAGCCATTAGAAAAGATGAATATCTACCATTTACATTGACATGGATGGAACTGGAGGATATTATGCTAAATGAAATAAGTCAATCAGAGAAACACAATTATCATATGGTTTCACTCATATGTGTAAATAAGGAATAGTGCAGAGGACAATAGGGGAAGGGAGAGAAAACTGAATGGAAAGAAATCAGAGAGGGAGACAAACCATATGAGACTCTTTACTCTGGGAAAGAAACAGGGTTGAGGAAAGAGGTGGGCTGGGGGGATAGGGTAACTGGGTGATGAGAATTAAAAAGGGCACGTAGTATGATGAGCACTGGGTGTTATATTCAACTAATGAATCATTGAGCATTATATCAAAAACTAATGATGTACTATACCTTGGCTAATTGAATTTAAATAAAAAAAAGAGACTGAAGTATGACAAAGAATTATCTTTGTCATCATGATAGCCAAAAAAAAAAAGAAAGAAAAAAAGAAAAAAAAGCAAAACCAAAACAAAAATACACTAATATATTTTGGACATTTGCTACTAAATTTTATGGTCTCTCCATTCAGTAGATACTAGCATATACTAGAGTGGGAACTGTGGCTTAGTTAAAATATGCAAATTTCCTAGGTATTTCTAATTGCCTGAGTTACTTTTTTTGGACCAAACCATTTTTGCCTATCCTTTAAAGCAGTCCTTTTCCAATATTAGAATAACTAGAAAGCTGAGTTAGTGAACAGAAGGTTATTTCTTTAGTAAAAATAGAATCCTAGCAAAAGGAGGTGAAAACTCATAAATTCCCAATCCCACTGTGATGAGGTCTGGTGAGTCATTCATACCCCAGAGCAGAGTATATATATCTCTCAAATGACTATACTCATAGCTGCTGTACACAGCATCCCTCTCTTTCTCCCTCCCTGTCGCTTCCCCTTCCTCAGTGTTGAACTACTTAGTACAGCCACATGATCACATTTTTTTCCTCTTTGGGCATCTTCTTTTATGTTTCATGCTAGTGATATGATAATCCAAGCAGTTGATTAGATTAGGCATGTTAATTTACCATTACATTTCAGTTCTGTCTTCCTGGACATTGCTATTAGAGTTTGGGGTACCCACCTAAGACCTTTACAGTCTGGGTAAAGATATCCATATATGATGGACTGATAAACATCTGTGAGTTTCTTATATGTGCCTGGCATTATTCTAAGTACTACTCATATATCAGTGGGAGAAAAAGAAGACAGAGTTCATATTCTAATATGGGAAGATAGACAAGAAACAAACAAAATAAATCCTGTGATGGAGCAAATATTGCTAAACAAAGCAGGCACTGGAGGGGCAAGTAGTTTGAGAGAAGGCTCCACTTGAGAAGGTGATTTCTGACTCCAAATGATGGATGTGAAGAAGCAGATCACGAAGAGGAAAAAGGGAAGAACTTTTTATAGGGAGGGAACAGCAAATTGAGAGGCCTTCAGGTAGAACCAGAACTTGAGAGGGTCACAGAGTAGAGGAGTTCAAGCTTCAGGTAGACCAGGGCTGCTTAATCTCAGCCTATTTCCATTTTGAGCCATATAAGTACTTGTTGTAGGAGATGCTACTGTTCACCATAAGATGTTTAGCAATATCCTTGACCTCTAACCACCACATGCTAGTAGCATCTATGCAGCTGTGAAAATGAAAATGAAAACATGTCTCCAGATGTTGCCAAACATTCCCTGTGGGAGCAATATTGCTCCTGGCTGAGAATTACTGATTAGAATGAAAAAGTAAAAGGTGTGCAAAGCTCTGTCTATTTATCTACCTATATATCCATCACCTCTCGCCCTACTACCTAACTTAAAAAAGCAAAAGTGCTGCTGAGTAAAGAAACTTCCATGTTGCGCTGTTTCTCACCAGGAGTCATGAGGTAGAATGGCGAACGGCCTTCCCTCACGTCACTAGTTGCTGGAAATTAGGGCTTGAGGTACCCAATCATCTCTAGATTGGCTTTCCTGTGTTAGCCTATTGAGACTTTCCAAGGAAAGATTACAAGACATTTGTCCAACACAAGAACCTCTGGAAAGTCCCTTTGGGGCATCTCTGGTAGTTACTACCTCTACGCCTTCCAGGCACCAAAGTGGCCTGTAGTTCACAGCATAGTCCTTCAGGTCAGATATCCCATCTTTTTCAGACATGTTAACTGTCAGAGATTGGCTTTATTTCCTGCATTGCCAACCTCATGATTTTCTCCTTGGATTCCCTATATTTTATTGCCCAAAGCAATATTGTAGAAAGTTTTCAACTGCCTGGTCTTCACTCATTCACCATTTTAACAAGATCATAATATGATCGACTGCTTTCGATTTGCCTTTAGATCATGGTGTTCTAAGGAGACAGGCTGATTAGGTGTCCAGTGATTCATTGATTGTCAAATCTCAGGGTTGGTTCTCAGCTTTGGATGTTGCTTGATTCATCTTCCCGGCGTATCAATCCACTGTCCTTCCTGGGAGATTAGCCTCTTTGATTGGGTTTGAATATGGCTTTATGTTTGATGATTTTCATCTTCTTTTCTAAAACTGTTTTCCTTTATTTATAAAGGGAAGATCTTATCAGAAAGACAAAATGAATCGGTGATACCCCACGGTTTCATCCTCGTGTGTACTCAGTGCTCTCTTCATCTGTTCCCGTTAAGAAATCTTGGAGATTTACAGATTTATTCTTCTGTCAAATACACTTTAAAGTAACATGGACAGAGAGATTAAGTCCTTACTATTTACAGTCATTCAAAAAATGTTTTCAAATATTTTATCTTCCTTTTTGAAGATCTGCACATGGTTTGTATTTCATTCAAATTATGTTTATAGGTGGGGAAACTTTGTTAGAATTCCAGTTTCTATGAAGCATATTTAGCACTGTTTTATCACTTTCTCCTCTGGTAAAAAGTGATTATAGATCTCTATGCGTTGTCATGTAACACGTGTGGGAGAAATATAGGTCCGTGCCTCACTGACTTTGTACTTGGCCTTGTGGTATGTAGGTGATACATATGTTTGTATGTTTCACTCAATGGTCATATCTGAGAAGAAGATTTAGCAGGCATCTGTGGTTTTCTCCCAGCTCTTTTGGTTCTTTCCCTTTGACACAAGCATGGACACGTCACACTACAGGGTTGCTGCTTTAGCCTGGAAGCCTAGACTGAAGAACACCTGGAAACAGACCCAAACTCAGTTGTCTGTGAAGCAGAACTATAGCTGTGGTCTCACATCTACTGACTTGTCACATGAAAGAATATTGATTTTTGCAAGCCACTTAGCATTATTTGTTGTAGGCGTCACCTATTATGAATTGAAGAATTCACACTCACTTCTGACAGAATAAAGGAAAGACTCAAAAGTATTTTTTTTTAAAGATTTTATTTATTTATTTGAGAGAGAGAGGGAGCACAAGCAGGGGGAGTGGCAGGCAGAGGGAGAAGAAGCAGGCTTCCCATGCCTGAGAGCCCAGTGTGGGTCTTGATCCCAGGAAACTGAGACCATGACCCGAGCTGAAGGCAGACATTTAACTGACTGAGCCACCCAAGCACCCCAAGACTCAAAAAAGTCTTAAAAAATAATTTAGAAAGTCTTGTAGTCTGCCTGTGCAACAGCCCACATCATAAGCTAGCATGAAATTAAAGCCATGATTAATCAAATGGATTGACTTTATATCTTAATTGTTGGTAATGATTATTTTCCCTCAATTACGAATAAATAAAGCATTTGGTCTTGTATAAGATATCCAACTGTCTTTATATGTTGATTGTGTACCCTTTGCTGATTGCCTCATGGGTATGGAAATTAACTTTTTATGTGTTAAGACTTAAAAAAAAATAACTCTCTTTGGATGTGAAAATTGCAGATTCAAATGAATGATCTAGAAAGCACAGGATGGACATGGTTTAGTAAAATTGAATAATGCTTGCTTATTCATTTGTTTGTTTTAATAGATGACCATTCACTGAGTGCTTAATATGAGTGAGGTACGTTACTTAAGTAATTTGTATTATCTTGTTGGATCTTCATAATCACTGTGGAAGGTGGTTTCTATTATTTTATGCATTTTCTAAGGAGAAAACTGGCTTTATTAGGTCTAGTATCTCACCCAGTTTTATAAAATTAGTAAGTAGTTAAGTCAGAAACGACTCATGAATTTTCTCAGATTTTAGAGCAACCACTACTGCACTATCTTACTTGTGAGAGATGGTAGCCAAGCCAAAATCTAGGAGCAGCTTTTGACTTCGGATTTACATTGTATATCGAGAATATTACACTGTACATCTCTATTATTTCCTCTCTCTTCATAAATAACCAAGTAGATTGAGCACCTAATATGAGGTAGACCTTTTTCCAAGTGCTGAAGATATACCAAGGGACAAGAACATTAGAGAAATTGGCTTCAAGAACGGGACTCTGCTGGATGTTCAATATATATTCAAGAAAAGTTCACACTGCTTTGCAATGCACTGAAATTATTAAACGAGAAACATCATTTTTCTTATTTGAAATTCTTCTCTCTTTATGTGGGTATCTTCTATCATACATAGCAAGACGTTTCACTGTGTGATTCAGGTTGAAATGCTGTATTCTGTCTCACACAGGGGAAAATGAAAAGTCATGCTTCTCCCCAGTGGCTGAGACAATGCACCTGGGCTTGGCCTGTGTTAGAGAGCCAGGTGGCTTGCTTCTACTGTGTGTGTGTCACCCCTTTTCATCTGATCTATTCTCAAGTTCATTTAAGAGCAATGGGGCAATCTTACAGTAGATCTGAAGAGTTTAATCTTTATAAGATCTCTTGCCCCTCTTCTTAAATTATGTGGTATTCTATTCTTCATTATAATAGAAATCTAAGAATTCTACATTTGGAGATTTGTTTGCTTTTCAGGTTTTCTCTTTCAATATTAATAATATTAACTTTTCAAAAAAAGAAGTATGGTATGTGAGCATTCTTCATGCCCAATGTAAAGTCTGTCTTTAGCCCTTTTAGTAATACTGATGCTTTGCAAATTGCCTGAGAATAAGCCATTTATTCTATTAAACTATATAGTAATATGGAAGCATACATATAGTATATAGTAAATTGAGAGATTCAGTAGTCTTAAAGATTGTGTTTTTCCTGGGCACTGTCTCTAATAAATATTAAATTTAAACCAAAATCTAAACAAAAACTGAATATTTAAAGTGAAAGATGACTATGTTATTTCTTTTTGAAATGCCAAATAACACAATGAAGCATTGTCAGCAGGTATTTGCTTTACATTTTTACATTGAAACCATTTGAAGACTTTTTTTCAAAATAATGAGAATGGCCTGGAAGACCAGAATCTTACTTTAAGATTATAACAGAAACGATAATATTGGATAATTCCTATGTGGATGAAAGATAACTGTAGGCTTATCAGTTGAGTTGGAGCTAATAGACTTTCTGTTTGGAAAATATAATTTTCTTTGAAATTTCGAGAGACTTTTATTTTTTGATTTTTGCCTGTAACATGATCTCTTTGTATCAATAAACCAGTTGGATGTTTTATCTGGGTCCAACACTTCTAAGTTCTCAGACATCTCAGTCTATAGGCAATTGTACTCAACAAATTTTAGCCAGTCCATGTGTCTTAGTACACATATACCCAGAAAACAACCACTACAACCACCTGGAGAGAAATAGAGCTAGAGAAAAGTCAGTAAGAATGTATTTATTGAGGACTTTTAAGGGGATTCAGGTAAAACTGCTTATCTAATTATGAATGCTTTACCTGCATCTCAAAGATAAAATAAGAACAATAATTTATTTTTTTCCAATAAAAGAAAACAAAAATCAAATAAATTCTTTTTCAAGAAGGTATATTTAGATGAGAAGATTCTGTAGTAAGTCAAGATCTGTAACAAGTTTTTGGTTTGAAATAATCTAGAAATCATTTATATTTCATAATGGTTGAGGGATATTTAGTATTTTAACAGGAGCTATGCCTTCTGAATTGTTTGCCTAAGGCAAATATTAATATTAATCTCCATTCCCTGACCATCAGCTAACTAACTGATTGCAAGGAGAGTAAGCTAGAAGCTTACTGAAGCTGCTGAAGGATGGGTTACAGATATTCAAGAAGGTATTTAATCCTTAAGCATGAATCTAATAAGTTTACCACATGAATGTTATTTGAGACCCTATAAAACCAGAACTCTTCTCACAGGATAATAATAAGGGCTCACAAATATAATTCGGTGTATGTTTATCTGCCTAGTTTTCAATGAAGAACCCAAACCAAAACATTTCCTCATTCTTAGCTAGTTGAGAATCTTACTTTGGGCCCTAAGTGTTGACACCACAATCTGGGTAGAAAACCATCTTCTAGTTGTCTTGTAAACTTTGTGTGACAGCGTTTAGCTGATAGGCACATTTTAATTGTTTCTGTTCCAACAAATGCTGACTTCTTTTTCATTCATTTCTTCTGTATTTCATTCGTCTTCTTTTTGTTTTAATAATCCAACAGAAAAATGTTCAAGTTTGATAGCTAGTTTCCAGGGAGAACACCATCTTCCACCTATGGACTCCATTTTAAGGATAATTCCGTGAAGAATGACAAATATCCGGAAGCCAAATGTAGTATATTGTTATATACTATTGCTAAGATTGGAAACACAATTTAATTTTATCTGAGGGTCTATCGTGTTCCAGAAAAAACATTAATAAATTTGATAGAAAACCAACATTATTTAATTATATTCATTTATAATTGCATTGTTAAGTCCTTAACATGAACCTGTAGTTTTTTCTTAATAAAAAGCCTCATAGCATTCTCACATCTGTGTCATAATGAGGGAAGTTCTCTGGAGAATAATTATTTAAATGGCATGGTTGCCATTTAAATACCTCGTACACGTCTTAATTTTTGCTAAGTCATTGTTTAGCTCCGTTTATCCTTTAGAATTTCAGTCTATTGCTCTCTATCTGAATAGCTATAACCAAGAACCTGGCAGATAAACGCAAAGCATCATTTGATTGATGTTAACATAGCCTATGAGGTTTGGATTGATCTGGTTTCTACCTAATGTTTCAGCATCTTGTTATACCACCTTCTCTTAACTCCCTTATTCTTGCTACACTAGCCTGTTTTCTATTTCTAGGGCCAATGCACTCTTCACTGCTTTAGGTATTTCTCAGTAGCTGTTTGCTCTAAATGGAAAGAGCTTCTCATTAGCTTTTCTCATGTCAGGCTTATTATCATCCTTGGTAGTTTCAATGTCACCTTTGGTGAGAGACCATTCTGCTTACTCTAAGTAACTATTTCCCTTTGGTTTCCCAGCCATTAGTCTATTTGTGTTCACTTTGATGGCTCTGTAATTATCTTCTCATTTTGTCTGCTTGCTTTCCATACATCTTGATTAGAAAATGTCAGCATCCAGGAGGAGCTCCAGTAAGGGTGACTCAGCAGGAATGTGACGTTTGGAAGGATAGTCGTAGCAGTCACATGTGTTTAGTAATCACGGGTAATGGATTTAATCTGACAATACAGGGCAAAGGATAAATCACGTGGCAAAACACTCAGGGTTAGCCAATGCCCATTTTATGACTCCTGTAGCAAGGGAGGTGAGAGTTTCACCAGGTCAGGGGAGATCAGGGCCTCCTCTTTCTGGCTCTTATCCTCTGACAGCCCACATGGCCTCATCATCAACAATGTATCCTAAAACTGGCACCTTAAGTCTCACATCAAATGGACTCAAATGACTGGATTCCAAAGATCGAATATCTGTTCATAGGACCTAAGGTATTCTAACATGAAGCTTACGTGAGATGTGATTTTTCAATGACAGGCCTTTCATGCACTTAATTTCCATGTGAACAAGGACTTTGTCTTTCTTTTCCACTTAATCACCAAAGATCAACACATGCCCGACATTCAGTAGGAGGACAGAAAAATTAATTGCATGCATGTATAAATGAATGAATGGACAGAATTGATGGAAGAGTGAAATAGCCATGCAGCATCCTTCTTTGGGTATCACGTAGATGTAGGTTTTAGCTTTTAGTATTCAAAAGGCTAAATTTTGTCTTTCAACATTAAATAATTCTTTATTTTCCTAACTGTGGAGCCTTTTTCACCTCTTCTTACATTCTTTCCAAGATTCAGGCATCTGCTTAGCCAAGAAAAGAACACTTTGCCTCAGTGGGCTGTGTGCTCTCAAAGCTAAAACTGATGGTTTACAAGTATTGCAAAAAAGCAAATTATCAGGGTAAAGGAAACAGACTCAAGCAATGCCTTTTGCCAGATTCTTTCCATATCTGGCCCCTACTAGGAGTATGTGCCTGGGAGTGCGGAAGTGGGGAAATCTTGAATGCAATGGATCTAAAACAGCCTTTCACACAAGCACGGCAAGGAAAGGCATTCTTATACTTCATCTATATCCTTCACACAAACCCAAAGAGGACTTCCCTCCATGGGTTTAATTAAGTGAAAACACTCTGACCTGTCAGTCAGGGACTGGGTTCATCCTAGGGCACTGACCTCCTTTTCTGAAGTGTCCCAGATGAAGCTGCCAAGTTTCATTCTCATCTAATTAAAAGTTGCAGAAAGATTTTTTTACGTTTATTATTTTCGTCTTGAATATATTTGTAATTTTATCTATTTAGGCATATTCTTGAATTACCTTTGGAAACTGTTTCTTGAGGTGGAAACTATTCATCATGTAGTAAGTTTATTTCTCAGTACTGGTATATTACAGTAAAGACCATGTTTCCACCAATAACTTGTAATTATAATTCAATATATTTTTTATAATTTTCCCCACCAAATTAAGAATAAGGTTTATCTTCACAGAATGTCAGAAGTAATTCTTTGCTTCAGTGTTTCTTTCTGCCTAGATCATTGTTTACTTCTGCTTAGATAAATAATGGTTTCTTTCTGCTTAAATCACTCTTCTCTCCATTAGTCATCTTAGCTTGTGAATAAAATCTGTCAATACTAAATCGTCCTTTCTTAATATGTGTCCTCAACTCCTATTCCAGCCCATTATGAAATTCAGCTAGAGAGGAAGAATTTTCCCATGTCACCTTTTGTTGAGAGATGTCATCCCCAAATTATGCTACAATATTAAAAAACACAGTATATAAAAAGGAAATTTTCCATGTTGGTTAAAGTTTATATTTTTGGTGTCTTTTTTTTCACATCTCAAGAGATAGGAAAACAAATTGTTGACCTTCCAAGATTATAATTTCAAGCCAAACAGTCACAGTGATTGGTCATAGATGGTTGTGTAAGAGCTTATGAGCTGCTTCTCACATATAAGACTTTCAGAATGGAAGGATTTCGAAGGGCCAACATGATGAAGTGACAGTGACTCTTAAAGTAAAATTTATCAGCAGTGTGAAGAGTGTGACGTTATCTGAACTACTACCAACTTCTTGGCAGTGTCTGTTGGAATTATTGGCATAACTATTACCTTCGTCTGCCTTACTCTGGGGATCAATCATATCTTAGCTGGACATTTCCAGAATTTTATCTGAATCAAGATTGTTTTACATTTTTTCAGACTGGGCCCATAATCTCTCAACCAGTAGCTTGCGTATATTAGTATTGGACTTTATATTTTTCTTAATCTTTGGTAATTTTATAGGTAACACAAAAACTCACCTAACCCTAGAATGAATTTTGTCCACTTATTTCATGTGAGAGCTTTGGATAGGTCTCTCTCTGTAGTCTTCCAGACAAGGAACTCAGAGCATGCACTTCATGTAGATTTTCAGGCTCTTATTGTTTCCCTTGTTTCCAGATTCTTTCATTGGCCAAGTTCTAGTATAATTAACTTTTTATTATCAGGACTTTGTGCTTTATCAGCTGAAATAATAAGTAAGATGTATTCATTTCTCAACTGTAGACTCTTACTACTATAAAACACTATCAAGTCTCTCATTCCTTCTTATTTTTCCAATAGTTATACATTGTGTATAATGATCACACTGAATAGAGATGTCATAATTATGGAATCTTTCAATTACATGGTAAATAAGTATTCTGATAAACATTTTGAGATTTAGAATTGTTAAAACAAACAAAAATCTTGACCAATCTTACAAAGAAGTAGAGAAAGGAGAAAAAGTCTAAGAATGTTGTTGAGATAATTAGTCAACTATGTAATGATAATAACCCCCACCCCCATGTTGGAGTATCTCTTTATACAGTGCATCAAAAACAAATTCCAGAATTAAAAAATTTAACATAGCATTATCCACATCATAAATAATTTCCTGAAAATAGGTAAGGAAAAAATAAAAATCTGATATTAAAGAGTATAGTAAAGTTTACTGGGCAAAGATGATATATAAGTACAGTTCTAGGAAATTTAAATGGCTAAAAATTAATAAAGAAACAAGTCTAATTACTCTAGGAGTCTGGCAACTAAAAATTATCCCAGTAATGAGATATGTTTTTTTCTTTATCACATTGGAATTTTAATAAGAGCTATCACATCTATTGGTGAGAATGTGGAGGAAAAGGCTGTATCAACCAACATCCTTAGTTACAAGCATCTCAGTGATCTGTCAGAAAAAAGCAATTTATTGGGAAATTATTAAGGAGTTCATAAAGTATCCAAGAAGGCTGGAAAACCAAGCTCATATAATGAGCAAAACAAGAGAAACTAAGCAGCAGACCTAATCACAGATAAAATCGCAGGGGAGGTCCTGTCTGGTGGAGCTACTACCTACCCTACAGCCTTAGCGACTGCCTCTGAACCCTAGATATAGCTTGTGGCCTCAAGAGTGGTTCTGCAATGTGTCTTCTCTTGTGTCATGAGGTTCCAGGTCCAAAGTCCGAGGTAAGCCCATGTGATTGATCGAGTGTAGTCACATCTCTCTGCAGGAAAGACTTGAAAAAATAGTTCTGGTTTGTTGGTGTAGTATACTGAAGATGAGCTTTGTCTTTCACCAGGGTTCATTTGGGGGAGAAATCTCCAAACAAATGGAAAGTTTCAGATGCTGCAAATTAAAAAAATAAAAATTACTACATTGGCCTCTCATACGCTGTATTCGGGAACTGTGAATTGCTACAACCCCTTCTTATAGCCTTTTAAACGTAAAGCTGGAAAATAATTAAGATGCATAAGGATTAATCTGATGTTCTAAGTTCAAAGGACATGAGGTATTTCTGAAGCTGTATTGTTTCCTCTTTATCCAAATCAGCAATAGTAATTGTTTGTTAAGTTCCTTCTTGTGGGATACTTGAATATGACCCTGAAAGAGCTTAAAATCTTTTTCTAATTCATTCTCCCAACAGGCTGGTTTCTATCAAAATTGTTGTCTAAGAAGAGGCACATTTTTCCTTTTTCTAGTTTGTACAAAGGGACATATAGGCTAAGCAACAGCCACTGCAAAAGTATAAAGAGATGGGAAAACACAAGATATAGTTAGAGATTAGTAAATAAACCTTTTACAGCATGGGTTGTCAAATAATAGACCATTGACCAAGTCCAGCCCTCCACCTGTTTTTGTAAATTTTTGTTGGAACACTTAACTTGCATTCGTTTAGATACTGTGACTATTTGCACCCTACAACAGAGACGGGATGACATGCAAAGCCTAAAATATTTATTTGACGTGTACAGAAAACATTTGCTATCTTTTGCTTTATTGCAGAATATGGAGAGAAATGATAGGTTGGACTAGATGGTCCCTACTGTCTCCTAATCTTTAATGAGATAGTAGTTTATATAAAGCTTCTTGGAAATATTGAAGCAGTTTACAGATGTGAGTTGCAATCTTGATCCTCTGGCCTCCTGTAGGGGGTCAGGAGGAAAAGTCCTTTCGTGATGTGATGAAGAAATCAGGGCAGCACAGGTAACAAAAGTGAGATAAATAACTATGTATTGATTGGATAACTTCCGATAAGAATAAAGACATTACATCTTTCGCTTTGTTCATTCTAATTTGTACTATTTCCTGATTTCGGTTCTGTAGACATGTTAGAAAGAGGGAGTATTTGGGATATTTGGCTGTTTAATCTGGGGTTCTGACCTACAAAGGAAAGTAGAAAACTATCCGCCCCAAGGGGGTTTCCACAATGACTGTTAAGTTGAGAAAACTGAAAAGGAAAGACTGAGCCACAGCAGCTGGCTGGTGAACATTCCAATGAGAGTTCTTTTCTGCTCCCTTATGTACTTATCTCTTTCTACCCAGCAATCCAGTCCATAAGACAGAGAGGAAGAGAGGTCTCAGTTAGGGGGCATTTCAGCGGGTGGTCCATCTGGGACAGATGTCTGGATCATAGTGAGAAAAACTGCTTGGATATAGAACAGAAGAGGCAAGAAGTGACAGGGAAAGAAAAAGAGTTGAAGTCAGGAGCAAGCAAAGACACTAGAATGATAATTCCCTGGGGAAAGTCTAGAATACGTGAACCTAACCTGTTTTAGTCCACCTGTAGATATTGAAAGCCCGGCAGAAGCTTCGTAGACCCGTGTGGTTTGAATAGAAATTCTACTCGTACACACCTTCCTCTGATCCTTGTGCATGAGACACCCAGGCGGTTACATTGCAGGCACTCGTTGCCTTTTTCCCTCGACGTCTCTCCTCACACTCTTAAGGGCCTCTGGGCACTACTTAAACATTAACCTTGATTTTGTGCTTCTGCTTTTACTGCCCGAGTAAATTCTAATTTATTAAGCATAATGGAATTGAAACCGCTATTACAAACTTAGAGAGCCCCACTAAGTAGAACCACTAAGTAGAACCATAAATGGTCAAAACCATTTATGTTTTGACATGATTGCAAAATATTTTTTTTAAGATTTATTTATTTACTTGAGAGAAAAAGAGAGAGAGACTGTGGCAGGGAGGGGCAGAGAAAGAGGAAGAGAGAATCTCAAGCAGACTCCTTACTGAGCGCAAGCCGAACTCGGGGCTCCATTCCATGACCCCAAGATCATGACCTGAGCCAAAACCAAGAGCTGGATGTCAACCCACTGAACCACCCAGGCACCCCTACAAACGATTTTTCTTTAACAGTTTTCTCTCTTTCCACATCCTGGCTTCTGGAAATAGTTTTGGGAAGGGGTTTTTCCCAAACTGATGCTGTAGTTTTCAGTTGGATTCATCCCCAGCAAGGCTTCTGTATGGTGTCCATGAGAAAAGGTTTGAT
Source organism: Potos flavus (assembly GCA_028534135.1). Classification (NCBI taxonomy): domain Eukaryota; kingdom Metazoa; phylum Chordata; class Mammalia; order Carnivora; family Procyonidae; genus Potos; species Potos flavus. Next base: position 90,735,218 of record CM052886.1, read on the forward strand.
TGCTTTTCTCTATTCTGTTAGCAATCCCATTCTGACACATGGGATAAAGAATTCTAATCTGAGAAGATAATGCTGAATTATAAATGTGCTGCAATTTAGCTTTTCCTAAAAATCTCCTTGAGAGAGTGGATCAACAAAATACATCTATATTAACAGCACTCTAATTGGCCAAGGTCGATTTAAGGTTATGACTTCTTGCTCCATAGTTCATGTAGTATGCTGTGTGTGTGTCTGTGTGTGTGTGTGCTTGTAAAGAGTTAAAGAAAAGAAAAGTTACTTTCTAGGATTGCAGAAGAGCTGTTCATTCAAACTTAGAAACACTCACTGGTTTGCAAATTATGTAACAGTTTATGAAAGGGAGAATTTTTAATTATACTTTCCTGATATACTTGGAATTTGTCACCAAAATAGGAAAGACCATACTAGATCCAGATATGTTTGGAGGAGGAACTCAAGTCTTGTGGTGAAAATATGGGACTTTATTATAGGAATCTTGAAATCAAATAAAAGTTAAAGTGCCAGGAAGTAAAGGCAGCAGCAATTCAATTTTCATGTAATTCAAATTTGTAGGTTTCACATTTTTTACATGTCAGACTCCATATAAAGGGTGCTATAACAATAAGAGATGAATCCTGATAACTACAAGATCCCCTATTTATTAACTCATCCAGTCAAAATTGTGGCTTATTCTATGCAAACCACTCTGCTAAGGGAAGAAAGACAAATAACTCTAATTCATCTCTAATTTATGACGGATTATAATACCTTTTAAAACACATTGGTAACAAAAAAAAAAAAAAAGATCTAGAACATCAGATCTATAATGCCATTCAAGAAAAGTGGAATTTCTGCCCAGAGTTGAGCTAGAGTTGAAGTGAATCAAATAGAGCACAGGTTTTAATTTCTTAATCATTTTACCTTCGTATGTCAGGTTTAAGTATAAGAGTCCAGCACCAGTCATTTAAATACAGTCCTTTAAATACAGGTTGCACTGAAATGACCCCCAAATATTATGGGCTTGCAGATTCTGCATAGTTTCTCATTTTATTATCAGGACCTTAGGATAAGTCTTCCCGGTATACTGCACATTATGCTCTCTGATGATTCCTACTATGCTTTTCCATATATGTTTCTTCATAGTATATTGACCTGGACCATCATTATACATTTTCACAACCTGGGAGAGAAAAGAAAATGCAAGTGAATGAAATCCAAAGCTATGCTTAGCTTTGACTTGACTATGGGCTTTAGAATACTTATTTTCTTCTCATTTTGCCAGATGTCTGTAAGAACTAAAAGTTCTTCTATGATATTATTAATGTCAAATTAAAAATATTAACAGGGGTGCCTGGGTGGCACAGTCAGTTAAGGGCCAGACTCTTGGTTTCAGCTCAAGTCATGATCTTGGGGTCCTGGGATTGAGCCTTATGTCAGGCTCCATGCTCAGTGCAGTCTGCTTAAGATTCTCTCTCTCTCTCTCTCTCTCTCTCTCTCTCTCTCTCCCTCTGCCCCTCCTGCTCATGCTCTCTCTCTCTCAAATAAATAAATAAATCTTAAAAAAATTAACAACACTAGCTAACCATTTACTGTTGCATAGTTATATATCCGAATTACTGTGCACATTACACAATTACTTTGCACATTACATACATTGTTATTTAACCCCATCATAAGCAGTGAGATAGGATGGATTATTCTTTTCCAGATAAAGAACCCTAGAACTCTGAGAGAAGTTAGGCAATTTGCCTAAAGTAGCATAAATAATAATTAGTGGAAATTGGAAGTAATACTCACATCCAAGTTTTGTGCCTTCCATGCCTATAATTTACCTCTATTTCTGACCCAGTCCTCCTTATTTTTACCAGTTCACCATTCTGAATAATCTAACTGAGAGCTTCACACCAAAGTCTCAGTGAGTCTGTTTGTGGTCTGCCCATTCCATTCCTTCAGGTCCCATTCCCTTGTTCAGATAATCCTTGTTTCTGCCTTGTTTTGTAGCTCTCTCCCATCTTTCTGCTTTGCATCTTGATGCTTCATATGGACTCTGATTGGATGTATTATGGCTCTCCTCCAAGATTCTTTATTTTGCACAGTGCTTGGCTCTACCCTGGCTTCAGCCCAGTGGCAGTTCTGACTCTCTGGCCTCACCCTGAATCCTTGTAGCTTCCTCCTGGATCTTTTTATTTCATTTTTGCCTTATTTCCTTCTCGGCTTCTTCTCAATCCAAGTCCAAGGAGAAACTCAGTTCTACAGGGAATGCTTTTTAGGCAAAGCTTCAAGTGGAAATGTTATCTGAGTAAGGGCCTAAAAAATAGGCCGGAAGAAATGCATAATAATTCATATTCTTGGGTTTAAAATTGATGCCAATATTATGCATAACAATTAAAAGCCAACAAATTAATGAGCTTAGATTTGAGATTTTTAATATTTATCTACTATTTGGAAAAGTGCTCCAATAGCTGCATTGCTAGTTATCTTTATTGGCTAAAAGTTGTAGTCCCTATATTAGGAGGAATTTTCCTGGCACAGAGCTGGGTTCAAAGTAGAGAATCACAAAGTTTTTCTTTAATTAAAGGATAAATGCACATGTATTCCAGAGCTCATTTGATGGGTTTCCCTGTCTTATAGATGGTGTAGCATGGGTTACAGCATTAGAATTTGGAGAGAGAGTTAAAAGGGGTAAAAAACCACCAATAAATGCATCATTTCTTTTTCAGAAAACTCTGTATGCAATAAGCATTCTTCACTTTCCACTATTGAAATAAAGAAAAAGTTGTGCTATAGAAAAGACACCTTATATAACTTAGATGTGACCAATATTTATGAAGTTGTCTGTGTTTCTGTATATTCTCTTATTAATTGAAGTGTCCTCAGTTTGTCTTTTTCAGAGTGAAGGCACCAAGTCAGTGATCATATTTAATTTCTTAATTTAACCAATGGAGTGTTTTGTACATAGAAGAGCTTGATGCATTATTTTGCATACTGGTGATTCCCCTTTGCAAAGAGCTCTTTTTTTTTTTTTTTTTTTTTTTGGTGTGAGTGATGAACTTTGGAAGTTGGCTATGAAAAAATAACTGTGAAGATACTAAGTGACATTGCTGTACATAGCCTCATTAATTAATTTCAATGACTTCCCATTCTTTCTGTTGAGAACAGTGCCCCGTCTGAGCCTCCCCCTCCCTCATAACTGTGTCTTTATTACAATCTAGTAACTGCAGGGAAACTGCCTTCTCTAAAATGCCTTTCCCTGTGGCTTAAAGTAAAGATTTTTTTAAATAAATAAATACAGTTTATGTTGGGCATCCACCACTTGAAGGGCTAATGATTATTGACTAGCCTCCAGCAGGCATCAGGGAGTCTTGCCTCAGGCCCTTCCAACTAGCCCCCAAACATGCCGAATGTTAACACATGTTTCTGGATTCTGGCTGGGATTGGACACAAACAAGGCAGTCAGAATGGACCATTTAGTGTACAAGTCAAGATGACAGATCTCTGCTTAATACAAGGAAGAGAAAAATTCGTATCTTATTGAAAACGGCAGAAGAGCCCCGGGTGCTTTCACTTTGTGATTCTGCAGCAAAAAAGTGGGTTGTGTCAATATAAGTCTATGTCACCAGCTCACAGCTGCCACACTGAATTGACCCTGTTCACAGCAGACATAAAGGCCTTCCATTTCCAAATTCTCTCTAATGCTCATCTGTGAATGGGAGCAGAATGTGGAAAAAAGCCAACAAGTCTTCTTAACTATAGTAGAAGAGAAACAGGATTGCCTTAAAGCAGCACAGCATCTGTGGTGCGATTTCCACCATTGGGCAGCCAAACCAGGAGTATGTGATCATTTGAAGGACTTGAAGGAGAATGCTCTGACAACATGAGCTTATGCAAATCATGAGCCAGAAATTCTTCATACCCCTCTAGATTCTTCTAGACTGCATAGGGCTAAATTAAATAGCACAGCCATATATTTCAGAAATGGATGCTTGGCGGCCTTTCTCAAAGTATATGCTACAGAATGTTTGTGAAATGTTAATAGGAATTCCTTGCAAAAGAGTGTCCAGGATCAAAATAATTTTTTGTGGGGGAAATCTTGGACAAAACAGTTAAACCGATTTCTTCATGTTAGAACATTTCAGTGACATTTTGGGCCAAAACTATGAATAGCTAAGAAAGATACTTAAATTTCATAGTTTATTTGAATGCAGAACCTTCTTCTTCTTCTTCTTCTTCTTTTTTTTAAGGAATGGGTATAAAGTGTTCCATGGAAGACTCTTAAGGAATGCTAGACTGTGAGGAGAAGCAGCCTTGAATTTCCATCATCTAATATTTTAGTGTTTCCAAATTAAAACATACTTCTCATCCCAATATTTTAAGCTAATATGTTCATTTCAGTGAAAATGAATTACATACCAACTACATTATGGAATTATGTCAAAAATTGTGGCACAGGTTGAGAGAAAATAACCTGGCATGTATTTTGCCATGTGGAGCTAATGATCTGATGAAACCTTGAGTACGTTTGGAGTAAAATATCCTTCAGATTATATACACAGGTTTTACTGCTTCTTATCATTTTAGAATAACAGAACCATAAAAGAATTGAAAGGGAAAAGTTTTATCGCTATTAATTGTAGAGGACTCTTAGTCTGTCATTCTCCTTGCAGACAGGGCTATATATAAACCATCCTAAATATCTGCTGCTTCTAAAACTCATTGGACTTGTTCTTTTCCCTAGGTAATCTAAAATTCAGCTTCTCTTACATGTACATTTTTAATCATACAATGATACAAAATCATTGTATTTTGTTTGGTAAAAGGCAAGGAAGAAAAACAACTGTCCAAAAATGACTATTATGAATCATGTTAATGGTTTAATTTGTCATAATATCTTTCCTACCTATACATAAAGCTATATAAAGAAGTATTTGTCTCAATTTTATTTATTTATTTATTTATTTTTTCAATTTTAATTGAATCATATACACACAGTTCCTGCTTGTAAACCCCATGTACTCACAGAGCCTGATCAACCTTGGTATCCAATCCTGACTTTATATGAAGTGTGATTTAAATATATATGCTTTATTACTTAAATTGGTTCAGATATTGGCAGATAACATTGAAAAAAATAGACAAAGGAGTAAGCTTTTTAAAGATTTTATTTATTTATTTATTTATATGAGAGAGAGAGATACAGAGAAAGAGAGAGAGAGTGCAAGCAGAAGGAGGGGCAGAAGAAGAGGGAAGAGAGAGAATCTCAAGCAGACTCCCTGCTGAGAGCATGGAACCCAACATGGGGCTTGATCCCATGACCCTGAGATCATGAGCTGAGGTGAAATCAAGAGTGGGAAGTTTAACTGACTGAGCCCCCCCAGGTACTCCACAAAGGAGTAAGTTTTTAAGTAGTATCATTGAAATAACAAATTAGAGTACGAAATAGGCAACAACAGAAATGGACTATTTCTAAATGCTTCTAATGGAATTAATATTAAAGTTATGACTAAAGAAATACTGTGCCTGGCAAATTAGTTGAAAAAAAAAGATTTTGGAATTGGCAGAAAAATCAACCTCTTTGTTATTTTTCATTCTTGTGGTTAAAAATTGCTTTAATAAGCTTGATTACTAATACTATGCACCAAACTTATCTCACTATTGTTGGCTATTTTTAAGAAAGGATAAGCCATCATCAAAAAACCAAACATTTGCCATTATTAAAGACACTTGTTAGAGCCCCAAATCAAAAAAGGTAAGCCAAAAATGTTTCTTTGTTCATTTAGTTATTTAACAGTTATTGATAGACCTACTATATGCTAGGTACTGCATTGTGTGTTATAGTTACCCATAGAAAAAAGAAAACAAAAAAACCCCAAAACAACTTGATTTTAGATTTTTTTTTTTGAATTTTCAAGTTTTGTTTTCTGTATGTCAACATTCTTTTTTTTTTTTTTTTTAAGATTTTATTTATTTATTTGACAGAGAGAGAGAGATCACAAGTAGGCAGAGAGGCAGGCAGAGAGAGAGGGGGAAGCAGGCTCCCTGCTGAGCAGAGAGCCCTATGCGGGGCTAGATCCCAGGACCCTGAGATCATGACCTGAGCTGAAGGCAGAGGCTTTAACCCACTGAGCCACCCAGGCGCCCCTTTTGTCAACATTCTTAATACAGACTTTAATCTAATGAAGTCTGACCCTAATCAGACTGTTGATTATTTCCATTTGTAACTGGTTAAATCAGAGAAAAAAATTTAATTTCAAATATACGCCACCAAAAATAAATATTCACTTAATGCAGTCTTATCTGTTTTATATCAAAAGGTTTTTCCTCCCCAAATAAAGATTCTAATTTTTAAATTAAGATTTTAATTATAAGAATTAAAAAAAAATACAACTTCTAAAACAGTGAACTTACAAAACAATGCAGGGGATGGCTAGACACACTTACTGTAAGAGGAAAGTATGTCCAATGAAAAGGAAATTTAAAACATGACCTTAAACTTTTATGAAGAATTTTAACAAGGCCTTTACTTCATTTACTTTTAGCTACTCCATAAATACCAGAAGAGAAACTGGACAGTTTGTAATGAAACTTAGAAAAATTTCTTTTTTCATAAAGCAAACTTGTAAATCTTTCCCTTTGGCTCCTTCTTCCAATCCTCCTTCACTGTGCTGAAGAGCTATTGAGTTCTTCCGGATTTTTGGTTAGGTAGATAGTTTCCAAGCTGACTGGACTTTCCAGGTAGGTAGACAGGGTTTTCCTGTCACTGGATCTATGACTTGTCCAACTTTGAAAATGATCTCAGCCAGTTCATGTTTCACGAGCTTTGTTCATGTTTCACGAGCTTTGTTCATGGAACAGGTAGAGCTTTGAGAAGCACAATATCCCCAACCGTGAACTGCTGAAGAGCATCGCTTATTAAAGTACTTTAATAAATAGGGATCCAAAACAAGCCGGGTCACTCTCACGTTAGCTGTTTTTTTGCATTGGTGCTCCAATCACCTTCCCCACCATCCATCTGGCATGGACAGATGTGTGAACTATTGACATTATGTGCTTCTGGTCACAGGAGTGCTTTGAGGGTTTAACCTAGAAGGTGCTCAGTAGCGCTAAATGTGAGTCTTTACTGGCATCCCTTATTTCTTTCTTTCCGCTGGATGTGCCTGTGTGCCTATCCCCGAAAGGCTCACAGCTCCACTACTAGCACGCTCAAGGCCTAGGCTGAACCGCTGGGGTGTCCTCCCCACTGGAGGAGACCTGCACTTGGGACTGCTTTCTTGATCAGTTCTGGCAGACCTACGGTAGGTTGGGGTGATCAATCCCCCCGCCCCACACTTCCCCAGTCAGGCCACTCACCTCGCCTTCAGGCTCTCACTGAGTAGCACCTCGCTCCTCTGAATTCACCCCTTGCAACTGCAGGGCGCGACTGGCTCTCACCTCCCGGTTCTACTTTCCCCATGCGTGTCCTATAGAGGGCTGGCCAGAGAGTCAGCTGGTTGATTTCAGATTATTCACAAATATTAGAATTGTGGTAACATTGTTAGATTGAATGTAGAACTTTCCAACCTGGCTACCATGAAAGAGTTAAAAGTAATCAGATGTGTCAACTAACTTCAATTAAAAAAAAACAATGCTTACATATTAAAAAAAATTAATCAGATGGATAAGTTCTCAGTGGCAGTATAATAATCATCATTATCTGAGATCCTCTTGAATAAATTCACTTTTATATAAATATGAATGTTAAATGTGCTTGGTTAGGCATCGTGGTATAAATAATATCGACCCTCAAGGAGCAGAAGAACTGAAATGTGTATACCGACAACCTTATAATATATTATTTAACTGTGATGTGGAAATGATACAAACAAGTGTTATGAGGGCTGAGAGAGAGAAATTGATTCCAGTTTATAGAACGAGGAGCAGCTCCATCCATCTGAGAATGTTCTTGAATGATAGAGAAAATTTCACTAGACAAGGGATAGGAGCAAGTATTTAGATGGAGGTGACAATGTATACATAGGTGTGCAAGTGGAACACAACCTTTGATACATAATGGAATATTGATAGAGAAAAATCTGTTTTGTACTAGAAGGTAAAGTTAGCTTGAAGTTCAGAGTCTGAATTTATCCCTTCCTTCACCCCTTTTTTCCTTCCATTTCTCTCTCCCTTTCTCTTTCTTTCCATAGGTTTTGGGGCAGGGACTGCAGGGAGGGTCATAATCCAACTGTACTTAAGGAAGAATATTCTGTCAATATTATGTAGAATAGTGATGGAGACTAAAAGCAGGAGACAATTCAGGTTATTATTTATAGGTGTAAGAGAAAATGATGAAGAATTACAGAGGTTGGAGAGGTAGACTCAGAGGGACTTGTCAGCTGACGGTGTGGAAGCTTAAAAGAGAAATGAGTCAAGGAAATGAGTCAAGGATAACTGACACTTCAAACCTGGAACCACAGGAGTAAATGAAAACACCAACAAAGAGTATGTAGACAAAAGTCAGAGGTTCCAAGGAAAGATAAAGAAAAACATATGAGAAAGCTTTAGTGTGATCGAAGGAAACAAGAAACCATCAAAGAAGCAATGAAGGAGTGATCAGTGAGACTAGAACAAGAAGTATAACAGCGATACCCAGGGAAAGAGACAGTACAAGAAAGACATTTTTGGATCAGAGCAAACAACAACAAGCCCCAGAGGGAGAAGAACAGTATCTACAAATGGCAGCTACAATGTGTTATCTAAAATGTCCAATTTTCAACATCAAAAATGAGATATACAAAGAAACAGGAAAGCATGACGCATTCAAAGGAAAAAAAAATCAGGCAATATAAATTACCTTTTAGAGAGCCAGATGTTGGACTTACCAGACAAAGACTTCAAAGCAGATTGTAAATATACTCAATTTATAAAGGATTATAGGAACTTGATGACAATACCTTATCTAAGAAAATACCAATAAAGAGAAAAAACTTTTAAAAAGTGGAAATTCTGGAGTTGAAAAGTCTGATAACTGAAATGAAAAATTCACATCATGGGTGCAAAAGTAGATTTGAGCATGAGAAGAAAGAGTCAACTTGAATATAGATCAATAAGGATCATATAATGTAAAGAACATAGAGAGGAAATAATTAAGAAATATGTTCAGGACCTTTGAGAGACGTAATACACCATAAATATACCAACAACTGTGTACTGCGAATACCAGGAGAGAAGAAAGGGAAAGGAGGAGAAAAAACTTCAAAAAAAAAAAATTATAGCTGAAGACTTCCAAAATTTGATTAAAAGAAACATTAATCCACATATCCAAAAACTCAGTGAATTCCAATTAAAAAAATTCAGTCCAATTCTGGAAAAACACAGAGATCTACACCCAAACCCAGCATAGTCAATATCTTGAAAGACAAAGAGAAAGAGAAAATCTTGAAGAGAAAAAGTGACTCATCGTATATATAAGGGGACTCTCAATAATAGAACAGCTGATTTTCTATCAGGACCTATGGTGGCCAAAGGCAGTGGTAAGACATATACTAGATCCTGAGGGTGGGGAGTGGGGAACTATCAATCATCTTTCAACAGTCTTTCAAAAATGAAGGTGACATTTCCCATAAAATAAATACGTTCTCAAATAAACAAAAACTAGGAGAATTTGTTTCTAGTAGACCTATCTTACAAGAAATATTGAAAATTTTCAGGATGAAAGCAAGTGACAAAATAGTACTTCAAATAAATACACATGAAAAATTGAGGAGCTCTGGAAAAATAAGGATGTAGTAATTATAAAAGACAAATTAATTTGATTATTTTTTCTTTTCATTGACTTAAAAAACAATTTAATGAATTGTGGGGTTTATAATATATAATGTATTGTTTTTGAAAATAGCACGACAAAAGAGGCAGTTGTCAACAAGTTGTAAAACTCTATTTTAGTAAGAGAATGACACCAGAAAGTGTCCATAAGAAATGAAGAGAACTAGAATGGGTAATTAAGAAAATTAATGTAATAAATTCTATAAATATACTATTGCTCTGCTTTCTTTTTTTTTAGCTTTTTAAAAAGATATGATTATGTAAAGTAATAATAAAAGGTTGCTTTTGAATTCTTTATAGATGTAGATGCAATATACATACAATAATAGCAGAAAAAAGGGAAGAGAAACAAGGAGTATAATTTCTAAATCTTTCTGAAATTAGTATAAATATAGTGTGATAAGTAGATGAACATTTTAAAAAATATTTTACTTATTTTAGAGAGAGAGAGAGAGCAAGTTCACAAGCAGGGGGAGTTGTAGTGGGGGAGATAGAGAGAAAATCTCCAGCAGACTCCCTACTGAGCAACGAGCCCAAGAGAGGCAGATCCCAGGATCTCAGGGAGCAGATCCCTGAGAACATGGCCTGAGCTGAAATCAAGAGTCAGACACCTCACCAGCTGAGCCACCCAGGTGCCCCAGTAGATGAACATTTTAAGCCCAAGAGCAACCACCAAGAAAATAACTCAAAAAGTAAATATAGTTAATAATCATTAAAGTAACTACATTTAAATTTAAAATTAAAGTAACTAAAATTTTATGCTACCAAATATTCACTTAGTGCAAAAAAAAAAAAAACAGTAAAAGAAAGTCATAGAAACATTTTGATATCTTTTTAGACATTAGACACATGGGAATAAAAGCAAAATGGCAGTGGTATATTCAACTATATAAATAATAACACTAACTATAAATGGATTAAACAGTACAATTAAAAGAGATTATAAGGTTGATTAAAAAATCAGGATCCAATGTATGCTGTCTACAAGAGACACACTTAGATTTATTTATTTAATTTATTATTTTTTTAAAAAAGATTTTATTTATTTATTTGACAGAGAGATAGACAGCGGGAGAAGCAATACAAACATGGGGAGTGGGAGAGGAGGAAGCAGGCTTCCTGCTGAGCAGGGAGCCTGATATTGGGCTCAATCCCAGGACCCTGGGATCATGACCTGAGCCTAAGGCAGACACTTAAATACTGAGCCACCCAGGTGCCTGAGACACACTTAGATTTAAACATACAAATAGATTGAGAGTAAAAGCATGGAAAAAAATAAACTGTGCAAATAGTAACCATGAGAGCTGGAGAGCCTACAGTAATATGAGACAAAACTATTACAAAACAAAAAATTTTTCTAGAGATAAAGGGGGATACTTTACAAGGATAAAAGGGTTATTTCATCTGGAAACCATTACAATTATAAACAGATAGGTACCTATCATAACAGAATTATTTATAATATTTAAAAATTGCAAACCACTCGAATATCCATCGACTGATGAATGAGTAAAGAAAATATGGAATATCTATACAATGAATTTGGGAGGGGAGAACAATAAAAAAAAAGAATGAAGTACTCACATGAATGAACCTTGAAAACACTGAAGTGAAAGGAGCCAGGCACAAAATATCATATATTTAATGTACATACTTTTATATAGTTATATGCATTTACATAACAAGCAAATATATAGAAGTAGGAAATAGATTAGTCACTGCCTATAACTTGGGAAGGAGAGTGAGGAAGAGAATGGGGAATGTTAACGAGTAAAACGTTTCTTTAGGTGAGATGAAAATATGCTAAATTTAGTTTGTGCTGATGGCAAATAAACAAAAACCATCGGATTGTACACACAAATGGACAAACTGTATGGTATCTGAAGTATGTCTCAAAGCTGTTAAAAAAATGAGATAATGGCCATGAATTTGCTGGTAACCAATATCTTTATTAAGACTTTACTTCAGAAAAATTATGAAGGAGGCAGCTAGACTTCTCCTTTCCTGGGCATATCAAGAACTATCCAGGGAGCGATTGCTTTACTGGTCTCTGGTTTACTCAAGATCCCTGATGAAGTGTCCCACTCTGTAATTCAGGAGAACAAGAAAACAATATATTTAATAAGCAAATGCATGCATCATGAATGGTGCAATTGCCTTACATATATTATTCAATGTTAATCTCAGAAAACTGTATGAAGTAGTTATTCTTACTTCATATTATTCTTTTAGATAAGGAAACTGGATACAAAGATGTGTTAACTTACCCAAGGTTATAGGATAATAGGATCAGTGTCAGTAATCAAATTCAATTCAAATATGAATGCATCATTTATACAGCTTTACTAAATGTGGTACAATTTGAAACTTCTTCACCCATGAAACCAACCTCCTCATCTTTTGTGATAATTGCTTCAATTTACTGAGCATTTACTATGTACTGAGCATTATTCATTCACACATGTCACCTTGTTGGTATTCCCAACTACCTTATGAGAGAGGCATTATTATACACTATTTTAGCAATGAGCAAATTAAGGCTCAGAGAGTTTAAGGAACTTACCCAATGAGTAAGTGATTTAATATACTTGAAACGTTCGCACTATTTTTTCTTTGACTTGACACTGGATCATTTTTCTGTATGTCACTCAGCGTAGTATTCTTGGAATAAACTAGAGGGATCAGTGAAGAGGTGGGAAGAATGAATGAGAACTGGACTTTTGTCTTATCTCTTATCTTGGGTGGAGTTTCTCTTCAGGGAATCTGGTTACTCCCTTGTGTGGGTGTTAGGCTCAAACAAGCAAATTATATAAAATGTCTTTGAACACCATAAAGTGCTATAAAAATATAAGGCATTATTAATATAAACTAGGTCAGAATCGGTAAATTCATAGTTTTATAACATCCTCCTGGCTCATTAAGGTAGCAGTTGGTTTTAAATCAATAATTTACAGGGTAGTGAGGCAGTGTGGGTTGGCGTGGAAGAACAGAATGTCAGGGTCTGAAAACTCCCATCTGTAACTGCTACCAGTGCAGTATAACCTTAGGCAAGTCCTTTATCATCTACATTTGTAAAATTATGAGTGTATTACTGACCTATTTTATAGAACTTTTATTAAGAGGCTCTGATAAAAAGTGATTATAAAGCACCTTGCAAGTAGAATTGTATGTAAAACTGTTCTAGCCTAGTTCATGAGTTCTACTTAAACATTCATTTCAATAGCTAGAATTTTTTAAATTCCAAAGTTTAAAGTCAAAAAGTTTGAAAATTGATTGCTGCAATCAAGAGAGGCTTTGGGCTGATTTTTTTTTTCCCAATTACTTTTATTTTATTTTTTCAGTGTTCCAAGATTCATTGTTCATGTACCACACCCAGTGCTCCATGCAATATGTGCCCTCCTCAATACCCACCACCCCCCTTCCCTCCAAAACCTTCAGTTTGTTGCTCAGAGTCCACAGTCTCTCATGGTTCATCTCCCCCTCTGATTTCCCCCAATCATTTTTACCTTTTCAATCACCTGGCGCCATAGCTCTAAAAGTAATTCGGTAATAAAGATCTTACGATTAATATATGAGCAGATATTTTATGGCATTTAAAATAAAATAATGGGGCCATACTTCATAATGACTCATATCTACATAGTGTGGTTAAGCAAATTACTGTGTTTATAGAACATAATTCTGAAAGAAAATATATTTACTTATGAATGTTTCAGTGAGAGTGGGTAATAAATTACACCTTGGAATAAGGTTTTCTATGACTCTACAATTCAGATGATCTATCCTGCTAATTGTTTTGTATAAAAAGCTATGTTAATAATGGTGGCTATAATGTATTGGGAACTCTGTGTACTCCAGCTGAAGGCACCTTCCTTACATTTGATCCCAATTTTAATGATGAGATATCCAAGGCATGTGGCAAAATACTCAGATGAATATGGGTGTTTGTGTGAGTACATCATTTAACAGATCCTTCTGGCGATAATATGGATTTTATCTAATCCTACAATAATGGTTCTCACCTCACCTAAAACCACATTATGTCTACATTGTGGTAGGTATAACCATGTTAATGAGATCTGGACATAAATTGTGGCACTTCTGGTCATACTACTAAGAGAAAGAAGTGAGCCTGGTTTGCTCTTGCCTTTTCTTCTCTCCCTGGATGGAAAGTGACAAAAAGAGCAGCAGATTCTTTAGACTCAGAGATGGAAGCTGGGTTTTATGTGCTGCAGAACCTCCTTACCTCCCCTAGTCTGCTCCCTTCATTGGACTGTTCAGTGAGAGAAGGATGAATTCCTGTGTTGTTTAAGCCATTGTGTTTTTAATTTTATTGCAACAATTTAGAGTGTACCCTAATTAAGCAACAATTAGAGTGTACCCTAATTCAGCATTAATATGTAGTTCACTATGTCTGGGGTGGGGCTCAAGGTTATGCCTTTCTAGTAAGTTCCTAAGTGATGCTGATGCTGCTGGTCTGTGGACTATACTTTGAGTAGCATGACCTTGAATAATGTATTTGGCATTTAATTTTTCTTTCCTCTGTCTTACTTCAGGCTACTATAATAAAGTACCATAGACAGGGTGGTTTATAAACAACAGAAATTAGTTTTTCATAGTTGGGAAGTCCCAGACCAAGTTTCTAGCAAGCTTTGGTTCTGGTGAGGGTCTTCTTCCTGGATCCAGACTGCTGACTTCTCATTGTATCCTCACATGATGGAAAGAAAATGAGAGCTAGTTCTCTGGCCTATACTTATAAGGGCACAAATCTAATTCATGAGGGTTCCACCTGCATGATTTATTACCTCCTAAAGACCTCACCTCTAAATACCACATATTGGGGATTAGATTTCAACTATGAATATTTGGGGGAGAGGGACATTCAGTCCAAATCACTCTCCTTTCTAATGCCTTATCAAGTAGGTGGCTCTTTTACATTTCAATTAAATGTCACCAAGTTGTCCTCGTAATGTAAAGAAAGATTGCCATAAACCAAGAAGGGTTGTATTGCGGTCCTGAATTCCTATAACTAGTTAGTGTTCTGTGCTGTGAAGATGAACTGGCCTACATAGTAATACATATTCCATAACTTATTATAAAACTATAATATAGCTTCATGACAACATTGTACTCAGACTTTGCTTAGCCAGAACTCAAAGGTGTGCTTGAGGTCAAAAGAGGGAATGGTGGCTCATCACTGCTCCCCTACCCCACCCCTGAAAGCACCTCACAGATGCTCTTTGCTAGTGTTGGGTCTCTGGCATTATGATCATATGTGTGAAAGCACAAATAGGTGGTCTTATTGGACCCCCTTCCAAAAAAGAAGGATTTTCTTGCTCTTCCTCATGCCTCCCTCCCACCCCAGCTATGTGGCTTGGCTGGGATTGAGTTTTATGTGGCAATGAAAAGTGAATTTAGGGGTGCCTGGATGACTCAGTCAGTAGAGCACGCGAATCTTGATCTCAGGGTTGTGAGTTTGAGCCCCATATTGGGTGGAGAGATTAGTTAAAAATAAAACCTTAAAAAAAAAAGGTAAATTTATCATTTTTATTCCTACGTGCACGTTCTTTTTTTATGGTAACTGCAACAGACTTCTTAAAAAATTGCTAGTCTGTTTTCAATCTGCAAAGAAGGAAGGAAGCAGAAAGCTCTTATTTTCTTTATGCCTAGCTACTTCTGTGTTCTGTGGAATTTCTCATAAGCAAAATTTAAGTTAGTGTCTATGCAGTATGATTTCAGGGGCCCTTGAAAGTTCTTCTCTCAAAAATGACCTCATTTGCACAGTGATACTTTCCAAAATAATGACTTTTTTGGGGGTATGGGTATTGATCTCAAGATCATGGTATTTCTAAGGATTTGTGTATAGGAGTCAGTCCAGGTACAAATTCACTAAAATTATTCGTAACATTTTATATTTTGGTGTAAACATTCATTTCTCTTAAGGGAAAACTGTTAGTTTTCGTTAAGTTCCTGAAGGTGTTCCTGGTTCAAAAAACTTTGAAGAAGCAGAAGCACTTTTACCGAAGGGGTTGAGATGTTACCCATATATACATTAGGAGGAATTAATTTAAGATAATTTATTAATTATAATTTTAGATGAGAAGAGAGCATTAGAATTCTACTGCATGAAGAAATTGACAGGGGCAATATGTGGTAGGAAGAAAAAGATTGATGCTTTAGTTTTATAATTCTGCCCATGAATGGAAGAGGAAAAAAATAGACTGCTCCCTCTATTTCAGACCCTTACTACTTTAACCTGAATTACAACCTAAGCCTAGGATGTCTACACCTTGATTTTCTTCAATTCATGCTGTACATTCAAAAATAGTGTATTGGGACTCTTCCTTATAATGCTATTTTCATTGTTTTGTTGCTCTGTTCAAAAATTCTTCTGCCACCTCGTAGCTGCTAAGTAAAATCCAGCCACTCTCACCTGAGATTTAGAATTCTCTATGATTGTCACCTAACAAAAATCACCCTTTTAGCTATTGCTTCTACTACCTCCAAATATCTAAAGTTTTAGCTGAACTTTACACTTATCATTTTCCAGACAACCTGTGTTTTGCAGTTTCTATACCTTTGGGAATATTAGGATTCTATCATCATGTCCTCCCTTGCTAAATCCCGATTGTCCAGATAATCCTTCCTGAGGTGCTAGATTATTCTGTTGCAGAGTTGGTCAAACTGCGTCTATGTATTTTCCAGAATTCCCTTTCCTGTGAAGTTCTAGGTTATAGTTGGCCAAGGGGATTAGTGAGATTTGAGAGATGAAAGTGAAGCCATAGTCACTATCCTTTGAAGGTCTTTGCAATCAGAAAAAAGAATAGATACAGAATATCCTGGGAGGAAGGGACAGCCAGATACTTAATGGAGGTTAGAATACTTTGGCCTACTGTCCTCAGATAGGACAGAACTTTTTTTTTTAAAGGATTTTATTTATTTATTTGACAGAGAGAAAGATCACAAGTAGGCAGAGAGGCAGGCAGAGAGAGAGGGGGAAGCAGGCTCCCCGCTGAGCAGAGTCCGATGTGGGGCTCGATCCCAGGACCCCGAGATCATGACCTGAGCCGAAGGCAGAGGCTTAACCCACTGAGCCACCCAGGTGCCCCTTTTCTTTTTTTTAAATAAAGATTTTATTTATTTATTTTGAGAGAGAGAGAGAACAGGAGGAGGGTCAGGGCATAGGGAGAGGGAGAGAGAGAATCTTAAGTTCACTCCCCACTGAGAGCAGACCTTGATCTCACTGACCCTGAGACCATGACCTGAGCTGAAATCAAGAGTAGGGCGCTTAACTGACTGAGCTACCCAGGTGCCTCAGCAGTGCTTTGATCTTATTTGAACAGACCATACACTGGTTTTGGATTTGCCATCTCTGACCACAAGGCTTCTGCCCAAAGCATCATTCATGGAGAGACAGAATGACTTAGTTATTATCATAGATTTCTGTACAATATAACTTTTGACCAAGAACTGATTTTATAATCAATTAGATCTGCTTATGGAATTCACTGGCCATGGTAACATGTTTCCCAATACTTTAAAACACATAACTTTATAAAATAGTGGAATAGTTTTTATTAAGGCTCAGTTATGGCACCAGCTGGATGGTGACATCTTTTAGGACTGGGAAAATATCCTGCAAAATGAAAGAAAAACCAATAGGATACTGTTTCTTTCATAGCTAGGAATCATGGCTTTGAGATACAGGGACGGAAATGGGAATGTGCTCTCTCACTGTTACATTTAATTATCCACTAGTAAAATTTTTGGGTTCTTGTTTCATTGTCTTAAATTCCAAGAGAGAACATACCAATGGTTATATTCAACTGGAAGCTAAGACTACTATCTGAACTCATAGTAGTGACCCAGTATTCAAAGAAGGGGGTTATTTTATTGAATGGGATGGTTGGTTGACCTTTGAAGGGGAAATGAATTTGCTAGTCCACATCAGGACTGATAGGAGTATATATAGATTGCATATGCTCCTTTGGGGCACTTCTTAATACTTTCATGTTCTGTGACAAAAAGTAACGTGTAAATATAATATGACAATGCAGGCCGAAGTGTTAATGGCCCAAGAATGAAGGTTGGAGTCACCCAAATTGTCAAGGAACCATGACCAGCTGGCCTGGTCGGGACCAGTATGAGTCAAGTGAGGCGCCTACCTCAGTCGTACAACCTAAGGGAACACCACAAAATTCAAGAATACAGATGAACCATATTTTAATCCAACATTAAAAAAAAATCAAAGTTACTACAAGAAATCCATGATGAAAAAAATATCAACATTTTAAATAAAGATCAGATCTGACCCTAACCTTGCTGAACTCGCCTCACTGACGGCGCCCTGCCAGTTCTCATGCAGAGTCGTTCTGGGTTGTTCTATCGCCAACTTGGTTAAGCTGGGAATCATGCTTTCTATATCCCCTTCCCTGTAGGATGTCAGGTAAGAGTTGGCCAAGGAAGGATTTGATCAAGATTTGGGAGACAGAAGTGAAGCAGGAGCCGGAAGGTATTTGCTCTTAGAAGGACAGATGAAGAAGTAGCTGGTGGCTTGTAGCTTGTCTCTTTTTTCTCCTCTGCCCTCAGCTCTTCTTTCTATCTGCAGCCCCAAGTCTGACACCTGACATTCACCCTTAGACCCACAGAAACCTATTTACATGGAGGCACTGCCTATAGACCTCTCAGTGAGCTTCCCTTTCTCCAAATGACCACAGAGCTTTAGGAGGACTGGTTTGTGCCTTTTTTTCCAAAACTGGAACTCTACCTTCCAGACTTTGGTTTTCCCAGCAACAACCCCCATTATGTAAGGTCTTATTATTTTATTAACTCCCTTATTCCTTTGTACCGAAAGGGACTCTGCTTATCTGTCTAAACACTGA
>CM052886.1:90754394-90766244 GCA_028534135.1 Potos flavus
CTTCTAAAGCAGAGTCCAGAGTCAATAAAAAAAAATTCTGTGATGAATTAACAATGCCACCCAAAAATGAACATAGAAATGGGAGTGGCAGCAGGCATGACTCATACTTGCTGTTATCCATCTAATTTCTAAAATTCAATGACCTCACTACACATTTCTAAAGATTAGCCACACAATTCTCTGTAATACTGGATTGAGAAAAATAGGAGAACAAACTTGTTGGCAAGCAATCCTTTTTTTCCCTTATAATAGTTGAATACATCAGCTATTGATAAACATATGTTAGCATTTACCTATTCATTCTGTTGGAGAAAACCTGGATAATTCTTAAGTGTTTTGCCCTCCAGGCTTACATTAAAAGTTAATTATCACCACGTGGGACAGGCCTCCAGAGGCCACGGCAGCCTTGAACTAATATCAGCAAAACGTACATCTCACATTAGCCCCTGAGTTGCTTACCTCTCACAATAGAATGCTTTCTCCTTGAGTGAATGCTTGCAAGGTAAAAACCACATCACTTACTGAGTAGTGAGTTGAAGAAGGACAACTTCTAGCTGAAGAGCCCTACATTATGTAGCTAAGGACAAGGGCACCACAAGAGAGATTGGGCATCAGATATAAATGTAGAGCTGTGATTAGCTACACTGGATAATCCAAAATTTAGTGTGTGTGTGTGTGTGTGTGTGTGTGTGTGTGTGTGTGTGTGTGTATCTCTGTCTGTATCTGTCTCTCTCATAAATATATTTCTTCATCTTGGTTCTCTGTGCACACTTGCCACGGTACTTGTGAGTACTATGGTCTAATAGTAGCCATCAGGAACACAGATAGTTTAAGCAGAGATGCAATGAAAGATGCTTTCATAGGCCCTGGATCACTCTTCTCCCTAAATCCCTCTTTGACTTGCTTGCAAAAGACCCTTGATTTTTTCTCAATTTCTCTATTAATTTCTCAATCCATGAAATAGAAGCACCTTGTGCATGGACCAATGATGAGCATATTTCAAGACCAATTCTAGTTTATGCATCTGAGGTCAACAATTAAATTAAATTAAATTTAAAATAGAGAAGCCCAAAGTTGGGATTGCTTTGGAACCTACCAAAACCACAACATACCATCCACTGTTACTGTACATACACATGGGTCTCATTGATTCATCATTTATTTAGATTTCAGGTTATTTTTTGATGTGTTTAGTTTTTTTTTTTTTTCCCCCAATTTGACTATAAATCCTTTGAGGTCAGGAACTTTTTCTTTATAGTTTTATAGTAGTGCACAGGGTAGTATTTTATGTTTGGGATACTGCAGAGAATGTTAAGTGCCCTGTAATCCCTGGAAACTCATTTAGTAGTCTGGAACTTTATGGATTATGCAGTTGGTCTCCTGAGAGTCTGTGTTTTCCTACACCTGCTGCTGGTTGAGATGTTTTGAGATATCAGTGTCTTCTTTGTATCTTCTTTGAGATATCAGTGTCTCCTTTGTGTGGGCCATGGTTATAATCTCTTTAAAAATAAACTACTGATAGAGAACAATCAGATGGTTACCAGAGGGGAGGTAAGTGGGGAGATGGGTGCAAGAGGTGAAGGGGATTAAGAATACACTTATCTTGAACACTGAGTAATATATGGAACTGTGGAATCACTATATTGTATCTCCCAAACTAACATAACAGTGTATGTTAACTACCCTGGAATTAAAATTTTAAAAAAGGGGAGGAATAATATGGGACTGCAAATACTTTATTTATTTTTTAAATTTTTTTTAGTAAATCTGACAAATTTATTTTATTTTATTTTTTAAACATTTTTTATTTAAATGCAATTAATTAACATATAATGTATTATTGGTTTCAGAGGTACAGGCCTATGATACATTATTCTTATATAATATCCAGTGATCATTATATCACATGCCCTCCTTAATGTCCATTACCCAGTTACCCCATCCCTCCACCCCTCTCCTCTCCAGCAAGCCTCAGTTTGTTTCCTATGATTAAGAGTTTCTTATGGTTTGTCTCCCTCTCTGGTTTCATCTTGTTTTATTTACTCCTCTCTTCCCTTGTGATCTTCTGTTTTGTTTCTTAAATTCAACATATCAGTGAGGTCATATGATAATTGTTTTCTCTGATTGACTTATTTTGCTTAGCATAATAACCTCTAGTTCCATCCACGTCATTGCAAACAGCAAGATTTCATCTTTTTTATGGCTGAATAATATTCCATTGGAGATAGATAGATAGATAGATAGATAGATAGATGCCACATCTTCCTTATCCATTCATCGGTCGATGAACATCTAGGCTCTTTCCATAGTTTGGCTATTGTGGACATTGCAGCTATAAACATTGGGGCGCAGGTGCTCCTTCGGATCACTACATTTGTATCTTTGGGGTAAATACCCAGAGGTTCAATTGCTGGGTCATAGGGTAGCTCTATTTTCAGCTTTTTGAGGAACCTCCATACTGTTTTCTAGAGTGGCTGCACCAGCTTGCATCCCCACCAACAGTGTAAGAGGGTTCCCCTTTCTCCACATCCTCGCCAACATCTATTGTTTCCTGACTTGTTAATTTTAGTGATTCTGACTGGTGTGAGGTGGTATTGCATTGTGGGGAAACACTTTATTTCACCAAGTGAGCACTTAAAAAAAAATCATCTAATTTGGAAAAGGATACTTTAATATTAAAAAAGAATGACAATGAATAAATTTGGCTTTATGCAAAGAAAATAACACTACTGAAATGCATTTATTATAGGTTGTCTTTGTTTTCAAACTAAAAGAGAGGCCTACCTGGGTTGAAAATATTTGTAACAGTCTTCAGCTAGTGAAGAAAGTTTTCATACTGAAGTTTATACTTTAATATAAAGCAACTTGAATTTATATGCTCATGTACCAAAGATGTAGAATAATATAATACATCCTAATAATTCAGGAGAATGGGACCAAGTTATCATCATCTTCACCTTATAAAGAATACATAATGTTCATATTTCTGTTTTCACTTACAGCTCCTTTGAACTTACTTAAACCTTTATAAGTGTAATATTTAATAAATACATGTATTCAATAATAATTATTAAGTCTATACAAACATTCTATGAATGGTTCAGTATTTTTTTTGTCTTAAATTTTATGTGAGTTGGGGACCAGGGATCATAGCTGTTTAATTCACTAAGCTCATTATCAAGTGTGTGGAGAGTCTTGATAAATGTTTTTGATGAAGATGCTATATCACCCAGAATGAGAGAAAGGGACCATTAAGGTATTTCGAAGGGAGACATTAAATTGTAGTGGAGAAATATGGTAATGATGGCTGTATATGCAGGAGAATAAAATGAGATATGAGAAAACAAAGAGGATAAGAAAGTAACTCACACAAGGAATTGAATTGGACCAGTAAAACATCTGAAAATCTACTACTTGCATCAATGTCAAAAATTCCAAAGTGAACAGGTGATCTGAGCATGCTGCTGACATCTATCTTCACACCCTCTTGGTCTATAAAATACTTCTTTAGCTTCCTTGAACAAAGACACCACGGTGGGCTACACAGGTGTAGCAAAGGAAAGGAAAGCTGTTCCGTCTCCTCTGCATGCATTAGTCATTTTCTTCCTCTGAGTCTGTGTCTTAATTGCCTTGCTTGTCTTATTAGATTGAAAACCCACTGGGTTGGGACCATCTCTACTAAGGTGTTCAGCACTGAGCTTGGCAGGTGATCAGCACTCAATAAATGTCTATTGCTACCATAAACCAATGTATAAATCTCAGAAATAGGCATAATAATGGACCTGACAGATTAATGCCCAGGGCTATTTTTGTACAGCAGCATGGGCTAGCCAAATCAAAATCAGACATCTCAGATTCAATTCTTTTCAGTTTTGCATGTAATTCTAAGCCTTTCACATTTTTGTCCTGTGACAGACAGGAAGAAATGAGTCAACTTTTCAACATAATTGAATTAAGAAGCATT
The DNA here is from genome assembly GCA_028534135.1 of Potos flavus. Taxonomy (NCBI): domain Eukaryota; kingdom Metazoa; phylum Chordata; class Mammalia; order Carnivora; family Procyonidae; genus Potos; species Potos flavus. The sequence continues at coordinate 90,758,359 of CM052886.1, forward strand.
CTTCCCTCCCCACCTTTTTTGTTTGTTTGTTTGTTTCTCAAATGCTATTGACCCATTATGTAGATGGCATTGCCTTTTTAAATGATTGATAGAGTGGTTCCAAATGATGCAACAGATGTTTTATATGGCATTTATACTCAATATTTCAAGTCCTCTTCTTTGTGGGGGATTTTCTCTAGGAGCAAGAAACTACTTAAGGAAACCATGTATCCGATACTCTAATACATTCTCTGAGGTGACTAAGAAAGAGTTATTATCAGTTTTTCTCTTCGGATAACAAAATGAACACGTGAAGAAATTGAGTGACTTAAATAAGATTCCCCAGAGAAGCAGTAGTCAAAGTCTGAGTAGAATTCCCCTGAAATAAGAGCTCTTCACAGAAAGATAGGGTTGTTTCTGGGGGTCACTGAAGCTTTTTACAGTCATAACAAAATACAGTAAGGTTCAAGTTCCACTTTTTCCCTACATGAACTAGCAGCTTTGTCTACCTGTGAGATATGATGTTTTCCCCATCTTTGCGAAGCTCCACTGTAGCTGCAATCTATTTCCTTTTCTTAGCTGGATATTTTTATATTTCTATTCTTGGCTGATGTGTAAAAAGTCAACCAAATTAGATCACCCAAATACATAATATGATTATGAAATTATTTAAAAATTCCCATAAATTCTTTAATCACATAACTTCTTTCTGTGGCAAGATGATTATAAGTAAAAAAAAAAAAAAAAGAGAGATCAATTAAGTAATCTCTTCTCAGATATAGTCTTTTTGAAGATAAGTATGAAAATAAAGCCAGGATTGACCATATGACCCAACAAGGTTAAAAAGAGAAAGGTGGGTATTGAGGGTAGGGGTTGAAATCATAATTAGATCCTGACATAAAAGGTAGAGTTTGGGGTTCAAATTTACACTACATAAATCAAGAGGGATAAAAGAGGTAATTGTTTATGTAACTTAGAGACAAAAAATGCCTTTGTCTCTATTGTTAAGATATTTCAGGTGTTTCTGGAATATTGCCAGCAAATATACCCACCTATATAGAACACTCTGCTAAGCACTTGAAACTCTTTGAGTAGAATAGCAAAGGCAAGGAAAATATTTTCAAATAAGCATTATTTTATAAAATATATTTGCATAAAAATAAAATTTTGAGTCATCACTTTTTTCAAAAATATTTTCAAAAAAATATTTTCAAGTGCTTATAGTGTATCAGGCAGTTAACTAAGTTTAACATATTAATTCTTATTCCTTTTAGCCTCCCTTCCTTCAAAGTAGGTTTATAGATGCTCCATGTCTTTTGTTTGAAATAGAGATGGATAATGAACAAGGTCTATAAAGATCTATAATAAAGAATCCACACAGAAGGAAAACAAACAAACAAACAAACTCCCCTGAAACCTGTCCAAAATGATTGTAAGATTTATGAGCTTGGGTGACTGAGAGAATGGTGGTACCATTAATGGAAATAAAACAACTCTCAACTCAGGAGAAAAAGTAACTTGTGTAGGGGCACTTAATGACTTCAATTTTGACTATGATGTGGATATAAGACCTTAGTAGAACATTCAGACAGGGTTTAACTTTTAATTATTATATAGAATAGGATCAGAATTTGAAGGAAATACTAGTCCTGAATGCCCAAATTCAGTCATCTACCAAAATATGGTAATATATATTTGTCTATTTTGTTTTGTCTGTATAACCAACTGTAGCAGATAAAAATTGGAAGTCAAAATGCTCAATGCATCTGGAGGAAGGAAAGAGAAATTTTTCCTTCTAGAGGCAAAATTGAAAGTGCTTCTCTACCATGTATTGGTTATCCGATATTCTACTCTGTTCTCAGGTCTGGAGCACTTTTCTTCCAAGACATATTAAAGCAGGAGAAGTATGAGAATTAGAGAGATATCTGTTTTCTCCAAAAGTGTGTTTATTTTATAATATTTGTAAAGTTGGTGAAATTCATGCAAGGTCATAATCAGAAGTATTGCAAGTCTTGTGTTCATAAAAGAATGATTAAATTTTTGTTATTTTGCTTGCTAAAAGAGGTACTAAGCATAAGAAAAACCAAACCAAACCGAAACACCCTGCAAAATTTTTAGACCATGGTGCCACCATAATTTCAACGTTTTCTTTGACTGGCTCTGACTAATTTCCCATCATGAATATCCTGTTTCTATTTTTCTCAGTCCTTATTCATGTGTCTCTGGACCTAAGGAATCATGGGTCAGTTGGCACAACGTAGGGGTTATGAGACACAATGGATACATGGGGAGAGGTTGCTCCCAAATTCCATTTGTCTTTTGTTCATATGGGTTTTTTACTTGTCTAATTTGATTAAAGAGGCATTAATCTGTCCATAGGGCTCTCTCTACAGAGGCTTCATGGGTTTTTCCAAGATGCAAGTCTTAAACTAGCCGTATCTTTAAACGAGAGTTTATAGCATGGAGTTCATAAGTTGTGCTATGCCACCAGAAAGACTTGAGTTCTCATCCAAATTACACCACTCCTTAACTGTGTGGCTTAGACAAAGCACACTTAGCTCCTTGTAAGTTTCAGTATCCTCCTATATAAAATCAAGGTAACAAAGGTACCATGAAGTTTGTTATGAGTATTAAATGAAATATAGAAAAATGACTTAGTTCCATAGTAGAACATAATAAACAGGCAACCAATAGGATATTATTATTGTTACAACTAACCTTCACTTCTGCAGGCAAAGTATAAAGGGAGATGGGGAAATTGGTGCAAAAAAAGACTGGTAAAGAGAAGAGGTACAAATGATGAGAAATATAATGAATCCTGTAGTGGTCAGTCAGATTTCCTGTAAGAGGTTACTCCTTGGTTTTATTTTTCCCTTTTCTTTTGTCATTCTTTTTCCCTTTTCCTGATCAAGTCCTGGTTCTGTCAGTAGCTGAACTATCTGCCCCTTTTTGGCTCATGACCTTCAATAGGTTACTTTAGGCACATTTTTAATTATTGAAATTATGTAAGTAAATCCAGTTGTTTCTGGCTCTGGAATTTTACTTTGAATATGTTGTCCTCTTTGTAATCTTTCTGAAATTCAGTTATGAGAAGATTATCCATTGCTTAATAATCTGAGAAGACTGGGGAGAAAAGATGGCAGAGGAGTGGGGCACCCTATTTCAACCAGTCCTCTGAATTGAGCTAGATATCTACCAGACCATTCTGGACACCCACAAAATCAGCACCAGATATAAGAAGATATATCTGGATCTCTACAAACAGGATATCTCTGGCGGTTCATCTTGAGGTTTGAAGCAGGGAGCCATGATTCTGCAGGCAGATATTGGAAGATAAATGGAAGGGAGGGAGCCTCCAGGATCTTGTACTGGAGCGCAATGGCCTCCTGTGCTGGGGACCAGCCACAGACTTGCAGACCAGTAGCAGCAGGGAAAGGACTTTAGGGCAGCCTCCAAGACTGAAACCTAGAGCTATAGGGGCACTCGTGCAAACTGGGGGCAGCTGGAGGTTTTAGAAGCACAAAGGGCAGAGATGTGCCTGGACCTGGAAGTGAGGGCTGGGAGTGCTGCTGTGGGGCACACAATGCAGGACGCTGTGGTTTTTAGCAGCACAGACAGAAATGGAGACAGTGTGGCCTGGAGAGCTTACTGAAGAACAGACTGCAATCTCTCTGTTCTGAGACAGAAATTTGGATACGGTCACTTCTGCTCTGACTCAAAGAGACACAGAAAGCCACCAGGGAAAGCCGCTGGAGAACAAAAGCCCCCCAAAACTGGTTTTCACTGAGCCCATCCCTCCCACACCCACAGGTGGCGGGCAACTCTGCCCAAACAGGGTTACCTGAGTAACAGTGTGTCAGGCCCCTCCCCCAGAAGGCAGGCTGGAAGAACAAGAGGCCAACAACTCTAAGGTCCCTATAAAACAGGTGCATCTTTCTTGGGTTGTGGTCAATAATTTGGACTCTGTACATTCCCTCAACCGCCCCTCAACAGAATGACTAAGAGGAGGAACCCCCAACGAAGGAAAGATCCAGAGACTGTGGCCTCTGCCACAGAGCTAATGGATACACATATAAACAAGATGTCAGAAATTGCCTTCAGAGTAACAATTATCAAGGTGATATGTAGGCTTGAGAAAAATATTAATGACAATATAGAATCTCTAAGGGCAGAAATGAGATCTAATCAGGCTGAACTTAAAAATGCTGTGAACGAAATACAATCTGAGCTGGATACTCTGACTGCCAGGGTAAATGAGGCAGAAGAATGAATTAGTGAGACAGAGGATAGGATGATAGAAAAGAAGGAAATCAGGGTAGCATGGGAAAAACAAAACCCAAGGAATCAAACTGAGAAAGATTAGTGACTCAAAGAAATGTTCCAATATCAGAATTATTGGGATCCCTGAGGAGGTGGAGAGGATGAAATGTCTAGAAAATATATTTGAGCAAATTGTAGCTGAGAACTTCCCTAATCTGGAGAAGGAAACAAGCATTCATGTCCAAGAGGCAGAAAGAACCCTTCCCAAGATCAATGAGAACAGACCGATGCCATGACATATAATAGTACAATTTATAAATCTTAGATCCAAGGAAATCATCTTGAAAATGGCGAGAGGGAAAAGATTTCTTATGAACAGAGGGAGGAACATCAGAATAACATCAGACCTGTCCACAGAGACCTGACGAGCCAGAAAGCGCTGGCAAGACATATTCAGGGTACTAAATGAGAAACGAGAATACTTTATTTGTCAAGGCTGTCATTTAGAATGGAAGGAAAGATAAAGAGCTTCCAAGACCAGCAAAACCTGAAAGAATATGTGACCACTAAGCTGGCCCTGCAAGAAATATTAAGGGGAATTCTATAAAAGGAGAGAGACCCCAAGAGTGATATAGAAAAGAAATTTACAGAGACAATCTATAGAAACAAGGACCTCACAGGCAAGATGATGACAATAAAATCATATCTTTCAATAATCACTCTCAATGTGAATGGCCTAAATGCTCCCATTTGGATTGGATAAAAAGATAGGACCCATCCATATGCTGTCTACAAGATACTCAGTTTGAACCTAAAGATATATCCAGACTGAAAGTGAAGGAATGGAGAACCATCTTTTATGCCAAAGGGCCACAAAAGAAAGCTGGGGTAGCAATACTTATATCAGACAAATTATATTTTAAGCTAAAGACTGTAGTTAGAGATACAGAAGGACACTATATCATTCTTAAAGGGTCTACCCAACAAGAAGATCTAACAACTGTAAATATCTATGCCCCAACATGGAAGCGGTTAACTACCTAAGCCAACTGTTAACCAAAATAAAGAGACATACTGATGATATAATACGTTAATTGTAGGAGACCTTAACACTCCACTCTCAGCAATAGACAGATCATCTAAGCAGCAAATCAACAAAGAAACAAGAGTTTGGAATGACACACTGGACCAGGTGAACCTCATAGATAAATACAGAACATTCCACCCTAAAACAACAGAATACTCATTCTTCTCGAATGCACATGGAACTTTCTCCAGAATAGACCACATACTGGGTCACAAATCAGGTCTCAACCAATACCAAAAGATTGAAATTATTCCCTACATATTTTCAGGCCACAATGCTTTGAAACTGGAACTGAATCATGAGAAAAAATTTGGAAGAAATTCAAACACTTGGGAGCTAAAGACCATCCTGCTTAAGAATGTTTGGGTCAACCAGGAAATCAAAGAAGAACTTAAGCAATTAATGGAAACCAATGAGAATGAAAACACATTCGTCCAAAACCTATGGGATACGGCAAAGGCAGTCCTAAGCCATCCAAGCCTCACTCAAAAAAATAGAAAAATCCTGAATACACAAATTAACTTTACACCTTAAAGAACTGGAGAAAGAACAACAAATAAAGCCTAAGCCACACATTAGAAAAGAAATAATTAAGATTAGAACAGAGATCAATGAATTAGAAACCAGAAATACAGTAGAGCAGATCAATGAAACTAGAAGCTGGTTCTTTGAAAGAATTAATAAGATCCATAAACCACTGGCCAGACTTATCCAAAAGAAAAGAGAAAGGACCCAAATTAATAAAATTATGAACAAAAGGTGAGAGATCACGACTAACACCAAGGAAATAGAAACAATTATTAGAAATTATTATCGACAACTATATGCCAATAAATAAAGCAACCTGGAAGAAATGGATGCTTTCCTGGAAATTTTTAAACTACCAAGACTGAAACAGGAAGAAGTTGACAACCTGAATAGACCAATACTCAGTAATGAGATTGAAGCAGTGATCAAAAACCTCCCAAAAATCAAGAGTCCAGGGCCTGATGGATTCCCTGGGGAATTCTACCAAATATTCAAAGAATACCTATTCTCCTGAAGCTGTTTCAAAAGATAGAAACAAAAGGAAAACTTCCAGACTCATTCTATGAGGCCAGGATTACCTTGATCCCCAAATCAGGGAACAACCCCATCAAAAAGGAGAATGACAGACCAATATCCCTGATGAATGTGGGTGCCAAAATTCTCAACAAGACCCTAGCTAATAGGAACCAATAGAACATTAAAAGGATTATCTATCACAACAAGGTAGGATTTATCCCTGAGATGCAGGGGTAGTTCAGCATTCACAAATCAATCAATGTAATAGAACATATAAATAAGAGAAAAGACAAGAACCACATGGTCCTCTCAATTGATGCAGAAAAAGCATTTGACAAAATACAGCATCCTTCCCTAATTAAAACTCTTCAGAGTTTTAATTAGGGAGAGAGGGAGAGAGGAACAATTCTCAATTGTAGGGAGAGAGGGAACAATTGTCAATTTCATAAAAACCATCTATGAAAAGCCCACAGTGAATACCATTCTCAATGGGGAAAAGCTGAGAGCCTTTCCCTTAAGGTCAGGAATACAACAAGGATGCCCACTCTTGCCACTATTGTTCAACATAGTACTGGAAGTCCTAGCAACAGCAATCAGACAACAAAAAGAAAGAAAATGTATTCAAACTGGCAAAGAAGAAGTCAAACTCTCTCTCTTCACAGATGATATGATACTTATGTGGAAAACCCAAAAAATTCCACCTCCAAATTACTAGAACTCATACAGCAATTCAGTGATGTGGCAGGATACAAAATCAATGCACAGAAATCAGCTGCTTTCTTGTACACTAACAATGTAACTGTAGAAAGAGAAATTAGAGAATCGATTCCATTTATGATAGAACCAAAAACCATGAGATACCTTGGAATAAACCTAAACAAAGAGGTAAAGGATCTATACTCTAGGAACTACAGAACACTCATGAAACAAATCGAAGTAGACACAAAGATATGGAAAAAAACATTCCATGCTCATGAATTGGAAGAATAAACATTGTTAAAATGTCTATGCTGCCCAGAGCAATCTATATTTTCAATGCCATCCTGATCAAAATACCAATGGCATTTTTCAAAGTGCTGGAACAAACAATCCTAAAATTTGTATGGAACCAGAAAAGCCCCCAAATTGCCACAGAGATGTTGAAAAAGAAAAACAAAGTTGGGGACATCACGTTGCCTGATTTCAAGCTATATTACAAAGTTATGATCACGAAGACAGCATGGTACTGGCACAAACACAGACACATGGATCAATGGGACAGAATAGAGAGCCCAGATATGGACCCTCAACTGTATGGTCAACGGATCTTCAACAAAGCAGGAAAAATATCCAATGGAAAAAAGACAGCCTCTTCAATAAATGGTGCTGGGAAAATAGGACAGCTATATACAGAAGAATGAAACTTGACCATTCTCTTACACCATACACAAAGATAAACTCTATATGGCTGAAATTCCTAAATGTGAGACAGGAATCCATCAAAATCCTGGAGGAGACCATAGTGAGTAACCTTTTT
>CM052886.1:90766344-90777823 GCA_028534135.1 Potos flavus
ACCAGTTAGAATGACAAAATTGACAAGACAAGAAACAACAAATGTTGGAGAGGTTGTGGAGAAAGGGGAACCTCTTACACTGTTGGTGGGAATGCAAGTTGGTACAGCCACTTTGGAAAAGAGTGTGGAGGTTCCTCAAAAAGTTCAAAATAGAGCTACCCTATGACCCAGCAACTGCACTACTGGGTATTTACCCCAAAGATACAGATGTAGTGAAAAGAAGGGCCATATGCACCCCAATGTTCATAGCAGCAATGGCCACAATTGCCAAACTGTGGAAGGAGCCAAGATGCCTTTCAACAGATGAATGGAAAAAGAAGATATGGTCCATATATACAATGGAATATTACTCAGCTATCAGAAAGGATGAATATCCAACTTTTGCATCAACATGGGTGGGACTGGAGGAGATTATGCTAAGTGAAATGAGTCAAGCAGAAAAAGACAATTTTCATATGGTTTCACCTATTTGTGGAACATAGGAAATAGCACGGAGGACATTAGGAGAAGAAAGGGAAAAAGGAAGGAGGGGAAATCAGAGGGGAAGATGAACCATGAGAGACTATGGACTCTGGGAATCAAACTGAGGGTTTTTGAGGGGAGGAGCCTGGGGGCATGGGTTAGGCTGGTGATGGGTACTAAGGAGGTCATGTATTGCATGGAGCACTGGGTGTTATAGGCAAACAATGAATTATGGAACACTACATCAAAAACTAATGGTGTACTGTATGATGACTAACATAACATAATAAAAAAGTTATAAAGTTCAAAAAAAAACACACACAGAAAAAAATAATCTGAGCAGACTGTGGTGTACACTGAGTTCAAAAGATCCTCCAGCCTCCTTTTTTTGGCTTCCTCTCCCTCCCCTGCTTTCACATATTCTGGTGTCCAGGCACACCATTACATCATGATGGTTTTATGTTAGGTCTTTACACATGTTGCTTTTTGATCAATCTGGTTGTTCCTTGGGTCTTTCAATAATTCTACTTTTCTGCTAAAGCCTTACCTAATCCAGTGAAATGAAATGACTTGTTATTCCTCGCTTCTTATCACCACTAGGCCTTTTATAGAGCCCCATTTTTGCATTAATTTTATCATATTATACTTATATGTTAGCTTACTTACTTACTATGATACGACCTCCATAAAGAACCTTAGTTGTAAGGGTTAAGAAGAAAGAAATGTTAAATGAAAAATGTCCACAAATCAATTGATATCTGTTTGCCATTAACTGGTACTCAATAAATGTTTGATGACTTAATTATACAGTTGACCTTTGAACAAGTTGGGTTTGAACTACAAGGGTCTGCTTATATGCAGATTGTTTTCATAAATACTATGCACTACTGTAAATGAATTTTCTCTTTCTTACTATGTTCCTAATAACATTTTCTTTTCTCTAGCTTTTTTCATTGTAAGAATACACTATATAATACATATAACATCCAAAATACATGTTAATGTGTTCTGTTATCAATAAGGCTTCCAATCACAGTAAGCTATTAGTAGTTAACTTTTCAAGGAGTTGAAACTATATGCAGATTTCAATTACACAGAGAGTCAGTGCCCCTCACCTTGCATTGTTCAAGGGTCAACTGTATATCCTCAAATGCTTTGAAAGCTCCTTGATATTACCATCATAATAGATTCCCTAACATAATCTCAGAATAGTTGCTTAACAACCATTTGTTAACTGTTTGGAGTAACTTGAATTTTTTAACAGGATTTTCTATTTTAAAGTTAATTTTTCCGGAAGCATAGACCTTTATTTGTGGAGTCAGGAATGTCTAATGGGATGCCCTTCAGCCATTTTTGTTATGACCAAATAATAACAGCTAACAGAAAATGAAGATTTTTCATGTTCCAAGGACTTTGTCAAGGTTTAAGCCATTTAATTGTCACAACAAACCCACAATGTAGCTACCATTTTCATTCTCCTTGAATGGTGAAGGTGCGTAGATTTGAATTTGCTCAAAGTCACACAGTAATTGGTAGAGTTAGGATTTAAACTTAGAAAATCTGCGGGTGAAGATGGTACTCTAAGGGGAGCTCTTAACAGCTTTGTAGATAGTCACCATTAATACCACACTTTTTCTTCTCTGACACAACCAAGAAATCCCTCCCTATATTTTATAGGTTATCTCCCACATTCCTAAATACTTTTGTCCTAGAAAGGAGACTCCCAGAATCTAAGCAATATGTTTTGCATATGCAAATTGTCAAATATTCTATCCAGCGTTCTCTAAATGATTTGCTCCAATGTTTGTTTCTGTCTTTAAAAATTAGCACAGAAATGATGTTTATATTCATTGCCACCAGCTAAAAGCGTTGGAGTCCTACAGTGCAGCTTGAGGGATTTTGTAGGTTTTCTTTTTTCCATTAATATTTAAGCTTAAGCTAAGTCAGACAAAACTGAATACATAACAAATAACCATCAAGGTTACTCTTTATGGGTCAAACATAATGACAGTCTCAATTATTAAAATTCACGGCAACCGAAGGCAATGATTTTTACTGTGAATGCATCGTTGCAAGTTCTTCCACAAACTTGCTGGTTTTTCAGTTTTAATAAGCCAAACTTGGGATGGTATTCAGCAATTGGCTAAAGTTGGATTTTACCTTTTCTCCTTCTTAAAATATTTCTAATCCCCTATATTAATAGCAAATAAGCTCCAGATTCATCTACTCATTTGTACGTCAAAGTGAACTAGAAGCAACAAATCCTGAGATTGAAGGAGTATGGTCAGGGTCTCTTCTCTGTGGAGGAAACACCATGGACACTTGGGACCACTTGAAATTAATTTACGTTGGACTAAAGTGATGCCTGTTCATGGTATGTCCCAAATACTTTTGCATTCCTTGAGTAACCCAGAGAGAATAATCCTGTCTATGAAATCTGCTGGAATTCCCGAATATATGCTCTACTTCCTCTTTATCCACATCCAGCCACATTTTTTTTTTTTTTTTACCTTCCTGTTTGTTCTCATTTCTAATAACTCTGACAGCTCTCTGTCATCCTCTGATTTTTTTGGAGACAAGCATGTCCTCTTTCCTGAAGGCAAAAGCCGATTACCATTGTCTCCAGGAGCTCACACCCCCACACAAACTTGTCTGTTCTCAGTGAAACCAGGGGTCTACATTTTGAACACTGAGACCTTTTCGTAAACTCTCTCAACCTCAGAGCCTTTATTTCTTCATGTGGAGCTTTATCCCTTGACGCCCTATTCTACAGTAAGTTCCCCTGCATGCCTATTCAGCCCGCCAAAATAATGACAGATACTAAGGGTGGAAAAGATTGTCATCTAGATCAAGAGCCAAGATGGAGGGTCACCTGAACATGGGATTTGCCCTTATTCTGACCACATGTCACTTGCTGGGGTTCTTGAGGGAACTATATGGAGAAGAAAAGGCTAGAAAACCTAGCAAGAAAAGTTGGGTTGGGATCTTGAAGCGGTCCTCTGCTGCACCATCCTGTTGGTGGGGAACATTGCCTCTACCTGGGTCTGAAACAGGTCTCAGATCTGGAACACAGAAGACAAGGGCTGGATTTTCTTCCTTTTCTTAAGCTCACATTCAAATTTCAGAAATTACCTCATGGATGGTGCATAAAGGGCTAGTCTGTGGAAGAACCAAAGGCAGGAGCAGGAAAATCAAGGGAAGGGAGAGTGACTCCTGTTGCCTGTGCTGAGATTTCTTGGCCTTTCAGAAGGAATAATAAACCATCTCCTCTCAGGAAATGTATCCTGAGAGAGAGGATAAGCGGTAACGATCTGTCTTTTGAGTTGTATCAGTTAATTTTCATAACAACACTGTAACATGGCTACTCTTATTATTTTCATTGAAAAGTTGAGGCACGTGGATTTTAGCTTGTCTTCCAGTGAAAGAGAGAGAGAGAGAGAGAGAGAGAGAGAGAAACTGACTCTTCTTATATTGAGAGGGTGTTGTGGAGGCGATAGTTAAAGAGACTGGAATAAAGTCAAACTCCCAAACCTCACAAGCTTATCTCAGGTTGGTTTGGTGGGTGTATAATCTGCATGCTGCCTTCGGCAGTGAGAAGGACAGAGTGCCAAGGAAATGGTTTTGAAGCCATAGCGTGGGTCAGACAGGTCACCCCTGAAGGACTAGGGGGAGGAAGTGGAGTGGACTTTCCCACCCTCCGCATTCAGGGCTGTAGGGAATCCATGTAGCAAGAACATATTAGTGGGATGTTAGTGGGTGATCCACCACCTACTAATGCAGCTTGGTGGTTTCTTTGGACTTTTTATTTCCGTTGGCAATGGCTCCAGCTGGGGCTGTGTAGTGTTTCGATTCACCTACATTTCTCTTAGTTTCTGGGTAGAAATACCGGAAGTGTGTCTGGTAGCTGGAGTTCATCGGATGTTAGAATATGAGATAGATGGAAGATTACATTCAAGGAAAGAAAAGAAACCTCCAAGTTCTCAGGTCGGCAGATGGAGTGAGTGCTGATTCTGGCACTCCTCCCTGCTGCTTGAGCTTTGCTAAGAATGCCTTTTGTTCAGTATACTCTAAATTATAAGGGAACCGTGAGGGCTTTTGGATTCGTATCAGTCTTAAGAGCTTCCTGCTACCTAATCTTTACCAATTCCATTTTTCGCAAACCTGAAAAAAACAGAAAATGATGGCGATGTAGTTCTGCGGATCTGTCTGTCTGTCTACCTACTTATTTACTTAGAAAAAGCAAATGCTGAATAACCTCCTGTGTGCAGGGTATTTACTGCTTTAGGGCACAATCTGTTGCAGAACAGTTAAAACTGTTGCTAAGGCATCTATTGTTGTAATATATGCCTCAGCAGCCCTGTGTTCTGTCTTGCTCCGCATCTGTGAGCACAGTGATTTATTGGTAATACTAATCTTCTTTGAAAGTCCTGGTGCTGCTAAGTCAAACATATTTGAAGAGGGGGAAAAACAGTTTCATTTTCTGTTGTTTGTTTCCATGGAATTTCTTATGACTGCTTGAGAAAACATTTTCTTTTGAAAGAGGATATGTACTTATTTAGTTGAGTAAGAAGTGAAGAGCGGCATCTACTTTAGGATTCTCTTATTCAGATGAGATGTGCCCTGTTACTTTCATCTTCTTAGGACATAGTATTCCAGGGGATTATACCCTCATCACCACCACTGTCATCATCATCACTGCCGATGAGCCTTACTGAACAGTCTTTATGTGCAGAGTACTTAAGAAAAAAGAGAAATTTGAAAAAGAGACCTTACATAAACATACAAGCAGACTCTTCCCTTCAAAGAGGGAAGTTCTAGGAAGAGGGTTCCCACCATCATTCCACCTTTTTCTGTCCTTTAGCAGAGAATTAGCAAAATGAGGAGAGCTCAGCATTGATTGGACTGCAACAAACTGTGGGTTGGGCCATTGTGTTGAAACTCAGATATTGCAATGGTCAATTTGGAAGAGGCTTAGGGTCTGCTGGGCAGCTCCTAGGGAAAGGGTACTTGGGGTCTGCACACTCACCTGTAACGCAGATTGATCCCAAGGTGAAAATTGGAGTATGGGCAAGAGCAAGCAGGAAATTTGACTCTTGTTTGAAAAATGTATTGTATTTTTCATCCCAGGAGACACACACACACTCACACACACGCACCAAAAACATTTTCTTTTTCTTTCACACACACACACACACACACACACACACACACCAAAAACATTTTCTTTTTCTTTTTCTTTGTGCTCTACTCCAAATGCTGTCTTCACGTCTTTATTCACACTAAGGTAAAAGAGAGTGATAATCGCTCCCAGAGGTAATTGCTCTTAGTTAGATATAAACCGTCTGTCAGATAAATACAGTTGTGGATTGAGGACATCACTCATCTAGTGGAAAATAATGGTTTGGTTTGTGTGAAGAAAGTCAGCAAAGATAAGGCAGGAACTTCTGACGCTAGCTTGGAAAGGGAGTCTAATTATTAACATTGTAAAGCCTGAAGACAGATTGACCTGAATTTAAATTCAGCCTTATCATATATTTGCTGTGCTAACTTTGGGCAAGTTTGTCAATCTCGCTTAAGAGTCAATTTCCATTAAAATAGAGATAATAGTAGTTAATACATTCTCAGGTATAGTGCATTTTAGATAACATGATGATTATAAAATGCAAGCCACTGTCTGGCCACAAGCTAGTGCTTGCTGTTATTTATATGATACAGATGATAGCATGCCTTTGTGTAAAGATAGTAATGAATGATTCCATTAACTGAATCTGCAGACTCCACTGATTTGAGTTCTTCTCACTAAAATGAAATATCTCTTTGTTTTTTTTCCGGTTAGGCTTAGGTATTGAACAATGAACACAAAAGGAAGCATTAAAAATAAATGTACACAGAAATTAATACGAGAGATTATCTACCAAGTAAGTTAGTTGAACGTGCACTTAAAATAGCAGTGATCACAAATGTACAATAATTTGATCCTTTTTTATTAAATATAAAAGATCACATCAAATCTGTCAGGTCAGAATTCAAGACACAAAAAAACTACGTAGCTGGATTTTAATCTGTTTTTTTAAAAAATATATTTATTTATTTATTTTAGGGGGGGGAGAGAGAGAGAGAGAGCATGAGTGGGAGGGGCAGTGGGAGAGAGAATCTGAAGCAGACCCTGCACTAAGCACAGAGCCCAATGTGGGGCTCGATCGCCCGACCCTGAGATCACGACCTGTGCCGAAACCGAGTCTGACTTTTGACCAACTGTGCCACCCAGGCGTGCCTTAGTCATCTGATTTTTAAAGTCCAAAACTATATACCAAAAGTCATACATGAGGGATAGCAGTTTTGATGAAACTCAGCATATTTTTTCAAACTATTGAGGCACTGAAACATTTTGCAAACTCTGCGGACTTTATAGTACTCTGGAATCATGGTTTTAGTAATTTTTTAGCTGACCGAACATCCCTGACTGCTTCCGGTCCAAGTTTCCTCATCTACTACAAGCATCAGCTTGATTTTAGGATTAAAAAAACATATTCCTGAGGTTCTAGATACTGGGAAATAATCAGCACCTGGTAGATGTTGTGATTATAATTGGACACTTACTGGGTACCAGGTGCCTTTTCTTCAAAGAACCAATATTTGGCTATAACCTACTTAGCAACACTTTCCTCCTGTCGAGCATCTCTTTAATTTTATGTTTACTGTTTACAGAATTGAGTAAATAAAAGTTTGAGCGTGTTTTTATCACCCAGAAAACAACCAACAAGCTAAAGCAAGCGGCATCCTTCACAGTACCCTATACGATAAGCAACAGCCTTTGCCTACCTATTTTGTCTCTGTGAACATTTGAAGGGCAGGGAGTTAACTCTCTACAACCTGTAAATGCTTCCTTTGTGGCCTTTGTACCTCTGGATGAATAACGAATGTTAATTAATGTTGACAATGACAACGGCAATCTGTGTTTTACTTTTTTGCACTTTACCCGTCTCTAAGCCTTTTCCTCCTGGAGTGGGTTCCCTATTATTTTATTCATTATTTTATTCCTGGAAACTTGTACTTTGTTAAAATACAGCAGATATCTTCTTGTGTGTTACCATAGCAAATTGCATAAGAATTTACACCATAAATTATTCATTACTGCCAATTTAGTATAATTATTAATTCCAGCATACATTGGTGCCTGATTACATCTCAGTGCTCATTGCTGGATCTTGACCATGTTCTGCTGAAAATAATGATCTGTCATGGCTAATCAGGATCTAACAAGTCCCACTAAAAGGTGAAAATGTTTAATTAATATCGGCTTAATAAAACAATGATTGATCCAGTTGTTACAATCTGTCAGAGATTCTTCCGAAGGTAATCCAAAATCTACCTGGCAATGAACTTAAGAGCTAGCAGTGGTGTACAAGCAATCAACGTGCTTTCCGATTCAAGGGCAAATTGGGATGTACTCTTCCCTTGGTATTTTTCTGCAAAAGTAAGTCAGCTCTCCTTTCACTGGGAAACTTTGCTCCCAACATCAGTTCTGGTATTTCAAGCTTTCATGCCTTCTGCTCCCTATGAGCCCTTTCCTTGCATTAAAGATGCATCCTGTATTGTATGTGAATGTTCCAAGCTGCACTGCCTCCCATGCGAATCTCATTTTAACTCTAAGTTGAGCCGAGCAAAGTTTGCAGTTGCATTTCCCACTGGGATTAACTGTGGAGAATATGGCTAGGAATTCAGTTCCAAAGCCCTTTGGCTGCAACATCATGTCGTCTAAATACCCATGAAGTATCACTGAACAGATCTGACCCAATTTTGATATGATTTTTTGAGGGGGGAAGGGGTCTTGAAATCTAGAGCAGAAATCAGACCTATGTGCAATAAGATCAATTTTATTATGTTAACTTATTGTGTATGTTTTGAACCATTTCCTTTTTGTTTTTTTGTTGTGTGCCTTCAGGATCAAGAGTGAGACAGTATTAATTATTTTAAAATCTACAGAATAAATTTAGTGCCTTATTATTTTTTTAATCACAGAGGAGGAAACAAGCTAAAGTGATAACATCTCTCTGAGGGCCAATAATATGTCTGCTAGGCACTGTGTATATATTTGCTCTTGTACTTATAATGGCCTTTAGAAATAGATAATATGTTCCTCAGTTTCAAGACGAGAAAGCTGAAGCTGGAGGTCCTCACCAAGTAAATTGATGAATAGTGCCTGACGTCCTACCTCTTCCTTCAGCATGGTTAACCAGAGTTCAGCTCTAGACCAGGCACTAAGGCAGGGACTGTTTGAATCACTAACCTTTTTAGTTTTTGATTCTTTCCTTGTCAGACCAAGGGTGAATTTCGAAACACACACGTGGATGAGACGAATGAGGGGAAAGAGGCAGAATTTAGATACTTGCTACCAATTCAATATCAGGTTCTGATTAAATTGGCTGTGTATTTGGCTCTTTCAAGGGACATAAACTTGTAGATATCAGACCATGTACTGTAGAGATGAGTCATATTACAAAACTCTACATCCATCGCATTTCAATTGTCCCACAAATGCCCTGTCTGTTTTCCCAAGAAAACATTCAGAAATCACTTCTAAGGCTACTTTTTTGTGTGAATTTTGTTTAAAGTACCTTCCCACAGCTTGTTAGGATTGGGACTTTCAGAAACTGTCAGCTGTTTGCCTTGAAGGCTCAGGGGCAGTGGATAGCTCAGTAACACTTTGAGGGGCCACCTTAGAAAACCACAGACGGACACATGCTATCATCTTTGCCCTGCAGTTCCATGCACACAGATTGAAGGTGTTCTGCACCACCTGAGAATTCACTAACGTCTTCAGGGCTAACCCCACGTGTTCCACATTTCAGCTCACCCTGGAGTTCTTCCAACACTGCAAATGTAACTTACATGTAAGAGGAGAGGTTATGGCTATGTTTATATAGAACCATTCTACTTGCTTCTGGGATTTCATTATACTTAGTGGCATAGCATGTGATTTTAGCCTTTGCTGGAACTACTCAGTATAGTCCTTTAGCATTGCTAAAGCTTGCTACAGTTTTCTCTTATTTTCACAAGTTTATTGGGTCACTATAAAGCTGAGAGAGAAACTCCCAGGAGAAAGAATGTGAAAGAGCTAGTGTGGGAACAAAGACTAGAAGAACCAGGCAGAATAAGGAAAGAGAAGCCATAGGAGTAGACAGTCAAAACTGCAAAAAGAATGCTAGTTCCACTAATCTGTCTTTTCTTTATAAACATAATTTATATCAATATTTTTCACTAAAGAGTCAAGTAAACTGCTTGATTAATTATTTACTAATGAGTCAATAGCATAATTCTTATTCTTGCCCTTTAGGAGCAGACCATCAGATAATACAAAAGAATTATTATCACTCCTTTACTTTGATTTATTGGACGCCAGAAGGAAGTTTCAGGAAATGCCTATTTGTGGGTTTTACACCTATAGCTGGATAAAAGAAGGAAAAGATTTATTCCTAATCTAGCCATCATGAAAGCCCACTAAACAATGTAGAAACAGCAACATGATTTAAGATTACCTAATATAACTTGACCACCATATTTCTATACCTTGAGAATGCTATTCATTTTTGGAAGGTGACTTTAGGAGATAGAGGAAATGGTTCTTACCCTTTGGGAGATTTTCCAACTTTCCCCAACCTTATCCTATTTAGTCATCAGAAAAGGAGATATCAGTTTTAGGTGCATATGTGTAGTATTTTGATGAAATATTGATGTGTTTTTCTCTTGCGTTTTTGCGCATAGCACACTTACAGTCAGGTCAAGATAGTCCTCTATTTCAGGAGTAAGATTCACGGTGTTACAGCCGGAATGGGAAGAGAAAGATTTAGTTTTCTTTTTCTGACATTCGATGTATGATTTGGTATAAAATCTTCAGCATGCCAAGAGCCAGCTTGGATTTTAGACAACAGGTTTCTCCCCCGCCCCCATGGTGGATGAGGCTGATTTTAGGAAAAAAGACAGAGAGAAGATGATTGAAAGGAGTACAAGCCTTGCACACAGAGGGTTGAGGGATCAAGAGAAGAGGCAGAAGAAGACATTAGATGGTCAAACTTATGGCCGATTTGGGCCTGAAGTGAGAAGATAGGTTATGGAACACAGACATGAGAAGCGCTAGCCTTTCCCCACTTTGGGGTTGTGAAAAAAAGGTAGCTGTGCAGAGCCATTCAACACCCAACAGTGGGCAGTCCAACTTAGTGAAGAGTCTGGAATTACCTTGCTAAGAATGGAGAGGTCAAGTTTAAAATTCCAAGCTTACTGCTAATTGTTGTATGGTTAACAAATGTGCTTGCTAGGCGGAAAGCTGTCGTGAAAGGGACATAATGCCAAAGCAGAGGCTGAGGTAGGCTCTTTTGGGACAGAAGACGAGATGGACTACAAGGCAGAAATCTTCAGCCTGGGAAAATGGCAAAGCCCAGAGACATGACTATGAATGCTCTTGTCTACAAATAATGGTAGCCCACACTGGAAGATGCCCAGAAATCAGACCAGTTATCCCTCAAATGTCACCAGTTTGTATACATGAGGTAACCAGCAACTTTCCCCCAATGCCATGAGGTCATAATATAATATCTTCTTCCTATACCCAGACTTCGTGGTAGAGAGGGACCAGAGAAAATCATGATGGAAATAGGACACTGAAGCTGAAAAAAAATCTCAAAATTCTTTTTTTTTCCCCCCAAATACTTTTATTTTATTTTTTCAGTGTTACAAGACTCATTGTTTATGTACCACACCCAGTGCTCCATGCAATACGTGCCCTCCTCAATACCCACCACCAGGCTCGCCCATCCCCCCACCCCCCTCCCCTCCAAAACTCTCAGTCCCTTGTTCTGACTTCACAGTCTCTCATGGTTCTTCACCCCTCCGATTTCCTCCAATTCATCCCTCCCTTCCCTTTCACTATGTCCTCCATGTTTTTCTTTATGCTCCACACGTAAGTGAGACCATAAGATAATTGACTTTCTCCACTTGACTTATTTCACTCAACATAATA
>CM052886.1:90777923-90826793 GCA_028534135.1 Potos flavus
ATCCTTTCTGATGGAGGCATAATATTCCATTGTATATATGGACCATATCTTCTTGATCCATTCATCTGTTGAAGGGCATCTTGGCTCTTTCCACAGTTTGGCGATTGTGGCCATTGCTGCTATGAACATTGGGGTACATGTGGCCCTTCTTTGTACTGCATCTGCATCTTTGGGGTAAATACCCAGTAGTGCAATTGCATAAAATCTCAAAATTCTAAATGATACCTAAATATCATTATTTATTCATACATTAGTTAATAATCATAAATTGTTGTATGAGACTTTTGAAAACTAGGGTATGATAAAAGGTCAATAAAAGCAATATACACACAAATTCCAAAGTTTCTAGCAGATCTATTTGTGGGGAAATTTATAAGCCTGTTTGAAAAAAAGAATGATTTAAGTCATTGCGCTGATGCATATCTTAATGTGGGTGATTCTATTGGATCTTTTTTTAAGAGTAAATTGAATGGGCTGAGGGATAAACATTGGTAGAGAAAAAAGAACAAAAGGCTGCTGACCAAAGCAGGCAAGACTTCACTGTTCTTTTTCTCCCCCTGGAGGATGCTTTATCCCTACCCTCAGTGTTTATTATAACTAATGCTATATTAGTAAGATGATAACAGAAATTATTAATTATAATAATTAAATTACAATAATTAAATTATAGTTATTACTAATAGTAATTTATTGTCACAATTGATAAAGGAGATATTTTGCTAGCAAAGCTTAACATCAGCTCTTAATAGTGATTAGGCAAAAAGCTTCTGAAAATCACATCTGTGCTTTTTTACCAGTCAGGGCAATGAGAGGAACAAAGGCTCAAATTGCTGAAAAGTAATGACATTAAAAATATTGAACCAAACAGACGGACACAGGCTGTAAACCACCAGTATGGGCATACAGGTGCACAGGAGCAAATGGGGCTCTTTTTCTCAGGCTTCTGAGAACTCAAATTACATTTGTTTCCTAGAAAGCAAATCAGGATAAAGGCAGTAAAAATAGTGAGTGCATCTAGACAGGGAGTTCATTAGATTTTAAAGCTGCTCAAAGATTAATTGATATCACATTAACAACACAATTAAAGTGGTTTGAAATGGGCACTGTTTTCATAATTGCAGCATTTTAAAAAATCTAGAATACATGAAAAATAGGTTATCTACAGTTCTGTCTTCCAAAGATGATGACCAACTATTAATATTTTGTCTTGCATTTTACATTTCCTTTACTTTTTTTTTCATTTCCTTTACTTTTATATTAGAGGCATTATTGTTTGTGACTATACATTAGAAAAATGAAACAAAACAAAACATGTTTAGATCATTTTTTTAAAAATACAAGAAACTGCAGTATCATTCTGCCTTACTGTGATTAGATAGGCACTTTGAGAAATTACTGTCACCAAAATATTTGTATGAATTAAGTAAGGGGTGTTTGCACACGTGTGCATCTGTGAATCTGTAGTGTGTGTATGGGAGGAGGTCGGGCTTATCGGGACCTAGAAGCTTGAAGTAGTGGCTCTGCAGAGCTGACACTCAGACCTCTAAGGAGGTTGTGCCCTGCTGAGGGACACAAGGTTTATCCAGGGAGAGCTGGAAGGAGCCGGAAGCCGGAAGGACCAGCATCTGCTGGAGTAGGGCCTTGTGGCTGAGGAATGCTGGCAGTAACAGCGGCCAAAAGAGAAATGAAGAGCCTCCTTTTCCTCCGCCAGCCTTGCAACCTGCATTCAGTGTCCCCCTATTTGAAGACCATAGCAAAAGGCCAGCTGGCCAACCCAAAATGTAGTTTACAAAATCCCATCCCTAGAACTGTGCATGGAGTGCAAAAAGGAAGGCTTGGAGCTGAGAGATTTTATATAAATATAAATATAAATATAAATGTATATATATATATTTTTTTTTTTTTCTTTTTGTGCCATGCAGAGTCTCAGTTGCCTGGCATACAAGTCAGAGAAATGTACCATTTATGAACAACTGAATAATTTATAGAGAGATCACATCTGCCCCATCTTGGAAAAGAAACATCCACTCTCACAGTCTCCTCTCTAGGGCTAAGGTGAGTTTGGCATCTCATTACTTTACCTCTTTTTAGGTTTTCTAATTTTTGCTCTCTAGCTTCCTTAGAGAAGTCTAGGGAAGTCTATGTTTAGACAAGTATTTATTATGCCCATGTATATTCTATACACCCCTGCTAGGAGCTAAGAACCCGACTAATAGATTTTCTATGTCTTTTCCAAAATATTTGGTGTACTTCTCATTGTAGAATATTCTTTATGAGTAAAACACATTTTTAATAACTCTTCTCCCCCAAACACCATCATACTATTTCCTTTCAGCATTTTTAAAAATGCTGCTTAATTGTCTTCTAGATTTCCTTATTTCTATTGAGAGGTCAGCTGTCAGTCTTGTTGTTCCTTTGAAGATAATGTATCTTTACTCTGGCTGTTTTTAAGATTTTACTGAGTTTTCAGTAGTTTGGGATATATTTAGGCTTGATTTTCTTTGAATTTATTCTTTTTGGAGTTTGAGACCTTGCCGAACCTGGAAACTGATTTTTTTTGAAAATCAGTATTGTAAAACACTTGACCATTACTTATTAAATGTTGTTTCTTTCTCTTTTCTTCCTATTAAAGTCATTAAACACATATTATACTATTTGTATGTGTCCTACAAGTCTAATATATTCTGTTGTGTTTTAGTTTGTTTTCTGTTGCCCATTATCTCAGTTTTTTAATTCAGTTGTGTCCAATCTGCTGTTATAGATTTTCTTTTTTTTTTCAAGATTTTATTTATTTCTTTAACAGAGAGAGATCACAAGTAGGCAAAGAGGTAGGCAGAGAGAAGGGGGACGCAGGCTCCCCGCCGAGCAGAGAGCCCGATGCGGGACTCGATCCCAGGACCCTGAGATCATGACCTGAGTCGAAGGCAGAGCCTTAACCCACTGAGTCACCCAGGCGCCGCTGCTGTTATAGATTTTCATTCAGGTCAGATATTATCTTTTTTCTTCTGGCATGTCCATTTGGCTCTTTTTATAGGCTATAATTCTAAGTGAAGTTTTATAACTTTAGTCTATTTTGCCAATCATTTTCTCTATTTTTATGAACAGATTAATCGTATTTTTTGTGAATTCCAATAACTCTATCAGTTTGTGGATCTGTTTTCTTGCCTATTATTATCTTGGTTATCTGCCAGATAGTCCCTAGTCCCGAAGACCTAGAGGTTTTATTGCACCTGGACATTGTGTTAAAAAAAAAAAAGTTCCAGATAATGTTATCTTCTATCAGAGAGGATTTTCTCTTTCCTTTGACAGCCAGTTAGAATGGAAATCTGATCACTTTTATCCAACTTTGCACTGCCTTGTTTAAGGCTTGAGTTGTGGGTTAGTGAGATGCCGCCAATTGTTCCTTCAAGTTCCTAGGGCGTGGTTGTCAAGGGCTCTCAGCAGAGATCTGGGAATTTCTCCCTGCTTTTAAGAGACTTTTATTTCAGTTTTCTAGTATCATACTATGCGCAGGTTTACAGTTTGGCAGATACCTTATGGGGGTACACCACCTTGATGATCAAGGCCCCTCAAAGTGTTCAGTTTTGTCATTCCAGATCTGTGCAATGCTTGAAAATACAGCTGAAAGCATAACATCTCTCTTCCTGGGGACAAGAATGGATTCTCGGCCTCTAATTGTGCTCAGATTGTCAAATATTCCCAGGTGGAAAGTCGTAAAGATAGCCCAGTGCCAGCAGGAGCACATTCTACTTGCCCAAGAGCAAAGCAAAAATGCTCTTTTTAACTTCACACTACTTTTGAAGATTTGGATTTTTAATAACCTTTTGGCTTGTTATTGTTTTGATTTCTGAGAAAGAAACAAGAAGCAAGTGGAGTGCCATTGCACACTGTTTTCTTGTCTCCCATTTAACTGAGTCTGAAACGTCTAAACCACAGGTATGGGGATTAGCCCTCACAGCATCCTTGTTATTCTCTTTTTGTATACAAATGGTATACTAATAGTCTGGAAATCTGAGGATTCTGCAGCCATTGGCTGTATTTCTTTGCAGAACACTGTTTTGGGCAAAACAAATAAATAGTTAGCTGTAGTGGTAGGGGAGTTTCTCGCAACACCTTTGCTATTAAAAAGGGGACATTATATGATAAAATATAAGAGATATTAAGGAGGGACCCAGATATCCAATCAGGTATTATCACACCTAATAATGTAGCATGAACATGTTACAAAGTTTTATATATTCTTGTGACAAAGTTAAATGTATCTTCTTCCATTTTTCCTTGCCAATTGTATAGCATGACTGACAACGTAACTGCAATTTAGATTATGTAAACTTTATAAATACACATTTCCTATTTTATATTTTATATCAGTTTTGGTAATTTTCTGCTTCTTGCTAGTCTTCTTTTTTTTTTTTAAGATTTTATTTATTTATTTGAGAGAGAGAGTGAGTGAGCAAGCACAAGCTGGTTGGAGGGGTGGATGGGGGAAGGGGGGGGAGGGGAGGAGGGAGCCGGATGGTTGTGGGACTCAATCCCAAGACCCTGGGATCATGACCTGAGCTGAAGGCAGGTGCTTAAGCGACTGAGCCACCCAGGTGCCCCCTTGCTAATCTTCTTGAGAAGGGGTAAAAATCATGAAACTGACTCCTGAGGAAGTTCCTAAGGAAGATTTTTCTGGGCTCCAAATAAAAAAGGGTGTTTGGGAAAGAGGTACACATGTTCCCTACTATAAATTTAGTTTTCCCCATGGTGACCATATGTGTGCGAGCGCACACACACACACACACACACACCCCAACAATAACCATAAATGCTCTGATTATAACACAGATGTGTAGATATAACCTAATCCTCTGGAAGGTTATAGCCTATTAAGGATAGTAAATGAGATGAAATCTGACAACATTCATTTAAGACATATGCTAAGTGACCAAAGTAATGGAAAAGATAAAACCTCTTTAGGGGTAGAAATGACTCATGGTCATAGCAAGTTAATTAATACACCTGGTCCTCGGTTGTGGAATGAAGAGACCGGATGAGTTAATTTAATTAATAATCATCTAACAACCACAAATTGAATATCTACTCTACATCAAACATTTTATTAGATTCAAATCATTTTAGTTTTTTCTGGCTCTAAAAGTTGAAGGCTAATTGAATTTAAATTAAAAAAAAGTTGAAAGGACTGTGGATTCAGAGGGATGAGTGATATTTGTGGGCTTAGATCCATAGGCTAAAGGATGCTTCTTAGACCCAGAGGAAAAGGGAAATCAGCTATGCCTTGAATGATGGGTGTGACATACTATGGGAGATGGGGCTGTGGGTCTAGAAGCTACCTCCCATGCAGTCTAGGAGAAACACTTCTTAAAGGGGACTGGAGCACAGATTTTTGACAAAACTTAGATGGCTCACACATCGTGTGCCAACAGGCACCTGGAGAGGCATGTGGTCTTGTGTGGCCCCTATGTCCTTGTCCTTTGCAAAAAAAAAAAAAGAAGAGAGAAAAAAATCAACTCTACAGCGAATTGACACTGTGCCCTTTACTATTACTTTTAAGAGGGGTAAGTCCAAATATTATACACAGACACATATGTATAAATTTATACATATATATGTATATTTATAGATACATATGTTTATTAGCAACAGAATGTTTGAACGTTTCAGGCTACGTAAGGATTTAGCCAGTCACAGAATTCTCACAATTTTGTTTCATTCGTGGATGTCGGTATTGGCATGTGTGAACAGAATGAGGCTTTTATTGGATATGTTTGTACAAGTTTGGGTAAAGCCTAAATACTTCAAAGAAAATGAGCATTTAGTTAAAGATTTATTTTAAAAGACTTTCCTTCTTCTAAAGGAAAATAAATAAACCATTCTTTACTGAGCCATACCCAAAGAATAGCTGCCTGTGCCCACATACTTGGCAAACAGAGGCTGTCTACTTATCTGTCATCTATCTACCTATCTATCTATCATCTATCATTATCTACCTATCTGTATCATTTACTAACTACTTAACCATCTTAATCATCTTCTTACCTATGTCATTTATATACATGTTTATATTTTTGGCTATTAGTCATTTTGGGTGATTGTAAAAATTACGAGAGCATCCGGGGAGAACAGTACAGTGAGGAGAGAGAATGTAGAAGAAAAAAAGTGTATCCCCGCTAATAGAAGAGACAGTTCAGTTGTTACATTGCTACTATTTAACTAAAAAGAAAAATATTACTGGGATGAAGCCTGATGCTCAAAAAAGAAGGGGAAAATAGTCATTATTCAATAGCATTTACAATCAAGTTTCGAATAACTGTCAAAAGTTTCATTCAAATGCTAATAAATAAGTTAGTTATTCTCTTCTCCTATCAAGGGACTGTGCTCTATGACACACAATAAACGCTCTGTAAAGGAAAGTTCACATACCTTTAGGATATGCCTGACTGGAAGCAAAATGGGAAAAGAAGGACTAAGAGATGAAGCATTTGCCGAAGTTATCATGCACTTGAAGCTTCTTTGTGTCCCGGGCTCTGAGAATTTTATCAACAGAGTGAAAACAGAACCCACCAGAGCCCCTGAGACAGTGCCTCAGGAAACTGCCTGACCTGTGGCATTAGGGACAGATTGCGGTAGCCCTGCTGCAAATTCTCCACTCAGGTTTCTGGAATCTGCAGATTCTGATTGGGAAAAACACAACACAACACAACACAACACAACACAACACAACACAACACAACATAGTGCAATACCACCACCACCGCTATCAATACTGCTACGTCAGTCTAAACACTTGCTGAATTATCCATTTGTGCCTGTCCCACTCCTCGCTGCTCCTCAGCAGACCCGACTCATAGTTGGCCTTCTTAGTGGTACACTTCAAAAACAGGTTGCTGCAGAGAAATATGCACACAGAACAGTCATATATCATAAAAGTGTCAGCCGATGGATTTTGATAAACAATTTTCTCCACGTCACGGCAATTTAGATCGAGCAGCATAACATTATTGGGACCCCGGAAGCTGCCCTGTACCCACTTTGTGTTACTACCTCCAAGGATACGCCCATCTCAATTTGAACACCATAGATTAATCTGTGTGTTTTTATTCAGTATGGAATTATGCAGTTTGTGCTCTTTTGAACCTGATTTCTTTTGCCGAATATTATGTTGATATATTCACCCATTTTGCCATAAGTGGTTGTATATTTTTCATTTTTCCTGCTGTATTCCATTATGTGAATATACCACAATTTACTTATTCTTTCAACTCTTGATGAGCATTTCGGAATTTTGAAATGGCAATTTTTTAAATTTATTTTTTTATTATTAACATATAATGTATTATTTGTTTTAGGGATACAGGTCTGCGATTCATCAGTCTTACATAATTCACAGCACTCACCATAGCCCATAACCTCCCCAATGTCCTTCACTCAGACACCCCATCCCTCTCACCCCCCTCCACTCCAGGAACCCTCGGTTTGTTTCCCGAGATTAAGAGTCTCTTACGGTTTGTCTCCCTCCCTGGTTTCCTCTTGTTTCATTGTTTCCTCTCTTCCCCTATGATCCTCTACCTTGTTTCTCAAATTCCACTTATCAGTGAGGTCATATGATAATTTTCTTTCTCTGATTGACTTATTTCGCTTAGCATAATACCCTCTAGTTCCATCCATGTCATTGCAAATGGTAAAATTTCAATTTTTTGATGGTTGCATAATATTCCATTGTATATATATACACGACATTTTCTTTATCCATTCATCTGTCGGTGAACATCTGGGCTCTTTTCACAGTTTGGCTATTGTGGTCATTGCTGCTATAAACATTCAGGTGCACATGCCCCTTCAGATCACTACATTTGTATCTTTGGGGTAAATACCCGGTAGTGCAATTTCTGGGTTGTAAGGTAGCTCTATTTTTAACTTTTTGAGGAACCTCCGTACTGTTTTCCAGAGTGGCTGCACCAGCTTGCATTCCCACCAATGGTGTAGGAGGGTTCCCCTTTCTCCACATCCTTGCCAACATCTTGTTTCCTGGCTTGTTAATTTTAGTAATTCTGACCAGTGTGAGTTGGTATCTCATTGTGGTTTTGATTTGTATTTCCTTGATGCCGAGTGATGTTGAGCACTTTTTTATGTGTCTGTTTGCCATTTGGATGTCTTCTTTGCAGAAATGTCTTCTGCCCATTTCTTGATTGGATTATTTGTTCCTTGGGTGTTGAGTTTGATAAGTTCTTTATAGATTTTGGATACTAGCCCTATATCTGATATGTCATTTGCAAATATCTTCTCCCAGTCTGTTGGTTGTCTTTTGGTTTTGTTGACTATTTCCTTTGCTGTGCAAAAGCTTTTGATCTTGATGCAGTTCCAATAGTTCATTTTTGCCCTTGCTTCCCTTGCCTTTGGTGATATGTCCAGGAAGAAATTGCTGCGGCTGAGGGAAAAGAGGTTACTACCTGTGCTCTCCTCAAGGATTTTGATGGATTCCTGTCTCACATTTAGGTCTTTCATCCATTTTGAGTCAATTTTTGTGTGTGGTGTAAGGAAATGGTCCAGTTTCATTCTTCTGCATGTGGCTATCCAATTTTCTCAACACCATTTATTGAAGAGACTGTCTTTTTTCCATTGGATATTCTTTCCTGCTTTGTCGAAGATTAGTTGACCATAGAGTTGGGGGTCCATTTCTGGGCTCTCTATTCTGTTCCATTGATCTATGTGTCAGTTTTTGTGCCAGTACTATACTGTCTTGATGATTACAGCTTTGTAATAGAACTTGAAGTCTGCGATTGTGATGTCACCAGCTTTGGTTTTCTTTTTCAACATTCCTTTGGCTATTCAGGGACTTTTCTGGTTCAATACAAATTTTAGGATTATTTGGTGAATTGGTAATTTTTGAAGGGCTTCTAAGGAATCCCTCTGCCCAAATATACCTTTACTCAGAACTCTCCATGCTGAAATTCCTTATTGAAATATTCCTTTAACTAATACATTAACTATAAGCTCATTAATCGGGGCATTCTTTCCTGTATGAGTTGGCTTCTAGTCCTTCTCTAGCTCTTCTCCATTTTTACTTCCCCTTGATGTCTCTGCAAAAGCTACACTGAACTATTTTTGTCTTTTTTCCTCTGTGTATATCATTCTGGATAATTTCTATTGCTGGTTTTAAAGATCCTTGTTTTCTTTTTACTATAGTGTCTAATCTGCTGTTATTTTCAGCCATTGGTATTTTTATTTAAGTATTATATTTTTCATCTCTAGGAATTCACTTTCAAATATCTTTCATTTCTTGCCTCATTATGTGTATACTGTCCTCCCTTCTGCAATGTATGGCATACATTTATGATAGCTCTTTTAAAGTCTTTGTTTAATTTTATAATGTGTTATTTCTCATCTGTTTCTATTAATGGTTGTCTCCTGTTTATGAGTAATATTTTTCTGCTTCTTTTCATCTGCCTGTTAATTTCTGATTGGTTTCCAGACATTGTGACTTATATTGGTTGCTGGATTTTTTTCCCCCCCATTCTTACAATACTTAGTGCTTTGTTCCGGGATGGAGCTAAGTTTGATCTCTTTGAGGCTTGTTTGTGAGCTTTGCTAGGAAGGACAAGAGAGCTTGCAGTTTTTAGCTTCTTTAGCCCCACTAATGAGGCAATGCCCTTCTGTGTTCTGCACATGATTCTCTGTGTATGGGGATGGCCTACCACTCTGGCTGGTGGATACATGAACTCTTCCTTGCCCTGTATGAACTCCAGTGATGGTTTCACCTGCTTCTGTCTGCTGATTCTTTTTCCAGTCTCAGTACTTTTCTCATATATATGTGCAGTTAAGTAAGTACCTGGGGGACTCAGTTAAGGTCTACAGAGTTTAGTTTGTACAGCTTTCTGTTCTGTGGTACTCTGCTGTGCAAATTCTAGCCACATCGACCTCTCAGAATTCCATATTTTGCCTCCTCCACTCAGGGAGAGTTCCCTGATCCATTTGGCTTGCACCACCAGGTGCTGTGATCTGGAAAGTCTTTCAAAGCAGTGAGGTGGGGCACTTGTCAGGCTGACCTCACCTTATCTGTCTCCCTTCTCTCAGGGTCACTGTCCAGTGCTGCCTACTATCTAATGACTAGAAAATGTCATCTCATATATTTTTTCAGCATTTAATTGTATAAAATGAGAAGGTAAATCCTCATTATCCCATCATGGCAAGAAGCAGAAATCACCACCCTGACCTACTTTAATTTGTCAACAAATCCTGCTTCCTAGTGTTACGGTTGACATGTACTCTCTAACCTCATTTTCCTTAGCTCACCTGATTCCTACTCGTTCTTATGGTATTGATTTAATAAAAGTAATTTCTATTTCTGCATATACCATATGCCAGTTGTGAGTACTGTATCATTTCATTTTCTTCTAAGCAGTTGTGTATATTGTTTTGTTTAAATCTTCACAACAATCCTGTGAGTTTAGTGCTGCCACTATTATCTTCATTTTACAGAGAGGTAATGAGGCCCAAAGACATGGAGTCCCTTGTTGGAGGTCACATTGCTTATAGGTGGCAGGTGTGAGTTTGAGCTCAGCTGGCCTGGTTTTAAGCCTTTGAACTCCTAACCATAGCTCTGTACGTTCTTTCCTAGATATACTTATTCTGGAATGATTTGCTGATCCTTAAATTCTGTGTAATTTTGGTTTTTTAGATATGTTGCTATAACACCTAAACTTTCCAAAATTAAACTTGTCATTCCATATTAAAACCACCTGTGTATTTGCCTGCATCCTCTGTTTGACTGTATGCTCTGGGAGGGCAGAGACTATTATCTTGGTAATCATCACATCAGTGTCATCTAGAACATGAAAGGCATGCAATAAATGCTTATTGAATGGATGAATACAAGAATAGTATCTTGATGAGATGATAGAATAACTTTTATCAAGGTCTTTATTAGAAATGGATTCAACTGTTGAGTTTAGCTAGCTAAATGCTATTTCCTGTATTCCTAAGAGAAAGAGTAGCAGAAAAAAAAATATGTTTAGACATGAGTGGGGAGGTTAGGAGAGAAGTGTGCCTTGAGGCCTGGGCCCTTGACGGTGAGCCTGTCTGTATACCATAGCGGGGGCTCAAAAACTCAAGAGGAGAGGGGCTTGAGGAGAGAAGAGACAGAAACAGAAGGGAATAGGGAGTTGTTGAATAGACAACACTGTTATTTTGCCTAGGGCTGGCCTGCTTACTAAAAAAGAGTCCTTGATCACATCCTATTCTAAACTCATGATCTCTTAAGTTTGGGAGTAATTTTGCTTATTGGGCATAGGTAGATAGTTATTCTCTCAGTCTAAATAAATTACTTAGTCAATAAAGGTACATTTTAATGACAGAGGAAAATTGATATTCTTTTGAGAATGCTTGATCTTCTTTCCTGTGATGTAAAAGAGCACAGAATAAGTGAACATAGTCAAATGTGAAAGTGGCTGTATTTCGTATTTTATATTAGTTTGGGTAAATAATGGTTGTTGATTATTGTTGCCTTTTCTCTTCTTACTCAGACTGCATCAGAATGAGGGGATCATTATGAATACTACTTCTACCTTTTCTAATCGCAGGATCCTTTGTATATGTGATTCCCCTTTTTAGTTTACAAAAAACTGTTTTTTATCTTATTCTATGTGATCAAACCAGCAATAACATAGTGTGAATTAAGCAGTTATTGCTATCTTGCTTTATATTTCTGCACTTGATCTTAGCCAAAAGGCTAAGAAGTGATTGTTTTATATTTCTGAGCCTCAAATACTCATATATAAAGTTATTGTATCTTTCATTAATGTTGTAACTCCATTGATTTTCATATTGTACTTCATGGAAACTCAGGATTTTACAGAGGCATCATAGAGTAAAATGTGGAGGGAAAGGTAGGGGAGACCAAGCAGGGATCTAGGACTCTCACCTTTACACCAACTAGGAATGCTTTGCTTCTTCTCTTTTATCTGTGAAGGAGGATTTGCATTAAACCATCCTCACTGCCTCCCCTGGTACCATTATAATGAACCGACCTGAAAATAAGTGCATTAAGTGGCCATAGAACATAAAGACACTAATTAGTTCACTTGGGGATCAAATCCATGATAACAGACTTATTCATGCTTTTCTCTATCCCCAAAACTATTCAGATAAAAGCAAAGGGGGGAAATAAATCTATCATATATATGACAATCCTCAAGAACAAACACTTGAAGTTTCAAATATGATCTGGTTGATTCTGTCACAGGGAAAGAATCTTATCACTAGTTAAGAATAAGTAATAATTGAATCCGGACCCATAGCAAATAATATTTTACAGCAAAAGAAATGCAAATAGCCAATAAACATTAAAAAGGTTTAGCCTCTTTGATGATCAGAGGAATTTACAGTAAAATTCTGAGACACTATTTTAGATTTTTAAATTGACAAGTGTTTTAAAAATTATATACAGCGGTGATGGGAGAGGTTGGAATCCTCTCTTTATGCACTGTCGGTGGTGGTTCACATTAGTAACTTATTATTTCTGGAGAGCAATTTGACAGTATGCAAAAGCCTTCAACATATTCTTGTATTTTCACCAGTATATTCTGTTTCCCGAACCATCTTAAGGATATAATCGCAGATGTGATGAGAGTGTATACTCAAGTTTTATTTTAGTGGTGTATATAACTTAGGCTTTTTTACTTTATAAGGAAGAGATGCAAGTTGGCCCCCAGGTGTTATGAGTTTGTTGTAAAGCTACAAGGGTTGGTAAGGAAAACAGAAAAACTTGTCCAGCCAGGCTTAAGTGAGAGTGGCATGCAATTTGGAATGAAGGGCAGGGAGAGGGAGTCATTCAGGATATGTTGAAGCTTCTTCATCTTGTCTCGTCCATGGTAGCATGTGCCCATTGCTTTTTCCTTTTATAAATTGTCACTTCAGTTAAGTTGCTTTCTATCTTTGTTTGTTGATGGTTTTGATTAATTCCTGAATCTTAATTTTCTTACTACCTCATGACTGCTGCTGCTAGATTCTGCTTAATTGCTTTCTCTATATATTTTAGTTTCTGCCTTTTCTTTATGATTTATTTATTTATTTATTTATTTATTTATTTATTTATTTGACAGAGAGAGAGAGAACACAAGTAGGCAGAGAGGCAGGCAGAGAGAGAGGGGGAAGCAGGCTCCCTGCTGAGCAGAGAGCCCGATGCGGGGCTCCATCCCAGGACCCTGAGATCATGATCTGAGCCAAAGGCAGAGGCTTTAACCCACTGAGCCACCCAGGTGCCCCTCTGCCTTTTCAAGGAGACTCTGACCTCTTTGAATGCCTTAATATACTCTCATTCACTCATAAATTAATAAATAAGAATGAATGAGAGAATGAGCTTCTGCCAGAAATCTCATAGACTGTTGTCCAGTCCTTAGATTGGTTGCTCTTTTGTGTGGTTCCCAGTATTGCTCCAAACAGGTATCGTTTCCAGAGGGGGCCACAGTGGTTGGTTTCTGTAGAACGGGTTGTCATTGTGCCTGTACTTGGAGGAAAACAAATTTCTACCCAAGACACAGTATCATTGGTAAAGGCCCAAGCTGGAAACAATTTAGCCATTCAGAAATAGGGGATTGGCACACATACCACACATACAAATGATAACATGGTGCAATTATTACACATATTTTGATGACATTGTGATTAAGGGAGAGTGTATAGATACAATTTAAAGTGAAAAAATGTTCAGAACTATACTGAGTAGTGTCAATTTTAGAAAAGATGAGCATAGAATAAAAACATGGGGGTAAAATACACTAGACTGTTGAGCAATTACCCAGTGGTAAGTTATGGTGATCTCTATTTTCCTCTTCATTTATTTGTTTTCTAAATTTCATCTTAGTCTATTTTACTTTTATAATAGTGTTATTTTATAAAATAGAAATAAAGATTGATTTGAGAAATCAAAAATTTAAAATCAGATGAAAGAAATGTTTATAAAATTGCCCACGAGGCAGATTTTCCTGTGATGCTTGTATTTATGCAGACAGGAGCTGAGAGTCATTAACTTACCTAGCAGAGTACCTCCCTTAGGAAAATGACTGCACATCCAGAGTCCTTCTAAGCTCCTCTAGGGTTCTTTTCTTTAAAATATTACAAGGAACTTAGCTCTTGTTTCTCATCCACTCTCAGACAACCCTTCTTATCATTTTCCAACCAAATAACCAACGAGTAACCAAGATGATGCAAATGTTTATATATTTGTTCCTTAAAGAAGTAGTGCATTTGTCATTTTCTGCAAACCTTCTGAGAGCTTCCCAAAATGGAATAAACCTAGAGCCAGCCATGTCTTTGGGGGACTATTTACTCGTATTTAAAGATCCACAATAAAAAAGTTATTTTGTGTATCTGACACATCTCCCTTGGTAGATGGTGAGCTTCTGCGACCTACAAACAGCATTTCAGTCTTTTTTGTATCATCTCAGCAAATAGTCCATAAATAGATCATAGAAAAGCTGAAGTTTAGATCTACAGAGATACTAGAAATCAACTGGTCCTCTTCTATAGTTGAGGAAACTAAAGCCCCCAGCAAATAAGTGGTTCTCTGAAGATCAAAAAACTTAATGTAACAACTGACACTAGAGACAATATTTTTTGATATTCATTTGTATAAGGAAGAAGAAAGACAGAAATTGAATTTTTTGGTTAGATGACATTTTTTTTTCCTGAAATTGAAACCACATAGAATGAAATGTGATAAAAACAGAGAGTAAAAAAAAAAATAAAAAAATAAAAAAGAGTAAAAAAAAAACAGAGAGTAATACAATAGCTAATTGTGCTTGGTTAGTTTTTGGGATAAGCTGCTATTGCAATAGGATGAAACGTGCAAGATATTTACTGGGAGAAATAGCTGTGAAAGATCAAAAAATAGGGAGTTGTGGAGGAAAGGAGAGCCTTCAGATCACAGTGCAGGTCAGATCCGTGAAGGAGATAGGGCAGGAAGAAGGCTAGGCAGGAGGCATCTCAGACTGATGCACGGTTCCAGGAAATTTTCAGCGAGGCTGTTGGAGAGTTTTCAAGCCAAATTCAACCATTTGAGGAGCTCCATGTTTTGTGAGAACGGCCTCCATTAGCAGCATTGCGATGTTCAGTCATTGGAGCAGCTGCCTGGAAGCAGGACATTGGGGCGTATCAGTGGGTCTGGAAGGCAGCAGCTGGGCCTGTCAATTACACATCCTGCAAGAGAAAATGTGGGTGTACATTTTCATGGCTACCCCACTAATTGGGGACTTACTATGTGCCAGGCACCGTGATTAAATATTTATATGCATTCTCATTTCATCATCCGAACAACTTTAGGGCATGGATATTATTATTTCTGTTTTACAAAGGAAGAAATTGGGACTTAGGAAAAGTTAATAACTTGCGTGAATCCCATATTTGGTAACTGACAGAATTAGTATTGAAACATAGGTGGTTTGATAATGTGAGCTTATACCCTCACACAACACTATTTTGTCTATTGTGGCTCTGGAATTCTGCATGAAGATGGGGACCCCACTGTTGAGTATCTCATATCTATTGGTATGAACTCACACCCAAATAATCTGAGAACAATAACTATACCATACTTAGTAGTCAGGAATTTTCCAGCCTATACTAACTCAATAACTTTACACTCAAAACACAGTATTAGAGAAAGATAAGCAACTGAAAAATTATAACAAAAATTAAATTTGATGACTAGAGTTAAAAGTTAGGGATCCTACAAAATTCTTGTTTTCTCAAATGTCTTTGTGTGTTACACTCTTTCTCAATGAAAGTAGAAGGAAATCCTGCTCTTTCACAGTCTAGAAGCCTCTAGTGTCATCTGCACTTGAACTACCTGTAGTTAGTGAACATCTTGAGATAAAAATGATTAAGTGGTTTGGGATTCCATTGAGATGGTTCTCGATTTTCTTCTTTCCAGTTCTTTCTCTTCTGCCTCTCTCTATATGTAGGGAATGAAAAGATGGGTGCTAAAATTGGTGCTAAAATACATTACTACGATCACATTCAAATGATGTTTCAGAAATAAACACAACCATCTTAAGAAATAGACTTACATGAAAAACAGATTAGTCAAATGAAAAGATCATGGAATTAACCACATAAAGAAAAAGCAAAAACTACAAATAACAAACAACCCATTTTCAAAACCTGAATACCCATAGAAGCCATTTTAATGTCTAGTGGTCTGTAAGATAAAATAAAAAATATATATATGGGTGATTTGTATCAAATTTCATACAGAGGAGAAGAAGGTTTGCAAACATATGTAACAGAGGTAGCTAGAATCAAGCAGTTTAGGTAATAAGGGTGGTCCAGGACTCCAAAGGACTTCACATGTCATAAATTCCTGGGTAAGGAAGCAGTTTGCCAAGCAGAAATTGGTCCTTGAAGTATGCATCTCTGTAGAACTAGGGAGATGGGGTGTTACTGGGGGCGACAATACAGCTAAAATAAAATAAAAGAAGGGAGGTCTTGTTTTTTATAAATATGTGAATTTAAACTTGTGTATTTGACCACTTGTGGGATTCTGTAGAGCTATTATTTTTCTGGTTGACAGGTAGCTGGTCAATGTTTTTGTTTTGTTTTGTTTTGTTTTGTTTCTTTTTTAAAGACATTGCAAACAGATTCAAGTTTCTTTGTTTTTTCCACTTTTAAGTATTGCTTGCAAAGAACAGCCCTTGTAAGTTCAATTGGACCAGCAGTGACTTTAGCACCCTGCTGATGTAAACAGATTTCCCTGTTCCTTTTGCCATCAAAGAGAAGTAAGGCTAGTTGGTGTAAGGAGAAAGGGAATGGTTAGCAACGGAATCTTTTTCCTATGTCTCTGCTCAAACCTCCACTCCCAGAAACATGAGGTTCATATTTTCTTTTCTTTTCTTTTTTTTTTAAAGTGGGCTCTATGCCCAGCGTGGAGCCCAGTGTGGGTGGGGCTTGAACTCAAGACCCTGTGATCAAGACCTGAGCCAAGATCTGTATTTGAACTCTTAACTGACTGAGCCACCCAGGTGCCCCCATATTACTTCTTTTTAACAGAGTTCTAAGTAGGAAAATGTGGCTCATAGACCCTTAGGCTCGATCCTAAAGAAGCTCTCATAATCATAGTGGGTTGCGGATTCAGGTGAAAAGATGACATGAGATAAAAAGCATATGAAACATTATTTTGCTATAAAATATCATACCAAAATTTTTGTCATCTTTAAAATGCTATGATTGTTTTCTTTATTCTTGGCTTTGTGGCGTGTGGCTAGCATGCAGAAAAACAATACAAAAGACTAGTACTGATGTCCATGTTGAGGACACATGAGCAGAAACAAGAAGTTTTGATTTAAAGGGCCGATGAAAAAGGACCTTTTCATATATATATATACATATATATGTATATATACACACACACACATATACATACATATACATATGTATACATATACCTGTACATATGCATATACATATTATAATGAAAGCTCCTTTTAAATCTAAGTCCCATTTTAAACAAATGATCCTGTGAATCTGTATGTGAACATTACTGATACATACTGATACAAAGAGTGAATGTTTATTGACTTGCTGTTTTAAAACTCTAACTTTAAAATGTTGCTGTGATAAATTAGATCCAAATTTAAATGATTAGAGAGAGCGACTCTCCAAATGATTAACATGATAACCTAATAGGGCACCTATCTTCTGATATTTTTATGAGCTAATCATAATCATGATCATTTGAAGACCTCATGCACTATTAATAATATATTTGCAATGTGCATTCAGTATTTGAGAACTTATTTCGAAGAGAGGGTTATTTCTATTTTATGCAGAAATCTGACAGAGTTTTACTAATGACTTGATCAAGCATCCCAAGAAACTATAACAGGGCACATATTCCCAATGATGAAAATTGTACTCAATTTAAATACAAGATGAATATTAATAGGATGCTTTGTTCCCTTTCAAAGACCTTCCCTGTTTTACTTTCTTTCTTGGGTCAGTAGTCTTTAAGCTGAGTCCTGAATAGTTGGTACAGCTTTACCTTTTATAAAATTATGCATGAAATCCATACATACCTTGTGAGACCTTCTAGAATAAATTGTATTAATTCTTGTTAATTCTCGTATTTGCTAAATGTTCTTCCTCTTGCTATGCTGAATGCATTCAATTATGGGAAATGGGAATGCTTTAAAATACCACATTCTGGTGTGAAGTGTTTTGAAAAATCTTTAGGGGACATTAGTTTGCCTTTAATAACAAGTCCAAAATTGTGCCTAGTGGGCCTCTCCAGTGGAAACAAAGTCTGCACGTTGCTATGAAAAACAGTGTTGTCATATGGCTGATAGCTGTCAAATGGAGAAAAGCTCTGCAGCTCAGGAGAGAGGAACGGGAGGAGAAGGAGGAGAAAATAGGCATTCAAAGGTGAGAACTACTTTTTTTTCCCCCTGGAAGGTATTTTTTTAAGACAACAAGAAGGAAGTATTTTATTTTTTGGTCCCTCTCTCCCCAGGCTTTACAAAACGTAGATGCTCTGTTGTCAAGTTGGAAAATTAGAGCTATGATTACCTTAAAAAAGTTTTACTTGTCAGAATTTCTTCCCAGCATGTAAAACACCTCTTTGTAGTGTCTCACGCCACGTTTTCACTTCTATAAGACATACCGTGGAGAACACCTTGTCCAAAAGTGTCAGCATCAATGCTTTTCATACCATGCCAATTGATTCTAAGAACTTTCTACTTTATTTCCCACTGGGCAAATCTTTGCTACTTTTTGGAGTATGACAAATGTAATTTTATTCTGAAATAACTGAAGAGGAACAGAGAACTAAAGGGATTTGGGATTGGTTCTACAAAATAAACTGAAATTCAGTGGGCACAAGTGCTTGGTAATGTGTTCAAGGGTGTATTAATAAAGTACAGTTTATAAAAGGTCTGGCTATAAAGAAATAGATACAAAAGTATTTCCAGGTTAATAGTCGATAACAAATGAAAAATGACTATCAATTTGGCAATGTGTTAATAGAAAAAAAGAGCAAAACATGAAATAGTGAAGTTTTTATCCAGCAGCTCTCAATATCTCTAAAAGTTTTTCCTTTTAGAAGTATCTGAGCAAAGCCAGCTTCTGATGCAATTCATTGTCTCTGTCTTTTACTCAGTATTAAAATCTGATTACGAAAATGTAGTATAATATATTACAAAGACCCTGAAAACTGGCATAAGAAGTAGACATTATTTCGAGACTTGGTTCTGCTTCTTCCTGATTGTGTGTCCTTGGATCAGTGGTTTGCTAAATATCTAACTTCTGACCTTTAGGGGAAAAAAAAGTTTGAAACGTATGCTTTCTTTGATTACGTAATCCTACCATGGCTCATTTCAAGCTAGCAACATAATGTCATTTAACTTAGAGTTGAGGAGAAATGTGGACAATCGGCTCTCAGACTCAGTAGGAGCTGGCTTCATCACGTTCTTGCCTTGGACAGATACATCACTGTTCTAAATCTTTTATTTGGTAACATTGAAATAATCATGTGCATCTCACGGGTAGTTGAGAGGATTAAATGAACAAAATACTAGTACCTCTAGATCATCAGAGAAATGTATTAAGAGTAAAATTTAATGGTGAAAGTCCCTTAAATTCCTAGTCCACATTTCTATAATGTCCAGATAAAGAAGAGATATCCATTGCATTTACGAGTAGACAAAACTTGGAAGAATAGTTGACAGAATGAAAAATAGATTGTGAATAAAAAAATATTTTGAAAGATTTGAACAATGGCTATATAACAATAGAAAATTTACCAATAACACTTATACGTATACATGCATCTAAAAAATAAAACACATAAACAAAAGGAGGAGCTCATTTTAAACACAGGGTTAGGGGTTTTATAAGACAACTATTTTGTGTATGCAGTTGACATGGTATCAGCAAAGCTTGCAAACTCAGGCTAAATCGGGAAGTAGTTTAATTCAATTAAGGAAGTAAAAATTTCTCTCTAATTAATAGTGGCCAGTCCACACCTGGAAAATCTGGTTTTGGTTGACCAGATCCAGACAAGAATTAAAATATATATAATTTGACGAAATTACAAATATCTGGCTTGGGAACATGAAGATGCAATGAAAATATGATTGCTGACAAAAATAGATGAAAGTTCATCTTATATATGGTTCCGTAGATAAAAACCAGTGTTAAAAAGTTTTAGGAAGAGGCACCTGGGTGGCTCAGTCAATTAAGTGTCCGACTTCTGGTTTTGGCTCATGTCATGATCTCTTGCAGTCGTGGGATAGAGCCCCAGGTCAGCTCTGTGCTCAGTGCGGGAGTCTGCTTCAGATTCTCTCCCTCTTCCTCTACTCCTCCCTGCTCGTGCTCACTTGTTCTCAAATAAAGAAATAAAATCTTTTTAAAAAGGCCTGTTTTTGGGTGCCTGGGTGGCTCAGTCAGTTAAGCATCTGTCTTCAGCTCAGGTCATGATCCCAGGGTCCTGAGATGGAGCCCCGCATCAGTGCATGGTTCTCCTTGCTCAGTGGGGAGTCTGCTTCTCTCTCTCCCTCTCCCTTTGTGTGTGCTCTCTCTCTCTCTCTAGTTCTCACTCTCTCTCAAATAAACAAATAAAATCTTAAAAAAATAAAAATAAAAAAATTTAATAGGCCTATTTTTTATCCACACACAACTGTGTGGTCAAATTAAGAGCCATTTATGGGATGCCTGGGTGGCTCAGTTAAGTGTCTGCCTTCGGCTCAGGTCATGAATCCTGGAGTCCCAGGATCGAGTGAGGACTGCATCAGGCTCCCTGCTCAGCAAGGAGTCTGCTTCTACCTCTGACCTCTTTCCTCTCATTCTCTCTCTCTCTCCCAAATAAATAAATAAAGAAATAATCTTAAAAAAAAAAGATTAAGAGCCATTTCAACACACACATTCAGAACTCTGAAGAACAATGCCTGTTTGTTAAGCCATTTCCTGGTCCTTCCTTATGAAGATTATTTTAAATTTGCCCAATGTGTGTTTGCAGTTTGAGCAGTCCCTGGTCTGGGGAAATATTTATGAGCCTCTGATTTTTAGTCATCCATTACACATTTCAAAGAGACTTACATTTTCTGTTATTGCTCTACTTTACATGCATATAGTTCTTGGCTTCTTTCCTTCCCTAAATGGACATTGACATCAGCTGGGATTCTCAGAATGAAGCATTGGTACTCCTAGAGCAAAGATACTTTTTTCCCATTATCGTTCAATACCATATGCATTAGTTTTGACTTAAGTCACTCTTAGGTTCAATTACTGGCTTCCTGAGGAAGAGGCTTTGGAAACCTACAACTAGAATATTTGCTAATACTTTGACCTAGGTGTCTGCTTATTGTGCTGTGCCCAAGTCCTCAGCAACTAAATTTGTCTAAAATCATTATAGATGTGGTCTTTGGGGGACGGCCAATAAAAATAACTTTTTATTAAGTTAATGAAGCCCTGTGTCCCAAGTCCTGGAAGTTATAAATGTCTAAATGAATGCTTTTTTTTAAAAAAAGTTTTTCTTTTATTTTTAATTTAATTTAATTTAATTTTTTCAGTGTTCCAAGATTCATTGTTCATGCACCACACCCAGTGCTCCATGCAATACGTGCCCTCCTCAAAGTTTTTATTTTCATTTCAGTTAGTTAATATTGTTATAGTGTTGTTATAGTGTTACATTATTTTCAAGTGTACAATATAGTAATTCAACACTTCCATAAATCACAAGCACCCTCCCTAATCCCCATCACCTTTTTCATCCATCCCCCCACTCACCTCTCCTCTGGTAACCATCAGCTTGTTCTCTACAGTTAAGAGTCTGTTTCTTGATTTGTGTGTGTCTCTCTCCCTTTTTTATTTTTTTTCCCTTTGTTTGTTTGTTTTGTTTCTTAAATTCCACATGTGAATGCTTAATCAGAACCTCCTTCAGGCCCCGTGTTTGAGGGTGTTGGAAAAGATCGTCAGCATCTGCTTGCTGATCCTGGATATGTAGGAAGCCTGAAAATTACAGTAAAAATTGTACAGCCATCAATTTGGTGTTGTCGCCATCAATTTGGTGTTGATGAGCATGTAGTTGAGAGGGTTTTTGTCCAAATTTATTGCTGGAATGTCTTTCTGATTGGCCTATTTATATTGACAAATGGTAAACTTCTGAGCAGATAGCTTTTGGCAAAAGCTAAAGACTCCTTCCCTGCATCTTTCCGTTAGACTAGAGCTTCTAATCCCTGTTATCAGTGTTTAATGTGAAGGATTTGAGGGATCATCAGTCGTGAGCACACAGACCTGAACCAAGTGAAGTACCAAAATCTTGAACTTAAATTCTATTCCTTAAAGCCTTGCAGGAGTCCTTTATCTGACAAGCCAGCTTTTATCTGATGGGTTAAGCTTCCAACTATACTAGTTTCCAAAATGGTAGTGGGTGTTTTTCCAATTGTTCTGGGTCTCTCTTTCTTGCCAAGTTTGGAAGCTTCTTTCTCCTGACCGATGCAGGTTTCATTAATTGGGATGGGCTGGAGAGCTGTGGGATGGGCAATCATAACTCCACCAAAACTCTTTAGTTTCTTTTAGTTTCTTTTCCCATTACTCTTCTAGGAGGCTCTTTGTATCAGTGACTATACTTTTGGGTGACCAGTAACCCTATGAACCACGGTACTCAGAAATTCTTGCTTGAAAGTCTTCACTATTTCAGGCAGTTACCACTTGCCTTGATAAAGATGCTTCAAAGTTACCAAGTGGTAGTTTGTATCAGCCTCAGTGTCTTCCCCCCACTCTCTTCATGCCTTTGACAGAATCTTAGGGATGGGTTTAGTCAGATTTTAAAAACTTCTTATCCAAGTGATAAACAACATTCTCTAGGATAAATCTCAGAAAATAATATATACTTATTGAATCAGTGAATGAATGGATCAATGATGAGTAAACTGTACACTTTTTAAAAATTAGCATGCTTTCTAGAACATTCTTAAACTGTGCTCTACAGACCATATGCAAATGAATCTTCATAGGTGCTTACTAAAGTATACTATAGTGCCTGTGGAAGGCAGCTTCAAAGATGATCCCCAGTGATCCTGCCTCTTGGTATTGACACTCTTGTGTTGTTCCCTCCCACATTCTGTCAGGATTGATCATATTCAATAGAATAGCAGAAATGATGATAGGTCACTTCTAACCGATCTTGGTCTCTTAGCCTCTCTCTCTTGGATGACTCACTTTGGCAAAAGCCAGCTGCCATGTAGAAGGGCCCTATGGAAAACGACATGTGGAAAGGAACTGAAGTTTTCCGGAAATAACTAATGAGGACTGAGGCTACCTGCTAACAGCCATATGAGTACCTTTTCTTGGAAAGAGCTCCTCTGGCTCTACTCAGTTCTTCCAGTAATAAAGTCCTAGCTGACAGCATCACTGTAACCTTATGAAAGATCCTACACCAGAACTACCCTGCCAAGTCACTTCTGGATTTCTGACCTCAGAAACTGTGTGGAAAAATGAATATTTGTTGCTTTATTCTGCTAAGTTTGGGAATAGTTTATAATGTAGCAATGGATAACTAATACGGGTCCCATCACGTATCAACTGAATCAGAATAGACAGTAGGGCCCAGGAAATTTCAGTTAGCAAACGCCACAAGGTGATGATATCTTTGCATAATGATATTGAAGAACTATGGTGTTATTAGTGTCTCTTAAGCTCTAAATAACTATAGATTTGCATTCTTCACTAATTCACTACTAAATACCCCTGATCTGTTAACATGTGAATAGTTCTAGTTCCTACTCGATGCTTTCTATACAGTGCCTAAGGACTTTTTCAATTGTGTTTGTTGTAACTGTTCTGCATTTCTCAATCTAGCTTTTGACAACAAAACCATATTGAGTTGGTCAGATTTAGACATTTGTAGCTTAATGTGTTTTTTTGAATGACTCCTGAAAGGCTGATTACAACTACTTGCTCTGTACCTTTAAGTATAATGACCAAAATCAAAGAAAACTCACTTTACCATCATTACTTGGATGAATAGGAAGTGCTCAGATTCCCTTCTGTCCGGCCCACTTTTCTTTACCAAAGCATAGGACCCAACTCTCTAAGATCAAAGAACATCTTTTCTTTTTTTTTTCAAAGCTAGCAAGCCATTAATATCCATCTCTGTAAAGTAATCCAAATGAATATTTCAAAAGTGACTTGTATAATTAGCAGAATTTCCCAACAGTGTCAGCATTCATCTGAGGACTGTCTGTAGGGGAGTCAGAGGAGCCTGGGGTAGGAGCCATAGGCAGTAGTGATTCAGTAGAGTCGCCTTCATTCCTCTGAATTGGGGCTGCTTTATTTCTGAATTGAACATGCTTTTTTTCTTTATAAAACAGGAATTAATTAGAAACCATAAAGAGTCACTTTGTAAATTTTGGGCATTTTGAAAACGAGTATTATCACCATCACCTTGGGTTTATAACCTCACTGTGGAAGTTGAAAGTCCTACTTTATTACCCCCTTCCCCTCACATCAGTCAGGGTTCACTCATGAAAGCAGAACCAATAGGAGAATAATAGAATAAGAAATTTATTGTAGGATCCCACACTTTTGTGGAAGGCACTAGAGATGCAAAGGTCCACAAATAAAAGTTAAAAGATCTAAAAGATGTTGTTAACCAGCACTCCTGGAGTACTGTTAAGGTCAACAAGTCAGAGCTTGCTGCCACAGTGAGACTAGGAGGGAGGATGCATGGAAAATTCCACAGA
Source organism: Potos flavus (assembly GCA_028534135.1). NCBI lineage: Eukaryota > Metazoa > Chordata > Mammalia > Carnivora > Procyonidae > Potos > Potos flavus. The sequence goes on from CM052886.1 coordinate 90,802,658, forward strand.
AGGTTGGTGGTTCCTTGTACCTACTGCACCTGTGAGTTCACAGCTAAATGTCTGTGATAGGTTTATGGTTGCTGTTGGTCAAGAAAGCTAGAAGCTAGGAAGAAAGCTGGATATGAAGTGAGGAGAGAGAGAGAATAAGGCAGAATATTCCAGTACTTACACATCTGTTTGTCACTGCATCTGACCCCCAAATCTTCAGAGTCATGTCAACTGCTTCACTCCAGCCTATGTAGCCTCCCACAACTTCCCTTTGGCCAACTTTAATCTAGTCCCACAAAGGGAAAGAGATTCTGGGAAACATGGTTCCCAAGGTCATCAGAATGACAATAGGACAATCCAATACCACCACCTCCCCACCAAAATAATGAAACCATCATATTTATTTTGCATGTAACATGTGAAGTAGGAGTAACACTGGCTTAGTGTCGAGAGACTTAGACTACTATCGTAACTCTTTTTTTTTTTTTTTAAGATTTTATTTATTTATTTGACAGAGAGGGAGAGAGGGAACACAAACAGGGGTAGTGGGGGAGGGAGAAACAGGCTTCCCGCTAAGCAGGGAGCCTGATGCGGGGCTCGGTCCCAGGACCCTGAGATCATGACCTGAGCCAAAGACAACCACCCAATGGCTGAGCCACCGAGGAGCCCCAATCTTAACTCTTTCTTAACTAATTTTGTGAGTTTAGTCTCCTTACCTTCCTTCACTAGGCCTCAGTGTTCTCATTTTTTTAAATAGGTAATGTTAAGGTAGGGATGTAGTGAACCAAGAAACTTTAAAATAGCTTCTATCCATAATGCTCTCTTGTTTCTAACTAGACGCTCTTTTTCAGTTCAGCTAGCTCTTAAATTCTATGGTTCAAAAAAGCAATTCGTATCTAATAGAGTTCTCCTTATTTCTAAAGTACTTATCTTCCATTAAATTTTGCTCTATAAATCCCTATAAACATCATCTGCTTTTAGTTATATACCTAGAAGCAAAGCTACGCCGAAGTCTGCCCTCTTTTATTGTATCTTATACATATTGTGGGGCTGGAACTAGAGGTCTCAAAAAATTGTGTGACTCAGAAGTCTAGAGGTATTCGCCTGGTCTATGTATTGTAATCGTATGAGGACATTTTAAAAAATATTGATGCCTGAATTTTACCACCAGAGATTTTGATTTAATTGGTCTGGAGTAAAATTCTGGCATCATTGTTTTGCTATCCAGGCAATTCTAATGTCCAGTCAGCATTGAGAAACACTAAATTGCATGCTCTGATAGAAATAAAAGATAAGTATAATTTTACCTGTCGATAGCTATTTATCAAAACATCCTTGTTCAGAATCAAGCTATAGGACTAGCCTCTGTGGAATGGGAACTCTGAGATTCTTTTTTTTTTTTTTAAGATTTTATTTATTTATTTGACACAGAGCGAGAGATCATAAGTAGGCAGAGAGGCAGGCAGAGAGAGAGGGGGAAGCAGGCTTCCTGCTGAGCAGAGAGCCCGATGCAGGGCTTGATCCCAGGACCCTGAGATCATGACCGGAGCCAAAGGCAGAGGCTTTAACCTACTGAGCCACCCAGGCACCCCAAGCTCTGAGATTTTTAAGAGAGAACATTTTTGCCCCTCAGATTCTCCTAAGAATCTCCGAGCTCCCGTTCTACTGAGGTGAATCCTACAGCTTGATTCCGAAAACCAGTAGGTCTGTTTTGTGCTTTCCACGTTGTCATATAGCTGAGTAGAATTCTTTAACAATAGATTTAATACATAGTGGAATTGAGAAGATCCAAATCAACTGTATGAGTAAATCATGTATAATTTTTTTTTTAATCACCGGGAAAACAGTTGTAGGATTCTTACCCCTGCATTCTGTCAGGTCTGCTGCTGCTATTCTTTTGTCTTCAGTTTATTTTCGTGCCTTTATATTTGCACATTCATGCCTTGGAGAACACTACTGACTGGGAAGCTTGTAGTGCTTCTGTGCTCTGTCCTAAGTACCCACTGATAATCTGCAGATGTTTCAGTACTGAGCTCCTACAATAAGCTGGGCACCAATTTCTGTCCTTCCTCTTTACTTCTAGTGCCCATAAAGGCAAATCTCTTGCCTCATAATACTTTATCTTAGTCAATCCAGGTCATGAGGATCTTGACCTTAATGGCAGTATCTTGTTTCTGGCTCCACGGGACTTCTTGGTTCAAGTGACCATACTTTCAGTAACTAGTCTAGCCTTAACTCAGATTTTCATAATTCTTCTAGTCTTGACTCTCTGCAAGTATGAGGATATAAATCTTGAGAACATAAGCTTGAGGAAGAAGAAGTAATTTCTTGGTATATGGTTCTTTGAGAAATAATAAGCCTATTTTATTATTTTCTTTTCCTTGGCTTTATTTTAAAAATCCTGTCTTCTCTCATAGAGGTGCAGAGAAAACAAAATATATGAAAGCTTATGGTATTCAAACTGATATTGTTCATGTATGGAAAACTTTTCAGTCCTTTCAAGTGTATTTCTATTTAAATAGGTGCACCAAGTAGTAGTTTACCAAATTATTCTTAAACTCTTAAAGGTCTAAAAATTTAGAGCTTGAATTATGAGAAGATGACCAAATATATTACCTACCCAATGTGTCACAACTTTGCTGGCAACAATGAAGATGGTTATTACAATGAAAGTATCTCTTATGTTTACCCCTTTGGGGACTCATACCTAGCAGATTCATCTGCTCAGTACCTATGATTCTGTTTTGTATCTGACTCTATGCTGGGCCAATTGACCAGCCCATCAGAAGCGTTTGGCAAAGTGAAACAGAGCAAATGATTATAATTACTAATAATTAATAGATACTGTGATTTGTCAAGCATGCGTCCAAGAACTTAAAAAATATTTTGTAATTTGAAGTTTAAAACAATCCTATGATGTAGATGCTCTCATTATTCTCTTTACACATTGAGGAACCTATCCAAGACACGCTGAAAAGTGGGATAGCTGCAACGTGAATCTGGAAGGACTGCATTTGGTGTCTAAGCTCTCAGCTAGTTCATGCCACCATTAATCCATCTCTCCATCCATCTGTCTAGCCATAGAACGATGGACTGCCCTGGAAGTAATGATACACAGTCTACTAAAACGTGCAGGATATTTTTTATTTGCTCTCCCAGATTCTTTATCTTTCTCTGCTCTACTTTTGCCACAGGAGGTCAAACAGGCCAGTTTATATCCCCTAGGTTCCCTTGCTCAATAATCTTCTTAGATTTAACCAATGAAACATTCTAGCAGATGAGACAGTGGAAGACAGGAAGTCCCAAGTATTTCTTCCCCATTCAGCCTACTTTGATGCCTTGTCTCTGGGCACAGCAGTATTCTCCCATGACTACTGCTTTTGTCTGGTGGTTTCCTCATCTACAGTTCCAATTCTCAGCTAATATCGGTTGGCATAGGGACTTGGCATAGTTTCTTCTGAACTGTGTTATTTAAAAATCGCCAGCCTTTTAAAATTGGGTGATTTGACACGCACGCAAAAATTAGAATTCTTGCTTCTCTTGAAAAATGAAAGTTCTGGCAATACAAAGTTGACATTTTAAGGTAAAAAGCAGCTCGGCTGATTTGAAGCCATGTTTTCGCCTTCTGCTCCACCTACTTTGTCAGTGCCTAATAGCTAGAGTCATTTGAGATTGCCACCCTGCTCTCGTCAGCTGGATTGGCTACTTGAATTGTAGAGCCAGAGCAGCCATTGTTCAGTTCTGATGTTGGGAAGCAGAGTGAGGGAACGTTAAAATTGGCAGAGAAGAATATGGGCTAGAAACCGTGAATTTCTCCAGAGATGGAGAGAAAAGCTTTCCTCCCTGGATTTCTAGTTCCCAGTTCCAATTTACCCTGTTATAAAATCGAACCCCTGAGAAGTCCAATAGGAAACATGAGGTTTTAGAATCACAAGGAATTCAACAGTTTTGAGGAGACTTTGCTTTTTATTGAAGTAAAGTGTTGGGTTTGGAGAATGCAAATTTGGGACAAAGTTGTGAATCCAGAATCACGGTTTTCTGAGTTGTATAAACAAAAGCCTAAAATTTAAACATTCAAATATATTCCTTCAGAGATAAATATTTTCTTTTCCTGGGTACCGGAAATTTGTCAGATTAGGTATTTACAATAATACTTTAAAGTCCAATACTTGATAGATTCTTATTTACATTTTGTCCTGCTAGTTCCCAGGCTTTGTAATTTCCTGTTAGTATTTTTCATTAACCTGTACTTGTCTTTCTTTTTTTGATAAGTAAGCAACAGGAATATTCATCTTCTTTATAAGATTAAGGCATGGATTTCAATTGTGTAAAAAAAAAGGCAAAATAAAATCTCAAAATGTAATTTTTCATCAGAGATGAGATACCAATTACTGCAAGGCAAGATTCTTACCGATGTGTTCATTTTAAATATATTCTTCATGGGGGGAAAACACAAGAAAAATAGGACACAGAAAGAGAGTATAAAATTTGCTTCACTCATATTTTGTCTCCCTTCAAAAATTGTAGAATTCAAAGATACTCTAAATTCCCGTGATTCTTTTTTTTTTTTTTTTTTAAAGATTTTACTTATTTATTTGACAGAGAGAGAGATCACAAGTAGGCAGAGAGGCAGGCAGAGAGAGGGGGGAAGCAGGCTCCCTGGTGAGCAGAGAGCCCCATGCGGGGCTTGATCCCAGGACCCTGAGATCATGACCTGAGCCGAAAGCGGAGGCCTTAACCCACTGAGCCTCCCAGGCACTCCCCCATGATTCTTTAAAATGAAAATTTGTTTTACATTTTTCTTTTTGGGAGGTCTTTCCTAATCTAGCAGCTTTTAATGAAATAAGCACCAAACAGCAGACTTGAGTGTTGATTTGTTTTGATTCCCATTACAACTTCTCACTACCTTTCATTTAGGGGTAAACACTTTCACAAATGACTCCTATCTAACATTTCAAACTTTAGAGCTGATAGGAAAGACAAGGGAAGTGAGTGACATGCTGAGTAAGCCAGAGTAGGCTAAATAATTTGCCATAGATATGATAAAGGAAAAAACTTTGCTTTGTTCTTAGGTACCTCTCAATTCTTTAAAGCAGAGTAAATATTATGTGAACAATACCATGAAATGGAATGAGGGGTGATGACTGGAGTCCCAGCAGAAGAATTGTGTGAAATAAACTATATGACGAGAGTCCTTAAAAATAAGAGAGAAACTGACATGGTTGTTTTGGTAGCTGATCACTGGTGAATGTGTCTCTTCATTACATTTGTCTTTTATCATTATCATTATTATTATTTATATAATCACTTGTCTATTAGTGTAATTTTTCAGTTGAAGAAAATTAATGTCAGAAACCAGAGTGCCTTCCTTAATTTGTACCCAAGCCAGTGCCAGTCAATATTCACAGAATTCCCAGTGCCCTGTCAATGCACTTCAACCCTTCCTTGTTGAGTCTTTCTTAATTGACTCCACTGAAGCAAATCCAATTTCTGCTCTCAGTCCTTGTACACATATGTGAAGACTGCTAAATTTAAACTATTTCTGCTCAATTTTGTGCTGTCAACTCTTGACACACCAGACAGAATGAGATCACCTGAATTTGCTTTATGTCTTATTTTAAGATCATTTAATTGGAATGATTTTGTGCCATTGTTTCAGGATAGTATTAAAGTGATATCCTAGAGGTGAAAAACAAATACATTATTCGACTCCATCATCCAAGCTCTCTGAAACCACCTTCTTTGCTTTGTCTGCCTGATTTGATTTATATATGAGATATAAGTGTCAATAACTTGTTTTTGATGGGTGCAATACTGCCAGGGAAATGGATATAGTTGAACATTAGGCTATAAAGAGGGGCATGAAATATAATTCAGATGGGCTTCATGACACTTGTCCCTCATATGACACACATTCTTTTCATTTCCAATTTCACTGGAACAAGCAGAAAGAACGGTTTCCAATCTGTCCCACCTCATAAAAATAGACCTGTGTTTAATTCTTCAGGACCTAAAATTATCCTTTGGATATTGTCAACCAATCATCCAAGGAAAACGTTCCTAGCCAAAGGAATAGAAATCTCCTAGGTATTGAGATGGCTAAAATATTACTGTTATCTTGCTTTTAATGATTGCACAAAATATTACAGAAAACCAAATGTGATGACAATAGTGAGATGGCCTGGCACGTCTATCTTTTTTATTATTATTATTAAATTGTGCAATTTTCTCAGTAGTATACTGCAGTTTGCAAATGTAACATTTTTGAATAGGAGAAACCTAATCACAGACCCTGATTTCTTTTTTCTTAATACAGTAAAGGAACTGTTTGCCAAAGCCCAAAGCCTCATTATTTGTAACCAAGGAGCTTACATAAAAGATGTTAGTTTTATTTCTGACTATAGTTGACGATGGCTCGGGAAGTTGGATTATAAATGTTATATCTCTAAAGCACAGCAGCTTGATAGAAATTTAGCTGCCTAAATTTCAGACATTTGGCTATTTTCTAGAATCTATTGATTATGTCAATCTAGATTTTTATGAATAAACTAAGGATATTTATATCCTTACAGAAATTACAGTGTGCTCTTTAAAAAGTCGGGCATTGAGTCAAGAATGATTTTTAGTTTAAGTTTACTGGGAAAAAAAAATTACATGTCATCTGTTTCCTCAAAAGGTCTATTGGAGAGATAGTAAAGTTTATAATTTTTCTGTCCTTGGCTTTGGGAAAGCTGAACCTGCATCATTTCATGCATGTTCTACATATACTTGTTAGCAAATGCATCATTTAAAATTTTGCAAATAACAAAAGAATCCAGTATGAAGCATATTCTTTTGAGCTTACTCAGAGGTGAATTACTTTATGTTTATATTAAAATTTTTACCTTTTTCTTTTTTAGTTCATGAGTGGCTTCTGGGAAGGTACACACTGGGAAGGTAGCTAGGGATTAGGGTCAGTGGACCACATGTATGATTCTGCGTGATCAAAGAGCTCTATTTGGTAGTGTCATCGGACTGAAAATAACCATCACCAACATTAAGAGGATTGTCAACTAATGACTAATGTCAATGGAGTTATGTGATTGTTGATGGATTGTAAAAACATGTTTTACTTAGAAAAAAATTATTTGAATCACACTTTTGTCCCTTTTATTTATTTTTTATTATTTTTTAAAGATTCACTTATTTATTTTAATGAGAGAGAGAGAGAGAGCGCGCGCGAGCACGTGAGTTGGGGAGGGAGCGGGCAGGCAGATGGAGAGGGAGAGAGAATTCCAAGCAGACTTTGCACTGAGCACAGAGCCCAACACTGGGATGATCTCATGACCCCTAGATCACAACCTGATCAAAACCAAGAGCTGGTCACTTAACCGACTGAGCCACCCAGGTGCCCCACTTTTCTCCCTTTTAAACTGCTCAACCATCAATAAGGGAAACACAGAGCTGGGATTAATATTTACATAAATTTTGTTCTTGCATAAATCCAATAGTGTTGAGAGCAATGTTGAGAGGAATGTTTTAGACTAGGATATTTTCTAACAGGTATTTGGGTTGGTTTCCTCTATCAGTTAGGTTAAAGATCAACTCTGGCTTCTGAATGTGACAAATTGCAACAGCTAGGAGGTGAATATGTGTCTCCCTAGGGGAGACTCCATGTAGTTAATTCCCCCCCCGAATTATTTCTAATGGCAAAGCCTAATGCAGACAAAAAGAATCTCTTTCAACAAGGTCCTAGAAATCTTAACAGACAAGAAAGGATTAATATAAAGAGAAGTGATGGGAATAAGAGGCTACTGGTATTTCTTAAGCATCTACAATGAGGCAGACACTATGTTAGAAGAATTATGTATACGGCATGATTTGATTTTCAGCAGAATCATATGAGTTAACTTTTACTAGTTCATTGTGCAAGTGAATGAAGTGAAGCTCAGAGTGGCCAAATAATTTTCTCAAGGCAATACAGTGAGTAGCCAAAATTTATGTGACTCTATTCACAACAATGGTGTCCATGAATTTTTTCCATTATACCACGCCATCATAAAATTTATGAACATAAAAATATTATGAAAATACACCTGTTTCTCAAACTGTAGTGTGAAGAAACTGCAAACTAGTGCATTTTATAAATATGTAAGATAGTTTGCTTTATTAGATCAGTGTGAATACTTCCTGTACTGGGCACCTCCTCACTGTACCCATTTCTTTCATTTGTCTTAGAGTTCAGTGTCCTTTTCATTTGAATACATTGCTTTAGTTTTTTTTGTGTTAATGTTTACTAACGTTTTTCTTTTTTTCCACTTCTGTTTTTTGTTATCTACTTTTCGGCTCTTGTTAACAACTGTTACAGAACATTAAAAAATTGGGAATGTAGAATAGTGTTATTTAATGCTAGGGAAAAGGGATTGGGGATTGAAAACAATACCGTCATTAATGGATTGCTTTTGCCTGTAGATTTCTTTCTCTCTGGCAAATTTGAATTTAGAGTGGGATATTTTGGGGCTCATCACCATACATGTCATCTATATGTTCTAAAATTTATCTCATGTACTTATGTTTATAATCTTCAGAGTTTTTGTAAGTCTAACAATCGGTTGTCTTAGTCCCCAAGGCACATTAAAATTGAAATGGAACTTTTCTCACAATGACTTTTTTTGGTACTGACATACAAAATCAACAAAAGTTGCATAAGGGTTCCTCAAGTTCCAGCTTGATAGGCTGTCACGCTCACAAAAATACTTTAGGTAATTGGTTCCTGACCTACTTGTGCTTATGAGCAGTCAGATAAAGCACCACTGTGTATCTAGAAGTCAGAATGCTTCACTGTCTGATTTCTCTTGTTGAAAGGGCAGCTGGGTAACCACTCTTTGTGATTCAAGATTTTGAACAATCACTATTAGATTGAAAAATGTATCATGTATTACACAAAAGCAAGTGTGTAGTAAAAAAGCAAGTGTAAGTGTAGATACAGTATATAAGTAGCTACAAAACTTTTAATAGCAGTAATTACGGTAACGTTGGAAGAATTTGCTGTCAATACCATTCACATGCTAAATGTATTATTAGCAGATGGATCCATTGGAATGTTGACATGAGTTTCTCATGAATGCTGAGGCTCTCAAAAGCCAAATTAGACTCTACATAATTACAAATCTCCCTCTTCCATTGCCTCATTAACTTCACGATGAACAGTGACATTTATTATCTGGAAATAGTTTTTTTTAAAGAGAGACAGAATAAGAGAGAGAGGTAGAAACCTCTACTTTCCCTCTTTCCTTTCCTTTATTTTTTCACCAATCACCTTTCAAAAAGGAGGAAAGAAGGCGGGTAGAAGGAGAAGGAGGTGGAGGAGGAAGAGGGAACATGCTTAGTTTCCATAATTTATAAAGATATGCAACTCATCCAGGAATTACAGAGTTTCATAAGGTCAGAAATTGATCATTTTGAGTCTTTTTATAGAAATTCTTTATTTTTTAAGTCTAGTGACTAAAGTTTTTTTCCCTCTTCTTCTACAGAATATTTCAGAATCTAACTGCCCCCTACCCAAAAAAAGAGAGCACATGTCTCTCATAATCTTTCTAAACCATCTGCTTGATATGGAATGATCCATTTGTGTCTACTATGAGTTACCCACCTTAATTTGCAACTGGGACAAGAGGAGAGAAGGAGAGCACAATGGAGTAGTGGCTCATTATTTATCATGCTGTCAAGTGCTATTAGTAATCAAAAGAAATTATGGAGACCAAGGATAGAGAAGTAATGCACTTTTAATAAATAAATACTGTGCTTTGATGTGGTACATGAAGTGGGGAGAAGCTGTATCTTTCTTGGCTGGAATAGGCCAAAATATCTTGTATATGCAAAATATCTATATCTTGTAGTCCAACGGTTTCTGAAGATATATGACATTCCTCCTAAGTTGTACCTGAGGTTCAAGGATACAGGTGCCTTTGGGGATTATTTGTAATATATTAGACTGCTGACAAACTAGAAATACATTTATATCTGCTGCTAATATATAGGTTATTTTACATTTCTATTTTGGGATGTTTTTGAGGTTGATGATATCAAGTATCTTGGCCATTTTCATATTGCTATAAAACTAGGGACATGTTTTAACTAATTTTTGGTGTAGGTGGTTAAACAATTGTCTTTCAGGAAAAGTTTAAATTTGGTATTTTAGGGACATGGAATAACCTTTGTCTAGAGATTCAGTTGCCATATTCATGCTAATGGCTGCATATAAAATCAGTTTCCATAGCCACTTGTGCCTATAAAGATTATAGTCTTTTCTATAGAATCACACAATGAATTCTTAATTTTTCCCTATATTTTCTGGACGCATTTCCCTTTACAACCAAAAGCCTCATATTTCTTCCCATTCTATTTTTTAGCATACAAAATAATGAAAATTTATGCTTCGCTTCACCCTGGAATTAATTGCCCTTTCCATTAGCATGTATTAGTTCAATGTGGCTCTTTGAGATTTTATGGTTTTATAATGCATGTATGTTTGTTGATATGTAATGTTAGCACATACTGAGTGTTTGTTATCATTTTGACACCTTAAAACCTACACTGCTGATTTATGTGAGTAGGAAATTAGCAATAACCAGGTCTTATTCTTGGATAAATTTACATTTTTAAATTAGTTAAATATAAAGATGATAAAGGCCAAAAATGTTAATGAAAATTTCACTTTTCCTGCACTAAAAAAATATAATTAAACTAAAGTTCAAATTCAAATGAACTTAGCACTGGAATGCCTTCTCTCTAGGACTATGGCTTCCCCAATCTGTTGGCTTCCTTAATGGAATATTATTTTTAGCCTCTCTTCCTTTTTTCTGGTAATCAAACCAATATATAATAGAGAATGGAGGCAACTAATATGACAACTACATATTAATTAAAAGTTAGGTATTAGAAGAGAAAAACTATGTGCATAATTCATAAAAGACTGCCAGAATTCTTAATATTTAATGAAATTGTATTCAATATTTTGAAAATAGGACAATCCATTAAAAAAATGGGCAGAGGACATGAATAAGAATTCACAAAAGAATAAACACAAGAACACACACAAGTGAATAATAAGCACATTAAAGATGTTTAATTTCACTATTAATAGAAATCAAAACAGGGTGCCTGGGTGGCTCTGTTGTTAAGCATCTGCCTTTGGCTCAGGTCATGATCCCAGGGTCCTGGGATAGAGCCCCGCATTAGGCCCCCTGTTCAGCAAGAAGCCACCTTCTCCCTCTCCAACTCCCCCTGCTTGTATTCTCTCTTTCTGTCAAACAAATAAATAAAATCTTAAAAAAAAAAAATAGAAATCAAACAAATGCCCTATTTCATCCATCAGATTGGAAACCATAAATGTAATGATAAAACTCATTAGTCATATTTGTTTCATTTGGTCAGGTGGAGATATATGGAATTATTTATACACTGGTAGTAGAACTCAAATTTTACAATCTTTGCTGAGATTATTTTCATAAAATACCTCAAAAGCCTTAAACCACTCATACTTAGCTTCCCTAGCAATTAGACCAGCAATTCTAGCAATTAAGATTAAGGAAATAATACATCTAAGAGGTTGGTGATTATACTCAAGCTTACAATCACTATGATGGAAAAGAAAACACCTAAATATGTATCAATATGATTTTGGATAATGAAGAAATTCTAAGCAATTTAAAACAGTGAGATAGGTCTCATTTCACTAATAGGAAAAGATATATTCAAAATATAAACTCCAGAAAACTATGTATGGTATGTTCCCTTTAGTGTTAAAATAAACTGGTACACGTATGTATTTCTATTCTTTTTGTCTATCTATGTGATCTTTTATATGCAAAGACATTTTTTAAGAATATGAACAAAAGAGTGTTAACAGTGGTTTTGTCATCCATGTGGTAATTACTATGACAGGGATTCTGAGGGGAAAGGAAACTTTTAATTTTTATTTAATATTCTCCAAACTGTTTTATAGTTTTGCAATGAGCACTATTTATTTACAATAAAAACTCCTATTTAAAAAAATTTATGCAATGATCACTTATTCTGCCCCACCAAACACATCATTTTCAAAGTGTCTTATTCTGCCTTTTCTTGGCCACAACTCTAAAATACACCTAATCCCTCAATTCCTAACCTATTGGATCTACTTCTCTATAGAATTATACCATATTATTATCTTTCTTCAAGAAAAGGAAAGCATTTTAAAATGTGAACTTTCACTAGGCCTTATCATTTTCTTCTTCAGCTTAGATGAGCCCAATTTCTTAAACACTGTGGTTTCCAATCTCTTCAACATTCTAGTCAGCCTCTAGGTGTAATCCACCTTTTCAGCAACTCTTAAAACGCAGCCTACAGAACTGAATATAATATTCAAGACACGGTCTGAGCAGTTCAGATTATAGTGAAACTATTACCACCCTTGAACTTGACTCTCTACTTCTATTAATGCAGTTTAAGAATGCATTAACTTTTTTAAGCATCTGTTAACACCATATTGGCTCATATTGAGCAGGTAGTCAAATAAAACCACAGGAATTTTGCCATAAATTTCTCTATCCTGTAAATGTGCAATAAACAAGAGTTTACAATAACCCAGTAAATTTTCATTTTATTAGTTTCAGCCCACAGTTCCCACCTGGAATGATTTTTTTTCAGACACACAACTATCATCGAAACTAATAGCCACCCTTTCTAGCTTTGCATTACCTGAAAGAGGGCTAAGTATTTCTTCTTTCATTATTCTAACCATTGATCAAACTGTTGAACAAAAGAGAACCAAGTAGGGAATCCCAATTCCAGAGATCTCCATAGAGTTTGGGATCATTCCATTACTAGCTACTCTTTGGATGATAATTGCTCACTTACTTATGAATTAGTAGATTGCTCACATCTTCTTTAAGAATATTAAGAGAATCATCATGGAATGTACTGCACAAATACAGATAAGATTTCTGTGGCATTTCTCAGCGACTATTTTACAATTTGCATACATGATGTTAGGCACAAAGGAATAGAAATTTGTTTACATGATTTCAATGAGAACTATATATCTTCTCAATTCTATTTAAGTAAATCAATTTTAGGTATATGTTTCTTACATGTAAACTTTATAAGAAACAATCACTTATGTGAGTGACAGTGGCATGTAATAAGTAGTTAAAAGCATGGACCCTAGAACCAACGCTACTCAGGTTCAAAATTCAGTTCAACTGCTCAATATTACTCAGCCTTGAGCAAATTATCCAAACATGCTGTGCCTTTATGGCCTTATCTATGCAATGATGATAATAGTGTCTCTCTCAAAGGAATTAAATGAGTTAATTGTCCTATTTTCAAAATATTAAATACAATTTCATTAAATATTAAGAATTCTGGCACTCTTTTATGAATTATGCACATAATTTTTCTCTTCTAATATCTAACTTTTAATTAATATGTAGTTGTCATATTAGTAGCCTCCATTCTCTATTATATATTGGTTTGATTACCAGAAAAAAGGAAGAAAGGCTAAAAATAATATTCCACCATTAAGGAAGCCAACAGATTGGGGAAGCCATAGTCCTCCTTGGTTTCTCAATAATACCTACTGTTTCCTGGGTATCAAAGTATATGAAGAAATCGAGCTCATAAAAGTAATGATTCCAGTTTTTAAATGTATTTGATAAAAGGAAATGCAATAAAATTCTTTAAAATTATTCTAGATATTAAGGACACCTTTACAAAATGAAATTCTGTAAGTTGTTTTTAAGAATGGAAAACAATTATCATCCCTTATTCATTAAAAGTCAACTTGAGATTTATTTTAAAATCATAACTTTAACCATATGGACAAAAAGAGTATGAGTTTAAAATTTATGCCAGTAATTTTATGTTGAGGTGTCTGCATGACTGAGGGTGTGGGTGTGTGTTGGCTTAAATATATGAATTTAAAATTTTTTTGACTATCTTATATGCCTCTGGGTTGATACCTGTTGGGTGTTAGAACATCAAGGCACAACTGTAAATGTCAGCCTTTGTGTGCTACCTAATTTATATGTGATCGCTAATGTATGTACCTGAAGTTTCTGGTGGATCGTGGCCGAAGAATGATGTATAAACAGAAAGGATTCCATTAAACCACTAAGGAATAGGACAGTGCCAATGGGAGTATTTTGTTCTCCGTTCTCCATACTAATGCTGTATACAGAAAGAAATCAAGCATCTCACTGAATAATATTTCTTTGTAACACTTTTTATAAGCAAGATTTCACTGGAGTTGAATTTTCACTATTTGGCTATCATTATAAGCTTATATTTTAGTAATTGTATTATTAGTATAAAAATAATGTGCTTATCACTTAAAAGTACAGGAAATACAAAAAATGGAGGATGGTGAAAATTTAATTTCTCCGTTTATATGAGTTTAGAACAAAAGGAAATACCTATAAACAAATCAAACTGTAAATACTACACAGACAAGATTGACAAACACTAAAACTGGATCCCTGGATTTGGGGTTGGGAGTTTGAATAGCAAATGTTCAACTTCTTTCCATGGAGAGATATAAAGAATAAAACCAAACATTCCTTTCTCTTTAAGTATTGATACAGAAGCTAAAATTCATACATATATCAAACACTCATTTTCTCAAAAATCTAGTGGGCTACTATTTTGGGTGCTATTCTCAAAGCTATCTTGCTTAGCTTTACAGTGAAAAACTATTTTCTTCCTTCATTTACAATAATTAAATGCAAATTAAAAGAGCAAAAAACCAACATTCTTCATGTGTCAGCTCAACGATTATTAAAATATTTGATGACACCCAGTGCTGACAAGGGAATGCAAGAAGCCACACCTTTGTACAATTTTAGTAGAACTATAAATTGATACAACCAGTTTGGAAAGACATCTAGTAAAATTATCAAAATCTAAAGTATGCATATTATTGGACCAGCAATAATAATAATTTATTTTATAGAAACACTGTACTGTGAAGACAGGTGCTTGAGAATATTGATTGCATTATTACAGGTAATAGTAGTTAGTTATTTCAAATAATGGTTACGAAGAGTGTCAATAAGAGTGGCTATTGTAGTTTGTAGTTTCTGTATTGTCTGAAGATTTATAATAGGAGTAGATGTAACTTTAACCTGGAATTATTATCACATTTTATTGAAAAATTAAAACAAACTATGATACAGAAAACATGTTATTTAATTTAAAAACTAAAAACCAAAACAATAATATGGAAATCCATAGATTGGCAATTTAAGTGTTTTTTATATCGAGGAATTGAGTCTCTTAGAGCTAAAGATCTGGAACCTTGGCACCTAATTGGCTAATATTACTTGTAAAATTGACTTATGGTTGTTGAGTAGGTAAGATTCTTGGATTGCCACCACTTGGAATGAAAACAGTGAGCTGCTTAGGAGGGAATGTGATATAAATAACATCTCTATATGTTATCACATGATTTATACAACCAAGAAATCCTCCAAATTAATTTGGACACTAAGTAATCAAGCAAACAATAAAATGAAGAGAAGAAATCTCTGTAATGAGGTTGGGTTTATTGAAGACTGTGAGAAACAGACCTGAAAGATAAATGAATGGTGATAAAGGAATAACTTATGCTGAAAAATATCTAAATAAAACATATTTCAATAAAACAACTGTCTGATATTCCTAGAAAACTTGACATAAAAATGATTTTTTTCTAAAGTGCATTATTTTTCCTACACAGTGACTTTTATTATAAACTTTAAAATGGCTAGGGGCACCTGGGTGGCCCAGTCGGTTAAGCATCTGTCTTCGGCTCAGGTCATGATCCTGGGGTCCTGGGATCGAGTCCCTGGGAGCTGAGCAGGGAGCCTGCTTCTCCCTCTGCCACTTCCCCTGCTTGTGCTCCTCTCTCTCTGTTAAACAAATAAAAAAACTTTTAAAAAATGGCTATAAAATTGAATTTAGCATAACAATTTAAAGATCTCATGACACAATTGAATTTAGTATAACAATTTAAATATCTTCTCATGACACAATTCTCATGACACAATCATATAGAAGTCATACTTATTTACAGTAAGACTGGTAAGTATATCAGCTATTTACTTAAATGTTTCTTTAAAAAATCATTATAATAGCCACAGAAGGGTCTCCTTTTATAAATTAAAAAGTGAGAAAAAATTCATTAAAAATGCCTAAGACAAGCATAAATTCTTTCTGTTTAATTTCCACAAAATACTAGCAAAATCACCATGTATTTCAAAAGAGGTACTGTGGTTTATAGTCTTCAAACCCAAGATTTCCTCAGGGCTTTAGCACAAAGGGGAATGTGGGCTCCACCTCCCCGTGCCCCTCTTGCTCCACACCCACAGAGGTGAATTTCCCTCTCTGTCTGAGCTAGAGGATAAGCAGATCTGGACAGAGATTTGAAGGAGGTGACCACAGGTTCCACAAGAGTCCTGTTCCATCTTCCTCTTCCTTGTAGACATGAATTATTTCCACTTAACCTCTAGAGAATGGGTTCAGGCAATATTTCCCTTGGGAGGGAAAATTTAAGTTGCTAATAGCAGGGCACATCCTCTAGGGAAAGGAGGTGTAGAATTCTGTAGCTTTCTTCAGTTTTCACAAAGCTGCTTAGAGAAAAGCTAGTGGAGGAGAAAACCTGTCTAACATGCTGAGAACTGAGTAACTTGGAAAATGCACGGACGACAGTACTTCACTGGTTATGTATAATGAATCAGATGCTTAGGTTATAAGTTTTATTGGACCAATTGGGAGCAACTCCTTTATAGTCTAGGGCCCCATGGTAAAATTTTATTTATAGAAGAAAAAGGGACATGGCTTGGGTGTAGGCATCTGGGTAGCTGACCCTACTGCTCTGGACGTGCCACAGTGGGTCTATTGGAAGGAGGTGACTTCTGCCTGACTTGGGTATCTTATTTTCCAGAAGAGAGGCCAGTTCTACTTTCTTCCTTGGGAAGAACATGGCTGAGAGAGTAACCCGTCCCCCTGCTCCATACTAATAGGGAGAAATTGAGCAAAGGAGGCTATATCCTGAGATTGAAGAAAGAATGAAATATCCTTGTTCAGATATGACCCAGGTGGAGAAGCCTTCCCGAATTCTGAAACACGAGCTAATCTCAGGTCTCAGGGCATCACAATTAGTGATAGAGTCCACATTATTTAGAATCTTTAAATATCCAGGGTCAACTTTGAGGCATGCACTGATTTTTTTCTTTACTGAACCTGTAATATTGACTAAAAAGACAAGAACTTATTAGCAAAAACAATAATAGATTATTTTGATACAGAAAGTTAGTTTTTTGTCAAATTGGTATAGTCTTAAATCAATTATGGGATTATCAAGTGAACATATTCTATTTTCCCTCAACAATTGCTATTTAATTACTTATTTAATTTATGTTGGGTTGAATTTTCTTGCATTTTCAGAAGTGGTACTCCCTCCTCTCCCCTAATGAAAAGTTATGCAGAATCCAAACCTCTTTTTTAAATTTAATATTATTTAATTAAATAGACGAACATTCTTCAGCTCTGTGTGTGTGTGTGTGTGTGTGTGTGTGTATAATCAATCCTAATTATTTGTAGATTCTGTAATTGTGAATTATGTAACTAGCTAAAATTTATTTGTGATCTCAGAATCCATATTCATGTGCTTTAATGGTCATTTGTGTTTGTTTAGTGCAGAGCAGTGAAATATTTGTTTGCCCGAAGCACTCATTCCCAGCTGAGGTAGAACAGTGCTACTCTCTGCCTTTTTGTTCCATCTCTCATACTACAAATAAGTCTCCCTTTCAAGGCCTATTTAGTGCCATATTTTTCACATTTGTGTGATTTTTGTTAGTGATTTTGCTGTTACAATGGTACCCAAGTCTAGTGCTGAAGAGCTCTCTGATGTTTAAGTGCAGAAGGCAGTGATGTGTCTTACTAAGAAAATACGTAAGCTAGATAAGCTTTGTTCAGGCACAAGTTACAGTGCCGTTGGTTGACAAAGGCTCTGACTGACTAAACTTTAGTCTAGCTCCTTTCAGCCCTCTCCCAGAATAGGCGTTGACCTTGACCCTTGCCCTATCTTTGACCTGACCAGTCTGGCCTTAGCTAAGAATCTTGTTAAATCAGGTTGGAGAGAATCCTTCCACCCTAATAGCTGATTATTTTTGATATCTAAGTTCCTCATTCCCTACCTTTGATGTATATGTCCTTGGCCTGTCTTTGGCAAGAACTCTTTTAGTTCAGTTTAGTAAGAATCTCCCTACTGTTGATGTCTCCTCTGAATAATTTTCTATCCACTGACTCTCTCACTCTCCTTGTTCGCTATAAATCTCCACTTGTCATGTTGTATTCGGGTATTCGGAGTTGATCCTTATCTTGCTCCTATTATAATACCCCTACTGCAATAATCTTGAATACAATCTTCCTTACCATTTTAATAAATATCAGAATAATTTTTCTTTAATATGGCCATGAATTCAATGTTAAATAATCAATAACATATATTAAATAAGGTGTCATTAAGTAGAAACACACAAATAACAAGGTTATGCATTGATTGGTCAATGAAAATGTTGTGCCCAGAGGCTCAAAGGAACATAACCCTGTATTTTTCCTAGGAGCAATGATCCAGTATTTGCTAATTCAGTGTTTACAGTGACTTTACAGAACAGAAATACAGTGAATAATGAGAACTGAATGTATATATTTTACACACATACAGGGATCAAAATTAATATTTTGCTTTTTATGGCTCTACATCTTATAAAAACTAAAACTATTCAGAAAAAGCAAGGGATAATTTTGAGAAGTAAAATAAAAGTCCCTTCTCTTTTTTGGTGTTTTCCTTCTGTTCAGCAACTTGTCTTCCTAAATATTGAAAATATTTTTGTTTCTCAACCCAAGTCAAGAGGGATAGGGAGAGAAAGCAAAAAAGAGATAGAGAATTAAACACTTGACAGTTGAGAACAGTGTCTCATGTGCCTATGACACAAACCATCGCAATGGTTTGCCTAGCAGAACACAGGAAGAAAATATGACAAAAAGAAAGGAAGTAGAACACCCCTCAACAGCAAAGGGAAGCTTCAGGGGAGGGAGGAGACAAGGAATTGGCCCTCTGAAGCAACTAAGATCTGTCTTCCAGTGATACTTAAAATAGCTGAACTATTCTTCTATTTTATATTCTGCTTTGACAGCAAGTTTGCTCTGCAGAGAGAAAGAGGGAGAGAGAGATCATTTATTGATGCTGAATAGAGCAGAGGAGTAGTTAAAATGATGAATAATTTTAATGGAGGGAATCTTTGACAAGAAGTGAAAATAGAAGTAAACCACATTTCCCCATTCTGTTTTCATTTCAGCTTATTTCGCTGCTGTAAGTAAATTGAATAATTTGTTCTGATGGACAAAGTCGTTTCAGAAGACGTTCTAGGACTCATAGTAAATAATAGTGACTTCCAATTTTCAACCCTAAATCTTACAAAATGTGGTTCCGTAAAATTCACTTAACATCATACCAACCTGTACAAATACAGCCTCTAAAACTACAATCTAAAGATTGGCCCAAGTTAGCAGTCGCTAATGAAACATATTTCCCCTTTCTGGTTCTGGGGATACAAAGAGCCCAAATGTGGTAAACAAACTTTGTTCCACAGCTTTGAAGTCTTCCTGCTAGTTTGAAATAATTTTGCTACTTAGAAAAATTATACTATTTATAAAAGTGCATAAATTGTAATTTAAGTTAAAAAAAAAGCCTTGAAATTTTTATCAAAAGCATTCAAATTACTCTCTCCCCAGGTCAGCTAATGAGTTGTCAGGAGCTGGCCCCTTACTGTAGTGCACCTCCTGCAGACTAAGACAGTGAACCACGTTTTCATCAAAGGAAATGCTCATTAGTAGAGCTTTCAGAAACTGATTTGATTATAGTTTCACTTGTTAAAGTGAAATATTTTGAGCTCATTAGGATGATTATGATTCAAGGTCATCGTTTGAAGCTAGTCCTGTCAATATAAGATAAATGGGCCCTCATCTTTTCCTTTCTTTACGTCTGTGCTTTTTAAACTCTTCTGTGTAAAAGTTCCATAGCCATAATTAATTTTTAGTTCTTCTGTTACAAAGCTGCTTAAAAAAAAAGAACAAAGATTTTGGCTACCAAAAGGGCCTTGAAGAACTATTAAGAGTAGGAGGAGGCTATCTTGTTTTAGAAAAATCAGAGAAAAACCTTGAAAAGTTCAGCTTTTGAAATCCAGCTATTTTCTCCTTGACCTTTCCAAAGTTTCTAAAAGGTGCTTTGTACATAATTTTGCATGTACCCTTTCATCTCGAAAGTATAAAACTAAACTGAAAACCACCCAAGAAGTACCAGTGGCTTAATTAAACATCTCCTCTTTTATGGCACAAGATGAAGTTAACACCTTTTAAAGTTCTTTCCTTTTTTTTTCTAAATCCAGCACTTAAATTTTTGAGAGTTAAAGAGCCACTTAGGCATTAAAGGCAGTGATGTTAACTTCTATCAGCTAGTCCTTCTAACATGAATTTGCTCCTTGAACTTCGTTGGTCAATATTACCTTTTCCTCTAACATTAGGAGAGGTTACAATGAAAGTGCTGAGAGCATTTTTTTTCACCTCCTGTATATTATAATTTGGAAAAATGTTTTGATCTTTAAGGCAATTAAATCTCCAAAACCCTTCCTTTTAATTCAAGTCTACACTGACCTTGAACAGTAGATGATAGTTGAAAAGTTACAACAGACTATTGACCTTTTTAGTTAATGACTTATTCTTATTTTTTTCCCTTACTCTGTAGGCAACAGATAATTAAAACTTACTTTGTTTATGTAAGTAATACATATTTAAATGACTTTCCAACCCTTGACTTTAGCATTTAAGATATTGCTTATTAATCAAAAAGACTAGTGCCCACACATGCAATTCTGTAAAGTTGGATTAAAGTGTGATCAACAGATAATTATTGGAGAACGCATATGAATATTGTACTTTGAAGCACATAGATTTTTATTCTCACATGGATGTAAAAGCTTCTTTGACCATGAAATTGAAAATTATGAAATTAAGTTTCAGTCCTTGGGTTGCTTGTGTGAAAGTCTCTTAAGTGTGAAATTAATCTAGGTTTATTTTTAAACAAAAAACAGAAAGATAAAACCAAACTAAAGCATATAGCATGTAGACTGTGATGAAAGAAGGAGACTTACTTCAACGGTCTTATAGCACCAGGGCATACATGATGTTTGGATATGCATAAGATAGCATGAATTTTTTGATGTCCCTCGAAATGTTATGGGAAAAATGATGTATTAAAAACTGAGGGTTCTGGAGATACCTGTACTGAAAAGAAGAGTGCTTAATTAAAATTACTTCCCAAAATTGCTTTTGAAAACTACTCTTGTCTCTACCTTTTCTCCTCATCCCCACTTTCAATTGTTGCATCAGATTGTTTCCTAATTAGCCTCTAATTATTTTACTTGCTTATTTATCATGTACCTATCTCAAGTAGGATTTCATTCACTTCTTCTGCCCATTAGACTGACAGCTTCCATCACATGTTGTATTCTCCTTCTGCTGTCTGTCTGTCCTCAAAGTTTTCCATTAATACTTGAGGACAGAATTAACCTCCTCATCTTTGTTTCTGAGGACAACATATGGATTGATTATTAACTCTTTAGGTATCATTGGCAATTAATTCATACCCTTTAATATTTTTGTTTCCCCTGCAGAAAGATAAGCAGTCAAATCTGAAAATTGTTTATTTAATCAAGATAGTATGATATAGTTTAAACTCTAAGTTAATGTGTCTATGCACTTTTTTATTGTTCTTTACAAATTGTTAAAGAAGATAGTATGCTTTATCTCCTTTTTTATTTTGAGTTTAGATAAATGATAATAGATTCTTGGTCATGGTCTTGGTAATGTGTGAGGTTGCTGTTATTTCCACAATAATATTTCTATTAAAAATTATTTCGTGTTAACTATGAAAATGAAAGTTAGCATCAATACCTGGGACAAGTAGGCAAAGATAATGGGTGATGGGCAAGGGAAAAGCAATTCAAGAAAACAGTATGGGGGAGCTTGGGTGGCTCAGTCAGTTAAGCAACCAACTCTTGATTTTGGCTCAGGTCATGATCTCGGTGTTGTGAGATTGATCCCCGAGTCAGGCTCTGTGCTCAGCAGGGATTCTGCTTGAGATTCTCTCCCTCCCTCTCCCTCTGTCCCCTCCCCTGTGCATGCTCTCTCTCTCTCCCAAATAAATAAATAAATCTTAAAACAAAACAAAACAAAAAAAAACAAAAAAAAGAAAGACAGCATGTACAAGGTTTGGAGTAGGAGAGAGCATATTCAACAGGCAATGGGAGGTAGCTTGAGTGGGTTGGAGAAGTACAGAGGGGGCCTAAAGAGACAGGCAGGGTTAGGTCATAGGAGGAAATCCATTCATTATTTTAGGGAAGGAAGAGCCACTTAATATTTCCCAAGAGAAAAAAAAAATCTCTCCCTTTCTTCTTTCTCCTCCTTTATTTTTTTTTTAAGATTTTATTTACTTATTTATTTATTTGACACAGAGAGAGAGAGCGAGAGAGAGGAAGAAAGCCCACAAGCAGGTGGAGCAGCAGGCAGAGGGAGAGGGAGAAGGAGGCTCCCCACTGAGCAGCCTAATGTGGAGCTCAATCCCAGGACCCCACGATCATGACCATAGTGGTAGGGACCCCAAGATCATGACCTGAGCTGAAGGCAGACACTTAACCAACTGAGCCACCCAGGAGCCCCTCTCTTCCTTCATTTGTTTCTTCTCTCCCTTCCCTGCTTCCTTCTGTCTTGTCTTCCTTCATTCCTTTCTAGCTGTTTTTTTCCCCTTCCTTTCTTTCACTTATTGGCTTGCTTTTTTTCCTTCTTTCCAGTCTCCTTTGTGTGTGTGTGTGTGTGTGTGTGTGTAGCTTGTGAAAGTGAAATTTATCATCTCATTGAAGAAGATCCATTTTTCTTTTTTCTTTTTTTTTACAGATGGCACAAAAACATGATAGAAAATATATGTAAATCTTCAATTTGATGATAGTTTCTTCTCGTTTTTCTTTGGCTTCTCAATGACCAGTCCGTGTGGGGAATTTTGAAATTATCTTGTCTACTAGAGACATTAGATATTTTACTCTCTCTAGACCTTGATATACCACAATTTCGACTTCTCTCTATCTGTAGATACGTAGTTATATGTCTATCTTGTTAGAATCACCAAGAAAATATTGATAGCTCATTTGTTCAGGAAATGAATACAAAAATTTTCTATTGAATCAGACAATTGGTAAGAATAACAATGAACACAATAGTAGAATCAAACCACCTCTACCTGATAACATTGGTCGATAGAGAGTGACAAAAAAAGTTGGCCATCATTATGACTTATAGAAGGGGTATGTCTAGTGGCTTTCTGTTTTGGCAAGCTATTTAAAAAGAAGTATTAAAACAGACTGGTAGAATGGTAGTAGTAGTATATAACATCACCAATAAAAAGCTTAGTAGCTACAATAATATGAAGTTGGTATAGATTAGTGAGATACTTAAATAATGATAATTATAAAGTTTGAACCAGGACTATTGTATAAGACAAATTATTACTTTTTTTTCTTTTCTACCCTCATTTGTGTCTGATAGTTACCAAAGATAGGGGGCATTTTGTAATGTACTTTATATGAGAGACTAAATAGGCATTTTTTAAAAAAGGTAATGTCATACTGAAAGGACACTGGAGAGAGGACAGTTTCTACAGTGGGAACAGTTTGATTAAGTTTTATATACTACACCAGAGAATCAGGGGACTCCGCAGAATAGGGAACAGAGGATGAATGATGACTTGAGTTGTAAGTTGGGCAAAAGAGAAAGAAAAACCTAGAGCCAGAAACCAAAAAACAATAAACAAACAAAAAACAGAAAGACTGAAGAAACTGCAGGATGGGAACAGAGAGAGAAAGAGAGGGACCAGATAGAAGGTGAACACTTTTGGTGGACTCTGGATTGACAAGAGGTCCTGTTATCTCACACCCCAGACATATTTTTCCATATGGGAGACCTGCAGTACTTACTTCTGTAACTACTGATATCAAGAGCCAAACCAGGTCAGGATAGACAGTGAACTCCTGACACGCTCATCCTT
>CM052886.1:90827293-90855368 GCA_028534135.1 Potos flavus
AAACACTCTGACCCCATTTTATTCCATGACCTCCTCCCCTTTCTCAGTTAATCAGATAAAAGTATTTATTTCTGGGTCTCAGTTACAACCTCATATTTCATCTTTCAGAAAATCCTCCTGACTCTTCCTTTGAAATATTCTCAGAATCCAAGTGCTTTTCAGGATGCCCATTCAATACCATCACAATGATCCCAGCCAGCAACTTTCTTCACCTGGACAAATATGATAGCCTTCTAACTGCTGTGTCTGTTTGCATCCTTGCCTCTCTACTGTCAGTGTTCCCTGCAGCAGCTCCAGAGTGATTTCAATTTTGTCAGGTCAAGTGATTCCTCCCCAAACTTCCCATCTCACCCAAATGAAATGCAAAGTACTACCCATGGCTTGCCAGGCTCTCAATGATCTTGACCCCGGCTGCTTCACTGAGTATATCTCCTATCATTCCTCTTGTCACCCACACTGAGCCACAGTAGCCTCCTTGCCATCCTTAAAACTGCATCACGCTTCCCCTTTGGAGGCTTTGCACTTGTGGTTTCCTTCTGGGATGTTCTTCCCCAGATGTTGACTAGACTTGTTCCATGCTTTTTTCATTTAATTTCTTTCACTCACCACTTCATTTTCACCTTATTAAAAAGGGCATTTGTGGGTATTTCATAAGATACCATTCCTTATTATTTTTCATCCTTTTTTTCCTGCTTCATTTTTCTTTGCAAAACTTATGCCCATATGACATGATACATGGATTTCATGATTTGCTGAAGGATTTCTTGCTTTTTATTTCCGGAATGTAAGCTTGTTGAACACAGGCACTGTTTTAGTCTGTTTAGGCTGCCATACAAAATGCCATGGACTAGGCGGCTTAAACAACATAAATTGATCATTACAGGCTTCTGGAGGCTGGAAGTCCAAGATCAGAATGTCAACACAGTTGGGTTTTGGTGAGGACTCTCTATCTGGCTTGCAGATTTGCTGCCTCTTGCTGTGTGCTCACATGGCCTTTTCTCAGTGCATGCACATAGAGAAAGAGAGAGAGAGAGAGAGAGGATTTTTTTTCCTCCTCACATTCTTATAAAATCACCAATACTATCAGATTAGGAATCTGATAATATCACCTCATTCAATTTTAATTACTTCCTAAAAGCCCAAATATAGTCATATTGGGGATTAGGGCTTCAATATATGAATTGGGGTGAAAGATGATTCATAGCAGAGACTTTATTGAATTATGGAATGAATGAATGCAGTAATTTCTAAAAGTGGACTTCTTGGCTCATACGTAAGTCAGAGAACTGTTGGACACTGAAATAATATATGCAAGTATTCTGGGACACTTAGGAGCTCTTTGAACTTTCTCTAACATTTAAGTGTCTTTGTGTGTTTCAATTTTTCTGTGAGCTTTCCTGTAACATTTAAGTGTGCTTGGCTCATTTATGTGTGAACTTACATATACACACACACATATGATTCTGTGGGTGGTGAGTGTCGCCTGTTCCATATGCCAGCCTCTCTAAGTGTTAGCTCTAGCCTAGCCAATATGCTTTCTTCTACTCAATTCATATGGAAACTTTATATTCCCTTTCAAAGTTCTGTACCATTCTAAGCAGTCATAGGGGAAGGAGAATAGAGTCATTTAGTAGGAACACTGCTACTCTTCCAGAGCTGGGGACTTTATTTCCATAGGTCAAAAAGTAGCAATCAAATATGCCAGAAATAATATAAAGAGCCTAGATTTAGGGTGGTCTACATGCTTTTACTTTTGTGACACCAGTTAGGCTTCCAGAGTTGCTTACCTTTAGAGACATATGTTGCACCAACCTCTAGAGTTCTTTTGCCACTGTTTTGTTTTCCTTGTTCTCAAAGGTGGCTCCTCTTGCGTTAGTTCTCTCACTGGTACTCTATCAACCATCCTTGCTTTTTTTTTTTTAAAGATTTTATTTATTTATTGACAGAGAGAGAGAGATCACAAGTAGGCAGAGAGGCAGGCGGGGGTGGGGGAGAAGCAGGCTCCCTGCCAAGCAGAGAGCCCGATGCGGGGCTTGATCCCAGGACCCTGAGATCATGACCTGAGCTGAAGGCAGAGGCTTTAACCCACTGGGCCACCCAGGTGCCCCCCTTGCTTTTTTTCTATCTAAAAATAAATGGAAGTCCTTCATTGAGGACGGAGTCTAGCTTGACTTCTTTTTTAGCTCTGACACTTTTCTCTAAGGCTTTCTGGAGCTGGTTTTTTTTGTTTGTTTTGTTTTGTTTTGTTCTGTTGTTTTGTTTTGTTTTCTCTGACAAGTCTTAAGAAATCATCTCTGTTCAACATTGTTGTCATAGTTAGAGTTCCTCCTGATTCTGGAATAAATCTTTTGGAGATTCATGTGACTCAGGGACTCACAGATGCCTTTTGCTTAGAATCTATCCTGAGTGGGCTGCAATTTATTCAAATGAGTAGGTTAGTATCTGTGTCCTCAGCTTGGGGTCCCAAATCAGGATTAGATGAGCTTGTCCACAGCCACTCTTTTTTGGGAAACATCCTATCTTGGTCTTTACTGAGGCCCCAGGTCAGGGACATGCAATTATTATATTATTTTCTGTTAGCTGAGTGGAAGGTTTCAGAATTGACGTAGACTTCCCCTCCACTGCCCTTTCTTATCATCTGGGGTTCTACTGTCATATCTACCATAGGGATCAGTGTACATAGTATGTCCAGAGTCCTACATGCTTCTGAAAACAAGTTTACTAAAGGTAGGTGTTAATCTTCCTATGTGTTTTTCTAACCACATTTAAGGAGGCTTTGTCTCCCCAGGGCTCATAGATGACTTGTAAAACAGTTCCACAGGGTTTGCATTAACCATTTATATAAATATATATATATGTCTTTTCAGCATCTCATTGGCATGCTTTAGTGCAAGGTCTCTTATGGGCCTGACACAGCATTCTATTAATTATTTCTCTATTTTTAGGCTCACAGAGTTGCCATCAGAGGTTGAATAGTCTTCCCAGTACAGAAGCTCATATGTGAATTGCCTGGTTGAACATACAGGCTCCTAGAGAGCCTAGTAGCACCCTCAGTTTAGGGCAGGAAAGATACTTTCACAATAAGTTAACCTCTATTTTTTTTGAAGCTGCTTTGAAAATTCTGTACTCAGGGTAGAGGAATTAAATACTACTTTCTGAGCTGGAAGTATCACAACTCCCAGCTTCAAGTTATACTATAAAGCTATAGTAATCAAAACAGTATGCTACCAGAGCAGAAATAGACACATAGATCAACAGAATGGGAATAGAAAGTTCAGAAACAAACCCACGATTTTATGGTCAGTTAAACTTCAACAAAGGAAGGAAGAATATGCAATGGGAGAAAGACAGTCTCTTCAATAATGGTGTTGGGAAAACTGGACAGCAACATGCAGAAGAATAAAACAGGCCTACTTTCTTACACCATACACAAAAATAAACTCAAAATGGATGAAGGACCTAAGCTGCTGGGCTTTGAAGAAGTCTATCAGAGCACATCAATTTCAATATCACTTGAGTTCCTTTCTTATGTCTAGCACTGAGAGTGCCTTCTTTGAATACACATATGTTGATGGGGCAAATTTTGTTTTTCTCCATAGCTTTATTTCTCTGTCTGATTTATTTCACTCAGCATAATGCCCTGAAGGTCCGTCTATATTGTTAAAAATGGAAGGATTTCCTCTTTTTATGGATGAATAGTATTCCATTGTGTGAGTGTGTGTGCGTGTATCACATTTTCTTTACCTATTCATTTGTCAGTGGACACCTACATTGTTTCCATGTCTTGGCTATCATGAATAATGCTGCAATAAACACGAGAGTACAGATATCTCTTCAATACAGTGATTTCCTGTTCTTCAGACATATACTCAGAAATAGGATTGCTGGGTCGTAAGGTAGTATTCTTTTTGATTTCTTGAGGAACTTCCATATTGTTCTCCACAGTGGTTGTACCAATTTACATTCTCACCTATAGTGCACCAGGATTTCATTTTCTCCACATCCTTGCCAGCATTTGTTCTCCCTTGTCTTTTTGATTCTAGCCATTCTGTCAGGTGTGAGGTAATTGTTCATTGTGGTTTTTATTTGCATTTCCCCAATGATTAGGGGAAGGTTGAGCATGTACTTGTTGGCTGCAAAGGTTTTGTCTTTGTGTTTCAGCTATTGTTCCAAGATCAAATTGCTCAAGTTCTAGAGTTACTAAAGGTTTAGCAATACAAATGTGTAGTGTGCCAGGACTCAAGTTATAAATCTAGATACCTCTATTCCCTCACAAATGAAACTATTATATTCTAGGCCTCATCACCTTATGAGACTTTCTTGCAATCATATTAAAATGAGTACTAAAATGATCACTTCTGCCTATTTATATGTCTGATACCATGGTAAGACCATTTTGCATTTTGTCTCAGTTTGCTGGATTAATAATACCTTCCTTTGCCAAGAGGTAATATCATTCTTTCCATTCTCTGTCATTTCTCTAAATAGTCATGGCCAGGATGGGCTGGATGTGTCTAATATAAGAATAGAAATGAATGAGACTTTGTTCTGTCCATTTCCTTGTCTGTTACTCTTAGCATTTCCCTGATGCATTCTGTTGCTTTTACTACTGCTCAACTCTGTTGGTATCAGGTTCTTTACTTAGCCTGGGTATCTGTATCACTTGCTTGTCTTCTTTGAAAGCTGATGTTCAAAGCCCCGTCGACACAGATTTGTACCACTACTGATCATGTCTTATAGTTCTGGGACTGTTAATGCTTTTTTCATATTTTCTATGAATGATGGTCACCCGTGCTTGAACTTTAACTACTCTGGGACTCTTTTCATTGCTGGGACCTCCTTGCGCTTGTTCAATTCTCTCTCTCTCTCTGGCTAGTACTCAAAAGTCTTTCTTTTTCTTTGCCAAATATTTTCTAGGAGTTTTTATAACACTCTTGCTTAGATCTTTATTGAAGTTTTGACACTTTCCCCCAGATCTCTCCTTTCTTGGATACATAGAGGCCAAGAAGGATGATATTAGGTCAACAGAGAGTCCATATAACTTTAATGTGTACCTAGAATGTGCCTCTCTCTGACATTTAGGCTCCTTCCTGCATCAGCCCACCACTGATAAGAGGATTCCTTACTCATTTAGGAATGGGTATTGTATCTCCTTAATATTTGACTTCTAAGCCTCCAGATCCCCACTCCCCAATCACTCACTGTATCAGGCATGTCTGGATCTGCCTCAATGATAAATACAGTAAACTGGTATAATTCTTTCCCAAGGGACTTCTAAACATCATGTAAATTAAGAATGTAGTGTCTCAAAAATCCTGGGTAAAGAGATTTAGAGGCCAGAGCACAAGAGGAATTCTTTGGAAGGGTGGAAAGTAGAGGTGGAAGAGAGGGATTGCCAAATAACTCATATTTGAATCTCAGGTCCAACTTCACCAAGATTCCCTGTTATGAGTATATCACCTTTTTCTAAATCATTGACATTGGATTTAATTCCAACAGGAGTCAGGATCAATGATCAATATCATCCTACACGTGCACTTCTCTTTTTCTGATCTTGTCTCTGTCTCGTCCATGTAGTTTCGTCCCCTGAACTGCAAATGTTTCAAGTATTTTCATTATTTTTCACAATGGCTCTGTTTGGAAAAGTAGATCCCAATCATCTCATCTTTATTATAAGCAGCATAAGAACATCCTCAGGGGCATACAAGTATGATTTATTAGAAAAGTAAACTGCTTAAAGGAGGCACTTGGCACATGGTGACTGGTGTATTTCGTGATGTATAACTTTGGACATGACTGGGTCTTCCGTCAGCTAGAAGAACGTGATGAAGGGAGGCCTCCCTTGTCTCCATTTCTGGGAGGTTATGCCATGTTAATTACAAAAATTAGAACCTGAGATTGTCTGTCAATTTATACAATATAAGAGTCCTCAAAAACTAGAATAGTGATTTGGGATTGTTCTAGTCTCACGAGTCATACAGAATTTAAATCAGGTCTCTGAGACATGAAGAAGAGTAGAACCTAATATTTCCATGCTGGCTTTTGTTCTTTGTTTGCTTGTTTTTGTTTTTGGTGGTCTAGTTAAAATCCAAATTGTCTATCAAATCAAGTATTGAGATTTGTTTGCTGTTACACCAGAGTATTTGTAAATGATTATCTTGGCTTATGCAACCAAGAAAACATTCTCTCATGCAACAAGACCATGTATCAGCCCTATAGATATGTCATGTGTGTTGGTTAGTGCTCTGTCCATTTGGTTAAGCTGGAACTGTGTTTCAGAATCCCATTTCCTTTATGGTCCTGTGTTAGCATTGGCCAAAAGAGGAACATGCCTTCTAAATTGAAGTAACTTTATATGTTCAGATGTGATGTAGATACATGCAGAGGAGCCCTGTGGGTTCCAGTTTGCTGTTGCCCTCTTTCATTCTACATCTATCTTTTCTGTTTGACTTTGGGTTCTGCTTACTAACTGGGTCTCTATCCTACCACCAGTTACTACCCCAGAGGAAGTAGATACACAGAGAAAACCTGGGGACTTCTCCATGAACTCTGACTTCACAGTTACTCTTTTTCCAAACCCCATTCTAAACTTCAGGTGCTAGCTCCTCCCATAATTATGTAAGTTCTAATTCCTTTTATCAATTATTTATTTCATAAACTAATAGTGAATCTGCTTTCCTGACTGAAACCTGACTGATACACCATGTTCATTTCATGAGTCTCTTTCATGTAAGTTAAATATTTTATTAACATACATATTTCAAAGAAGATAAATAATATTTCACTTCCTAGACAGAATAATGTTTTACCTCCAAGGCAGTATAAAGGCATATTGCTGCTATCATTCTCTATATGAGTAGTAGGTAATATGATTTGTGCTTTTCATTTGATATGTTTTTACCCAAAAAAGAATGGGTAAATGAGTCAGAATGGATACCCCTGTATCTACACTGTGTATCATATTCACGCTGTGTGATCATAATCCTCTGAATAGCATTATGTGTAATGTGGGGGAACATTAGACACTAGTGTCTAATTAGACTAATTAGACTAATGTGGGGGACACATTAGAGAATGAGAAAGAAGAAAAAGAAATCAATTCAGGAAAGAATTAGGTGACTCTTGCAGTAAAATACAACTATGTTCAACTCAAATACCAACTGTATAATGCCATAATAAGCCAATTCTTGGACACTGAATCTATCAAAATAGGTCAATTTCCTTCTGGTAGGCAGAAATTTTTGAGCTGGGTGAAGAGTTTCTAGGTTGCCTACCTTTACCTTTTCTTTTACCTGGGGTCGAAGGTTTACTATGATTTCATAGTCCAAAGAAGTAATCTTTTGCAGTAGTGTCTTCACTGCAACCAATATGTGATTGGATGAGAAGAGTATATGGTTTAGATATGCACATTGAGATGAGCAAATAGCAATGAATGGGAGCCTAATATCATGGCCAGAGCAAAAGATAAAGTAAAGGCAGATCCAAGAATCTAAAACAACTCAGTTTGGGACCATTTAGTGTAGGGGCAAGTAATTCTTTAAACTTTAATAGTCCTTAGGTTCTTCAGCAATGTATTCATAAAGATCATCCTGAACTACTATTATTGCATATATTGTTTTGATTTGGGAACAATAATAAAAAAAAGTGAAAGTAGATACCTAAGAGATTTTCATGCATAATGATTAAAATTTAAAAATGATGAGTGCCTAAACTTTTGTTATCTAGAAAACATATTTCTGTAGAATACTTAATTTCCTAAAGGTATTCAATAAATGAGATATTGTTAGCTAATTTTTATTATATGCCACTCATAGAACATAATAGATGCTTGCTCATGAGAATTACTATATCAATAGTGAAAGCTGGAGCTAAGGTATTGACCGAAGCATAATGGAGACACACATTGGGGTACATTTGAGGGTGTGGTACATAAACAATGAATCTTGTAACACTGAAAAAATAAAAGTATTTGGGGGAAAAAAAAAAAGAAATTCTCCTTGATACCAAGCTCTATCTCTGTATTTCTTCTCATTTATAATAGGTAACATTTTATATGTTAGCCAAAGTAATATTTACCACATCTGGTGCTCCAGTTTTCCTTCTTGTGAATCCATATTTCTATCTGCTACAATTTTCTTTTTGCTTGCATGACCTCCTTTAGTATTTTCGGTAGGGAAGACTTCCTAGTGATACATTTTTGCAGCTTCGAATATCTTCACTATTAAGTATAATTTTACCTTCATTTTTAAAAAAGCGTATTGAGGTGAAATTCATATGAAATTAATCATTTTAAAGTGGACAATTCAGTAGCATCTAGTACATTCACAATGCATAACCACCACCTCTATCAAGTTCCAAAATATTTCCATTGTTCCAAAATACAATCCCTTATGTATTAAGCAGTAACCCCCCATTCTGCACTCTCCTGAGCTCTGGAAATCCTTAATCTACTTTCTATCTCTGTGAGCTTATCTATCCCAGATACTTTGTATCAGTGAAATAATACAATATTTGTGCCCTCATGTCTGGCTTCTTCACTAGGTGTAATATTTTGGAGATTCATATTTCATTCCCTTTTGTGGGTGAATAATATTCCATTGTATGTACATACAAGATTAGTTTAGCTATTCATCCACTGACGGACATTTGGGCTATTTCCATCCAATGAACATGTGTCCACGTAAAAATAGTATATCAACTAACTACATGTATATCCATGTTCATAGCAGCAGTGTTCTCAATAGCCAAAAGGTAGAAATAACTTCTTTGTATTTCTTGTGTGTGGAGTTTATTGAACCCTTAGTTAGATTTCTGGGTTTGTAGTTCTCATCAGATTTGAAAAATTTGAAAGCTATTTTTTTCTCTTGCCCGCCCTCCTTCTCCTTTAAGGAATCTAGTTACATGTTTATTTGGTTGTTTGATGTTGCCTTACAGCTCACTGATACTCTTTTTATTTATTTTTTATTCCTTTTTTCCCCTCTGTGTTTCATCTTGGATAATTGATATTGCTGTGTTTTCAATTTCCCTAATCTTTTCTCCTACTGTGTCTAATTTGCCATCAATCCTAACCAGTGTATTTTTCATCACAGATATTGTAGTAATTTGCATCTTTTATATAATTGATAGATTTCTATTTAACTTTTGAACAGATGGAATACAGTTATAATGAATGCTTTAATAGTCTTATCCGCTAATTCTAATCTCTGTGTCAGTTCTAGTTTAGCTTTGATCGATTGGTTAATTTTTGCCTTCATTATGGGTTCTATTTTCCTGCTTCTTTGTAAGCCTATGATCTTTGTTTGGATGCCAGACATTGTGATTTTTGCCTTATTGGGGATGGATATTTTTGTATTTCTCTCTATGTTTGATTTGGGGCGTTGCTAAGTTATTTGGAAATAAGTTGATTCATTTGGGTTTTGCTTTTGAGAGTTGTTAGGTGAAACTAGAGAAGCATTTAAGTCTAGGCTTAAACATTCCTCACTCTCGAGGCAGGACTCTTCTGAGTTACTCTATTCAATACCCCATGATTCATGAGAAGTTTTATTTCAACAGCTAGGCTGACATAGACAGAATCCATTTGATCGGATGGGAACAGGCAGTATTCTTGGCCATGTGCGAGTGACAGGCACTGTTTGGCCTAACCATCTTGGCTGATTCTTCCCCAACTTTTCTTACACGCATGTACCAATTGGTACCTTGCTGAATATGGAAGAGAGATGCTCCAAATTTCTTGAGTTCTCTCTCTTTGCACCTTTCTCCTCTCCAGTACCGGTTCTATACATCGAATGGCTTGGGTTTTCCCAGACTCTCAGTTCCCTCAATACAGTGATTTTCCTCTTTGCCTCATTTCCTCTGTCTGCACTGAAGCTTAGAAACCCTGTAGGATGGTAATCTGGGACAAGCAAATGGCTGAGCTCATTTGTTTTCTGTCTCTCAGAAATTGTTATCCTCACATGCCTGATATCCATTGCCTTGGAATTGTTATTTTCTACATATATCTGGTATGATTTTGTTGTTTGTTTACTTTCAGGCAAGGGATTGCATCCATTCTTATTACTTGGGAAGAATTAGATGTCCCTTCTCCCCAGTTAATTTTTGATATCATCCCCCGATTCTTTGAACCATTCTAGTTTTCTGCCAAGAAATTTCCTTTTTTCCAAGCTGACTTAATTTGGGTTTTTCCTACTTACATCTAAAAAAATTATGATAAACAGACAACAACCAAGTAACAGACATGAATTTATAAACCAGAATGACATAGACAGAATACATTTATTCTGATTAATAAGTAAATATTTAAAATCTTCAGTGCATTTTTTTAAGTGGTAGGTCCAATTTTGGTTAAAATTCTGATGAAAGGAAACAAAATTATAATCTTTTCAAACCTACATAAACTCTGGAGGAAAACCTGATATTGGTACCATAAAATCCATAGAAACAGAGAAAATTTCCACTTTGGTTTCTGTGTTATAATTGATAAATTCCTTCGGTGCTTCTAGCAAATTTAACAGTGACCTAAATGCTTCATAAGAGGCAGAAGCAAGGTAATATGTAGAGTCATTGAGGTTTTAGACACTATTAATGTGACTATTGCCTGCCTGCTTGGACCCCTAAGAATTTACAGTCTTAAAAATAAACTTCACTGGATATGAGGGCAATCTGGCTGTGACATGTCACCCCATTGATCGCCAGGTTAGATTCAGCTGATCTGGCTGGCTAGGCGGGTGTCCCCTTCCTTCCTCACCGCTCCATGTGCGTCCCTCCCGAAGCTGTGCGCTCAGTCGAAGAGGACGACCTTCCCCGATAGAGGAGAGGACCGTTCTTCGGTCAAGGGTATACGAGTAGCAGCGCTCCCCTGCTAGAACCTC
Organism: Potos flavus; assembly: GCA_028534135.1. Classification (NCBI taxonomy): domain Eukaryota; kingdom Metazoa; phylum Chordata; class Mammalia; order Carnivora; family Procyonidae; genus Potos; species Potos flavus. The sequence goes on from CM052886.1 coordinate 90,838,162, forward strand.
CAAACAAGCTCTCAAGGTCCATTTGTAGGAGAACGTAGGGTAGTCAAGCTTCCAAGACTCCAGACACATCCAAATGAGGCGCTGCACGTGGCAGTCTGCCTTTCTTTAAAAGAAAAGAACAAAACAAAACAAACAGAAACTTTAATATATTATAGATAGTGGTTCAAAAATATCTCAATATTTAATCATTGCAAGTTACACTTATTCTCTCTTGTCTGTCCATGAATCATCAGCTCTTTTTGGAGGCATTTTGTGATGCAAATGCTACAGGCTTTTCTGGGCTATTTGGCATTTCAGTGTGAGAAATCATAACTCTGACCTCATAGACTGAAGCATAAGTAATTTTGCAGATTGACAGGACTGGGACCAAGTGCACAGAAATCCTTGAAATGTAAGGAGCTGTTTAGATAGCTTTCAGGTTGCTTGACATTCTTTGACCCATGTCACTATTTATTTTTCTATAATGATTTGGCCATAGAACTATGTGTTACTAGGAAAGTTCCCTGGGTACTTTAAGCATGAGAAAAAAATATTAATTTCTGTACCTTTCCTTTTCATAGACTATTTCTACCACCTGGCATTTGAAAGGTAGACTAAAAACTAAAATTGGACAGAAAAATTATGAACATGGCTGAAGACAATGTTCACAGTTCACTAAAATATTCCTCCATGTAACGTTGGAACTTGATCTATAAGAATACAGAAATATCTGAATGCTTGAGAAGAGGAAAAGTAGAAAGTGATAGAGGAAATAACATAAATTTGAAAATGTCTTTATGGAATAAAAACGTAACAGTGATTTTTACTAATAAAATTGAACAATTTAAAATTGGAAAATGCAGTAGGTGGAAAAAGAAATGACCCTAGGCCTGCTTACTAAATAATCATTTATTCTCTTAAGGATCAAGATGACACATTTATCAAATTTGGGTTTGACATGAAGTTGGGAGAAATTGTGAGCTTGTTAAATATTAGAATGTAGAGTCAAAAAGATCTTGACAGGCTAGAATAATGGGCCTAATTTGGTTATTTTACCAGATAAAATTTATGTCACAAGATGTAAAGTTCTTTACTGGGATTTACAGCAGAGGAAACGCATGCATGCGTGTGTGTGTGTGTGTGTGTGTGTGTATACATAGAGTGATAATATGATTTATATATATTTATAAATTGATAATATGATCATTAAGTGTCAAGTCCTAGTATCAAGTACTATGGGAAGCTATTTATATGTACTATCTCATTTCATTCTTATGATCACTTGAAAGTGTAATTACTCTTATTAACTCAGTTCTGCAAATGAAGAAATGGAAACTCAGAGTGGTAAGCGACAGGGTCTAGGCATGAACCTATTCCTGGGTCTATCTGATTCACAAAGAGTATCTTTGTGACCTAATCCATATTCTATTGCTTCCCTGTAGCTAAATATGAGTCAGACATTTTACATGACTGTCAAAGAGACATAAATTACATGAACGACAATGAGGTATCTAATAGAAGGGAAGTGAAAGTCTTTCTAACAACAAAATATTTCCAGTTTTTCCCCCTTCTATTAAATGTCGTGTAGGGTGCTGCATATGGACACAGACATGAGTTAAAGGAGGACATTATTAAACAGTAGTGGGCAATATGTGGGTCAGGACTCTGTACTCAAGCAGCTTACCTATGCCCGCTGTTTGTGCTATATTAGTTTGCTAGAGCTGCCATGCCGAATACAACAGACTGGATGACTTAAACAAAAGAAGCTTACTTTTTCATAGTTATAGAGGCTCTAAGTCCAAGATCAGGGTGTCAACAGGATTGGTTTCTTCTGAGGGCGTCTCTCGTTGGCTTGGCTTGTACATGGCCGCCCTTCAATAAGAGTGCTCGCATGCCTCCCCTCTGTCTGGGTCCTAATCTTCCCTGCTAATAAGGACACCGATCATATTGAATTAGGGCCCACTCATAAAAACTAATTTTACCTTAATTACCTCTTTAAAGGGCCTATCTACATAGATAGTCCCATTCTGAAGTACTGGGGATTATAACTTCAACATATGAACTTTGGAAGAGCACAGTTCAGCTTATAACACATACTAAAGCTTGATCTGATATACCACTTTTTAAATTGCTGGTTGCTCTGCCTAGTTTTATGACTTGGGAGCACCGAGAACTCAGCTCAAGATGGGATATTTCAAATGGATATTCAGCTGGTGTCTCCTGGTCAGATGCTCTGTCTCTACCAGGGTCCAGTGGCATGTTAGACACTGTTTTTAAAATTATGTCTTAATCTCCACTGCAGATGACTAAGCCTTTCTTCAGAATTCCAGAGGGCTGCATTGAGATTCATTCTCTGAGTATTTTCACTTACCTAATATCATAGGATCTTTTGGGTGTTGATATCATATGCTCTGCTAGGTCATATGGCCCATTGCTAGCCCTAAACCTGAAGGTGGTAGAGCCCATTTTTGCTCTAGGTCCCCCCAAGAGCTGGCCGTCTAACATTGGTTGTGTTTCCTTCATCGTGTAGGATGTGAAAAGTTCAGTTGTTTGTCCTTAACTGTGTAAAGGTGGTGACCACTGCGCCCTTAAAATTTTTACTGATCTTTGAAGACCCTGAATCTTCATAGGTTTTATCTCTACTCTCTGAAGCACACCCATCTCTCTAAATGCTAGCAACATTTTGTTCATCCAGCTCAATGAGTATATAATCAATGTGATGGATCAATATGTTGTTAATGGAAAATGTAAAGACAGACTGGATCTCTTTAGACTAATTATGACAGAGGATTATAATTAACGTAACTCTTGAGGGTTAGAGTAAATGTATACTACTGTCCCTTTCATGTGAATGCAAACATTTCTAATTTCTCCTTTTTGGATAGATAGAAAAGCACTCATTTATCAAATCAACAACCTGATAGCATGTGAGGAACCCGAGGCTATATTAATCTACTGTGTAAAAAAACCCACATCTGGCACAGAGGTTGCAATTGATGCTCCAGAGGTTGGTAGAGTTTGATACTCTGGCATTTCAACTTTTTTAAAGATTTGATTAGTTAATTAACTTATTTCTAGAGAGTGAGCTGGGGAGGCCAGAAAGAGAGGGGGATAGAGAATATTAAGTAGACTCTGCACTGAGCCTGGAGCCTGAGGGGTCTCGATCTCACAATCCTGAGATCATGACCTGAGGGGAAATCAAGAGTTAGACACTTAACCAAATGAGCCATTGGGGCACCCCCTGGCATTTCTTTCTTTCTTTCATTTTTTTTTTTAAATATTTTATTTATTTATTTGACAGAGAGAGACACAGTGAGAGAGGGAACACAAGCAGGGGGAGTCAGAGAGGGAGAAACAGGCTTCCCAATGAGTAGGGAGCCCGAGGTGGGGCTCAATCCCAGGACCCTGGGATCATGTCCTGAGCCGAAGGCAGCTGCTTCGGAGCCACCCAGGTGCCCGCCCCCTGGCATTTCAACTTTGCATAGAATGGGCCATTGCTTTTATCTCATGCTTGCAGGAGCCGTTCTAATAGTGAATTAGCAACATCCAGTCTTTGCCAGAATGTTAAATTTTTTATCTCTGGCTTCCAAAACACTTTTACTCTTATCTATTTAATTTTATATACTAGACCTTTTGATCAAGCCCTCTTGAAATCTAGTCCTTTACTCCTCTGGCTCCTGTTGGCTCATCTGACTAGGTCTTACTGCTCCTTTAAAGTGGAATCTGTATCCTCTTATCAGTCCCAGAAAGTCTTGGTTAAGTCATGTTATAGGCTTAATGACCAGAAGGGGAGATAGGGTAGATCCTAAGAGGGCAGGCACGTGTGATTTTGTTGCAGAGAGGCCTCTACATTTTCTTTAAGCATGGAGTAGGGAGCATTAATTCTTAACATCAAAGAGCGGATAACTTCTTCAGGGATAGAGGGTTCAGAGGAGGGGCACCTGGGTGGCTCAGTTGGCTGAGCCTGCAACTCTTGATTTTGGCTCAGGTATTAACCTCAGGATGGTAAGATTGAGCCTCGGGGAATCAGCTTGAGACTCTTCCCTCAGCCCCTCCCTACCTTGTGTTTTTTTTTTTTTTCCTCTGTCTCTGTCTCTTAAATAAATAAGTAAAATCTTAGAAAAAAAAAAAAAGAGGGTTCAAAGGCTTGTGAGTATACAAAACTTTCAGGGGCATACACCCAGATGTGCCTCTCCTAAGTGTCAAAGTACCATTTGTATTTCATGCGGGGCCATGACTCTGACGTAACAGAACTGCCTTTGTTAGGCATTTAACCTTAGAAAGCTAAACCACTCTATTAAATCCTGGTCCTTGTCCTCAATTTTTTTCTCTCCTCCTGCTATAAGAGAGGTAAGCTACCAGAAGGTCCCACTGGCTTTCAGTATTTGTTTTTCAGTGACCTGTTGATTGTCCACAATTTTTCACTATCTTTTTCTAAAGCATCAGTGGTGCTTAGCCATAGTGTTCCCATCCCCCATATACATGTTGACATGTATCAGATGTTTAAAACACCTGGAGCATTCCCTTCCGCTGGTGTACCATCCCAACTTACCACCAGTGAGAATTTTAAGGGTTGGACTATCACTCTAAGCCAAGGACTTTCTATGTTCTATCACCAGTAACGGTATCTTCATTGGCAGATGGATGGTGAGTTATTTAGCTGCACAAATTACAGTCTATCGCTTTATTTTTTGGGAACATTCCTGGTACCAAATATTATTGTGTAGAAGCAGATGCTGAGACGGAAATTTTGTGAACAATAATTATTAGATAATAGTATCTCAGTGGAAAAAAATAGCAAGTATGAGGGAAAAAAAGTGGGGGAAGTAGAAACCAGGATTGCACAAAAGGAGAAGTCAAATTTCTATGCAAGCCCAACAAAGCCTGGGCCAATCCCATGGGAAGATTTGGAGCATTTCCTATGAAGATCTTTTATAGAATTGGCTCCTGGTTGGCCAAAATGGCCAGACTATGCAACACTCCACATCACCTACTCCCTTCACAAATAAAAGAAGATTGTATCCTTAGGGCATCGCTCTGCAGCTGAGGAAACCCTGAAAGAGCCAAGAGCTGGAGGGTGTCTGCTCTACTAGTTGGGGGTAATATATCCTTCTTCAAAGTGGGATATGAGCAATACATCTTCATTGCAACACAAAAGTCAGGTTATATTCTCTCCTCATACATTACATTCCATAATAAAACAAATTCCAGGTGAATCCAATAGCCAAATTAATACCAATTTTTAAGTGAAACATTAAAAAATTGCTGGACAGTCTTTCCTCATCTTAGACTCTTCCCTCCTTGTATTAGCCTGATTTTGTTTTACAGAATCAATATTCTCTTGTATGTTGTTGAGAATGTGTTCCATTCCAGTAGGTTTTTTGTTTTGTTTTGTTTTGTTTTGTTTCTTCATTTGCTGACAGCAAATCTATATAGTTATAAAGTGTATCTTCCACAAGTCAGCACTATTCCGCTTTCTCTGGGAAACAGAATTATTTTAACAAGCATTTATGGGGAATGAGAGCATCCTAGCTTACCATTGGCTTAATCGAATGTATTTAAGTATTTACTTACTTAAAGTTATTTATTCTACAAAAAATACATAAATTAAAAATGAGATAATACATATTTACGTTGCTTTCAGTCATTGTATTTGGGGATAACTTACACACTGATAAATAATACAATTATATATATGTATGTATATATATATATATATACATACATATATATATATGATATATACCTCTCAAAAGGCTGAAAACTATAAAGGCAGAAACCATGTCTGATTTGTACAGTACTATATCTAGCACTTAGCACAGAGACTGACGTGCAGTAGATATTCAATAAAAGTATGTCAAATAAATGAAAAAAAAATAAATGAGTGAATGAATAAATAGATAGTGGTAAGAACTCTCCAAGGATGAAGTGGAAAGAATATTTCTCCTATTACTGGAAGGTGTTCAGGAATAATCTTGTTGAAAATTTTTCAAGAAAATTTGACAGTGGAGACTTATGTTAAGATTCAGCCCATTGATTCAGAAACTCTCTTATATGGACTTCTTTCTCAATCTATTCTCTCTAAAATGGAACAGTACTTTTCCTTAAGTACCCTTAGGTAAGCCTTCATGCAATGCAGTCTTCTATAGTACTGAACAAGAAATTCTTTTGAAAGAAGAGAATTAGAAATAAATACACTTACACACACATAGACATCTTACAATCCACTTATCCATTTACATATGCCTACTTTAAAATAGGATTTCTATTTCAAATTTTTACTTAGAATGGAATAGTAGGTAATGAATACCTGGTAATATTACTTAGCTCTTCTTTGGAAAGATCCTGAACTTTCAGACCAGATAGCTTGGATTTAAATTTAATTTTGTCTCTTTCTAAATATATGTCTGTGGGAAGATTCCTCCACATAATTCAATTTCCTGTATTCTATATCCAATTCAGAGCTATTCTTTAAAATCAGTCTTCTTTATCCAACTGTCTGCTGCATATATCCAATTTGAGGTTTCATAACACTTCAAACCCACCATATCTACAAATTAACCCATAATTATCTCAAATCATTTCCCCAGTCCTACTTTGCTAGTACCAAATCTCTCCTCCAGCATTCTTTGTATTATTAATAGTGCCACCATCTAGTCACTCAAGTCATTTTAGATACATATCCATCTCAATCTCGCTGAATTTAGATTACTTCATAAGACTCAACTCAGGAATTATTCTCTTCTTCACTTCACTGAACCTCTAGACCAAATTGAGTTGATACTTCCATCTCTTGTATATATTGGCACCATGGTCCTTATCACATATTTCAGTCTGACTTTTATGTATCTCTTCTATAACATCTTTGCTCTTCGTTGGCAGAGATTATATTTGTGTTTGTATTCCTAATACCAAGCACAGATCTGACACATTTAGGCATTCAGAGAACTATTCTAGTTTAATTTAAAAAAGAATAAATATTGCACTTCTTTACCTATAAATTAGAAATAATTTATGTATATTATTATATATAAAATATATTTGCACATATATGTGTGTATATATATTATTCACACACATTTGTATATGCATACACACAAATTCAGGTTGTAAATATTTGAACACAGTACTGTGCCAAGAAAATAGTGGATTCTGAAAATTGTTTTTGAAATGAAATCTAAATTAGGATAATTCTGATGAAGAAATTTAGGGACAGAAAGCTGGCAATGTGGGAGATTGCCTTGTTCTTCCAAAAGTGAGAGGTATAACCACAGACCAGATCATTCTAGCTTCTTCAGTTTCCTAAGAAGGACAGGGCTCTCTAAGTCCCTTCTGTCTATAAAATTCTGGACCTTTACTTTGTGAGCCTGTGTCTATGTATGTTTGTATATGTGAATGTAAATTCAGATTCTCATTGCCTTACCCATTTTTTAAGGACATATATTATGCATAGTCATGTTACTGTTACATGTTACCATTGCAAGTATCTTGCAGGATATCGACAAAATACTAGGGAGGTAGTAAGTGTGTATTAGGTGAATACAACAGTCACATATATTCTCCACATTCTGTTTCTCAATGAGTGTTCACAGGTATCATTTTCCTCCGTGTTTACTCGACTCTGGTAAATTGAGTCTTGCAAATGAACTTCAATATGAAAGGAAGAATCAGTTTCAGAAGGTATATGTCAATCTTAGTAATCCTTGTTTCAGAGGATTCAGTGCCACCTACATCTCCTTTATGAATTTATGCCCATTCTTGCTAGAAAGTAAATGATATACCTGTGCTATACTCCACAGATCTCAGCCATGGTCTTCTAATGAAAACACCATGGGAGGAATTTATATAGCAATTAGGTTGTGTAGTTAAATGGTACATAGTGCTTCGGATAAATCAATCCTTTCTTTTGTGCATTGATGTGTTACCTTAATATAATATAGGTAGAGTAAAGCACAGAACTATATCAACTGATGTCTTTCTTTCCTATTGGCCTCATTCCTGGATAAGGAGGTCTAGATGATAAAGTGCCCAGGATGAGCCACAATCCAGAATCTTTCAGGGATGGATTAGTAATTTTACTCCTATAATAGAATTCCAGTTGATTGGGAACAGCTACCTTGATGACCATACTCAAAAGATTTCTGAAGCTCAGTGGGTAAAGGGCCATGATTATTAAGACCTCTCTTATTGAGGAAAGCAGGGAATGGCTACAAGTAAACCACCCCTTTGTCTTTCCTGGACACTTATTCCTACCACCTAACCAAGAGGGAGAGGTAGATGAATTATATAGATATTAAATCTATATCCATTAGATGGATTATATTATATCAACAATTTTATAGTTGATATTAATGCTCGGAATCATCCAATTAGTAATTGCATAGCTAGGAGCAAAATTTCTGAGTACAAGTAGTAATAAGTTTTGGGATATAAGAAATAAGGAAACGGACAAAGAAGACTTCTGTCTTCTGTTACCAATAAATATAATTGTCTTATAAAGAAAGTCATATCTGATGAGATTTTTCATTGGGAATATATGAGTGAGAGGAAAGCCTTCTCATCAATATTAGAAAAACTTCCATATTTCTTTTTAATAAAAAGCCACACATTCTCTTGTGAGACTAGCACAACAGTGTCCAAAACATTAACCAAATGAGTACTTCTCACCATTATTCTGGAGACACTAAGTCTAGATTATTTAGGAACTTGATATACAGATTCATGGATAGGCTAATAGAATGACTTGATTTCACCCTGAACAAGCTGGAAAGTGTCTACTTAAAATTGTACAAAATGGAGAGGAGGAATACCTGGGTGGCTTAGTCAGTTAAGCATCCACCTTGGGCTCAGGTCATGATTCCAGGGTCCTGGGATGGAGTCCTGCATCGGGCTCCCTGCTCAGTGGGGAGCCTGCTTCTTCTCCTTCTGCTCCCTCTGCTTGTGTGCTCTCTTTCTTTCTCTCTCTCTGAAAATTAAATAAATAAAATCTTTAAGAAAAAGAAACAAAAAAGATGAAGAGGAGATATGATACTTAATGATCACCAAAGATAATTTCTTTTTCTCTGCCTAATACTCTGTTTTACTATTCAAACATCTTACAGCCCAGAAAGTATTTCTTACATGAAACTATAAAGTCCCTAATTTAATTTCTTTGTGGATGGAAGTCCAGGAAGGCAGATAAATTTGATTTTCATAATTCTCTTTCTGAATGAGGGTAAGAACCAGACTCCAAGGAGATGGGAGTCTGGCTAGCCAAAGCCCCCAGAAAGTGAGCTGTGGAATGAAACCAGGCTTCAGTTCCAACAGGGAATTTGAGAAACTATAAGGCAGAAAGCATACAGACTACCAGAGGAGGGTAGGACCATGGAGAGAGGGGAAACTGTGGATCAATGGAAGCTCACTAAACACATACCTCTTGGATATCGAGCTTATAATAGGAAGACTGATTTCAGACAAATCAGTGTTGAGGAAAACATTAGCGGTGTAAACAATGACCGGACTCAAAAACTGTTTGAATTTGAGCTTGCAGAAAAAGTAGCTCTGTGCTTCATTGTATGGAGAGCTGAGGAAAGCAGGCTGGCAGTATTTCAACAAATATTTATTTCCTGAAAATATTTATTGAGCACTCACTATGGGTCAAATACTGCTATTACAGCACTGAACAAATCAGAGGAGAATTTTTCCTCCAGAAGTTTACATTTCTGTGAGGATGACAAACATTAAGCAAGAAAAAGCAGGCATCAGAATTACATGTTGGGATAGGTACTTCGAAGGTAACAGACCAGGTGATGAGAAACTGCTTAAAGGATTTTAAGGCAATCTAAGTAGTCTGGGAAGGTGACAATAGGAAATGAGTGAGATAAAGGAAGTTCTCCGTGGATCAAGGACACTGTCCTCAGCATTGTATTTACAGAAACATAAATCTACAACACCAGCATTTTGTTCACTGAACTAGAACACTGCGTGGACCCCATTTCAGCTAGACAGTAAGACATCAGAAAATTTGGCAGACAAGATGTTTATAAAATTGTTAGTGCAATGAAAATACAAAGATTTTTTTCATCAGACTACTAAATACTTCAATAATATAACAAGAATAGTTTTGTTAATATCAACATATGCTGAAACTGAACTAACACTTTGTTTGTTTTCTTTATGTTTGCTTTTTCAATTATACACCATCACACATAGGGTTTTCTCCCCTGGAGGAGCATATACTAGGATTATTTGTTTTCATTGAACATAAGAAAATAATGATAATACCTTGTATTCTGTGTTTCATTTTTTAAGCAAAACTCAAATTATCACCCTTCAAAATCTTAATAGAAACTGTTTTGGACTGAGTGACAAGTCAATGTAATTGAAAAAATATTTTGTAGCTTGAAATTTTCTTTTTTATCAATTTCGTAGCCTCTAGTGAAAGCTCTCCTCCCTACTTACAACAGTAGTAGTTGCTTGGTTTCCTAGGGCAAGTACAGAGAATAGAGAGGTTGATGTATCTCAAATAATCTCATACAATTATGTTACTTCGATTGTATGAGTGTGTGTGTGCATCTTAATGGCACATAGGACCCATATTAAATACTAATAATTTTCTGAATGGAATCATACTCCTCGTCACCAAGTATATCACTTATATCATCCCCTATGTCTACCATTCATAGGTCAAAGAAATTTAAAAAAAGTAAATGCTACCTATCACGTTAGGGAACAAAAAAGGTGATGCATTATATGATAAGAAGGAATGCAAGTTTATTTCCATGTAGGTCTATTTAATAGATAAGACCATCAGAATGTCATAATAATTTCTAAGCTTGCCCTCAACAATATAAAAGCTAGGTTAACTCCCAAGCCCTACAACTTAAGAAATTAGTCCGAAAGAGCCCTTGCAAATAGAATTGAATATTACTACCAAAGATTGCTCCAAAAAAAAAAAAAAATTGACCAGGGCGTGCAAGTCTGCAAATATGAACCTGTGTTGTCATGCCTAGAACAAAGCATTCTTTACAAGGTACTGTACTCAGTGCCTTTCTTCCCCTATTATTGTAACTATTCTCAAGTGCTTTTGCACACAACCGATAGGTGCTCAACACTCCCTCTAGTGATTTTCCTTGTCATGTAGCAAAACTTAGATAAATCTTCCTTTTCTTTCAGCCATCCATAAAAATGATTGAGTTATAAAAGATATCACTGAATTGTTGAATATTCTCATGACCCGAATCTCAGTTTATTTCTTTTTAAATTTCTAGTTATTTAGTTATTTTCTGCCGATTTTTAAAAGGATTCCCTTTTTTCCTAGCTAATTGGATCAGGATAACATGAACTTTTAGTACTCATTCAAATATAGCTTATCCTATGAAGATTTACATTTTTTGAAGTTTTTTTTTTTTGAAAAAAAACATGATAACTTGATTCAAAGAAATAGATGTGAGATGTTGGCATTTATGGCAGGCTGGAGCACCATTAAAATCATGTCATTAGACAGTCACATAAATCACTATGCTAAGGACTTGCCTTCAGTTTTTGTAAGGTATGATAGGATATCTTACTGGAGTTACAGAAAAAAACTCGCTCTTTCCTCTGAATAAGCATCTCGGGGAAAAAAGGCAGTGAAAAATGCAACACAGGGAAACCAACTGATATTTTTCTGAAAAATTTCCTAGAAAGGAAAATGAGATCCTTCCTGAATGAATGTTGACAGAACTATAGAGATAGAAACTGTAGAGAAAAAAGAGAGAAGAAAAAGTTATGTATCTTTTAAGTACCTACTTACAAACAAGGAGTATTATGTCTAAGTAACTTAAGTAGAAATGTAATTTATTGGATCAACATAAAATAAATCCCAGAGTTGATTGAGCAGCTGGAGAACATGTCACAGACAAGTGGCAGGAGCTAATAGAAAGGAAGGCAAAACCAAGATTATGCCAACTTGTACTTGCTGCCAGTAGTCTCGAAGAATAATTTCGCACAAACCCAATGTCTTTCCACAACTACTCCAAGATTCAAAGAATTGGTAGGAACCTTAAATTGACTGGGTCTAGTCAGGCCCCAGATTATCTGTCTGGAAGTTGGGGAGAGAGATATCTGTACCCCCGTGAGCTTTTATGATGGGAAGTGTGGTATGGATCTCATCTTTTTTGACTTTTCCATAATAGAGAAAGCCGTTTGTATTTTGAGCAACCTTCAACCATCACCATCCAGCTCATTATATACCTTTGGTTTTTCATCCAATTTATAAAGAAACACATAGTAAAGTACTCTTACGTATCATAATGCAAATAGATCTCTAATCTTTTATATGTTTTTTATGCACAATAAATGCACTTACCCTCTTCCCCCAATGAGGTGTCCAAAATCTCAACAATTATTGCGTTTAACTTGGGGTATCATTTATTTCTTTGGCATTATAAATCTATCTGGATATTGTGCAAACTATGGACAAAATTGTAGTTTACCAGTACAACCTACATAAAATCGCAGAGGGTAGAAGAAGAAAGAAAATGAAAGTTAGTTAAGATATGCAAATACATGTAACCTTCTTATTCTCTTTCAGTCTCTATCAAAACTTGTTTGTGCTATGTCATCATTTGTCCTCTTAACTGTCACAGAGTCACATGATGCTGTTGACCCACACTGAACCGGTGCATTGCCCTTTATAAAATTTATGATTCATAATAACATGAAACCTATTGGTGGCATTCTTTATAATAATGAATCAGTCACAAATAGTATAAATCTAGTCACTGTGCAACTAGTATGAATGAAATAGTTTTCTTGAGGGGAACTTTTTAATACTCCCATATGGCATCATGTAAATGCAAGCCATTTTATTACTGGTCTTTAAAGAATGAAGTGGTTCGAAGCATATCGGTGAGAAACTAAGAGTGGAAGATAACATAGAGTGAAAAAATTCCATTTTATAAAAATCATTTAGTGACTTAGAGCGAAGTCGCTTAACAGTAGTTTAAAGCAGTTTGGAAGAGATCATTAAACTTTAAAAAATATATTTTTAATAAATAATAACTAGCTTTCTTATACTCTTAATCAATATGGCTTCTTGGATTTATACCAACCAAAAATAAAAGGACATATCCCTACTCTGTTAGTTTACAGCCACACCCCTTCTTACCCCCTCTCTATCTAGTATTAATATGAGTTAAAAGTGCCTTTTTTCTCTTTTGTCCTAAGTTGACGCAGGTAGTTGAATATGGTCACTACCGAAAAACAGAGTCTGAATATCTTTTTTATGTACATTTCATAACACACTTTAGAAGCACTGGACAGAAGTTGAAAGCAATACCCTTCTCACATTTGTTTTCTATTATTAATGTCAGAAGTCATCCATCCATTCCATCTATAGCCATCTATCTATCCATTATCTCTCCACCATTATCTATTTGAGAGAGTGACTATTTTCACTCTCTTGTTCTTATCTTTTCCTATCTAAATATGTCAAAGATGGTGAATGTTTAGTAGGAGAGCGATTTATAAAAATACAACCAAACCACAGTCCTGTCTCAAATGGTAAGGCTGGTCAGCATATGCAACTAATTCTCACGGAGGCATTCTGGAAAACCAATGACAAGATTGGGACTCTGGGCTAGCCCCAGGGCAGTCAGCAGTGGTAGACTGCTACACACAGCCTCATGTGTAAAGTTTCTGAACTGACACAAAGCTTAATGGAAATGAACCTTGACGATGTGGCCAATCGAGTGTAAGTGACATCCTGCTTGGCATGCCATCATGAGTTTTTCTTTCCTCTCTTGAAGGCATAATGCTTCCTGTGGGAAACCCTGACTTAAAATGCCATTGTGTGTTTAGATAGGAGACTTACCAACCCTGGAGAGGATATAAGTGGAATAAGAACCCCAGGAACAGGTTCTTCCTTATCCTCACACTCCATTTCTCTTGCCAACTAATGAAAAGTGAGAGTAACTACAGCAGTTTTAATTGACACAATGCTGAAATAATAGCATGTCTTAAAAATTAAAATATAAGAAATCTGTTAAAAATGAAAGTAGGCACCAGTCATTTCGCATTTGTTGGTTATTTTAATAGTGAATTGCTTATTGTTCTACGTCTATGGAGGAATCAAACAAAAATAAGACACACTGTACCTGTTCTCCAAGATCTGTTATTTAGGTAGAAAGACAAGAAATTTAAGAAAATAACCACGATAGTTAGCTAACTAATGTATTGGAGTCATATAGATAGAAAAGGAAGGCTCTAAAAAGAAATAGTCCTAACAGAGAAACAAATAAGTAAATAAACTAAGATTGAAATGTTTTTGCTTCCAGTAAAAATGTTTCTGTTCCAAGTTTGGAATCGGGGAGATGACCACTATTACTTGGCCTTCTTGAATTTGGTTCATTTTTTAAATAGTAGAATTGAGTTTACTAAACCTTCTGCTACTGCCTATTTTTAAAAATTTTTTAAATTAAAATTTTATAAATTTTTTTGAGAGAAAGAAATAGAACGAGAGTGAGACAGCACGTGGAGGTGAGGGGACAGAGGGAGAGGGAGAGAGGGAATCTCAAGCAGGCTTCACGCCCAGCACAGAGCCCAAGGCGGGGCTCCATCTCCCAACCCTGAGATCGCCACCTGAGCTAAAACCAAGAGTCGGACACCTAACTGACTGAGCCACCCCGGCACCCCTTGCTACTTACTGCCTATCTTTGAATGTAATCTCCACTAGGAGATTCTAGGCTCAAATGAGAAGGATAATCTATGAAACGGAACAAATCAAAGCTGAAGAGGCTATATGCAGGCTATTGGTATAGATCAAAGCAGATGAAGTTTGCAGTGAATGCTGCTTGACCCTAATTCAAATAAAAAAATACTTTTCAAAAGAGTGCTGTACCAGGCACATTTTAACTAGTAAAATAGACTGATTGATGTGCCATTTGTTGGGAGATACATATAAGTTAACTAGTTATTAATATACAGTATAATAGATGTTATGATAGGCAAAATATACAGCACTGAAAGCGTTTATAGTACAGGTAACAAAGTCACACTTGGAATCAGGGGAATGCATCAGGAATGGCTTACAAGTAGGTGACAAGTAAATCCTAAATGATAAGTAGGAAATGCCTGATTTTTATTGCCTTAATTAGTGTTCAGGTAGCAATTACTACTTTCTTAGTATAAGTCCAGCTCCATGCCAAACACAGTTAATCCATAAAACAACCTTCTGGAGTAGATGCTATTATTATCCATATATTTTTTCTTTTTATTATCTGTATTGATGAAAGTATATACAGGGTGAAAACATGCTCTAGGACATGGAGTTAGTGACCAGCAATCCTTGGTTCCAGGCCAGTCTCACTCCAGAGCCTGGTGCTGTGCTTCTCAACCACATCATTCTAGTACTAGATAAAATTTGGAAATGCAAGTGGGGCAGAGGCGGAGGCCAGGAAGAGTGGCCTAGGCAGAGGAATGATGAGTGTGAAGTTTATTATTTTTTTAAGATTAATTAATCAATGTCTCTCTTTTAGAGAGACAGAGTGCATGGAGGGCGGGGTGGAGATGGGCAGGGGGAGAGGGAGAGAGGAAGGAGACTCCTTGCTGAGTGTGGAGCCCAACGTGGAGCGTGATCTCTCCACCCCGAGATAATGACCTGAGTCGAAACCAAGACTTAAAGGACTGAGTCACCAGGTGCTCCTGATGGGATAAAGTTTTAGATGTGAGACAATGTTTCCGAAAGAAGCATTAGAATAGGAGATGAAAGTAGCAAGAAGGGAAACTAAAGAGGTATACAGGAGCCAGTTTATAAAGAGTGCTGCACAAGGTATATTAATATTTTATCTTATGAGCAATGGATCCCTTAAAGTTCTGGGAGCAGGGACACGACGCATTTAGAAATAATTTTCTGGGTTGCAATCTGGAGAATGGACTGTGGGTGGAGTGGAATGTTATTACTAGGAATCCAGGTGGGCCTGGATTGTGGGACAAGAGTGCTAAAAAAAAAAAAAAGTATGTGATCTTCAGAGTTATTTAAATGGTCACTCAAAAGAAATGATAATATGTTGTATGTGGTAGGGAAAAAATAAAGAGAGGAAAAGAATGACTGATTGGCTTAAGAACTGCATGTAAAATGAAGTTCAGTGAAACAGGAAGTGCAGGAGGATGAACTCGTCCCAGCGTCGTTATTTTAGCCATACCTGCTGTCCTACTATAATTCCTCTAAGGTGATGCATCCAAACTTAACTGACTAGTATTCGAGTCATCAGAGTCCTGGTAATTGAAATGGATGAAATTAGTCTCCACATTATACTTCAGTGACTAACATAGGTCCTCCTTGGAAAGAAAATTATAGTGTCTTTGTTTGTAAAGCACACATATTTGCACACATGTGTATGTATTAGAAAAGTCTGTTTTTTAATTTTCCTAAGCATTGAGATGTTGGGAGAGGACGTGTCCTGAGAGTGTGGCTTTTCAGGGAGTGCTCCCTGCCCTGGGTGACACAAATTATCTGCAAAGTGAGCTGGCCCTTCTCCTGAGGCGCAGTCGTGGGAACTTTGAAGTGGTTGAATGACTCTTCGGCTACATTTTTAGAAGTGAGTAACTTAATCCTTGAGCGGTGAAACTGATTTGAGAATTTTATACCCTGTCATTCCAGTGAGAGCCATGTCTTTTTTTTTTTTTTAAAGAGCAGTAGTTGATTGACCTCAAATCACTCTTACTCATCCAATCAGTAGCCAAACCATGTAGGAATAAGACTATCTGTGTCTTTAATGTGTATTTGTTTCATGATCTTAGTCACATTATATTTATAGGTAAATTCAGTGTTTCTGTGTGTCTTCAGAGGTAAAGTTGGCAATGTGTTTTAAAATTCTGTGTTTTCTTTTCAATAGTTAATTTAAGAAATGTAGGCTAAGCAACTTTGGACTCCTTTAGAATGACTACCTCATGTTCAAGTACAGAGTCACTCATTTGTTTGGGCCAATGAGGAAAGAATGGGGGCAAACTGCAAATATAAATGATGTTTACTCATTTGGTAAGGACCAAACAGCAATATGCCATCAGGTACAAGGGAAACTTCCAAAGTAATTTAAACAGAGAAGAGTGTGGGCCAATCAACTTTCCTCACGGCACATGGTACCATTGATAGTATTAGTGATGTAAGATACTATGAGTAAATACATGGTTTTTGTCACAGTCGTAGGAAGCATATTCACAAAGCTGGCATTGACTTAATTTTAGTTAAATGCACCCATCATACTAAA